>JAQFVV010006224.1:3490965-4690965 GCA_028023455.1 Epiperipatus broadwayi | reverse complement strand
TGAGGTTTAAAAAGAGACGTAGAAAAAATGAATATAAATCCAGAAAAATATACAAGATAAGAGACTTTGACAAATAGTTATAGCTACACATACGATAGTAAATAATGAACGTGAAAAAAATACAAGTTGTTGGGAATTATATGGAAATAAACTACAGTGAAAAATTAAAAAGAACTTTCAAGATCTTAAAATATGAGAAATTGAAAAAAAGCTTTGAAAAGAATTTTAAAAATGTTATATATTTAAAATAATCTACTTCAAGAAATTTATAAAATGTATAACAAAAAAATTACAGTACTAAATCATAGATAAAATTAAATTAATCTACAAAAAGGAAAGTACGATAATATGAAAGTTCATAATACTATTGTACTAATTGGGTTGGATGAATGGGAGACTCTATTGTCTATTCCACAAGTAGCATACACTAGTATGCAAAAACAATATAGAATTAACAAATACCAGTTTACAGAAAAATCCTAGCTTCTCAAAATGATAACATGGTGTTGCCAATCATGAAATATTTCAAATGCTAGATATATTCTCTACAGCAGAGATTCCCAACCCATAGTTTGCTCACAACCTTTTATTATGGCTTGTTTTATGAATATTGAAAACTCGCAGTGACTAATTGGCTCCATTGAAGCACAATGCAGAGTTGTAGTTACCAAGAAAGCAGTCAGTTGAATTATTTTATAATACTTTTTACCAAAGCAAATTTTTGAAGTTGTATGGCAACTGACAGGTGGTTTCATCCAAATATAAAAATAATAATGATTAACATACATAGAAGAAACAGTTATTTTGTAATTACACTAATTATGGCTGCTTATGAGTGAGAGAAAAAGAAAATATCTAACAACTATCATTTTCATGAGGCTATTTGATTTATTTTAAGAACAAATATATTTATTGATTTGTGGTTCAACAGATATCATGTGAAAAAAAATGCAACAGAGAACAACATTTTACACCAGTTGAAAAATATGATACTGAATATCCTTTTAATAGCAATTTAAGGAAATCTAAAATGAAAGGATTGAAAACAGTACTAGTTGGTCAAAAATCGATGTTTACCAAGACCATGAATAAAACGAAAGCTACAATTGCATTATTTAAGGTTGCACATATACTTTCAATGCACAAAAAAACTTTTGAGGCTGGTAAAATAATTAAAGAAATAATGCTTACTGCATCAGAGATATTTGAAGAATTTAAAAATAAGAATGAAATTATGTCAGCTATCCAAGAAGTTCAATTATTATTCAGAAATTTAGCCATTCTTAAAAGCAATATATGAAAATAGAAGTAAAAAATGTATTTTTCTAAGTTTGCAGTGATGAATCAACAGGCATCTGCAATATAGCTCAAATAAATATTTTTATAAGGATGGTCTAGTGATTGCTTAGTAAAAGAAGATATACTGTCAATTTTGCCATTAAAAGGATCTCTAACTTCAAAAACTTATGTTCATAACAACAGACTGGACATCTGCCATGATTGTTTTTTGGTGTTGGCCTCATTAAATTATGTAAGAATGATGCTTTTTTCATTATCACTAACATACATCAACAAGAATTGTGTACAAAAGTGCTGCATTGTAAATATGTCATGAAATTTATTCTAAAAATTGCATTTGTGCCAAACCATTTCAGAGCAGATTATTTGAAATACTGACTGATGAACTTGATGCTGAATATGGATAACTTTAATGTTACATTCTGAAGTTTGATGGCTGAATAAGAGAGAATTCCTACAACAATTTTTAGAGCTTCTTCCAGAGATAAAACAATTTGTAGAATCTAAAAATGAAATTTATGAAGAACTTAGTGATCAGATCTGGTTATCCAAATTAACTTTTTTACAGACATAACAAAAATGAATATACTCAATTTTGACCTTCAGGAGAAACAAAAGTATTACTGAATTAATAGGAAGTGTAAATTCATGTAAATCAAAATTATGTTTATGAATATCCCAAATAAAGGAGTATAATTTTAGTAATTTTTCAAATTTGGAGAACTTTGTTAAGAAATATAAGAAAATTGAAACAGAAAAATAGTCTAAAAATATCACTGAACTCAAAAATAATTTAGAAATAAGATTTTCATAAAATTCAGCCACTTGCTTCATTCATTGTAAATTCACTTATTGATACTAATATTTTTGAAATATCACAACAGATTGCAAGCATGATAAATAAAAATGTCACTAATTTAGAAGTCGAAATAATGATCTACAATTAAAAACAAGTATTACAAACAGGTTTTTGGACACTTGTAGATGAGAAAAGTATCCATTCTTAAAGGAAGCTTGCCACCAGTTAAACTCCTGCTTTGGGTTAACTTATCTTTGGAAAGTGGTTTTTCAACAATGAACTTTTTAAAGACAAAATTCAGATCCAGGATAATGTATGCACATCTGAATGACTGCATATTTTAGCTATAGCATCCTATGTGCCAGAGTACAACAAACTAGCAAAAGACGTACAATGTCAGGTATCATACTAAAATATGCTTTTTCCTGTATTAATTTGTATTTAAATCTGTAAAAAAAAAAAAAGAATATAATAATATATAATCATATATTTTTTTTATTATATTACAAATTTTTATTAAATGTGCATTAAATACATTTAAAATTGAAGTATTAAAAGTGCAAAATTTATTTGTGGTTTGACTAAAAAATTTAAATTATAAATTGGCTCAAGCTAGGTTAATGATTGACTACCCTATAGAATGGTCATCTAGAAAACATATTAAAATTACTTCAATTTAACATTGATAGTATTTCAAAATCAAAAATGGATATCCTCTACAAATTAATTGTACAGCATAATGTTGTATATAGAGCTCGCAAATAAGCTCTTAACAAGCTTCACAAAATATCTCCATCACCAGACCAGTTTCTGCTACTGTCTTCCTCAGTGAGATGCTAGGATATTCAAGCATCAGACAATGTTGATACAATTGTAATTTACAAGTTTTATTATTCTTCAAATAATTATCATTAAGATTATTGATTATTAATAAAAGTCATTGCAAACATGATATGGCTATTTATCTTGTAAAGCATTTTCCTTTGAAGATAGTTCAAATAATATTGTAATTGCAATTTAGATATAAATTTTATGTATGCAGTATTTATAAACTGTTCCTATCCTTCTTGCAGATCTTTTTATACTTGTATTTATATAAGATCCTAATATTCTTAGGAGTCTTTTGATGATATACAATTATACAGGTTGCTAATAAAGTCTTCATTTAGGCAATGGGGAACAGAAACAGTTCCTAATTTATAATTTATTTCAACAAAAAATGGATTACCATTATCTGCTGAACTAATGATATTGGATCATTTCTCTTAACAGTGTAAATCAAATCTAATTACTCTTGAGATCTTTATTCATATAATGAAAGTTATCATGGTTCAAGATGAAATTTAAGGAAAGATAACTTGATATAGTAGACATCTTGAAAAGAATATTCATAGAAATCTCCCTAATTCCCATTTGCTATGACAGTTTAACAAACTCAGTAATAGTTGCCAAAGAGTCCATCCCTCAAAGCCAGTAGGGATTTTTATAATCAATTTTTGTCTACCAAAGTTTTATAAAATTATTGGATAAAGAAAAATGGAGATTATAGCTAACCAAAACTTTGTAAAATCTTGTTTTGATGCTTGGACACTTTTAGTCAAGCTTGGTAGATATACAAGAACTACTCACTACTGTTACTGCTAATGAGATTGTCAATCTTATATGTTAAACTTATAAACCGAAGATCAATAGAATAAGAAAATTCATGTGTATCATTAGAGCAATATTGGAAGTTTTTTCTCCTCAGTGTTCCTTTAATATAAATCTGCAGATCTTTATGAACTTAAATTTGCACTTGATTGTCTTAAATCAAAAAATGTCTCATGAGCAGATAGCATTCTTCCCGTTTCTAAAAATAATTAGGACCTAAAGTCAAAGCATGATTAGTAATACTAAGCAACAATATTTATAAAGAAACTATTCCAAAAATTAGACATAAAAATAAATTTATAGCAGTTTTAAAATCAAATAAACAAGCTTTTCGAAAGAATTAATAGTTGAGAATCATCTACTTATAAAATAGGCTGAATTTAAAGTCATAAGCTGCTTTGAACAAGTTTTATCTTTAACAACTTATATTATAAAAAGATTTTCAAAATAAATTAATTACAACAGTATATTTCACAACTGTAGAATGCATTAGAAAATATGCATTTATCCAGTTTATTCAATTTGCTTTGTAATCAGTTATTTTTATTTTTCGTTATAGCCAAGAAATGTAACTGCATTTTTGCTCTGGCTATTCTCAAGTTTATTTATTTTTGGCAATCAAAATTGCTACTAATATTACTTTTAAAATATGAAAAACTTTCTTCAGGTCCTAATCCCCCCTCCCCCAAACATTATTATTATTTGTTTTTAATAAAGTTTATACAAATTCCAATGTTTTTTTTTTTTTTTGCTTTCTTATATAGCATTTCAGAGTTTATCTTCAATCAATGTATCTTAAAATTATTTTATTGCATGCATTTATCCGCTACTCTTGTGTAATGAATATGTTTGATGAGTGATCTCCTTGATTTATGTCATTTCCAAATTCTCCATACTTTACCACAATAAAATATCATAAATATTCTTAAATTGATTTCTAATCTATTTCATGTGATTTAAGTACTTCTAAGCCACTTTTTGATCGATGGTATTAAAAGCCTTCTGAAAGTCGACAAAACACAGATGCACAATAGTTTTTTCTGACTTTAAACTAATATGATAATTGTTCTCTTTGTAGATCATTAATCCTTTATTTAAAATGTTCAAGATATCGATTGAATTGCTTATTTATTTAGAATATGAATTATCTCTCTTCCCCCACAGCTTAACTATTAATAAAATATAATGGAGGAACCTGTAAATTCCAACTAGGAAATTCATTTACCAATGGTTTTTTTAACGAGTAGATTATTGCAATTTAAAAAATGGTGAGACTGAAAGTTATTAAGAAATAGTGAAATGCAAAATGTTTCCAATAAAGAATTGCGCATAAAAAAAACTCCAGTGAATCTAACAGAAATTTATTGAAGAAAGTTATAGCGAAATTACAATTGATGAACAATATATATGGAATGAATGATAATCAAAAACAAAAGTAATCTCATAGTTTTATATGACATTAAAAATGATTAATAGCTTTAATTTGTATTTTCTTATATATTTTTTGCAAAGGATTGACAAAATTAAAGATAATTGACAAATATATATATATCCTAAATCTGTAGATGATGAACCCATGTTTCTGATATTAAGGTTTGAAATTTTATTAAAGGAATAATAATTAAATTTATATAAACATATACCTGTTTTGAAATTCTTTTGATGTGTAGCTATACCTGATAGAGTCTCAGCAATCTGATTAAATATCAGATTAATTTAATAATGGTACAATAAAGATATATAAAGCAACCATTGATTTATTGCTTATTTTGAACAAGATGAAAATAAAAGAATATCAGTACAATTTGAACATCGCAGATTTGATATGAGAGTTGTTGGAGGAAAATATTTTACAGAATCTCTAATAGATAAAAATTCAGAATGTGTAATAATAAAATTAATTATTTTGAAGCATGTTAAATCTTTAGATAGAACAGAAGAAAACAGCGAAACTTTGAATAATAGAAGAAATTCTGAGGATAATAGTTGAATGCATAATAGTAAAAATTGCTATTATTAAAAACGAAATTATCAAATACAAATTACCTTAAAGAGATTAATTTTGTAATTTTGCTAGAAAAAATGATGGTTTGATAAATGCCATGAAATTTAAGAAAACTGATTTGCTAAACCAAAAAAAGTTAAAAAATCCAGTGGGAAGAAAAATAGCCAGTTCTGTGCAGTAAAAAATGAAGATAGTAAATCAATTTACAATCAAAACAAAAAACAATTTGATTAGAAAACCCATGTTTTATAATTGGACTCAGTGGATAAAGAATGTTCAAGAAAATGATGTTTAAGCAAACCCAAAGGAAGATTTTGAAAAGATATTGTTTAGTCGGCCTAACAAAAAATTTTCAGAGAAATGTCAGATGACGCATAGAAGACATTTTTGTAATTACCAGTTTTATAAATGCACAAGTATATAAAACAAGATTAACTGTAATAATGCACATTCTCTAATTAATTAATTTTACTAGTGAGTCATAAGTTAATTGCCAAACATTATTTTCTAGACAATGAAGTTCTCATACCAATCTAAATTATTTTCTATAGCTACTCCTTTGTTAAGATCATTTATCAATATTTGTCTTTTTCCTCATTTTTCACATTATCATTGAATATTTCTTCTATTAATTTTCTATCTCCAATATATATCTGTTTCAATTTCTCTCTTCAAAAAAAAATGTTTTCATTTATTTATTCCTTTCAATGCCTTTGTGATCCTAACTTTTTTTGCCCAAGGTGGTAGGAAGTGGAAGGAAAAGAGGATGTTGATCATAATCATACCTGGGGTAATGACAAAATCATCATCACCCCCAGTCAATTTAAAATGAAATATCAATAATTTACAAAAGTATATACAAGTAAGATATACTTAAGGGGAGCATGAGATCAAGAGATCTCTGAGATATCAGCCAGTCACTCCTTAGAGTAATTAAAATAATTATACCCCAATCATATATCAACTAGCATTATCAAAAAGTAAAAATCAGTCTACTCAAAACACCATTCTTGTCATGAATGATCCACAATAAAATATAAAATCAACAGTCCATTTTGTGGCTGGATTTGAACAATAAAAAATATAAATCAACAGTCAACTTTGTGACTGGATCAGAAATGGGTCTTCTGTAGACCAGACTAACTATTGACCCTTTGCTAGCTTGGGGCAATTATTTAACCATAATTTGGAGGCACAAAGTGCAAATCTATCAGAATGCACAAACAGAAAAATCTAATGCTGGAGTATTAAAACATGCTGACCATCATCAATGCTCTGGTCACTTAAGTACCATTAATGTACTGGCCAACTATAAACTTAAATTTTTAATAAGACTAAACTAAAATAAAAGGTAGTGCATGGGCTTTAAAGAGTTCTCTTTTGTGCCAATCGGGATGATGATTGATTATCTCTGGATGCCCAAAAGCACTAAATACACACCCCCATTCATGTATTCATCCCTTATACTTGAATCTAGCTCAGAGAACACAAGCTCTATTAGTGTTAATGTGACAAAGAGATGATTTACATAATCTATAACTTTACAATTAAGTCACAGGAATAATTTTTACAATTGAATAAGTTTATTGGATAACAATAAAAAATGGAATTAAGGTCTTATAGGATACAGCTTCTGATTTTGAATAATATACAATAATAAAAGTTATCACATTGTGATTTATAAGATTACTACAAAATTCAAATTATTACATTGATTTACAATGTCTCTTAATACGTTTACATAAATGCATATATATATACATACACAGATGCACATTTTATAATATACAATGAAAACATTTCAATTAACAAAAAATAATTATAAAAAAATATTAAATTTTACATATGTGTTATACTTGACTTGCATTGGTATTTGCACTACAATTGACAAATATACACACACATACATGTGCATGCATTAAATTTCGAAGATATTTAACTTGTTACATAAAAATAATAAATGGTTAAACTTTTTAATTTATATTTTTGATAATACAAATACTTTATGCTAGATTTATTTAAACCGCATATCAGTGAAATATATTAATTTATTTACATAACATATATAAAATACAATAAAAGATTTAAAATTTACATATACATGTGTGTGTATATATTCTAACCTTCCCTCGCTTGCTCCATAATAATATTAACAACAACATGCCAAGAGTATACTAATTATTCCGGACTTTCGTTACTTATTTATTTCCGGTCAATAACAATTAACATTAATAATAATTCCGGGTTCTTTAGCTCAGTCTATCAAACATATTATTATGATTTAAATAAAACAATTACTAGCTCAGAATTTTATAAAATCTAGTCGTGTCTATGAAATAAATCAACACAAATATCTTTTATTATTCCCATGAGACCTGGAGCAATGACAAAGGAACAAGACGAAGTATCATATCTTAATACTTTTAAAACAAAATCTAGCTCACATAAAATAAATTAATTAAATAAAATAGAATTAAATTGATCTAATCATATCAAATCAAATAGATAAATCAATAAGTAAATAAATAATTAAATCTCAGGTTTATGAATTGTAATTAAAACTGATTTTATATTGCCATAGTAAACTATGATAAGGGAATTTTATGTCATAATTCACTACGTAAAGAATAACTAATTAATAATAACAATGACAATAATAGAGTAATACAATCCTCTTTTCTTTCTAGATGTATTAAATATTTTCGTGGTAATATTTATCAATCCGATAATCAAAAGTTATGTGGTAACGTTCGCATATATTTTACTTAAATACTGTGGCAATCAAGTTATGACCATATCTGTTCTAATTATACTTCTTTCATTTCATTACGTAAATAAAATAAAATAAATTATTAAAATTTCTAATGTTTATTTATTTTGTGCAAAATCTTAAATATGTTTAATTATAAACGTGCGTTGTGATTTCATGCATTTTCATGTGTAGGAAAAACAACAACCAAGACACAAAGCTTACTAATAAAATTTTATAACATTTTATTAACATTATAACAAGTAACAATTTGTACATTATTTACAGCGGATATCCCTATCTACTTATTACAAACTCTTTTATTTCTACCCGTTGATGTCTTAACATTATTATTATCTAATTTTTATTTTACCCTTTTACCATTAATAATTACAAAAATATATTTCACAATATTATTATCTTCAGATACATGTTTTGAGCTTAGTTTAATACACAAAATTCTATCTATTAAAAATTTCTATTGACATTTATATCCTTATAATTTCAGGTTTATATTTCTATAAAATCTTTACTTTTATGTAAAATTATACAAAATTACAAAATTCTAATTATATTCTTGTTAGTATGGAATCCTACAGAATTTAATCCTTATGACAATTTGATGTTCAGTTTTATCATCGATCATATAATAATTATCAGTCGAATTATTGATCCTATTCCTAGTTTTATATAGCAATTAACGTCATCCACACACCATGTACAAATACACATTTTTTTATTATACATTTTAAATCATTTCGCCACACAAAACGTGCAATCTCTTCTATTAAAATATCACGTACAATATTTTCAAATCTTATTATTACTTTAAAACTTAATTCTAAAGTTTTTTTTTTTTTTCTTTTAAAATTATATCATATGATTCTCCATCTTTTATAATACTTATACTTTCACTTTGGACTTATACAATTCTACTTTACTCTAGTAAACAACTATTCTTACATAACTACTATCTAGCTTCCCTTCTATCTTATGTATCATTTCTATAAAATTATCTCCCTGACGATGTATTTCCATGAAATCAAGATAGCGAAGATATAGATGCATTGGATCAAAATAAACAAGATATTATCCTTTATAAAACTTCAACAATCATGGCACAGTGAATTTAAGGACGCCATAGAGGAGTGACTTTTATCTGTCTATCTGCCTCTAATATTGGAAGGATGCTAAAGCTATTTCTTCAGCTTCATCACATCAGAAAGTTTCAAAGATATGTAAAGACACTGTCCAGAATATATGTGCTCAGTTATAGGGCAAAGTTATCTATACTGAGGTCACACAAATTATTATGATCCCCATATTTCATTCCTTATATTTTAATAAAACATCCTCTTGGTTTCCTTTGATATCAGTACTCCCAAGTCACTATCTGACTGATTTCTTCAGATTCATCTCTACATTACATCGACAAATTCTCTGTCTATCTTGCTAATAATAATAAAATTCATTTTAAATATAACTATACAGCTATTCTTAAGAAAATTCTTTACTATACTTTTCGTACATTTCTATCTCTATTGTTCTAAACTATTTGGATATTTTCAATATAAAATTCAAAAGAATCACATAATTAATATGTTATTTATTATTAATTATTTTAGATTATTTATTGCATGCACATTTTTAAAATTTTACTACTCTCTCAAATATATGTTTGATGTTGGATAAATGTGTACTTATAACTTTTAACATCGTTCATACCTCATTCATTAATAGATGACCTATAAAAAAAAATTACATTACATATTACCAATAATATTAAAATTACCAACGATCTCTATCCTCTGGATCGTATTTGTAAGCTTCTCCATTCCAGGACTTCTAGTAGGTATTTAACATTTTCCATACACACATTTTATTTATTATTAATATTTCTCTCATTCCATTAGCTCATATTTTAATTATAACTATTATAAAATTTATGTTTATATGTTTCCCTAAGCTAATTCAAATTTTATACTTTAAATACAATAAAAAAAAATATTAAAATTATATTTACGATACATCTTTGTTGGATTCGCTTGGAAAATCGTTCCTTGCAAAGCTAAATAAAAAAAATATACTTTATTTTCTTTAGTCACTTAATGTTCTATTTAAAATTTTAATTATGTTTATTAATTCTTCTTAGACGATGATCCTTAGTTTTCTTCATATTTTTCCCACTTATTCTTGATATCTCCTTTATATAGTCTGCTAATTTTTTCTTCTTTTCCCCCCCCGCGCTTGGTTTTCCCTCGATGCATCTTGTACTTTATTTTAGAAAATTCAATAAATTTTTCTTTATTTCCATGGATCCATTTCCTCCTTTAGTGATTAATTTTATATCTGTTTAAACAATATTTCTTCCATTTTGATATCTTTTCCGCTTTTCTATGATAAGATAAAATCCAGGTTCCTCTTAGTAAATTTATATAGCACTTTATACGGGACTATGGCTTTTCTCCTACTTTTTACTTTTGGAAATTATATTTTTAAATAATGTTTTCCTTTAATATAGCATATTTTTCTTCCTCATCCTATTTATATTTACTTGAACATATACTATGATTTTTCTCATAGAGAAATATGACTTAGTTTTAAGTATTTATAAAACAAATGTTCGTCATAAGATTCTCTCAATAGTAAATATTTTCTTTCTTATATTTTCACACAGCGTCTTCTTTGTATTACTTTTCTTTTTTAGCGTTATAGGATTTAGTTTCTGGTTGAGCACGAATAACACAAAAATTATACAATTTTCACTCATTTTTCTTTCAATAATTATTTCAATTATTATTTTTGGTATTTCCATCTTTACTGTAGTATGAATGGTCAAATTTGAATAAATCCACTGGTAAGATCACATAGAAATTAGCAAATCATCTTTCTGGATACAAGATTATATTATCTGTTAAAGACTAACTTTAGAATAATTATTAATTTATAAATTTAAACTACTTTTTCAGCTTTGATGTTACAAGCAATTCAAAAGGTTACCGTCCTCTTCAACTTTCACATTCCGTCTCCCGCTTCTGTCTATCTTATATTTTTTTCTTGCCAATTTAAATCCGTTGATTGGTCAATATTTGTTTTTAGCGCGAACAATATTAGTCATTCTATATTGGGATAATAAATTGTACTTTTAAATAAATATTTATGACGTAATGTCTGGAATATTATTTTAACTTAATATTATTAAATTAAATCATAGTTTGATAAACTTATTTTTTGATCTTTAAAATAATTATTAAGACAATATATAACGTTTTTAACTTTTAATTTTAATGATGGATGGCAATTATATCTAGTTTTAAATTCACAAACTTTATTATTATCTACCAAGTGTGTGTGTGCGTGAAGGCATTTAATATACGATCACGTGTCTATCAACTTTATAAAATAATTTCTTTTTTATTTATGTCTTAGTTTAAATCACCAAAACTAACGTACTTTATAAAATTTTGGAAAATAAATTGAAACTTATAGAACCAAATATAACTCTCACCATCCTACAGTTTATTAATAAAAAATACATCCTATTAATTTTGACTAACTCTAAAACTATATTTCATTTATTTAATCTATTAATTTTCTGAAACTATTATTTTAAAATTATTACAATAATTTTAGCTATTTATAGCTGTGTTATTTTGTATGGCCAGCTTTCACAACCATAAGCAATGATATTAAAACTTTATTTAACTGTTTACTTTTAAAAATACTTTATTACACTATGATCTGTTAGGTATTTTAGCTTAAAATTGTATTACAAAACTATTATTACTTTTATATCACCTAAATATAACTTAAAATTTAAAATTTTTTTTCACATTTGACCTTTCTACCTACCTATGACCTACAGACAAGGGCACAATATGCAGACTAACATTTACATATTTTAATTTGTTATAATAATAAAGTTATTAAAATATACATTTTCACAATTAAATTCTTTGTTGAAATTATATTATAACATTCACATATTTTTTATGGTAAGTTTTACTTTGGTGGGTATAGTTTCATTTTTTCTTTAAAATAAGTACTATCAATTTTTGACAGATGATTGTTGATTGATTTAAAGTGACTCTTTTTTTCTAGTCTAAAAGATTTTTGGAAATCTTTTTCTTGACTGTTAATTATAACTTTTTTTTTTCCTAAATTATAAATATAAATTTAAACCTTTTTTTCCTTTTTTTATAAATGATTTTAAACTAATATAATTATATATATCTATCAGTTATAAAAATGTCATTTTTACTAAGGAATATGAAAATAATTTCTTTACAAAATATATATAGCAAATCGTCTCTCTTTTAGATGTTTGGCTCAAGCAAATTACTTATTTGTTTTACTTTTTTACTAAGTTAAAATGTTTTAAGGGATATTAAAAAAATACAACTCATTGTATATACATTTATCTGTACTTTTGTGGATATAGACAGAGCAGCATACTATAACTACTTCTTCATAAACTGATGGTTTCTCTTGATGAGGACCAGTTCAGGAAAGTCATAATCAGAAAGTTATAATCAGTTAAACCTTGGCACTGAATCAGTTTTCTTCTGTCTAGGATTTGATAAATTTCAGGCAAGTAAACTGTCTTGGATTGGGCTTCAGGTGAGCTAGCTGTCTTGGTTTGATATATTTCAGTCAAGCAACTGTCATCTCCACATTTAAGGCTATGAATTTCAACACAAAGAAGTGGGTCATTTTTTCTCCATGTGAATTCAAACTCCTGCAGAGGAACATAGTAGCAGCTCCTGGGTCTACTGCTCTACCTTCAGCTACATCTGTTCATAGTAGCTATTCTGACAACTCTCTGCTACAGCCAATGGTATCTATTTCGATCAGCTAAAACCAACTGCTGCAAACTTCAATAATTGCAACAAAATATTGTAACCAACTTTGCAGCTGACCCATTCTTACAACTATCCAGACTGCAGCTGATATTTTTATCAGCCTTTTATAGAATCATCTGAGGTGATAATAACACATTGATTAAAAACAGAGTTTTTTATCTCTCTAATTCCTTTTGAAAACAAGCTTGAAATTTTTATCAAAGTGTGATATGCATGTTTTCACTTAGGGGATTTCTAATACATAGAAATTGAGTTCAATTAATTAAAAAATTTCAAAAATACTATACTTGTATTTAAATTTCAAAATCAGAATAATAATAATACAATATTAATATTTATTTAGACCTTTTTAAAAGTTTAATTTATAATAAAATTTTATTTTAAATCAGTGTTATTTAACCCTTTACAGTCATTATTATTCCAAGAAATGTAGAAAAATATCTATAAAAATTTATGTCTGTGTTTATTTCTACTTTTAACTTTACTTTATATATGTGTGTGTGCTATGTAACCTAAATGATTACAATATCTGTTTCAATTTCTCTCTTTAAAAAAATAATATTTCTATTTATTTATTCTTTTCAATGCCTTTATGATCCTAACTTTTTTTGCCCAAGTAGTCTTTTTTATTTTCTCCAAATCTACATTCTCAAGCTTCCAATATTATCTGTTTTCTATTTGTCCTAATCTCAGTGTCACATAAAGCAACTTTCCAAATAAATGTCTCTTTTTTTAATTCTAAGTTTTAAACACACAGATCAAGCTTATGTAACCACTAGACTGCTTTGAGCACAACTGCTGGATTATCATTTATAAAATTCTCATTTGGCTTTGAATCTAAACAATATCTACTCCATTATATCTATTATTATTTCTAAAATAACAAATTTTTATATCTTTTTCAAAAAATTTTTATCACCATCCATTCACATCATCTTACATAGTCCTACATTATCTCATTTATATTAAAAAACATAAGTGCTAAAATACTATCCTAAGGAATATCTAAATTACAGTCATATTTATGAGAGATTTTATTATTAAATTAACAAATGTATGGCTAAGAAATAAAGATTTAAATCAAACAGTATGTTTAGAAGTAAATTCTATTTTGTATAATTTGTGAAGCAGTGATACAACTATTGAAAATCTTTTAGTCAAAATAAATGACATCAATTTTCTATTCTATGTGATCATATATAGTAAGAAGATTGATTTCCTCTGATTATTGGATATAATTCCATGCTGTGAAAAAAAAAATTATTTTCATCAGTAATAATTTATTATAAACACTTTTTAAAAAAATTGCACAATAGTATATAAAATAGAAATGTTAGTACTTGTTAATACAAATTTAAGAGCTATCTTGAAAACTGGGATCTATTTATAGCAATAATAAAATAAAAAATTGTTCATTATAGTCAATGAGATTCTAAATGCATAGTTGTTACCAGTAACATAACAGTGAGTAGGGAGAATATTAGGATTGGTTTTAATAAACCTAACATTTAGTGCTTCATTAGCTTGTTTCATAAAAGTTTTGATATTATTTACTTCAGTAATTTCCAGCAACTGCCTTATGCAAATAGGGTAATTTGTATTACTGCCAGAATAATTTAATCCTGGTGAATTACTGTTCTGAACTTGTTGCAGCAATTTTTTTCCCCCCTAACAGGCCTCAGTTTTATAGTCACTCCCCGCCTTACTGTGAACAATCAAGTTTACCAATCTAATTATTTAATTGTCCTGTTGGTATCATTTGCTATTTGTTTACATTATTTTCACTGAACCGTTGTAATATATTCTGAATTTGATCCAGAGAGATCTATGATCTGGTCAAGTCCATTGTTAAGGGTATGTTTAAGATGAATCCACAATATTTATATGGATGTGTTCAAATACAGTGGACAGATGCCCATTCTATTTTAAGTCCAATAACTTCAATTCTCTAATCACTTAATCTCAATTCCAAAAAATAATAAGTAGATACAGAATGTCTTTAATATCCATTTTTATGCCCCTAAACAAAAATAGCAAAGCTGTATTCTTAATATGATGGTGAAAAATAAACCATCAGATACTCGGCGAAATCTTGCGCAATTATTTTTAGCCCTAATATTAAATGTCGGTTATTTACTGCATTGTTATAATTTATATTCTTTGATATTGACGAGAGCATTTATTCTCTCTCAACTCTTCTATATTTATATGCGACAATTATGTTTGATGATTTATAAGATTATTTCTAATTAATTTGCGAAATAAATATCAAATTATGGGAATGTTTACTTTTCAATTTGCATTTTAAGTACATAATTTTAATGAATATTGAAACTATATTGCAATTTAATATTTTCCAAAAGGTAGAATTTAATCATATTAAAAATATAAAAATAATATTAACTGAAAGATGTTTGCTCATAAACATATCTGTTTATTTTTGATTATAAATAATAGAGTATTTTGTTTTTGTTTATTTAAATAATATATGTATATACACAGTGTATACGCATATGTTTTTTGAATAATATATGTACACATCTAAATACAAAGACAGTGATCTTGTATGTCAAGCTAATGACCCTGACACCAGGTCGATAAATATAAGTTTTATTGATTTCATTTAAAAACTAACTATAGTCACTTTTGACCTTTTGATAAAAAATATAGTATGTTAGAAGATAAAGTATCCTATTTAATTTACATTGCATTTGCATTCGACAACTGAAGTTTATTGCACATAATGCTACTATCAAGCTATCTCAGCATAAGCATGGTTAATTCCAATCCTTTGAGTTGTTTTACTATTTGGCATGATTACCTTGAATTACATAACAACACTAAAACGTGATTTCTGGATAAATGTTGTTTAAAAAAGTGATTTGAAGTGAAGAATGTTAAAAACTATAAATTAATCTGGTATACGTTTTGCAATATCATCTAGTGTCATTAATAACTCATACATAACTGGCTTACTGCTACAAATTAAATGGAAACCAGAGATGCTGTGTTTTATTGTTTTAGTATTAATCAACATTATTCCAGAAAAAAAAACTGTCTATAATTAGTTTATAAAGAATATCATTAAAATAAATAGTTAATAATCAAATGTTAAATTAGTGAAGTTAATATTAAAAAATATTTTAAAAAATTAGTGAAGTTAGACTAGAAAGTTGGATTTATTTTAATAGCACTGTTAGTAATTTGATTTAAAAAACAAACAGGCACAAAAAACACAATTTAATTTTGATTGAGTAAAAAATAAATGAAAAGCTTTATAAGAAATAAAATTTAAAAGTAGAAGTTCAATAACAGACTGAAGATGATGATTTGGTGGATTAAAGTGCACAATAATTACAGTCATTTTCTGATCAAAATCAATTTAAATTATTTTTTTAAATATTTATTAAAAGGAATATTTGGATCTAAAAAGTAATATCATAAACCTATTAAATTCAGGAGATGGTACTTTTATTTTGCAACAATAATGTTTTGAATAATTGAAAGATGACTTTTGATAATTTTTTTTCAATATAAGAATTCAAGCGATTGCATTTAATACTGCATTTGATTACCAACCCATTTTCATTTTGGAAGAAATGTAAATTAATCTTAAAAAAAAAAGAAAGGATAATTCTACTACTATTAAAGATTATAAAAGTAAAGAGAACAGTGAAGATTGCAATAATTATTGTGGAATATCATTGATCTTTGTTCCAGTAAAAATATCTTCAAGAATTTTACTGTTTAGGTTGCTTTCTGTCATAGATGAGTCCTTATCAGAAATTCTTTTAGTTTTAAAGAATCAAGACTAAAATGAAATGAAAAAAAATGTCTTAAGCAAAGATATGGTTTATATAATGTTTTTAATCAATTTAGTCAGAAAATTTGATCCCATTTAATCCTGTTTCTCTGATCCATAGTCTTTCTTTTCCATGTGCACCAACAGACTTTCTAATTTTGTTCTTCTCATATGTCATCCCTTTCTAGGTCTTTTACAAAATCTTGGGATTCTGTTTAAGATTTAATCTATCCAGCTATTATTATCTTTTTTGGCAGTATATCCAACTCACTTCTCTTTCATTCTCTGAATTCTTTCAATGAAGTAATGATACCCATTTGTTCTTTCATCAAATATTTCACTTTTGATCTCACTATACGTATTGCCACTCACAGTTTTAGTAACAGTTATAAACAAGCATAAGAAATGGTGATCTTGTGATGTTTATTGACTTTTGATCTCCCAATTAAATATCTTTACATACTTAGTCAAGTGGTTTGAGGTCTCTATATTTTTTTCTGATAACTATCATAAAGCATCTATTAAAACTCTTCCTTTCCAAATCCTTTGTGTCTAAGCATTCCATCCTAGTTTAATTCTATTATTAATTCTATCTAATATGTTTTGATTTGCATTAATAATTGACCAAGGTATTTTGTATTTGTTAACTTCTTTTAATTCATTATTGTCAATCTTTATTTTCTTCTTTTGATAACATTCACTAAATACTGCTTTAGTCTTTTTAATATCTATCTTTATTCCTACTTTCTTACATTCATCTGATAATTATTACAACATTTCCTAAGTTTTGAAGTATTATTTATAAAAGCAAATCTAATCTACAAAATATATTTTGTAAAATTGCTATAAACAGTTCTGAAAATATGAAATCATTATTAGTATATAATATAGTAATTTATAAAATATGAAATCATTGTATAATACAGATTAATAAATGTTAACCTTCATTGATTCACCAAGCAATCTAATTCCTAAATATTATTTAGAATATAATAATATAATACATCCATATTTCAAAGGTTCAAAGTTTTAATCTCTAAAAAACTGCTTATAGAATCAAATCCCTTTTTATAATCTATAAATTCTAAGGCTAATAGAAATTCATATAAATTGGTATTTTAAATAATTTCTCTCAATATATATTTTCTGTGGCAAATTTTTTTTTTGATGAAAGCATATATTTTGTCTGACTTGTTCAATAAGTAGAATTAACTAAAAACGTTCTACTTTCTAATAGTTACAGTAAAAACATCATATATAAAGTTTTATATAGCATTGATATTAGAAAAAAAGGATGATAAAATTGACAATCCAACTAGTTATAGAATTGTTTTATCTTATATTAGAGGACTCACTGATAAAAAAATGGTAATTTTTTTCTTAAACCTAAAGACCAAGTACTTTTGGAATACCAAATGTCTATGAAATTTCATGTTCACAGCACCCAAGAAGCTATGTAAGTCAATCCAATAGACAAATTAATGTCAGACTTAGGGCTTAGAGAGCATAAAAATGTATTCACTCACAAGTTAAATATATCTGCTTTACTTTGCATTTTTTGGAAATTGATCATCCACCTGATTTTGATAATGCTAAATACTTGCTAATTTGGAAAAGTATGATTTAAGAACCATGAGATAATCTATAGAAATATTAAAGTGTCAAATGGTTTAATTAATCTGATGAAGCACAACATATTTTAACATTGTGAAGACCGTTTGTTTTATCTCTTTTTTCTAAAATCAACTTGAAATTAACTGTAAAACTAAAGAAAATAAAAAATTTATTAATCCATCTATTCTGAATAATCAATCATCAAATATATATAAGAATGATGGTTCTTTACTTCACACTTAATTTCATTATTACTTAAGATCTAACAATATTTCAATAAGACCTTAACCTTGACAATGATAAATGATATTTTATTGAAACATCAGAAATTTAAACTAAATAATACAGTTTAATACAAAAATAACTTAATTTACATTGTATAACTGTGAAAATATTAAATATATGTAAATCTCAATATCAAATAATATATATATATATCATTAAAAACCGATCAAGCATTGGTAGCCGAGAGGTCAGCACAGTTGTCTTGCAGGCAGTTGCTTGTAGACAGTTGTTGCGGGTTCGCTTCCCAGCCAATGCTTTGACATAGGGGGAAAACAAAATGGTCAACACTTTAGACAATCCTAATATCAATAACAATCAACAATTTTAAACTGTTGTCAAGGCAACCTCCTTTTAGCAATATATATATAGGGGGGGTGGGTTTTTTTTTTTTGGATTTTTATTCTTCCAATATGTGTTTTGGGTGTATTATAGTGGACTTTTTTTTTTTAAATTTGTGTTTATTAAAAAAAAATTTTTTTTTAAAAAAAAACACCCCAATTAGGGGGGGGAGGAAAAAAAAGATTATATATAATACTAAAATTAACACATTCATGTAGTGAAAAGTCACACAATCCTGATTTGGAATTTAAGAAAAACTAATTTGAGTCAAAATATTGAATATTTTAAAAAAATAAGGTAGTATCAATCCTTAATAAAAATAATCATCATCAAATTAGTATTAAATAAAATACTTAATTTATTATTATTTGACAATGTGTGTATATATTGTAATGATATGGAATAATCAGAGTTTATATGGAAGGCATATAGAAGTGCTAATAATGAATATAATCAGAAGAAATAAGCAATGCATCAGAAGCCAACATAAGTAAAAATATAGCATCCACAGCAAATAATCAACAGTTAAATAGATAATAGCAGAAAATTTATCAACATTAATCCTTTATGCCTAGATTTAAAAGATATATATTATGGATAACCATCATCAAGCCAATGCCAAATTTAAGTAACAATATTTTAAAAGCAATTACCAATATTTCAGCTGCATGCACCTACCTAAGTTCTAAAATAAACATAATAGTAAGCATATCAACAAAATTCTGGGATCATTATAACAATACTGTGTAACGGAATATAATATCCTGTCACATTACTTTAAAATGAAAATAAAGAGATCGTAAATAAAATTTATTTATTAAAAAGAGAAAAACTTAAAAACTGATAGTAAAAGTTGTTTAATATATATATTGTCGCGCAGATGGAAAACTTAAACTATTTTAAGAAAAAGTATTTAAAAGTATTTTTTGTTGTAAAAAAAAAAAAAAGTAAAAATATAAAGATTGATATTTTAAAAATAGAAATAATGTTGATTTCTATAATCTTAGAAAATGGAAATGATTGTTTTATTAATTAAATGATTGTTCGAAAGCAAGCTGGCCTTTGAGGCATTTAAAATAAATTAAATGGTCAGATAAGAGAATACAAAGAAATTAAACAACCAATGCAAACACTAGAAATGTCAGCATGGACCATAATTGAAACACCAGAGGATTAGTGATGTCTTGCCCGTTGAATCCAAAGATTGGATGATAAGAGACTAATAAAAATATAAAAGCCAAATTATTATTATAATTGGGACTTCGAGAGCTGTGACTGCCATGAGCAGGATCGTAGGAAGAAGTAGTAAAAAGAAAAAAAGTTTAAAATTAAAAAATCATGAACAGGCTGGGGTAGAAGAATAGAATGGGCCAGGCTATCTGTCCATCCTGCGGAGATACTACCATCACTGTCAATGTAGGAGCGAAGCCGTTCCTGAAGCTACGAAAAGAACAGCATTCACCAGACACCATTGATTGCCTTATGGAATCTCATCAAAGAAAGAAATCCTTTAATCGTACAGTGCAGCATGAAGCCAATGGAAAATTGCTAACAATCTACACCTGGGTGAGATAAACGAGGTAAAACAAACATTTTTTGTAAATGATAGTAACTATTTTGAATGAAAGCACCTCCTATTAAATAATGCGTAAAAGGGTTAAAGTAAATGAAAAGAAAGTTGAAATAATACCCTGTATAAAGATATGCCTTAATAGACAATGCCTGAGTGAAATTGTTTTCAAGCTATGATCTGTATTTTTATGTATTGCATTTATGAACTTGTGCGAGTGTATTTACATGCGGGTTATTTAATTATTTGGGCACAAACCAATATCCAATTGCAGGGTTCTATGGGTTTTTTTTATTATGTGTTTATATTAATAAATATTAATTAGTATTATAAATTTAATTGTGTGTGTTAGTGCTAATTTCTTAGAATAATATTAAAAAGCAAAAAGTAGGAAAGCAAACGAATCGTTCATGCGCTATATGCACATTTTTCCCTCCACCTCTTTCCCATGGTCACCGACTACTACCCCTGAGTGAGTTAGCCAGAGGTACAAGCTCTAACCACCAGAAATAGATACTCATCCTCTCCCAGCATAATTTTTATTTATTTGTAGGTAAGATTGGCGCTTGAGGTCATTATTGATGCTTATAAATATTCTGGGTGAGTAATTAGAGGGCATTGCAAAAACAACCACACATATATGTGTTCATATTATAAATTTTTGTTAAATAAAAGAGCAAAACTTAAGTTTAAAATATGTAATAAACGTATACCACATATATACGTGTTTACGCCGGAATAAACTGTTACAATATATATATATATAAAGGTAGTTTATATAATGTAGATATATATAGACACATACATGAGTGTATGATAATACAAATACTCCAATCATTAATGAAACAAATAATAAATAAATGATTTAACATTAAATATATATTGCAACCAGATGGGAAATTATAAGGTGACATGGGGGATGGAAAATCATCATCACTCTCAAGTTCAAGATATTTCAAATAATGTTAAAGTAATGCTTAATATTCAAAATATATATAATAAATGTTAAAAGAGCATGAGATTATAAAATCTCTCAGAGATCAGCTAATTACTTCTTAGAGCAATTACAATAAATATCAACCAACATTATCAATAAGAAAAAATAAGTAATACTCAAAATAACCATTTATCATTATGAATGATCAACAATCAAAATACATTAATACAATAAGCCACCAGTCCATCTTGTGGCTGGATTGGAAATGGGTCTTCTGTAGACCAGGCCAAATATTTAGCCTTTTCCAGCTTGGGCAGTTATTTAAACATAATTTGGATGCACAAACTAAGTGCTCATCCATAAGAATATATAACTAGAAAAACAATAATGCTGGGACATTAAGACATGCTGATTATCATCAAAGCTCTAGCCACTTAGTACCATTAATGTACTGGCCAACTATAAACACAATATCTAATTAGACTAAACTAAAATAAATGTAGTGCATGGGGTTTAAAAAATATGTTCTTATGCACCAACCAGGATGATGATTGATCATCACTGGATGCTCAAAAATGCTAATGTACATCCCCATTTAACATATCAGCTGTTATACACAAATATAGCTCAGAAGAACACAAGCTCTACAATTGTTATGGTGACCAAGAAATCATGCAATACAATTTTAACAATTGAATTCCAACAAAAAATGGTATTAAGGACTTTAGAATATGACTATACATATAAATTAATCCTTCTGATTTTGATTAATGTACAATTAAAAAAATTATCACATTTGTGATTTACAAAATTACTATACATTTGACAGTTAATAATAAAAAATTAAAATTTTGCATATAGGTTCTATTTGACAAGCATTGCTATATATACACACACAGAGTGCAGTACAATTTAGAAATGGGCATATTTAAATTGTCCTACAATAATGCAGGATTAAACTTTTTAAGTTACTATATGGTGGTTTACATATAACACACACATATATACACAGAGCCATGCATTTTACTATTGCATGAATATATTTAAATTTGTCAAAATAATTATTAATTTTTATACCACATAATTAACATATATGTTTGTGCATATAGAAATGTATGTGCATATAGATATTCATATATTTTAATTTGTCACAATATTATATTTTCATAATTAATCTAATATTGATAGTAAATATAAAATGTTTAATTCTTTCATAACAGTTTAATATCTTTCCTTTTTTAAAAAATATGAATTTTTTGACCACTGATAAAAGTTAAATCCTCCAGCAGGTATATTTTATTATTTAATATTTTTTGACAGATTATTGTAAAAAAGATGTTTTTCATCAGGTTACTCTTAACTAATTATAGTTTCCTTTTTTCTTTTTTAAAAGGAACTAAAGTCAATTTTATGACAGATCACTTTTTGTTTGTTGATTAATTAATTATCAAAGCTTTTACATTAATCTAAAAGATTTGCTTTTTGATTTTAATTCAAACAAAATTATGATTGCATTATTTAAAAAAAATAGATTTTAAGATATTTTTCTATATATGTCTCAGATTACAGGTTGCTTCTCTAAAAAATTTTAAAATATCTTTTAACTGTTAATTCTGACTTTTACATTTTTTTAATCCAAGCAGAGTTATTTATTTGCATTACTCTTTTTTAAAAAAATATAGAGTTTAAATAAAATAATACTGTTCTATATTACATATATCTTACTTTTTAGTCATTTTTTAAAATGAATTTTTAAAAAAATTATTTAAAATTTTGTTCACTTTATACACAACAATTACTCACCACTGTATATACATTTATCTGTGCTTCTCTGCATCTAGGCATAGCAGCATGCATATAACCACATCATCTGATGGTTTCTCTTGATGGGGACCAGCTTGGATTGTCATAATTGTAGAGGTATAATTCAGGTAATTTGTTGGCCTTGATCAGTTCCCTTCTGTCCAGGATTGGAATACTTCAGGCAGAATATCCTCTAGAACACATTTAAGCAGGTTAGACTCATTAGAAATTGACCCAGATTTCATGTGAATCAACTCCATCATAGTGAAACTAATAGACTGCTGCTTCTGTCCTTGCCCTCCTGCATTATTCCATGATCATTCCACAGAAGCAACTGCTACTCTGGCCAACTAAAACAAACTTCAACAAGCTGCAACAAAATATAACCAACTTTGCAGCTGATCAATTTGTTGCCAACTGCTTTTTAAAAATACTAAAATCAGACTTTGCACATTAGCCAGCAGCTTTACAAAATATATTTAGACAAGAACTGTCTTTAAAAAAATTACTATTCAAACTTTGCAGCTGGTCAATTTGGACACTTCTCAAAAAGTATTAACCAGACTGAACTGATATTTTTATCAATCCTTTATAGAATCATTTGGAGATGATAAAAACACTTTAATTGAAACAGAAATTTTTAAATCTCTCCAATCCCTTTTGAAAAAAAGTTTGAAATTTTTATCAAAGTGTAATATACATGTTTTTACTTAGATAGATAAATTTACTAATTAATTAAAAGATTTCAAAAATATATAATAGAAATTTTTACAATTATCAGAAACATGCTTGTTTTTAAATTCCAAAATCAGAATTAAATAATATTTATTAAATCTTTTTAACTGTTTATTTATAACAAAATTTTATTTTAATTTCAGAATTATTTAACCTTTTATGTATTATTTTTATTCCAAGTGAAATGTAGAAAAATATCTACAAAAATTTATGTCTGTACTTATTTCTCCTTTTTCTTTATTTTATATATGTATATGCACATATACAACTATGTTGCTGTGCGCCATGTAACCCAAACAGTTACTATATATATATATATAAAGAGAATATACATGGTACATTCTAATAAAAACATAATACTTCAATCTAATTCATAATTTTCTTTAACTTATAAACTGAATTACTTTTGCAACCTAATTAAATACCAGTATATTACAACTTATCACAAAATATATTTGGCATTTCTTTAACTCTAAATAAAATCAATGACATTTCAAACTTGTATGAAACTTACATCTTTCAATCATTTTCCATTTTCTTTGTGAACATTTTTTTTTCAATAGCTAGTAATATATACAATTCATTCAAATGTTGTTTGCCTTTAAAACAAATCAAGATGGTACAAATTGCAGTAAGCAAATAAAATTTTCATAATTAAACAGATAATGTTTAAAATTATATCATTATTAATGTGTATTTCACTTATTAAATAATTTCTTACACCAGAACTTTATATATATATAAGTAAAATAGACCAGAACTTTATATATATATAAGTAAAATAGACCTCATGCATATAGTATATCTGATTGAGTTGATTTTTTGATCTGTATTTTTATGCACATATATATCAGGGATGAAGGCTTCATGTATTGAACAGAATGAATGCTTCCATAGGAGAATTCATTTAAAAGTTCAAAAGCTTTAACTAAAATTCAATTTTAAAAATTCATTCAATTATGTACATATTCAATCTCACAAAATTGATCCAACAAGTTGCAATACAATAGTGTAGTAAGAATAATAAGTGCATTAGTGTATATAAACTATTTTGCCAAACATAAAAAAAAGTCTCTAAACTATTTTGCTAAACATAAGAAAAGAAGAATGAACTATTCAAATTCATTATTTTTTGTATGAAATTTTTGTTGACTTTCAATTGTTTTACCAACAGTTGAATTGTTTTTATATAAGGCAAATAATGAGTTTAACCATTGCATTATTCATTGATTATAAGAAGTTCAAACAGTGCTAAAAGGTAATTTAAAGTTAAAACTTAAGAATGTTAAAAGCATTTGGAAGATAAAAATATCTTGATAATGTATTACTTATACGTAAACTAGTAAAGATCTAATTAACAGATAAGAGAGCTCCATATTTTTCTTTAAACTAGTTTTCCAAACATAAAAAAAAGAATGAACAATTCATACTCATTACTTTTTGTATGGAATTTCTGTTAACTTTCCATTTTTTTACCAACAGTTGAACTTTTTTTATATAAGGCAAATAATGAGTTTGACCATTGCATTATTTGTTGATTATAAGAAGTTCAAACAATGCTAAAATGTAATTAATAGTTAGAACTTAAGAATGTTAAAAGCATTTAGGAAATAAAACTTTCTTGATAATATATTTTCTATACTTAAAACTAGTCACAGTCTGATTTACAGTTAAAAAAAGGTCCAGATTTTTCTAGATGTATGTAATACGTATATACTAGCTATTATGTAAAAATTGTTGTGGCAAGTAAAATAAAAACATTATTAAAAAAAGATGTAGTGTGCTTGCTTCTGTTCCTAAAAAAGTCACAATTTGACACATATATATATATATGTGTGTGTGTGTGTAATACACCATTGAAATCTCAAGATTAGGCTTGATTTTTAATTATTATATAGACAAAACAAATATTGGTAGCCATCAACTCAGTTCAGCTTCTCCATGATTTCCAAATTTCAACTGATCATACATATTATTTATAGTTGATACAATGGAATTTATCAAGTTAAATTTTTTTTGTTAGTCCTGTTAATATGTAATTAACACATTTTTTAAAAAAATGTTTAAAATACTTTTTATGTTAACCTCGATCTGATTTAATAATTTTAAGATGTTCATTCGTGAATCAACATTTTGAAGAATGGTATAATTTCTCATAGCTCTCTGCATTGTGGAAGAATAACTGTTAAAAGTTAGGCACAATTTTTTATCAGTAATATTCAATAAAATTATTCTAAGATAACATCCGACAGATATGAGTGTAAATGATTCCCCATCTTGACTTCTATTAATGAAAATGTGCTTAATTACTGCCATGCATTTTTTAAAGGTTTGAATTTATTCCATATTCAATGATATCCAGTTGGAAAGTATTAAATATACAAAATATATTGAACTAAAAAAAGTCTATTTTAAAAAAATATGGAGTAAAAGCAAATCAAGTTTCCATTTAGAAATTTTATTTCAGAAAATTTAAAAACTTTAATATTTCTTCTCTACCACTACTACTCTTCAAAATATATTATTTGCAAATAATTATGTTAAAAGTTAAATGTCCAAGTTTTAGATCTGTAAGTAAGAACTGATAACAAACATTTATTAAAAACCTTTCTTTTCAAACAAAACACATAGGCATATTTCCTTTTAGTATTGTTATTTCTACCAAAGGATTCCAAACATATTTAAATCTAGGAATAATTCCATCCATTATATTTCCATCTGTATTAATAATCTAACCAAGATATTTGTAGTTGTTAACTTCTAACTCAACAGAAGAGCAATACAGATTTCAGACCATTCAAGAAAATATAGAGAGATGTATGTTAGGAATAACAAGAAGAGATCAAAAATGAAATACATGGATGAAAGAACAAACAAGGTTAATGGATATCATTGAAAGAATTAAAAGATGGAAATGGAGTTTGAAATCTTAAACTGGATTCAAGACATGTTAAAAGAACTAGAAAGAGACAACATGTGAAATGAATTGAATGAAATAAGGAAGTATGCTGGAGTGATTGTGAAAATGAGAGATTAGAAATTGGAGATGGATTAAACTTGAAGAGACCTTCATCCTGTGATGGATTGATAATGGTTGAAAATGATGGTGTTAAAAGTGAATTTTTTCTAATACTAAGAAGAAAAAGAAAGGGTCATGCCAATACAAAACTATTTAAATTCATAGACTTGACTTCTTGACACTTTCACATATTTTTCTCCAGATCCCCTTAAGTCATAGTATTCCAATGCTTTCACTTTCACTATCATGGAGCAATTTTTACTATTTCATCTTTAAATGAAATTACTATACAGTTTTTTTCAAACTGCACTCTTTGCTCCTAGTGAAGTTTCCTCTTGCATTTCATCCTATTATGGCAGCATTGGATGACTTTTGGTTGCTATTTCTAAATCCAATTTATAATTAGTTTTCACACCTTGTTTTGGTGTGTCCAAGCTTGAATTTAGGGGGTCAATATATTTGACATTAATGTGCCAATTTTTATTTTTTATCAGGGCAATGAGATAATATATCAGTGTGTTCTATTTATTTACTTGATTCTATATATCAGTTAATAATTGTATGAGTACCAAACTTTCCATACAGTAGTGCCACCAAGTGCAAGCCTTCATATTCAATGGATGCAACAAGGTTTGTACATAAAATCCCTATCTAATGCCGACACACCCACCAATCCAGACAAGTTTCTAACTTTGTGGCTTTCATCAGTGAAGAGCCATGGGTTTGAGAGCACTGCACCTAGATCTTAGTTGCAGTGTTTAGGTGCAGTACTCTCAAGTCCAAGGCTCCTTACTGATGAAAGCCACAAGGTAGAAACTAATCTGGGGATTTTAGATGAGTAGGCATTAGACAAGGATTTATGGAAAAACCTTGCCTGTGTCCATTGATTATGAAGACTTGCACTTGGTAGCACTACTGTATGGAGAGTTTTGTGCTCTTATAAACAGTCTGTGTAAACATATGAGTTGGTGATCATATGATGTAATAATTATATGCTGACAACATGCTTTTCCAATATAATATACATGGAATTAAATGTTCAGGAATGGGTTTTTTTTATTTCCCATGAATTTCCAGAAGCAGTTTAAAGTTTGTAACTATTTTAAATTCTCTTCTGCATAAAAAAGGTGAAGTGCCTCTTTAATAATTTGATTATAATTTAGTTCAGCTTTTAATAATGTCTGGGATGCATTTGTTGTTAAGATTAATTCTCAGTCATTGTTATAATGGATCAATCATTTTGAGAAGTATCTCTTTTGTTAATCTAAAAACCCATATATATATATATATATATATATATATATATATATATATATATATATATATATATATATAATAAATATATATATATATATATATATATATATATATATATATTGTAGCCTTTTGGTTTATTACCATCTATAAACCAAATGTAATAAAATGAAGTAATTGTGGAAAAAATTTTTTTTATATAAGAAAGGTTAAGCTTTATTTGAGAAAGTAATGGCTATATAGCTCAAAAGCAACATATATAGAGACAGTTTATGTTTGTATGAAATGTCTATTACTAAAGAGTTGATGAGAATTAGGATTGAATTGATTGTCAGTAGCTTTAGTTAACAGTTTCTTTCTAGAGAATAAGTTTAAAGTTATAGGGGATTATAGTGAATATTTATGTTTATGATTATCAGAAATTATAATTGATTTTGTGCTTTAAATTATAAGAAATTATGATGGATATTTATGTTCATATAATCTGAATAATCAGTTTTTTATAACATGTCTGTACATGTATGTATGTGTGATACAGACATACGGGTTTGATTTTTTTTTTCCTTTATAGGAACTGACATAATTTTTTAAATTATTAAAAATGTAAATCTAAATAAGAAATTATTTAGATCCAATGAATGTAACCTTTGTTTGACCAAAAAAGTGTCAGTAAGCTTAATTTTTTAATTAGGGTTTCTTTGACTAATTTCCATAAATTAATCACTAGTGTGTTAACTAAAAAGATATGCTTTAAGTGAGGAAGACAAAGTTGTTAAAAAAGTAACACTTTAGAAAGATTCATTGTTCATTCTGAGTGGGGATTTTTTTAATTAGACTTAAAGAGGAACCACTGGGGGAAGGGAGGTTTAACATCTGTTTTCTTTTCTCTCTTTTACCCTATATAAAACTAAGAAAAGTGAATAGAAGAACTTTTGCTAATTGAGAACAACAGGCTAACTAAAAATTAATCTATCTCTAAAGGTTTTTTTTTCCAAGTTTTGAAATTTTCTTTCTCAGAATTGGATAATGTATTTAAGCTTTATAGTAGACCAAAATATGAATTTCTAATTCATCCATAAATGGTGCATATCTCTTCCTCACATCAATTATGAAGAAATCAACTTTTGATAAGACATTTTATACTAAATGCTACAACTTGTCCATTCTTCTTATTGTAAAGTCATTGAAGGAGAGAACTGTCAAAATTTTCTATGAGACTGAAATCCCAATTCAGATTATAATAATTATTTGGCTGTTTAAAATTTGTTTAAAGAAATTGCAGCAAACTACGAAAAATGTTTAAAAGATTAATTCATGTTAGTAATCAGAGACTGCTTATTGCCTATGATTTGAGCCTTTAAATGGAAAAGAAAAAGAAAATAAAACAAAGTGAATTCAAATCCAGGAAAAACTTATCAAATGGAAGGTAACCAATAGAACTCTTTTAAAAATTTATTAATTCTCCTATAGCTACACTTTTGATTTAAAATAACTATCTACATTTTTTATCTATCTTAATTCAAATGACTGCCTGTGTGTTCTATACACATTTAATTAAAAATAACTGTCTGATGTGCAATGGTATAACTATCTCAAGTAAAATGAACTAAATATATTGATTGATGGACAGTGGAAGGAAAAGAAATTTAAAAGAGACTATCTGTAATGTTGATATTTATTCTTTATTTTATTTCGTTTATATATCATTTGTTTTTGTTTTTTTGGTTTTTTTTATTATATTTCATTTTGTTTACATGCTATGTCACACTCTAATCACTAGATTATTAATTTAATATTTTGTTTATGTTTAAAATGTTTGAAGGAAAGAGAAAAAAATGATTTTGATACCATTTGAGTATAGATGCTCACGTAAATTTAAATTTAAAAGCAAAGAGAGAAATGATATAAATATTTTTTTATTATTCTTAACAAAATTTTAATTTGTGCTTAACAGTAAATATGAAGAGTGAGGGGATCATCATAAAACCCATAATTATGCTAAAGTATTGTTGATCTGTTATTAATATAAATGTTAGGTATGTTGTTGGCTTGACTGTTTAAAATTGAAATAATTCATATATGTTTTGATTCGGGATTTGGTTAGTCTTTGTCATTTATCTAGGCTGTAATCGAGGTATATATGGGCATATATAAAGCCATAAATGCTTGTCATTACTAACATAAAGTTATTCTACCACCCAATAGATGGGAAGGGGCTGTCTCAGTCGGAGATGACTAAGTTTCACTCCATTTATTTGTTAAGATAGGGAATTATTAATAAAGTTACTGTTTAAGTGTAGGAAATGTTTTGCATGCCAATATAGAGAATAAATGTCTAAGAGGAACTCTTTACATGATTCTAGGTCTTAAGAAAAGATCTCTCTCTGGCTCAAGCAAATAGTTTAAGTTTGAAGTTGATGTTGTTGGTTTTAGTTTCCCTTACTAAGACATTGCTGTGTGCACATTATAAATACTGCATGGTGATGTGTGATATGAAGAGAGTTTTTCTTATGTGGAACAGAATAAAGTTGCCCTGAAAGGATAAGGATTCAGTCAGATGTATATGTATGATGGGGTATGACAGAGATTTTAATTAATAAACTAACCGATCTGTGTTGATTTTTTTGAATGATGGTAAATTGAGGTCGTCAAGCTGAACGGACATACTGACCTATTAAGATATACAGTCAAAAATGTAAAGATCTGACAAGCATGAATGTAAAAGTGTGGGTTTTGAATTTAAAACCGTCTGCAAAATTAGTAGGGTAATTTTATGACATATCATCCTTTTTCATTGGAAATGTGAAAATTATTGCTTGATAAAATGGTTTAGAAATTTAAGATTATTTCACATTGTTAGTTAGAATAATTGAAGCAATATATTATTTTGGAATAGTCCAATGGACAATGTTTACAATAAAAAAGGGGGGAACAGAAATTTATAGGTTTTCTTCTTTTTCAAGATATGTTTTCTTAAAGCTAAAAATATACGGAATTCTGATTCCATGTGTGAGCATTTGTATTTATTATTATTATTAATTATTTATTTAATAAATGAATGGGTCAAAACAAGAAGTGAGTCATCCAGGAAATTAGTTAATTCAAACATGTATTCGAATAATAGTCCTGAATAGATCAGAATCATATATTTGTGTGTAACAATATTATAATTTAGTGTGTTTTTAGTTTAATTTTATCATTATTGTTAATGTAATAAAGTTTACTATTGTTATAAGATTATATTGTGTTTTGATGTTTCAAATATCTCCAGAGTCTATATTCCGCACCTATATTTAAGGTAATATTAATTCATATTTAAATTTAATTATTTATTTTTATAATGATAATTTATTTCCAAGATCGATTTGCAGTAGTCATTATCATATTGTTTCTATATTCGATTCACTTAGTTAATTTTGTATTGATAATTTATTTCCATGATTGAATTACAGTATTGATTTTATCTTGAATATTTCTATATTCGATTAATATAATTCATTTTGTAGAAGTCACTTTTATATAATTCATTTTCACATAATTTATTTTCATAATTAACTTGCATAATCTGATTTTACGATTTATTTCCGTACTTTACTTTCATAAGTAAATTTTGATTGATCTATCTGATTAATGTCCATGGTTTACTTCCATAGTTTACTCTAGCAAAATATGATAGGTTTGAAGTTATTAATTAAAATTTGGTCAATAGATTAGAAATAATAGAATAAGAATGACAGGGAATAGTTGAGTTAAGTTTAACAAATTTAACCTTTTGATTCATTGTAATGTTGTGAATATTGGGAGCAGACATAAAATCCCTTTCCTGCTCTCGGTGTTTAGAGTGATTCCCACTATTAAACTCGTATTAAAATTTATTTTGCATATATGGGATCATATCCATTACAGTGTAATCGTTTATATGGGCACCTCTTGACAGATCTAGACCTTGAGAAAGAGCAGTTCAATTATTGATCTAAGAGCTAGTTTGGAAGTCAAGTAGCTTATTATAACAACATTATTATACTATTATAAAAGTAGGGATCATGAATTGATAGTTGATCAAAAGATCTATGTGTGTTAGAGAAATTAGATTAGTGATTCTCAGATTAGAGAACATAACACAGACATTCCGTGTTATATAATTGTGGCTATTGAAAGTGATAGATGCTGAGAACGAAAAATAAAGTAATCGAATTCAATGGGGAGGATTTATTTATGATAGTTTTATCTAGTATTAAATTAAGTGATCATTTTATATTATGAACATAGATTAAGAGTTCTCTGCATTAATTATTGATTTATTTCCAGTCATATTTAAATGAGAACTGTATACAGTGTTTTCTGTAGTTACCACTCGAGATCAGATATTATAATAAAGTTGGGGAAGAAAGTTGTCTCATTATTATGAATTTTATAATAAATTTATCACGAAATATTTGCATGACTAATGCTAGGTTTGAAATTAAGACCGTATAGATTGAATGGTTTTATCAATATTATTGTTATTTTTTTGAGAGACAATTTAATTACTTTCTCCAGTATCTTCTATAGTCCTAAATATGGCTAATGATGATGATCTCTGGTGAGCATTACAATTTATAGCTGCAATTTGGCGCCCCCGGTATATTTGATCCTAAAGTACAAAATTCAATTGACTAGTTACTTGAAATAAATGAGAGTTTATTGAGGATAAGTAAGTGAAAGATTGCGCGGAGAAAGTTGAGGTGACAATATATATATAATTTCTCTTTTGAACCTTCTTCAACAAGTTATATAATGGTTTTTCTCTATGGGCTTTTCCCTTAAAAAAAGATTCAAAATAGTTAATCAATTCTAAATATGCCTGTAATTTTTTGACATTTTAAAATTTTGACACTTTTCTAACAGCTTTTATTTTTTTAAAGATGCAAATTTTTTTATTCGTGGAAATAATATTCTCCAATAATTTAATTTTGCATGTGTGTTATAGACATTTATGGCAATTTAATTTTTCCCCAATTTTTTAAAATACATCACCAACATTAATAAATTCCCATTATTAATATATCTTGAAAATAGATAATCACTCTTATCATGCTCTCTCAACAGTATTTTCAATTTTTATTCAGATATACTCAGAACAGATATTATTCCAAATAGAAGGTGATTTCACCAAATAACCAGTATGCATTTTATAATTAGAATCTCTGTCGATTTTTTTTACCTGCTCATAATTAGTGATACATTGAATCAAAGATCAATTTTGTATAATGTATAGCTTTTTGCAGCTAAACTAAAACTTCATATGATCACCATTCTTTATGCTTACAAGCAGTTTATACAGAAGCAAAACTCGCCATACAGTAGTACCATTCATTGCAATCCACAGTAATCAATGAATTCAGGAAGGTTTGTGCATAAAATTCTTATTTAGTGCTTACTCATGCAATATTCTCAGACCAGTTTCTAGCTTGTGGCTTTCATCAGTGAAGAACTTTGGTAACCAATAAGGTTAAATATGGCTGCAGAAGGGTTGTATTAGATCCTAAAATTTAGGTGCAGGGCTCTCAGACTCAAGGTTCCTCACTGATGAAATCCACAAGATAAAAACTGGTCTGGGGATATTGGATAAGTAGGCACTAGATAGGAATTTTATGCACACACCTTCCTGAATCTCTTAATCACTCTGGATTGCACTAAATGGCACTATTGTATGGAGAGTTTTGCCTCTGTGCAAACACCTTGTATGAGCATAAGGAATGGGATCATGTGATGTTCAGTTGTTTAATATCAATCCTGCCTAAGAGGATAATGGTGACAGTGATTTATTAAAGAATCAAAGAAACCAAAGTGTATGGATGTTGAACTGAGTTCAGATCTATATGACTACTCAAGTTAATGAGTTTGAATTTAAAACATAATTTTCATTTGGGATTCAAAAACTTTATAGTCAGATAACAGAGGTGGAGGATCACATTAGATCCTAAGATCTAGGCACAGTGCTCTCAGATCCAAGGCTCATCACTGATATAAGCCACAAGCTAGAAACTAGTCTGGGGATATCAGATGAAAAGACACTAGATAGGGATTTTATGCACAAACCCTCCTATATCCATTGATTAGTCTGGCTTGCATTAAGTGGTGCTACTGCATGGAGAGGTTTACCTTTGTGTAAACTAAAACTTCTTATATTTGGCACTGGATAAGCTATTTATAAAAGTTTTTATACAATAGTCACTATATAAAAGTACTTTATTATTAGACTTTAAAACCACTATAATAGGCATTGTTCATTCAGAATATTTGCTAGGTTCTAGTATTCTCTTCTTACTAACTCTGATTTTATTCTCAACCTTATGAGATTATGTGTAAGATACTGACCCTACCATTTCCTATTAATTCTAGTTTAAAGCTTCATATTTTGATTAATCCCCATTTCCTTTTCAAATAAACTTGAAAAAACTATTTTTTTTTGTTATCAACTCTGACCCTATTAGCTATAATTATTTAATTCCTAGTGAACCAAAGCATTCACTTTCCATTAAATTTAATTCTAATTTCTACTATGGATAATGACAATTTTTTGATTTATTATTATTAATTTCCTCTGAAATGAAACTGGTTTCCATTTATATCTAATGCTGCTAAATACTTTTTTTCATATTCAGTGATGATGTTTTAACTTTTATGATGAACACTTACCATTCATACTCACTATAAGTTATATCTGATCTGCAATCAATCTCCATTTTTACTTGTTGGCCACAAATTTTATTGAAACAATTACTATCTCTCCCTATTAATTTGTTCTATTCATATATACTTTCTTTCATTCATTTTTTGTCACTGTTTTCTACTAATAATTTTTTATAATTTTACTTTTTAGAGGTTTTTGTCATCATGTTTGTTCCACATGACTCTTAATCCACAAGAGCTACAGACCTCCTCTTTATGTTAACATTTTTTAGCTACTTCATCAATTTTACCACAGCAATAACATTATTTTTTTCTCTTTTCTAGATTGTTAGTTTTCACATCATTTCCTGTGGGAGTTTTGCATATATCAATCTGGTTTTTAATATTTCTATCAATTTCAGAAATCTGTTTTTAATTATCAAGGCATAGAACAATTCTGCTTCATGCAATAATTGTTTGGACATGTTCTTGTTATTCATTTTCCCTAGAAATTGTTCTAATAATATAACTTCAAATAATTTTCTGTATTCATATGTTTTTGCAGTTTCTGTAAAGATATGTCATAACTTTTAAATGTTTTCACTCTAGTCTTGACAGCAATCATAAAAAATTCAATAGGAGGCTTGAAATAATCTCATAAATTTTTGACTAGGGAATCATATGTGAGATCTTTGGATTTATCAGAGTTTTTCAGAATCTATATGCAATCTGGATGACCTGTTGGCTAATAAAATATAATAATGCTACTATGAGTGTAAGGTGCAAATAGTTTTTGATATTAGGTTTATCAATCTTGTACTAAATTTATTTTTATGAAAGCCAATTCTATCAGTATTTAGATGATAAGCTGGGGAGGCTTAATAAAAATAAGATAAACAATTTTTTAATTAGTTTTAGTGATTAAAATATTAGAAGGCTTTTCCAGATGATATAAATAAATCTTGGCAAGGTTTTACTGTCTAATTATATATATTTGTTCAATAATGTTAATATTTATTTAGAAAACAACAAATAAAGAAAACAGTAATATAATTATATAAGTAAAATCTTGAGCAAGTAGATCAAAATATAAAAAATAAAAATAAAAACTAATTTAAAAGTAATACAATAAATATATGTAAAATATTATTTAATATAATGCAATCAATTATGTAAACATGTTTTTTAAAAACAAATATGGTATTGATTGATCTTTAAAGAACATTTTTTCATAAACATATTAACTAATTCAGAACACTATAATTAAATTGCTTTTGATTGGGAGTTTTGAGAAAACTCCATATAGTCAGTCAAAATTTATCTGATAGATATCACATATTTATAATAGATTATCTAGGATTTAAGAAAAAAATCATTCCATACAAGATAAACAATCAGCACCTAGAATAATGTGAATCTCATAAATAAAGTTGATGTGAATGAGATCTACCAAAAATAATATGTATTGTACAATTTCGTAAAGCAAGTAATAAATATTGCAAAAGTAGAGCAGTTCTGATAAACAGAGTATTGAAATATAATCTTTGACAACAAGAAATATAAATAATGATTAAAACAGATTGAGATAAGTTATTAATATAATTTCTGCTAGTACCTGTCACTGGTATAACTTCAGATGAGTATAAGCCAATAATATACCTTCAGGTAAGTTCATGTCTGTGGTGTAACTTTTACTAAGTACATGTGGTGCATATCAATAATATAATTTCTATGGGTGCAGGGTGTTTAGTGCTGGATGCATGTGAGACATTTAATGTTTGATGAATGTATCTTAGTGGTGTAACTTCTGTTATCTGCATGTTAATGAAATAACTTTTGCTGAGTGCATGTTAGTGGTATAACTTCTACTGAAAATTCTCTATTAGTATACTTCTGAGTGGATGCCAGTGATATAACTTTTGTTGCATGTGTGTAATGTTATGTAATTTCTGATTGGTGCTTATCAGTGATAAATAATTTCTATTGACTGATATCAGTCATATGTAACCTACTGAATACATGCAGCTGATGTAACTATTGAGTGCATGACAGAAGTATATAAATGTTGACAAATGTATATCAATACTAATAATTTCAGCTCAATATACATCATTAGTTACTTCTCCATTTATCTGCTGCTTACATCTGATTTAAAATATAGTTATTAAAATATTTTTCATTTGAATTGTGCAATAAAATATTTTAAATATTAAAACTATAATGATAATTCACTCTTATATATATATTGTTTTGTTTTAATGCAAAATTAAACTCAATACACGGAAATTATAATGAGGTAAGACAAATAAAAAACAACAATCAATTATTTTTATTTTTTAATATATTTTTATCTTTTTTTATATAAAGACAGACATAGTTTTATTTTTATAAAAAAAATTAAAGAAAAATTATAATTTAAAATAATCCTCATCTTTCTATATATTAATCTAAATGTATATTAAAATATCAACGTGTTTTTTCCTATCAAAATATTGATATTTATTATTATTACATATTACCAAATAAACCACCAACTTCAAATCATCACACGAGTAATAGTTCTTCAGAATGTTCTATCATCTACTTGGTTTTCAATAAATTCAATGATATATTCATTATTTTGATGATGAAGACAATGCGTTTCATTGCAGATCACTTTTTGCCAACAACATGCACAACAGAACAATTTTAATTTAAATTGTGCTTCAAGGAAATTCCTGGACTAATCTGATCAAGTGTTCAGTTTTCTTGCTTACATCACCTTCACCAATACCATAGTTCAAATATATCAAAATCATTTTTATAATTATGCTTCAGTGTCCAACTATTACATCCATAGACAGTCATAAAGAATACCAAAAATTGAATAATTGTGATCTTACTTTTTTAAAGATATTTTGCAATGAATTGTTCAATTATTAAATATTTTGTTATTGGTAAATAATATAGGAAGGCAAAAATTATCAATTGATGATGGCTTATTTATTTTTATTCTGATGATTAATTTTTCTAATATAAATATTGTGGTTCTCTTTATTTCCAGTTCTAAATCTTAGGCTATCCAGACATCTAAGATTATTGACATTTCTGCTATCCATTTTAAATCTACATTTGTCTTCATGCATTCTGCCTTCTTTCATTACTTATTTAATGTACAAGTTGATAGATAAGAAGATGATATAGATGATATAAACACTTTCTAACTCCATTAGCAATTTGACACCAAGATATTTCTCCACATCCTATTTTAATTACAGCTTCTGGTCTATTATTCAAATTTATTTTAAGAGAAATGAAATGGCAAATATGCTAGTTTTTCACAAAATATTACAGAATTTAGAAGTCAATAAAACACACATTGATATTCACCTTGTCTTTTCAATCATCCAATGGATAGCAGCAGAATGTCTTTTGTTCCTCAACCATTTCTAAAAACTGCTTGCATATCAGTTAGTTCTCTTTCAGTTTAATATTTTAAACTATTCTAAATGATTTTCAACATGATCTTTTTTAAATATAATGTAGGAAGTAATAAGTTGCAGTTTGTGAATTCTATAAAAACAATAACTCCCGACTAATATAATGCCATTTAATTTGAAAAACTACTTTTTGTGCTACAAATAATAACTAAATTAAGATCTTTATTAGCTTCATAAAAAATTTCTAATGTAATACCATCAATTTCATCTAGAGATGCTTACAATGATTAAAAAACTAAAGACATTATAATACACTGAATTTGGTGTCAGCTCAAACTATACAAGCAATTAGTTTAGATTCAAAGGGTTAAAATGTTTTTGAATTTTATGCTGATAAAAAAAAGAAGTAATAAATAACTACTGGGGGGAAGATATATTATATTTAAAAAAATTCAAGTCCACTAAATCAAAATTGTAAATTCTTCATTGATAAAAGCCATAAGCTAGAAACTAGTCTAAGGATACGGATAGATCAGCATATTATATATATACTACATAGCATTTATTGATTATTTAAACTTATATTAGGTGGCATAACTCAAATGAGAGAAAAAGAATTTGCTACTGAAAAACATTTTGTAAACTGAAAACATGTGATATCTGTGTTTTTTTAATTGCTTAATTTATATATTATTATTAAATTATATATTATAATGATAAAAATAAAAATAAAAACCTTATAAAAAGGGGTACTAATATCAAAAGCATTTCAGGAGAAATTAAATTAATGAGAAATGCATAATAAATTAAAGTAAATCACAAAAACAGTCTATAAATTGAATGGAAGTATAGAATTTAACAAACACAATAATAAAACAGGCAAAACTCTCTCCATATAGTAGTGCAACTCAGTGCCAACCAGAGTAATCAATGGATGCCAGAAGGCTTGTGCATAAAATCCATATCTAGTGCCTACGCATCCAATATCCCCAGACTAGTTTCTGGCTTGTGGCCTTTGTCAGTGAGGAGCTTTGGATCTGAGGATATTGGATGAGTAGGCACTAGATAGGGATCTTATGCACAAGCCTTCTGACATCCATTGATTACTCTGGTTGGCACTGAGTGGCACTACTATATGAAGAGAGTTTTGCTTGTTTTAATAACAGTAATGTGCTAGCATAAGAAATAGTGATCATGTGGGGTTTAGTGGTTAAACACAATAATACAAAAAATAAATTCACAAAAAATTAAAGTTCAAAAATATATCCAGGTATAAAGAAAAAAACAAGATTAATGAAAAGAAATGCATATGTGTAAAAAATTACAGAGACTTAGTGCCACTCAGTGCAAGTGAAAGGAATCATTGGCTGCAAGAAGGTATGTGTATAAATTCTCTATGTAATGCCTACTCATTCAATATCTCCAGACTAGTTTCTACCTTGTGGTTTTTATCAATGAGGAGTCTTAGATCTGAGAGCACTGCAGTAAGATTTTAGGGTTTAATGCAAACCTCTATCAGCCATCTTTTATCTATTTAGTTAACTATAAAGCTCTTGGATCCAAGGCTCCTCACTGATGAAAGTCACAAGCTAAAAACTACTCTGGAGATATTGGATGAGTAAGCACTAGATAGAAATTTTATGCACATATATTCTTGCATTTATTGATTACTCTGGCTTGCAGTGGGTGGTACATACTATATGGAAGTTTTGCCTCTGTTTTAACAGCTTGTGCAAGTATGGGAAATGGTGATCATGTGATGAATAAATTACAAAACAAATCTGTGGATTCAATGTATGCAAAGACTTTATTAAGTATAATAATGCAAAGAATAAATTACATAAAGTACCTGATGGTAATAAATTAAAGATATCCATAAGACAAAAAACCATGAAAGCTGTAAAAATTGTTTCACTGCTAAATTGTTATTTACTTCCTAGTTTTTACTTCATTCAGATTTTGATTTTAATGAAACTTTTCATGGACAGCTTTTTGGATTTTAATTTTTTATAAACTTATTACCACCAATTATTTTTTTATGGTTTACATGTTTTTGCATTATCTATGCCAAATTCTTACTTACACATTTTTTAGATTCTAAATATGACAGTATTTATAATTTAAAGAATGATAGAAGTAATAAAATATTAAAATCAATAAAAAGAGCTTGTATTAGCTGTTTTAAAATATATAAATCCTCATATAGAAATTGATGAGTCATCAATAAAATACTTGGGATAAAAATTAAGGGGGAAAATGTACTTCCTGAAGCAGCTTTGAAATTTCTTCTGCCATTTTTGGTCTCATGCTTTTGTATGATCAGCTTTTTTTTTTTTTAAATATCATTAAAACAAATAAACTAAAAAAATAAATAAATGTAAATAATATCTTGTTTTCTTTGAATACCATTACCATTAAATCACAAATCTATGAAGAAGTAGCAAATTCATTTGTCTTAATACTAATATCTATTTACATAAAGATTTTATAATTATGCACACATATTTACATGCACAATTGCATAATCTTTATTATTTGTTTATAATTTTATTTTTTTCTTGTATTTTTTAAACTAATTCAATTTTTTAAAAATACATCCATTTTCTTTGTTTTAACAAATTTTTTTTTATTTTTCCCAAAATACTGGTCCATAAAAAATATTTGATGAACACTATATTACTTTACACATAATATGTTGGGCACGTTTACAATTCTTTTCCAGCTTAATGTAAACTTTGCAACTTGACTTTATTTTTATTGCTAAAATAGAATTCTTCTTACAAAGTGCATTAAGAATGGAAGCAATTTGATGGCAACCTATTCTTATTACAATGTTAAGTATTTATTGGTTATTGGAATTGCATTTAAAAATAATCATATTTTAAATATCAAAACATGGAAATATTCAAATACATTTATTAATCTTATAATTTTTGCAATAAATTTTCCATGCTTTCATATTAGCAATCTCAAATAAATAATACAGCATATATATAATTGAAATAATAAATTTAACGGTTTACAAACTACAGTATTATAAACAATCCTTAAATCCACAGAAGTACTTTCGGTTAATTTCTTAAACCTGCCTCAACTGCCATTAAATTGTTTTTTTTTTTCAATTATAAATTATTATTTCAATTATAATTACAATTTTGTTTTAATTAGCGGACATTTTATTTATATTACACACACACATATTGTTCCATTTAAATAATTGCTTAACCTACCCGTCTTTCTTTAGCTATATAGTTAATCTTAAATAATTTTTTAATAATTTTTAATCTAGAAAATGATCATTCTTCAGTAGTGATATGAGAATAGTTAGTAAAATTTTTAAAGCTATTGTTAGATTTGGAAAGATTAAATTATCTGTACAAATATTTCAAAGTATCAAAAAGATTTTTCAGTTATTCTAATTCAAATTTAAACAGGGTTTTAAAAACATTTATTTCATTATACTGATCATTTTCATTGATTTGAATGTAATTTTTGTTAATTCAAAATTATTTATAATTCCTTGCAATTTTTACAGAGATAATCTGTGTTTAATGAATTAAAAATGTACAGAAATTCAAAATGATTATTATGAATTTTTAATTGTTCAATCATTATTTTATAGATGTCAACGCTGTGTCCAAAATTTTGTAGAAAAACTCTATATGAAATTTCTTCTGGAGATGGTATTAGTTCATGCATGTTCATGACTAAATTGTTTATTTTTCCTTCTAGGATGAACTTAATCACTTTTTGGAAATGAATTTCAACATCAAGTTTTTAACATGGATATCATGTATCCTCTATCAGTTTCTCACAATTTGCTTCAGAAGAATGAAAGATTGATACATAGCTTCTTAAATTATAAATGACTTTTAAAGATAATGCAAGATTCACATTTATATTTTCAAACATTTTATTCCCTGGATTAATGTTAGTCAAAAAAAAACCCACTAATATAAAAAAAGAACAACATCAGTTTCTCAAAAAAACTGCTTAGAAAAAATAAAATTAAAAATCTCCTTATGGATCTGAAGTATCTCTACTATTGATGCACATGCCACTATGTCTTAAATAGGCTATTTAGTACATTCTGCTGGTTCTGATACCATCTACAGATGTAAATATATATATATCGAGAACACTGAATTCATAAAAATTTATTTATTTTTTATTAGTTCATTTCCGTTTGCAGTTTTATGTTATCCAATAACATTGTAATAATATTTAGTCAATGCCCATGAAATAGACTTGATATTTGTCGAGTTTAAAAAATATAATTATTAAAAATTTTAAAGATATTTGCAACAGTCTTTATTTTCATAACTGCCATATAAAAAATATATATAATTTTTATTTTTAATGTTGCACTTACAAAAGTTATTTTAATTGCAGTTTTCTGACAAAGATTCACAGAGGCTTTTCTTTTTAATCAAGCAAGATTATTATTAAAGCTACTTACCTGAAATAATTAGTTAGCTGCCAATACAATACCTTCTTCAGAAGGTATTTCTGGTATTGAAATGTCAATAGAATCTATAATAGAAGCCTGCATAATTCATAAAATACAAGCAAAGTGAGATTATGATCTCAATTTCAAGTAACTAACATAAGTAAAAAAAAAAGGCCAAAAGCTGTTTATTTAAATTTTTACAACAAAATCACAACTATAAAAATATACCAATAAATAAATAATCTAGCAATCAGTTTCTTAGGAGATTGAATGAAAGTTATAGTTTGAGCCAAAAAGTTTTGTTTAACTAACCAAACTGAGTTTTTGGGTATTTTTCAATTTTATAACATTTGAGTCTAGATTGCTTTAAGCTGCAAGTGCTATTGGTAAATTACTTTCCCATCTAGGTTTTGGTTAATTTTAGATTAATGCAACCCTAAAACATCAATTTCTGGTGATTAATTTCTATTTAATTATAAAATTATGACAAACTAGTTCTAGGAGTATAATGATTATTTACATCATTCTACCAGAATAAGAAGTTTTCAGATATGAATCTCAGCTTAAAATGTATACGTAATGCTAAATATATGGAATTTGTTCCAAATGGTACTCAAGAATAATCCATTGCTGATCTCTTTTTTTTATAAAATAGCTACTAAAAAGTAGATCTCTGCTGAAAATTTATATGTAAAACAATTGTTGTAGATTTTTAGATTTAGAGAAATGCAATCAAAAATTTTATTTAGAGTAATTTAAAAAAAAAAAAAAATTCCTCTCATTTTTATAGTTAGCTAAATTCAAGACTTCTAAAACATTAAAATAGAGTTCAATATTTTAGAACACAAACTAAAATTAATAAAGTCACACATCATTCATTTGTATATGTTATTTATGATGAAATATTTTCTGAAAATCATGAACTACACACACACACACACATTTTGAAATGGTCATGATAAATTCTAGAGGTTTTGACCAAGTACTTGTGTACAGGTATTTTTATAATAAATTATTAAAAATGAAAGATTAAGTAAAATAAAGCTGTAATATAAAAAAATATCAGAGGGACAGATAAATAAGTTATTTAGATAATTATGCAGGATTTTAAAAATGATCCTTCACCTTGACAAATAGTCAGAATGATAAAATAATTTTACAGATATAATAGTTTCATCAACTTAGAATAATACAAAATATTATTTGAATAGTAATTATATATTTATAATACAAAACACTACATATCGCATTAATTATATACGTATTGCATAAGCATACATGTGTAATAGAAATGTATGTGAGTGTGCATTTATTTCATATACAAAATCTAATAAATTAGTTAATAAATTTTATTTAATAAAATAAAAGAATTAGTTTAAACTAAAATAGATTTATTTAAATTAAAACTAAAAAAAATACAAATGAAATCCTGCATTTTAAATAGGAGACACTTATGAATATCTAAGTTGTCCCAAGAAAAGAATAATTATAAAAAGCTAATTAAATTTGACCAATAATCATATAATTAAAATAAAATATAAATAGAAAATTTTTAATTATCTTTCTAGTTTTTTAAATCTCACATCTATCTTCCATTAAAATGAAAAGAAAAAAAACAACAACCAAAAATTTGTTTTCAATTGGTTTGTAGAAATTTATTTAAAGTTTTGAATATATAAAATTAAGACAATTAGTAATTAAATGCAATTAAAGTGAAGTATTTAGATTTTCTACAGCTTTAAAAATCAGTATCTTGCTATAGCTTTCAGAAATTAAAATTCTATTACAAGAACATACAATTACAAAAGTAAAAGATATTATAATGTTATTTAATTCCAAATGTAATTTACAGTGCTGTTATTATATTTCAATTTAATAATATTAAAAAGTTTATAAAATGCCTTTTAAAAATATGTCTACTAATGGTTATTGTTTGCTAAAAATTTCTATCAAAATTTATTAAATTGGAAATAAACTATCATAAAAAATAAATGCCTAAATGATAAAACGCATTGAAAAATATATGATAGTCTGTAGTTTAAGAAAAGTAGAATTTTATAAAGACAAAAAAGTTCATTTCAAGAATAATCTTATCTTCAAATGTAGTTTTAGCAGTAATTATTCTTATAAATCAGAGCTTTGGTAGCATATGAAATTAATTTCCAAGAATACATAATTTTAAAATCCTATGAAAATATAAAATAGTTATTTTAAATAGTTCTATTTTGGGAAAAAAATCTCAACAGTTTTTTCAATAATTCAAAAACTTTATTTTTCTAAAATTAAAAAAAAAAAAAGCTTTAAATTTTAATAAAATATTAAAATGTTTAAAAAAAATCTATATTAGCACATAATTTTAGACATACTAGCCTTATAATAAAAATTTTGATCTTCAGTAAATGGAAAATATCTTATCAATATGTAAATGAATAAAAAAAATATCATTATTCACATTACTTATGATTCAATTCTATAGAAAATGGAATTTAAATTTCAAGGATCTTTCATTATAGTTGTTCCTGCAAAGTAAAAATTTGTCTTTTTTATTTAAAAAATAAAAATTTAAGGAATGAATTAGAATTCATAGAATCTCAACATTCAAATTATGCTCAATACCTAATTAAATAAAATATGCTAAGTACTTATTATTCTTAATTAAAATTTTATCTTTCACCAAACATAAGAGAAAGAGAAAATGAAGATTTATGTATTTTTTAAAACTTTGAAAACCTAAATTTATGATGTTGAATTAATTTATTATTCTTATGGTTGTTAAAAGATTTATTCATACAGATGATTAAGCAATTTATTTCACTAAATTAAATTATATATAAGGATGTGAAAATATTTCTATTTGAGATTTAATTTCAAAACCTGTTTAGTATATGATGTAAAACTATGTATTAGTATGAACCATTATTAAAATACAAAATTCAAAGAATATTATGATTTAAAATCTATTTGCAATTTATTTCCTTAAATTAAATTATATATATATAAGGATGTAAAAATATTTCTATTTGGGATTTAATTTCAAAATCTATTTAGTTTATGATATAGAACTACATATTAGTATGAATCATTATTAAAATCCTAAATTCAAAAGATATTATTATTTAAAATCTGTTTGAATTCTCAAAATGTTAATTGCTCTGGATGATGAGATAGCTTATTGCTTAAAATATAGATAAAATAGTTTCAAAATTAAAAGTAAATAAATCTAAAGTAAGATTAATAGAGGTTTAGATTTATACCAATATGCAAATTCTATATATATTGATGTGTTTGTGTAAGTCAGATAATAATACCCCTTGCATTTAAACAGATAGAATAATAATTTATTTTAATCAATGCTAGTAAATACTAAATTAGATATAACTAATAGTATGAAAAACAAACAATAATGATTGCATTTTTATAATTGTTTAAGATAGGCATAGAAATTATTTTGAGAGTATCAAAATGATTTGAATTCCCATTTAGTTATAAGCAAATTTGCATAACGTGAATCTGTTTAGTTACAATGTAAAAGTTTAACAAATCTTGAATCAATAATATCTTTTTATGTATTTTTTCTATTTATTATGATAGCATAATATAAATATAATTTTGTAAAATATACTTATTGCAGTAGAAACTGTTCAAAGTATAGTTACTGTGAAACAAAGATCAGCTAATGTGAAACATTGACTCAGTAGGTAACTTCCATTTATACTTTCGTGTTTTATAAAATATATAGTTCTATTATTTAATACATATTATTGTCTTTTTACTTATATTTTTAATCTATTTCTAACCTTTTTTTATTTTATTAAATATTTTATAATTAACTATTAAGTTTTCCACATTACAAATTATTTTTTTTACATTTCAAAAATTACTCACTTATTTACAATCCTATTTCCAAAATCCAACTGACAATATTTTCAAAATTTTTATACTTGTTTAACATCTCCCTCTATCATCATTTTCTTCAACTTTATTCTTAATCTTTTCCATATTCAAATTATTATTAATAACAATTATTTATAAAATTATTGTCCTAATTCCAAAATCCCTATTAAGATTTGGTTTTATATTTTTAATCAATATTGCCTCTTTAATTTTCCTATCCTTTCTATTATTTGTATAATTAAGCATTTTATACCATTTTTCTCAAACCTATGACCTGTTTCTAATGAATGTAAATAAATAGGTGATCTCTTATCATATTTATGTTGAATTAATCTTGAATAAATTGAATTCTTTGTTTCATCTACATAATTCATTTTTATATTTTTACTTTTCCATGACTTGCATTCAATTTACTTATACATTTTTTTATTTTTCTCACATATTTATTATCTAATATATTAAGTATATTCTTCATTCTTTTATTTACTAGCTTAAGTTTTATCATATTATTAAACTTTCTACTAATAATTATTTTATTCATACTTTTTACAATACTACTATTATAAGTTTTAATACCCATATATTTATTCTTATCTATTTTATTTTTTCTACATACTAACCCATTATTTCTGTTAAATTTTTCCTCTGATTTTTTATACTTTCTTCTATAACTTTTTCTGAATATTTATTATCTCTAAACTCTTTTACTATCAGAGCAATAATTTCAAGCTCTATCCATTCTTGAATTTATACTATTTATTTTGTATTTAACATCTATATTCAAATTCCAATTACTTATATTACTATTTGTATTAGTTTTTTTATATACAGATGTCTCTATTTTGCACTCACCATGTTTATATCACTTCTTTAATAAAATATTTAAATATGATAACTTATTATCATTTTATTTTTCTATTGTAAATTTTATATTTTTATCTAACTTATTAATCTCTTCAAGATACATATCTATTTGTCTTTGACTCTTATTAAAAATCAATAAGTAATAATCAACATACCTTTTCATAAAAATTGGACCATTCCTATTACTAACCATTAAATCTTCCATATTCTCCATATATGTATTACTAAGTATCCCACTTAATACTTCTCCTATTAGTAATCCCTGTTTGTTTATAATATTCTCCATTAAACTCAAATGTAATCTCCTTACAATTAATTCTCATTATTTCTCTCAATATCTCTATTGGTATTATAATTTCTTTATATTCAACATCTCTATATCTTTTTATTGGTAACTCTATTGCCTCATTCACATTTATATTCATGTGCCATAGTCTACTTATAATTACTATATTCATTTATTTTATCTTTAATTTCTTTTATTAACTCTTTATTATTTTTAATATAAAAATTACTTTTATCATTAATATATTTCTTAAAAATATTATTTGATATCCATTTATACATTCTATCAAAATATGAATTTGTACCATTTAGAATTGGTCTTAAAGGCACCCGTTTTTTACATATTTTTGGCACTCCATATATTTTTGCCATACCCAAAAATGTAAATATTTTCCTATCTATTAATCCATTATTATATAATCATTTTACTAACTCATAAATCTTCCCATTTTTTAATTTGGTTTCATGTGTCTTTATTTTTCTTTATTTTAATAAAACTCTTTAATTATTTGAGCAATAAATCCAAGCTCTGTTTATTCTTGAATTTATACTACTTATTTCATATTTAACATCTATATTCAAATTCTAATTACTTATATTACTATCTATATTAGTTTTTTTTATATACAAATGTCTCTATTCTGCATTCATAATTTATATATGACTTCTTTAACAAAATATCTAAATATGATAACTTATTATCATTTTCTTTTTCAATTATAAATTTTATATTTTTATCTAACTTATTAATCTATTTAAGATACATATCTATTTGCCTTTGACTCTCATTAAAAATCAATAAGTAATCATCAACATATCTTTTCATAAAAATTGGACCATTACTATTATTAATCTTTAAATCTTCCATATTCTCCAAATATATATTACTAAGTATCCTTTAGTAATATAAGTAATTGGAATTCCAATATAAATGTTAAATATAAAATAAGTAATATAAATTTAAGAATATATAGAACTTGGAATTATTGCTCAAATGAAGATTATAATAAACAGATAGAATTGATAATTAAAGAGTTTAGAGATAATGAATATCCAGAAAAAGTTATAGAAAAAAGTATAAGAAAATCAGAAGAAAATTAAAATTTAACAAAAATAATGAGATAGTATGTAGAAAAAATAAAATAGATAAGAATAAATATATATGTATTAAAACTTATAATAATTGTATTGTAAAAAGTATGAATAAAATAATTATTAGAATTAATAAAAAGTTTGATAATTTAATAAAATTTAAGATAGTAAATAAAAGAGGAAAAAATATAGTTGTATTTTTATATTGAACTATTTCCATCATCTAATACGTGTGTTGAATGTGTTTAGAAAAGTTTAATTTTATTTAAATATTCCAAATATATTCAACTGTTAGTAATATCACAGCAAACAGGTTAATATATGCACCAACTATTAGTAATATCACAGCAAACACATTAGTAAATGCACGTTTGAGAGATATTATTCTCCTCTCTTCTTCAGGTGTTACTGGCCTGACCAGTGACAGTACTAGCATGGGATTCGTACTTGGGTCCTTAGATTCTTGATTATTACATTTTAAGGTAATGCTCTAACCAACTGAGCCAGCCTGCCAAAGGCAACAGTCAGTAAAAATTTCATATACTTATCTATGAGATTCCTCCTGATTTCTTCACTTTTTCCTTAAGAGCAAAGTTGATTAATGGTTTCCATACATTATGCATAGTCACATTAGGTTGGCTTATGGGATTATTTGCCATTTGTCATGTGATCAGCTTCTTTAAATTTTCTTCTTTGTACCTTTTCTTCTCTATCCAATATTTTTGTATTTTCCCAATCGAACATAAGTTCATTGGTACATACATGGTCTGCTACCTTAGACACATCTGTTTTCTCTCTTCTAATCATCAGTTTAGATTTTTGAAAGCACTTTTCAATGGGTCATATGGTTTCATTAATATATGTTCTTACACATTCACATGGTACTTCATAGATGCATTTTTTTTCTTTTCAGCATTTCAAGTTTAGGCTTTGTAGATGTATCCTCATCATGTGATATGGTTTTGGAAAGCTGTTCTGATGTTATACTGATTGCAGATTTTCCTTAATTTGTCTGCCTAGGCTTGAATCCCATGCTAGTACTGTCACTGGTCAGGCCAGAAACACCTGAAGAAAAGGAGAGAATAATACCTCTCAAAATATACTAACCTGTTTGCTGTGATATTACTAACAGTTGAATATATTTGGAATATTTAAATAAAATTAAACTTTTCTAAAGACATTCAACACACATATTAGATGATGGAAATAGTCCAATATAAAAATATAACTAAAATACTATCATCACAAACCTTTAGGAAAACACCAAGAAAGAATATATTTAATATATTAGATAATAAATATGTGAGAAAAGTAGAAAAATGCATAAATGGAATATATAAAATTGAATGCAAGTCAGGTAAAAGTAAAAATATAAAAACTAAATATGTAAGAGAAACAAAGAATTCAATTTATACAAGACTAATTCAGCATAAATATGATAAAGGATAACCTATTTATTTGGATTCATTAGAAACAGGTCATAGAAGTTTGAGAAAAATAGTACAAAAATGGTTAATTATACAAATAATAGAAGGGATAGAAAAATTAAAGAGGTAATATATATATATACAATGGTCATTTATCCAATATAAAAATAATTATTTGTCCACAATGTTGTTATTGATATATACTTGATAGAATAATCAATCTAAATAAAATTGAAACAAACAACTAATTATATTTTCAATTATTTAATTAGTTATTAGTTTCAATTTTATTTATGAAAGCCGGGTTGATAATTAAATAATTGTAAATATAATTAGTTGTCTGTTTCAATTTTATTTAGATTGATTATTCTATAAAGAGGTAATACTGATTAAAAGTATAAAACCAAATCTTAATAGGGATTTGGAAGTGAAGACAATAATTTTATAAACAATTATTGTTAATAATAGTTTGAATATGAAAAATGTTAAAAGAATAAAGTTCAAGGAAATGATGATCAAGGGAGGTGTTAAGCAAGTATAAAAATTTGAAATTTTTATCAGTTGGGTTTTTAGAAATAGGATTTATTTTTAGAAGTTGATTAAAAATATAAGTAAAAACACAATAATATCTATTAAATAGTAGAAATAAAAAGTTATTTTTTAATTTTAAAGATAATAAAGTAATATAGAATAATGATTTCCAGAAGATTTGTGATGAGAGCATTATCTTAAAATTTAATAATCAAAAATCTAAGGGCCCAGGTTCGAATCCCATGCTAGTACTGTCACTGGTCAGGCCAGCAACACCTGAAGAAGAGGGGAAATCAATACCTCTCAAAATATTGTGCATATACTAACCTGTTTGATGTACTATTACTAACAGTTGAATGAATGTGGAATATTTAAATAAAGTTAAATTTTTTTAAAGACATTCAATATGCATATTAGATGATGGAAATAGTCCAAAAATGCAACTAATATAAAATAAATTGCTAGAACTAATTAAGAGTAAAGTAATAAAGTGGGAAATGATTATTTATAATGTTTTATTTGTGCATTTAATTATGTATATGAATATGTTTATAAAATTTATTAATTGTATAATTATATATTTGAATGTTGTAGCTCTGATGATGACTGTGGGGCAGTCGAACTTGTTATAATAAAGTTTTGATATAAAAAATAGTATTGTTAAAGTGTTTAAAAAAGTTGTAAATGGTATGGTATGTAAAAGTAGAAATCAATACATAAGAAAAGGAAGAAGAAGAAAATTATATAAAAAATAGAAGTTTCTAAAAAAGTTTATTGGACAGTCAAAAACATTGACTATTTTTAAAACCGTACATAATAAAGTATTGCATAGTGTAATATACATAAAAGAATGTTATTGTTTATTTATGTTATGCTGATGATTGTGATATATTTACTACTTCAAAAGATATGCAAAACATTCTTAACATTTTGAATACAATTTATGCAAATTTTGATTTAGTAAAATAAAGACAGACTTGGATGTTGAGATGCATGACAATGTACCACATGCATCTAAAGAGGACTATTTTATCATAGTATTTAATTAATTATTGTTGTACATAGAGCTGTTAAATTGCCAAATTTATTGTTTAAAAGTGACATGGATCTTTTATTAATCTACCATAAAAACTCATAAAAGTACATTGTAATATTAGAAAGAATGCTACTGAGTTTACTATTGTATGGATACATCTTTATTTGATTTTACTGATGGAATGAATGAATAGTAACTTACTTTTTTAGAAAAATATTCTGTGGTGATTTGAGGAAAGTTTTCATAGAATGAGCAGATATCACTTAAATTATAAAGATTACTTTATAGGCCCTATTAAAGGAAAAATACACTATGCATTCATTGTGAGGATGTAGATAAAGATTATATATAAAAATGAGCAACAATTAGGAAATGACTGAAATCTTTCAGAAAGAAAAGTTTACTATAAACACAATTAAAGACAGTAATAGAAGCAATATCAACTTTTTCATTAAGATGGCTTGGGTATAAATAATTTTAGAACTTCAAAAAATGATATGTATTTTTGTCATTGACATTATTTAAATAAGAATCACTCAGCATGTATAAAGAACATAAATCTATTTTGTATTCAAGAACATTAGAAACAGACAGTTCAATGTTTAGCATGCACTACATTATAGAATGAAATTAATTTTAAACTTAAAAATTTCACCTTTTTTTTCCATTTCTTTTTCTTCTGGGATTCCAAATATAAAGATATATTCAATGTTATCATATTTTTATTAGATTAAGCATGCAAGTGAATCGATAATATTTCCTAAAAAAATATTTGGACTTGAATTTGAACATGTTTTTCTTGAGAGAGACAGCTCCATTTATATCATAAAGAATTATCTTAAGAATACTCAAAATATATTTACAATTGATTGCATTCATTAAGAGGATAGAATACAACCAAAAGCTACAACTATATAAAATGTTGAAGCCTTTAAAAAAAAAAAATTAGAAGATGTCAGATAAAGATCTAGCATGCAATATATATGAATGTAAAACAAAGCAAAACTCTCCATATAGTAGTGCCATCTTATGCTAACAAGAGGAATCAATGGATGCTAGAAGGCTTGTGCATAAAATCCCTATCTAATGCCTACTCATCCAATATCCCCAGACTAGTTTTTGGCTTGTGGCCTTCATCAGTGAGGCACTACTATATGGAGAGTTTTGATTTGTTTTGAATTGTTTAATAACAATTATGTGCTAGTATGAGATAGTGATCATGTGATATATGAATGTATTTATATTTTAGAGTTTGGTTTACATAATCAATCACCAAACTTATCTTTAAGTTTTTGTCTTTCTATATATACTTTTTCTCTTGTTATTTTATATTTTAAACTTGAACACCAGTAAGAAATAAATATATAAAAATATAATAGTGATGAACAATGCATAAGTTAGTTAATAGATAAACAAAAGAAAATGAAAGCAGCTAGCTGTTAACCAGCCTCAACATATTATTGGATATCTGAAATATGTTCGATATAAATGTCTTTATTCCAACAAATGGTATCAGAAACAATCAATTTATGCATTAAATTGCAATAGCTTGCCAATACCCAAAGTGGTCAGCCCTCCCTCATTATGCAGATCCCATGCACTGAGAATATCAATAACTATAGCATCCAAAAAGACATCATAGCCACAATGCGTATATCAATCTGCAATATCTTTATATTTAGATTGTTATTTTTTATTCTAGCACTGGTGAAAGCCTCATATCAGTTCTCAAAGAGGACCATGACATCTACAATTTTAACTGTTTTTTTTTTTTTTTAGCTTCTTTAATCAGCATAATAGCAGGATGAAGACTACCATTAAAATCTGGAATGATCTGGTTAATTCTGACCAGACAGCAGTCAGGTCTAATGGCTCTGTGTATACATTTGAGTGCAGCATTGTGACAAAAAGTTACTGGATGCGGTCTGCAATGCCAAAGAAAGTGTGGTAAGACCTTAGCCAAAATGGCCAAGGATTAAAGATGCACATATTTGTTTACAAGTTGTTACTAACGATACTCGACTGCAAAACAATGGTTATCTAATAAATATTTTGTTTATAATAATTAAATAAGAAAAAAAAACTACCAATAATAGTTTTTTGATATAAATTTTTCCATTTATAATAATTAACAAAAAGAAGGGGGGGGGGATTTGCTCAGACAATGTACATCAATCATAGGAAAAATGGAAAAAGCGATTAGAAAAGTTACATGGATGATATGATCAGGGGAATAATATCCGATTCTATAAATTTAGACAACCAATAAATAATAAGAAATTGTTTCATGACGGTTACATCAGCTATATTATAAGAAAGGAGAAAATAATGATAATTTATTATTATGCTAAGTACATAGTAAAATTAATATATCATTTAAATTAAGTATTTATTGCAAGTGCTCTTTCTCAAATGTACTTATCACATACACGTAAATTAATGAATTAAAAGGAAAAGCTCCTTTTGAAATGTAAAAGGAAAAGTTGCTTCTACTAAACCAAAACATTTAAGTATGATTTCAAAACTTTTTTTTAACTAAATGCGTAAAACGCTTTTATTAGGTTTTGTTCATTCTCGCTAAAAAAAAAAAAAATTCATTCACCCCCATAGATCTTTTACAAGTTATTTCAGATAACTTAAGAGTAAAAACAAATAAAATGTTAACATACTATCCAATCGGTGACCACTTTGTACTCATGCAATTTGAACCAATCATAGTTATTCTAACAAATCCTTTGGAAACTTGTTTGGCAAAAAGGCCTTGATGTATTAATGGATGGCTCGTCTTCTTAAAGACAGCCGAAACGTTATATTAACTTTATTAATCATTCCTAGGATTTTTTTTTTATTAGTGTCCCTGCCATGATTCTTTTTCTAGTAGCTAGTGGATATGTGCTTACTTCCTTTGTTTTGTTAAAAAAGCCGAGCTTAATCCATAAACCTAAGAATGTCCAGTTTAGATGTCGGCATATTAGTCATCGAGGAGGTAAGGAAAACATTTAATTCCTGTATTTCATTAATAGTTTGTATATATTTGATAGTGGCAGTTTTGTTATACCTATTTCTTACTGTAGTTTCGTCCGAGTTTCACCGTTCTACTGTGCTTTATTGTTTTTTTTCTTTTTTTAACTTCGAATTTTTGGCGAGGCTTTTATCAATCAGTTTAAAATATTTGCGCTGTAATAATGCGTTAGCGCGCACGGTTCTAATTTTGGGCAATTTGAATTACAGTATATATGATTTTAATATTAGCGATTCTATTATTTACATATTTATATCCTGGAAGACATTGTCCTTTTTTTTTATTATTCCCCTTAAATTTGTATTGAAGTTAGTATATTTAATTTTTTTATTAAAATTTATATATAAATTTAGCATTTTTTGAATATACAAATTAGATATTTTTTGCTGTAAAAATTTTTTGTGTTACCAATTGTGTTGTTAGTTTGTATTTACTTCATATTTAGAAAATAAGTTAGTCAAAAAAAAAAAAAAATTCCTTTTTTTAAAATCAATGTATATGGCGGTTTTCTCATCTCTATAATGCATGTTTACTTTCACTAAAAGTAAAAATCACTGCATTTATATGCTATTTCAAGTTTTTATGTAATATGAATGAATATTAAAATATAATCGAAAATAATCCATCATCCTAATGAATTTCACTGACTATTTTGATGATGTAAAGAAAGGTAATTCTTTAGGTAGGGTGGTGTCCTTTGTTATTAATATGATATTTAAAAACTGATATCAAAGATAGAAAAAAAATACTGAAGAGCTAAAAATCATTTTTAGCAAGCACTTGGAAATGAGCATGATTGCTGTAAGTCCGGAATAAAACGGAGTTTTAAAGTGATTTTATAAATCCATATACTTCCACATACATCACATATTTATCTTTTAATCCTTTATTATTTTTGGAATAATAGTCTTTAACTTATTCTAAAATCAATTTTTTCTTTGAAATACTACCATGCATTATTGTAGCTTTCCATTATATTCTCTCCATAACCATATCCTCCTAATGAAAATGTTATGTGCTTATATATATTAATAATTATTGAAATGTTAAGAGATTACTGATATACCTTAAATTAAAAAATACAATTTTCAATATACCAATAAATAAATAACATCTATTATTAGTTTGTGGTATGACTGCTATTTTGAATAGTATTTAGTGTTAGAATTTAAAAATCAAAATCTCATTAATAGAACACAACATTAATATTGTAACGTGAATGATCAATCTTCTATAATTTATAGAAAATCATATATTTATAAGGTATGCTTCTTTTTTTTTTTTTTTCAAATCATTTTCTATAAATCTAGAAAATAATATAATTTTTTGTACAGTGGATTAGATTATATCCAAAAATTTTATTGCAAGATCATATATCTGGATTCCCTTTGTTAATGCATAGTTTGGCTCATCATTATAACTTGACCTGCACTTGCACATTACTTTGTACATATATTTGTTGATTTTATCACCAGCATTATTTCCGTTATTAATTACCCTATCAGCATTTGATGTTACATTAAATGCAACATTAAAATGAGAAGAAAATAATGCATGTTGAGATGGCATTCATACTGTAAACAAGCATTGTTTATATTGATTATATTGAAAGTTATAGAAATAATTAGTGGTTTATTTTATTATATATTATTTTGTCTGATATATATTTAGGATATAAAAATATGTTAGGAAAATACATTTAGCATAGATAATAATTCAGATTAAATCTGTTAAAATTTTTTTTTTTTTTTAATATCCGTTTACTTGCATTGCTATCACTAAACAATAACAAAGAATTAAGATAAAAGACTCCAGAGGAAAAAAGAACGAGATAGCAAAATTGGGAGAGCAAACTGAGATGGCAAGAAATCTAGTTTCTTGATTCTTGTCTGGAATTCCATATTGAAAATGGCACCAATAACCACCTGATAGACAACAGGTAACAACCTAATAATATCCATCACTATAGGTTTGAAAACTAGATCTTAAGCCATATTATACATTATTATTTTAATTAGTATTAGAGCAACTGAATTGTAAATAAGATTATGTAAGTCCATTATAATACTTAACCAAACTTTGTCTTTTACAATATTAATTATACATTACAATATGTAATATTGTTGTTATGAATTGCTGAAAACACATTTGCTTGTTCTGCTTTGAGTTTAATATTTATATACTGCTTATGTATCTGTTTATCAATTCCAGCATGCAAACATAATATAATTGGCATAGTCATAGATGACTACATCAGTGCAACTAATTATTACAATATGGCCTTATGTCTTAAGTATGTATTAGCAAATTTGACATGGCTGTGTATACTAAGGTTGGAGAAAAATTGTTTTTTTATAAATATTATTATGGGTGGGGTCATAAAAATGCCACCTTACTTTGTTATGCAGGACAAAAGATTATTGAAATAGCAAATTAGTTGTTTGAACCAAAACAGTTGAAAATTTTTATTATAGAAAATTGTGGACAGACTAAATATTTTACCCAATTGCATTTCCACAAGGATCATGAAATAGTCATGCGGCTATGTGAACTGGAAGGGCTTGAGAAATTTCATATGTAGACGTTGTGGATAAACTAAATAAATATTTTAGATCACTGCTGTTTATTGCATCACCTGATGGTTTTTTTCTACATTAAACATCAAATTCAGAGGGAGAGATTCAGGAAGTTTGATACAGAACCTGGCAGTATTGCATAAATACACCTTTCATAGAGGAGGCTGTTTTAGAGCAAATAGTACAAAGACTGTTGGATGATAAGCTTAAGCAACAATTTCTTAACATTAATGATTTATTTTAAGCCAATAAGCATCACATGATCACCATCTCTTATGAGTTTTGCCTGTTTTAACAAATATTAATGATTTATCTTACAATAAGGTGATTATTTAGTTATCATAGGTGTATTAGAATCTACTAAAGCATATTTCTAAATGACTAAAGTGAATCCATCAAATGTTAAATAAGGAAAGTGAATGGTGAAATATTGCTGTTGGGAAGGTTCAGGACACCTCGCTCAAAATTATAAATGGAATCAAAATCTAACCTAGTATGAAAAATAGGAAGTATAACATGCAAAAACAAATAATATCATCATGGAAATTAGCAGTGGGTCAGTTAGTTTACTAATGGCAATTAAAGATTAGAAGTTATTGATCTTAAAAATAACACTTAAATACCCAATGTTGGGCACTGTGGATACAGTAGTAGTATATCCTATTATTATGCCTAAGACTGGGCTTAAATCTAAACAACGTATTTTTTTTTAATTTTATCAGAATTAAAATTTTTTTTTCCAGATAATGATCCCTTAGTTAATTCAGTTAATCATCTACTCTTGCTCTATAAATGGTGAACTAACTATTAGAAGTCATATTAATCGTAAAAATAATGTTGAAGTACCCAAAGTTGGTCACTGTGGACTTCTACACATATGACTGGGTTTGAATCTCAACTAAGCAATTTTTTTAATTTCACCAAAATTAAGATTTTTTTAGATAATGATCCCTTTAGCTAATTCAGGTAACTATCAATTCTTGGTCTATTATAAATGGTGATCTGACTATTTTCAAATATTGAGAAAAGGTCTATAAATGACGAGCTGTTTATTTTCAAGTACAGAGAAAAATAAACATGTAAAGCCAATCAAATTCTTAAAATCCAGGAATTAGTTTAAGCCTTTTGAATGAAGTCTTTTCTTTCATGTTTCTCCATGAGGAACTTTTATCTTTATATAATATTAAATTTTATTTGGGTTATCAATTTAAATACAACCGAAGTGAATAAGCATAACTAATAAATGATTTTAAAGAATTTTAAAGTCTTGCAATATCATAAATTTATCTAACATGTTCTATTATGAATTCACACACACACACACACACATATATAGATAACATTGAACATGGAATTTTATGTTTAGTATAGATTCATAATTGTTAAATCAAGGATTGTTATTTGATAAATAAACATTTCACAAAATATATCTGAAGTGTGACTGGAACTATATCACTATTACATGATAGCATTGTTAGATCACTAGGTTTTTTTGACTACTGGCAATGGGTTTGAGTTTAAATTATATTAAGATTTTTAATATGAGCACCTTTGCTTGTCTAGCTATTACTAATTGAATATTATATTGATGACTATAGCAGTTAAAATCATTTGCAGATACTTTTGACTTTGAAAAAAGAATGATATGTAAAATCAAATTTTATGTCTGAGCATCCATTTGACAGCAGCAGTCCTCCTTACATCACATTACTCATAGCTTTAATCAGAATAATTATGATTATTGATGTAGCCATTAAATAATCAATGAATTAAATTACTGGGCTTTGATACTATTCTTTTAGTTCATATTAGGTTACTGGAATATGTAGGTAGCTGTAAAACTATTCGCTATTAATAAAGGTTAGTAATTAGCATTAGTTTGGTGTTATTATGTTGTATTCAATTCATAAATCTCATGATGCTATAAGTAATGAGTAAGGTGTTTATATAACATGATGCCATAAATAGGTTAACCTTTTTATTATATTTCTGGCATCATATTGGAATCTATATACTAAGTTTCATCTCTGCAAGAAAGGTCTGCACTTTTTTAAAAAAATTATTATTTAATTCTACTTATATTGCTTTCTGTTTTATTTTTTTAATGTCATAGTACTATTATTTGTATTAGCAACAACTATTTAAGTTGATACTAGCAGTTGATTTCAATTGTATCAACAACAAAATAATCATTTTAATTACATTGGAGAAAGCAATCACAAATTACTTCTTTATATTGTATTGGAAATCATATATATTATCAAGAATCATATTATTAAGATTGGAAACTGGATTTTATCAGGTCTGGAAATGGTTAACATGCTATTGAGAAAGAATCAAAATATTTCCCAATAATTATGGCTTACATGATAGTTTGGTGTTAACTTATTTGGATATTTAGTGATATGTACTGAATAAGAAAATTCATGGTTTCAAGGAAAAAAAAAACTACTATTAGAGTTGAGAACATGTAGAATAGGAAGTGAGAATATTTTAATATAAAGATAAAAACAGATCAGTCATACATTGACATCTTAGGATTTAATGAAATAAAATGTAATGTAAATGGAAATTTTGGATTAGAAGAACATAAAAGCAATGGTATATTAGAAATTAAGAGAGATCTGGCAAGAACTGCCATTGATATAATTCTATGAAATGATTCATTAGTATCAATTCAATTTCATGGCTAATCAATCAATATTATTGTAATATATGTTTATTTTTCAATAATTCAAACAAATGGATGAGAAATTGAAATGTTTTTATAATCAGATACAGACTGAATTGATAAACTAGTAGACAAGATAAACTTAATAATTCATAATAAAATCCCAGTATTGGAAATTGAAAGAAAGAAAATACTGTCGAACTCTATGAACTTAATAACAAAAATGCAGCAGCAGAATGTCACCAAGTTTTTTGTGAATTTGATCTTTTTAATTATCTGAGCATTATTGTATACATTGACCATATGGATAGAATTCACTGCAGTCAAATTGATTACACTCTTGGTACTCAGTGATAGAAGTCTTGAGTAAATAGTAAAAACAGCCAGGAGTAGATAGTAAAACATCAAAAATTTCTAAAGTTTAAATTTTAGATGAAGTTGAAAAAGAGCAACTAACATTTACATTGTTCTAAATATAATTTGGAGAACATTTGAAGATTGTGGATGTAATTGTCAGTGAATGAGATGAGCTGTAGATAGAATCAAAGGATATTTGAATAAAAATATAAGAAAAATTTGAATAATATGCAAATCAAGAAAATTAAATTGTCAAAAAGTACTACAATTATTACAAAGAAGAAAACCCATAATTAAAAAGAATAAAGATCTCTATATTAACACTGAACAGGAATCCAAGAACATTTCTAAAAGGCAAGAAACAGCATTTCAATAATATTTGCAAAGTCTTTAAAAATGGAAACAAGCTTAGAAAGACAAGCCATCTTTCAGAGAATTAATATTTCTGTTACCTAAACCTTGTTTTATTTGAATTTTATTTTTTGTTGACATTTTTTGCATTTCTTTTTATAAATTTTATTTAAAATCATCTTTGTTGATTTATTTATTATTAAATGATATTTAAAATGATTTAAATAGGATTTATAAAATAAAATACAAAAAATATCAAAAAGAAAATATAATAAGTAGGTGAAACAAATTCAGTTAATTTTGCTACAATGCAGTACAGTATAGTAATACAATATGCTACAACCAGTATCTCATACCTGTCCTAAAAATCATATTTGTTTTATATAATTATTTCGAATTTGATTTTTTTTTTTTTATTATATGCATTATTTACAAGTATTAAAGTATTTGTATAAATATAACCGTAAAATCGCAAAAATAGAAAAATAAAATTATTTTTGTTTAGAATAGTTTCTTACAATTATAATGAAATAAATCAGTTTTTTATTACTGTAAGCATTAATTAATAAGTATTAAAATATTTGTTTTAAAAAAGTAGATAACAAATAAAGATCATTTGCAAAAGATGAAAATTTACAGCTGATTTGACAATAAGCAGTATGAGATACTGTTAAATCTGAAAAAGGAGGCATACAATTTAAACTACATGAGCTAAAATTCAAACTAATTTGATTGTTGTGCAAAATAGAGACATATTTAGGAAGGTATTGATACGACAATTATTCACTTAAAAAAATTATATGAAATTAAAGCATTTGAAAATATATATTGGCATCACATAGCAGTTGTAGCTATTGCAGGTTAAACAAGATTAAAGCAACCTAAATTTGACAAAAAAAAATCTGTTAATATACATTGAGTGAAAACATTAAATATATTTTACTAAAAATAAATTTAAAAAACTCTATATAAAAATAAGTCCAAAAATGAATAATAATTCCAATCTAATATTTAAACAAAATATATGGATCAGTATTGATATACAATGGAATCACAACATTCACGTTATCAACATATGGTACTTCGATTTTATGCTATCTAAAAAAAGGTAAATAAAAATGAAAAACATTAAAATTCAAAAATGTAATCAATTTATGAGTGTGTATAACTTATAGGGCATCAACCATATGTTGTCTTTCACTAAGGACTGCAGTTAATCTCATGTTTTTAAAATAGTCTTATATGACTTACAATCTAGTATATGCATTTTTTTAAAAAAAATTTCCTCAAAAATTTAATATTTATTCAATAAAATATTTTTTTACCTTTAAGAAGATTTGTGAAGTATTTTCCTTAAACGATAAAATGAAGGTTATTGTTTAACAGTGACAGGAAAATAATATTTCAAATTAAGCCAAATATTCAACAAGTTTGAATCATCTATTAGAGCAGCGTTTCCCAACCTTTTTTGGCTCGCGTACCACTTGGTAGTACATCGCGCTAAATTGTACCACTTCATAAAAAATGATTGTATTTCGTGAAATTTGTTATTGCGAGTGTGTTATTTTATTTGCATTATAAATATTATAGGGTGACCATGTATGTATTCACATCTCATAATTAGACAAATTACATTGAAACACGCCTAAACGTCATGCCAGATTATAAACTCACTGAAATTATAAACTCACTGTAACATATTTATATGTATGTGTTTGTTCAAAGTTTCATATTTTTTCCAAAATAATTTATTAAAGATTACATTATTACATTAAAGATTATTTGGTACATATTTTGTTCATAGTGTTTTCTCATTCCTTCATTTAAGTCTGTTTTCTCTTTTTTGGAGCATCTTCTATTGGTTGGGCCATGGAGAGGATAAATTTAGCATGTCCCAAGTCATGGTAAAAATAACCTCAGGGGTTATCAGGCTATCTCTTGTTCTTGTTTTCTTTATATTGTTCAGCATGAAGTTAATAGGATTAAAATTTTGATGATTAAATACTAGCTTACATCTAGTAATCCACAATAGATGATCAAGAATTAATGAGAGTCTAATTTCTGGGTATGATTCTTTTCTGATACATTCTTTCAAATTAAATAATTTAGATTGATTTGCCTTGATCCGACTCATTATTTATCTACTATTTTGTCATATTTCGTTTACTAATAAATGGTTTTAATAAAAACACAAAATTATAAAAAAACAATTAGTATATTTTCTTATCATAATCAAATATTTTTATAAAATAAATTTAATGAGATCTTTGTGCTTGTTTCAAACAACATAATTTTTTGAAATTTGGTTCAAAAGATGCGAGGTATACCCTTAAGTCTACAGCTGCGTTCAATCTGTTTCGATACTTATTTTTTAAAAAAATATATGAAGAAAAAGCTCTTCTTACTAATTCCGTACTAGTAAACGGTAATAATAATTTAAGAGCTTTCTCAGAAAGTTGTTCATATTCTTTAATGTTTAACCAAAAATTAATTAGATTGTATCGTTTGAATTCTACTTGTAAAGTTCTGTCACATGATAATTCTATTAAATTTTTTTTATCCTTTATTGATAATGATGTAGCTTTTTCTAAATTTTCTGCATAGAAGGGGTTTGAAATCCAATTATCATTTGTGTTTTCGGGTTTTGAAAAATATTCCATGAAAGACAATTTTAATCCTGTTAAATGTGCTATTATATTTTCTCGTATATCTTGAGACAGACTAACCTTATTTTCAAACAAAAAAATATGTAGAGTTTCGAATACTTCCAATTGATTGTTTTCGATACTTATATATATATATTACTGTTTTCAAAAATCTAATTTCTTAATCATACTTTCAATTTTATCATTAAGATTAAAGATCGTTATTGACTGTACATATCAACAACTTTACTGTATAATATTATTAATTAAAATAATTTTTATGAATTATAGGAAAAAACGTTTTTATATTTTTATGATTTAATTTTTTTTTTATGTCCGCCATTATTGATTATTTTTCGTGTACCACCAACCAGCAACTCTCGTACCACCAGTGGTACGCATACCACAGATTGGGAAACACTGTATTAGAGAAATAATGGAAAAAGAATAGCAAATTTATGTCATTGTTTAAATGGCTAAAGTTGTAACCTAAAGAGATAATTTTTTGATAAAAACTGAAAAGGCATTGAATTTATGGTTAGGAGATGGCCTTGTATTGTGTCAGAAACGTTAAATCTGCTCAAATGGATAATTCTAAGCTATTAACTGCAAGTAGGAAGTGACTGTATAGATTATGAATTTTGATAGGACCAAAATCATCAAAATATTGTAAATGGAAAAAATCACACCTGTCATTAACAAGGATGCTACTGTATTTCCAGTAGAATTAAAATTTATTAAAAAAAAAAAGAATATTGTCCTGAATAAGAACTTAGGAAAATGGATTTAATTATGTAACTGTTGAAAAAGTTGCAGAGCATGTTGAATGCAATACGAAATAAATGTTTAACAAGACAGTTGTATCATTATCAGAAAAAGAAGAGAAAAATGAAAAAAAAAAAAAAGAACCAGCAATGATGTGTTCCAGATTACATAAAGATGTAAAAAATAAAAATATAGAAAGTATTTTAATGGAATATAGCATTATTCTTATTATAACCCTTGTATCATTTTAATAAATAGAAAACTTTTCATCATGATGTTTTCTTTGAAAAGGTGTCATTACAGCAAAATGATGAAACTTGTCTATTCTCCAGGCATACAGACCTATCTTATTTGCATTATTTAGGGCTCCAAAGTTATCCCAAATGGATGATTTCCAATGTGTAGAAAGGTTCATTGGCTAACATTTGGCTGAACATTTTAATTTTACTAAAAAAAAAAAAATCTATAATTTTTTTTATTATTTATTTCAGAGAATGTAAATAATTGAACATGTACACGTATACCCAATAAATATTTATGTAAATGTTTATTATTCATAACTGCATTATTTTAAAAATATTAAAATTTATATTGTAACCTTAATTTGTATACGTATACATGTTAAGAAAAAAAAAGGCATATGTGTTACATATATATGTTTGCTAAAAAGTTGTGTATCTATAAGACCACAGTAAATAATTTATTTGGTATTGTAAACAAAGCATTATAAATAAAGCATGGGCTACTTCCATTGATTCAAACCATCTGGTTCACTAGGAGGTTTGAAACAATATATTGGTAAGGATGATACTGTATGTATAAAGACAGAAAAGGAAATACTTTCAATAAAATAATAAAATAGAGATATACATATATTATTTTTTATATATTTGGCTAAAAATATATGGAAATAAAAAATTAACCGTACAAAACTATTTTTTATTTATTTAATATTAAATATAAAAATTAAGATTAAATATTCAAAGACATTTTAAAAAAATCTAATAGAGGGAGCATCAGGAAAAGATAAAAATAAATCGTTTTTTTTTTTTTTTAATAGTCATTGCATAAATAAATCAATTTAAAATAGCAGATTTTTGGTATCTAATATTTAATTATTTATAAATATAAATCGATGAAATGATGATTGAATTTAAATTATAGAGTTTAAGTGATTGCATTGAAAATACATTACTTATAAAAACGATCTTTCTATATAATACAAACTTATATGAAATAATAATTAACAATTCAGATTTTGCATTGCAAAGCTATAATTAAAATTATTAATAAGGAAATAATCAATATATAAATAATATACCATATATGTTATAGGCATGTGTACATACATACATGATATATTGTAAAATTATTAAATTAAAAATGTAAAATTAAGAGCGTGCTAATAGCTCTAAACAAGCTTTTTTATTTTTATTTATGATAAATGCTACTACAAGAGAAGACATTCAAATCATTTTTATCTTGGATTGTCCCCATCCCCAGACCGGTTTCGACCTATGGGTCTCTTCAGTGAGGAGTTGGGACATTAGATTTAAAAAACCAACTCAAGCAAAGCATTTATCTAAAAGTTAATTGTTAGAAGAAGATCTGAAACTTTTAGACATCTACATGTCTTTAAAGTCAGCTCTCCAACTGAAAAATTAACTTTGAGCCTGAACTTAACTTGAGTTAGTTTTATAAATCTAGTAGGCTTAACTCCCACTTAAGTTAGCCAAAGCCACAACAGTCTGAAGATGAGGATAATCCAGTAATAATAAGTCGATGTCACATGACTTCTATGTAGCTAGCATTTATCATAAATGAAAATTAAGAGCTTGTTTAGAGCTACTAGACACGCTTTAATTTTACATATTATGTAAGTGCTAGCTATATAGAAGTCATGTCAACATCTGACTTGTTATTATTACTATTATTATTTTGCTGTTGTGGCTTTGGCTAAATTAAATGAGCTAAGTCTACTAATATATGGAGTCATCTGAATTAAGTTCAGGCCCATATGATTTTTGCAGTTGGAGAGCTGACTTTAAAGACATGTAGATGTCTAAAAGTTTCAGATCTTCTAACAATTAACTTTTAGATAAATGCTTTGCTTGAGTTGGTTTTTTAAATCTAATGTCCCAACTCCTCACTGAAGAGACCCATAGGTCAAAACCGGACTGGGGATGGGGACAATCCAAGATAAAAATGATTTGAATGTCTTCTCTTGTAGTAGCATTTATCATAAATAAAAAAAAAAAAAAGCTTGTTTAGAGCTATTAGCACACTCTTAATTTTACACATTTGTAAGTGCAAGCTATATATAAGTCATGTGACATCTGACTTGTTATTATTACTAAATTAAAAATGATAACAATAGAAAGTGTGCGTATATATATTTTACTGCTCCCAAAAAAAACTATGTACTCAAAACTATCAGATAAGAGGATTTTAAAAGCATTGCAAAAATAGAGAATTTTTTTAGAGATTTATTTAACGTAAATAATATGAAATGAATGAGATAGTCCAATATATGAGATAAATTGTGTGATAAGTCAGATAAAATTGAATAGTAACATTGGCATGTGAATAGTAATCACAATTGCAAAAATATTTTCTGTATTTGAATTTAAATATAGCATTAATTCTATTTTACTAATAATCCTTATATTGGTTTTTCAAAAAAATAAATGCATTTGAGAATTTTTAAAAAACAAAATGTCAATTGGTATGGAAGTTGTAATGGAGAGTTAGCATACATTGTAAGTTTACATAGAGAAGGCAAAAAAAAAAAAACGTTAAGTTTAAGCTGTTTATTATTGGGGGGGGGGGGCAGGGGGGCAAAATCTTTTTTTTTCATTAATGCTTTAATGACAAAATTTTGGTTTCTGTTTAATATATCCAGGGTCAAGAATAATTGGGAGCTGGATAATTTTAATTGTTGATTAAGAGAAACATGAACCAAAGTTTAAATAAGAAATTCAGAATTTATTTTACTGTGAATAATGATAATACTGTCAGTAAAAGATTAGTAATTCAACTTACTATTTCCTAGTTGAGAACAGGATCTCTTAGAACACTTAACAGTTCAAATCTCTGTAGAGATTTAATATATATAAATGTCTCTAACTCTGCACCTTTGTATGCACATTATTGCTCACATACATTATTCTGAGATAATTGAATTAGATTCTTGATTAGAATTCTTTATTAACCTTCGTAACATGAGAACTAACCACAGAACAAAACTTAAAATTCAGTACTCATTACACCATTTTGGCATTATTTCCTATCTCCCCTTTTCTTCTTTTGCAGACTTTTTATTTGCTTTGCATAAACTAAGATTTTTATTAATATGCAAATTCTGCTTTATCTATTTTCCTGGTCTGTAACACAGTTTATAGTCATAAGACGCTAAGATATTTATCCACCTTAACATTTGTTTATTAACATGATCTGGATTTTTTTTTATTCTTTCCCAGTATTCTTAATAATAGTCTATGGTCGGTATAGATCTTGTCGTCCCATATACATATTGCTGAAACTTTTTTATAGCATATGCTATGGCTAAAGGTTCCTTGTCTAACTGGCTGTAGTTTTTCTCAGATACAGACAACTTGCTTGAAGCATGTCCAAAAGGATGTTCATCAACTCCTACTCCAAATTCAGAAGCATTAGTAGTAATAATTATTTCTTGCTGTTCATTGTAGTGTACTAATAACTTTTCAGAAGACAATAATTTTTTTACTTTCTGAAAAGCCGGTATAGCTTCATTGATCTTCCTTCTAAAAACCCTTAGAAGAAGTTTACTAGTCCCAGAAATGCGTGCAATTGCTTAGCATTTTTTGGTTTCAGAGCATTTTTCTCAGTTATAACTTTTCTGGGTTTGAATATTTTCCATTTTCATTAATATGTTCAAGAAATTTTATCTCGTTCATAGACTAAATAAATTTATTGGTTTTTAACTTTGTGCCAAATTATATAGTTTTTGACAGACTACATATATTCTTTTGATCCTATTTCACTGTCAGCAACTACTAATATATCCATATATGGTATAACATCCCTTTCACCTCTCAATAAATTCTCTATCTTTGCCTGGAAAATATTCAGTGCTGAAGTTATCTTGTATGGTAGTCTATTAAACTTAAATAATTCCATATGCGTGTTTATAACTAATAATTCAGCAGTTTTCTTGGTCATCGGAATTTGATGAAATGTTACTTTCAAGTCAAGTTTGTGAACTATTTAGCCTTTTGTAAAGCTGCTAGTACTTTGTTCATGCTGGGTTCAGGGTAAGCTCCTTTTTTAATATTCTTAACTGCAATTCAATAATCACATATTCTTACATTTCCATCTGGTTTTAGTACTGCAGTTATTGGCGTAGTCCAGGCGGATTCCTCACAAAAGCCTTTTCAATTGTAGGCTTAAGTACAAAGTCAACCTTTCTTTATCTATATATGACCTGTTATGCATTATCTATTAATTCAATATCAATTGTTTTTATTTTAAACTCCATTGGGTTAGAATTAAAGAGTTATGGAATTTTTTTCCTAATTTTAGCTTTTAATTTAACCTTTTTAACAATATTACTTTTTATCCCTAGAAGCTTAAACGAACTTTTTTCTTATATTGGATTAATCTTCCATTCATTTACAAATAGTGATAATTGTTTATTATGATTATTTATCACTATAGGCACTATCGCTATTCCTCTAATCTTTATTCAATTTCTATTTCCATCTGACATTACCATCATAGACTTTTTTTAATTCGACAATAACTTGTACCTTTCTACAAATCTTTGTCTAATCTTTCAAAGCTATTAGTGATATGCTTGCCTTGCTGTCAATCTTCATTTGGTCATTTTGACTTTAGACTTTCACATTTAATTTAGACATATCATCACTATCTTTTAATCCGTTCATCATTGCAAACTTCTTAGATGTTCCTCCCTCCAATTTACTATCATTATAAATCCTATTTTGTCATTCCTTGTTGCATAACTTTGACAAATAGTCTTACAATCCATAATTAAGACATTTTTTCATTTTAAATCTGCATTTAGATTTTAAGTGGCCTGTTTTTTCACAGTAGAAATCTGTTTTAACTTTCTAGGTATATATCATGGCTTTGCCACATTTATACTTATTTCTGAAGTTTTGGCCTCCTATGCCTTTTTTAAAAGTTTCTACATGGTCTATCATGATCTCATGAGTGAATGCTATATAATGACCTTGTATGTTAGTTTCTTCTCATTTAGTAATCTCTCTTAGCTTTACATTTTTTATGTCCATAGTAGCTGATCTAATAACATTTCATATGGGTCTTGAACTCTCAATTCTTCACTAAAGTTTGTAGGACTAAGTCGTTTTCACATAGTTTTATTTTGCAACTGCATCCTCACAAAAATGAAATAGTGCCATAAATTTAGATGTTATAGGATTGACATATGTATTTAATGTGATTAATAACCTCATAGGGTATTTTTTCGGGTGGCTTCGGATCACATAAACCATTTGTCACATTTAATATAGCTTTGCCTGACATAATATTTGCAACTTTAAGTTTAGGGTCTGTTACTCCATTCATAAGCATATACTTTTCTACATGATTCACATATACTTGCCATTGACTTAGATTTTTTTATGTCATTGTCACGATGCTCTGCATTTTCGTTTCAACTGCAGTGCTGAATTATATCACAGATTAAATCCTTTGTCTCTTTTAATAACTCCTGCTTGGTATATCCAAGCCTTTTATCAAACTAATTCAGATAATATCCAACTTTTGTTGAATTGCGCCACATAATGTACATGGCTGTAATGCTGTTGACTATGGCCATAATATATCCAGGGTCAACCAGTCAGTTGGCGGGTAGATAATTTTGATTATTAATTAAAGGAAATACCAGCAAAGTTTAATAAGAAATTTAGAGTCTATTTTATTCTGAATAATGATAATATTGTTAGTAAAAGATTAGTAATTTAACTTACTATTTGCTAGTTGAGAACAGCATCTCATAGAACATGTAACAGTTCATATTCCTGTAGAGTATTAATATTTATAAGTATCTCTTTTAACTATGCAACTTTGTAAGCATATTATTGCTCACACACATTATTCTGAGATAGTCAAATTAGATTCTTGATTAGAGCTCTTCTTTTTTAATTTTCAGAACATCAGAACTGACCACATAACAAAACTTAAAAGTCAGCACTCAGTATATCCTTTTTTGTATTGTTTACCCACCCCCTCCTTTTCTTCTACTGCAGATTTTTTTATTAGCTTTGCTAATTTGCATAAACTAAGATTTTTATTAATATATAAATTTGCCTATTGCTTCTTTCAGTTACTGATTTTTTTTTCATGCCTATCAATTATTTATTTCTTTATTTTTTCTGAAGTATTCTCGCAATATTAATATTTTTTTAAGTTTGTACACATTTATTCTTTAATAAAATATATGTGCAGATTATAGCACTACTTATTTGTATTAATATTGTGTAATGTTATTTATTAGAAAACTTGATCAATTATGTTTCTAACATTAAGTTATTAAACTTAATGTGATTCACATCTTTCTATAAAATTCCAATTTTTTATTGCTTATTCTTATTATATCAGAATATATTTGAGTTTATAATGTCAAGCATTAATCGGAATTTTTTCTGTAATGGGAAATGCATTAGGATTACATTTTTCAAATGCACTTTTTTGATTCTTCAACATTTATAAGCCATCTTGTGTCACCACAAATTCATTGAAAAACCATTTCTGCTGCAATAGGATTGTATCTGGAACTTTTGGCAATACAAGATGTGCAAATTTGCAATCCAAATTGTAAAAAATCTTTATGAATTGCAGTTTTATTAATACAGCTTTAAACTATAAAAACTATTAATGCATACAATAAAATTCATTTAAATGCTTGATTCTCTAAGTACATATTTGGTAATGAAAGTCTATAAGTGAATAAATATAGTGCCAGTAAAAAAAAAAAAAAAATGGCTGATTGAATTATTTTTTTACATTTATAAAAAAGTTTATGTGCTCATTACCAGAAGAAAAAAAAAACAATTTATCCAATTTTTTTATTTTATTTAAAAAATAAGAAAAATTGTGTTGCAGTAAAATGTGATGGATTAAGTTTTTTTAATGCAATTTACAATGCTCTTTTACCTTGTATACATTAAAATTATTAAGTTTAAATCTGACAAACATTGTAAATACTTAATCTCTATTTATTTCTGAAAGTAATTATTTCAGTAAAGTAAAACCCAATATTATGAATTTTTTGTCTATTTCAAATGATAATTATTAAAAATCTTTTTTTATAAATATCAGAAATTAATTGCAGGTTCTGATTAAGTTTGCACTCACGGACATTTTGAAATCTAAAAACCACCACTGACACATCCAACTGATAAATGACATAAATATTGAATAAAAGTACTTTAAATTCATATTTTAGAAATTTTAAGTTAGTAATAATAATACACTTAATTTTATTAGGGATTTTTTTTTTTGTAAATTTAACTTCATAAAATATGGGGGAAGAATGGTTTGGCCAAAACAAAGTATCTTCCAAATGATGCAGAAGTCTGATCAAACCAAGCTTATAATTTCCAAATATTAAAAGATTATACTATATGCCCATATGGAAAAAAGCACACTATTTTTACTAGCTTATGAATTTAAAGTACTTTCATTCAATATTTATGTCATTTATTGGTTGGAAGTGTCAGTATTTATGTCATTTAACTGTTGGAAGTGTCAGTCGTAGTTTTGGCTGGTCTTTAGATTTTAAAATGGCTATGAGCACAAAGTAAATTGACACCTTAATTGCATTAGTAAATATCTTAAATGATTTAGCAAAACTTGTACTTCCATTTATTAATTAAAATAAATAATTGCAATTGAAAAAATTAAAACAAATAAACATGTTATACTTACAGCCATTAAATAGATTATATGTAGATATTGGTAGTCTCATTTTCCCATATAACTAATTTTACTATAATTAATTTTGAATCAAAATAAATATATTTAACACTTATTCTTTTATGAATAAAAATTTTGATAATAAAAGAAAAACGCCACAAAGTATTTTATGTGCAAAAGGTGCTAATATAAATGATAGTGAAAAAAAACCCACATTAGATCTGGAAAATAAATGTAATTGATTCCAGAAGTATTTTATTTTATGTATTTAGGGACAATCTGTGCTTGCAGTCTATTACCACCAAATACAGTCATCTAAATAAGAAAGTAAATACAAAATCAAAATTATAAATGTAATTTATTTAACTTTTATTTTATATACAGTATTGTGTATGTAAATTAGAAAAATATGCACCATCTTTATTAAGTGAAAATTATAATCTAATTTTCTGCATAAAAGCATTAAAAATAAGCATATGAAAGGCATAAACAATTTTTCTTGATATAAACAAACTGGAGTTATATAACTTCCTATCATAATATTGGAAATATTCTATTTTGATTGCTATACAAAATTATAAATTTATCTATTTAACAGGCTTTCTCATTCTGAATTTTTATAAACTATATACTTGAATTAGAAAGGCACAAGCATTCTTTGCATAGTAAAACCTATAATCAAAACATTTAAAAGCACCAATAATATTAATAAAAAATCATACAAAATTAGAGAGATGGAAATTATTTTTTTCATACTATCTATGTTAATTAGCTTTCTAACTCCTTTTCTGGCTTATGGCTAAATTTATGTGTATATATAGTAGAATAATAAAAAAAAAATTTAGTAGATAAATAAGTTAACTAAATTGCTTTCTAAGTCTTACAAAATGTTTGACTATAGTTGACCTGTAAAGGCTCTGAACACTTTCATAAGTGATTATATTGTGATATCTGTTGTAGCATTTGTGCTCATTGTAGAAATATTTTGTATTATTTGTACATTATAAAAAGCATTTATTGTAACACATCACTGTACTACAAAAATATTATTTATCATTTTGTAATAATCCTATTGACAAGTTCAAGGAAATATAAATAGTCATATTAAAAAAAGAAAAACTGAATTCAAATACAGAAGTATAATAAATTGGCCAAGATATAATAAAAAAATTTATTCAATTATTAGATCAGAAGATAATAACAAATTAGTTTTCAAGAGATAAACTATTAAATAAACAAGGAAATAAAGAAAAAAATGATGTAATATTGAATAAAAATCCTTTATAAAAACAAATTACAGCGATCTGATTTATTGGTTTGATTAATAGTGAAACAGTAAGATTCGTATTCGAATCTTAAGTTTCACCTTTTTCTGTCGTCTCTCACTGACCGGTCTATCCCGCCCAAATTTAAACTTTTTGGTATCGAATTGTGTGTGTAGCAATATTAAAAATGTATAAATATATGTAGAATTCAGCATAAACACACACACATTTTGATCTCAAATTAAAGGCAATAAATAGGGATAAAATAATATAATTTAGATTTCTTTTAGTTATATAATTTTGTATAATTTTAATCATTTATTTTGGATTATAAAGTTCGTATTTATTGCTTTGTTTAAATTTCGTTTAATAATAATTCTAAAAAAAATCTGATGTAATATTTAATTAAAAGTTAAAATAATCATAATATAATTTAGATTTCTTTTAGTTATATAATTTTGTATAATTTTAATCATTTATTTTGGATTATAAAGTTCGTATTTATTGCTTTGTTTAAATTTCGTTTAATAATAATTCTAAAAAAAATCTGATGTAATATTTAATTAAAAGTTAAAATAATCTTATGTTCCCTTTTTGTCTTTGAAATTTAAAAGCATCGGTCAGTGATAGATAATAGATTAATTAAAGAAAAATTCCCCAAAATGTAATTAGTAAATGTAAAATGTAAATAATAGAACGGCAGCTTTCTTTAATTAAAACCAACAAAATGCATTGATTATCCTCAGGGCAGATTAAGTAGAACCTAAAAATACCTTAACAAAAATGTGAAAGATCAAGATAAAAAAAGAGGCCATCTTAGACTTGCTGGAGACATTCACTTAAACTTTAGCTTTGCTCTCGATCACTGAGAGTCTCCAAAAATATAAAAATAATTTGTTCCTGCCAAGGTATGACTGAGTAAAGCACCTAGATTATTCTCCATCGGGAGATGGCCTATCGGATGCCGAACTTTCCATTGCCCGTCATAAATTCACCATGAAGATCTGCTGCCTGAAATAAATGAGAAAGCTGCTGCTGCTATGAAAGTAAATGAAATATCTAAATACAAGAAAGAATTGCCACTCGTGAACTTTTTGCTGCTAAACTAATGGAATCAGAAAACTTCTTATAAAACAGGTACCTGTCTGTGTTCAAACTCTAGAGTATTCTAATAATATGCTATAGCTCTCCTTCATACTACTTATCTAAATTATAAAATGTAAAAACTACCATATGTATAACTAAAATTGAATAATTAACCTAATGTGTAAATTTCTCTAATAATCTAGCTTACCTCATTCTATCTTTCTTGGGTGCGTATTTCTAAAATCTACATTTTATCTATATTTATTATTTAATTATTGCATGCTAATAATTGTCTCAATGTTCAAAGTTTAAATCTATGATTGCTTGAAATAGTGAATGCGTGTCAGATTTTATTAACATTACTTTCATAAATAATTTAATTTTCATATAAACCGACACGCATTCAATGCTTCATTTATTGTAATGCAGGGGTCTAAAACTTCGCAAATGGCTGGCATATTAGTTGTAATCATTCCCAGTTTAGATATGTTTTGTATATATTAAATCTTAATGAATAATTCCATCAAATTACATTTCTTTGAGAGTCGCCAACGTTCTTTAGTAAATGTTGATAATGTAGGGCCGAGTCAGAAATCTACTTACATCTCATCATAATCGTTTATACAGTATACATGTGTTATGTTTTAGAGACGCGATGACCTTTTCCACCGTGAAATTTCCGGATTCTTCAGGGTTGAAATTAACCCCAGTCGTCCTACACAAGCGGGCATAATGGGTGCTCCCATAGGACTTGACAACGTCATGCTGCCAGCTGACAAACTGCGACATGGACCGCTTGTCCCTGGTTATGCTTATATGACACCTTACTTCATCGGGCCGAGGCAGAGACCAGCCCGACATTCTTATAAACCCATTCGCGGCATTGCAGTTTCGATATACTGCCATTCCATATCGCCTTTCTAAAGCGTACCACGTGTTTCTTTACTCAATTCTATTATTCTATGTATCACTCCGCCTCTGCATTATCTTCGTAATTCACTCTCAAATAAATGTTTGCCCTTAGTCATAAAATAAATATTTTAATTAAATAAATATATGTCCGCTGCTACTCTTAAATTTTACTTTAGACTCTTGCATGGCAAAGGTATAAATCCCTCCAGGCATGCATTAGAAATACTTACTCGAGAATTTTAGGTAGCTAGATTACGCCTTCAAATAAGTGAATTCCTTTTGTAAACATTACAGTATCGGAAATACCGCTGAGTCCTCAAGATAAAATAATGTCTAAACAAATAAATGTATTCCTTTTGTAAACATTACAGTATTGGAAATACTGCTACTGAAGTCCTCAATATAAAATAATGTCTAAATCAATAAATGTATTCTTTAAAATATAATCATGTCGCAAATCCCGCTACTGAAGCTTTGAATCCCTAAAATATTATTATTAAATGATTTTATTAAAATGTATTAATAAATAATTTTAAACTATATGTCTGCAGTTACGTTTCATTTATTCGATACCCATTCTATATAATATTTCCTCGATTACGTAAATATGAATGTTTAATTAATATTAGTTTGATTATTGGCCAACTCGAGAATAAAATCATGAATCTCTTGCATAACCCTGACCACGGTGCCTAAGGAAATATTTACTAATGTCGCATCAGATGCGTTGTTTCGTGGATTGTATTGTGGAACCGATAAACTATGTTCGAACTTAGTACCACGGGTGGCTTCGCTACTCGATGGTGCTGCTGTTCTGTATGGTGGTCGAATTCTGCATTATGTTTACGAGTCACACGTTTTCTGACTGTTACAATAGTAATCAATATCCAATGATTATTATATCTTACTGCATGAGAATGTTCATATATATTTGCAAAGATAAAATCAAAGAAACTAGATATACCATTAAGATTAATTTATAATTTTAATAAATGTAGTCAATTTAATACTAGCACTATAAATGCATAAACACAACTAATATTTAATATCTTAAGCTGAGCGCTTTCAAGAGTCATGGCTCTCATAATCATAGCTCTGTGTGAAGTAACTTTGTCTAATGTTATGCAAATCTATGCAAAATTCAAGTATTCCATTTCCTGGCAAACATTCAAAGTTTAAAATTAAGTTTGTATTATAAATGTTTGTAGTTGTATATTGAATATTTTCATCACTTAGTTTAATATTGTTAAATGTTTTTCTAAAAAATTCAAAATTTCTTTGTACTTTTCCAAATACATTTAACTGCTAGTATTATCATTCAGGCTAATATAGAACAATGCCTTGAGTGATATTCTTTTTTCTTCAGCTGTTGTTGGCATATGCATGGTCTGCTATTTTAGACATATGTTTTTCCATTTCTTATAATTGCTTTCCATTCTTTTGATTATTTTTCAATGAAATGAAATGGATCATGTCTTACCCATTTGCATGAAATTTCATAGATATAGTTCTTGCTTTTCAGCATTTCAACTTTAGGTTTTATAGAGATTTGGATTCTTCACACTGTGCTATGGATTTGGAAAGTTGTTCTAATATTATAATGATTGCAGTTTTTTTTAGTTTGCCTGACTTATTACAGTACCTGTCATTGTTTTTTTCTTTTCATTGTTTATTTTTGTTGCCATTTAAAATTTTCCTAATCATAGCTGGTTAATAATCATTCTGTGGCCATTTGTAATTATACCACATTAGGACTGAATTATGAGATGAGAAACCATCATTGTTTCCAAATAAAATATAAAGTTAAAATAAAAGGAAGGAGCATGAGAGATCAGTATAGAGCTAACTATAAGTTTACCAGCATTTCCTGAAAAGAATAAATCATTCATCATCAGAATAATCATCAATAAAAAACATCAACAGTCAATCTTGTGACTGAATTTGAAATGGATCTACTATAGACTAGGTTAATTATTTTGCCACTGCCAAACTTAGAGCAGTAACATAACACAATAATTTGAATGCACAGACTCAGGTGCTAATCCATTAGAATATATAAAAAAATCAAATAATGCTGAGGTATTAAAACACGCTGATCATCTTCAATGCCCTGGCCATATAGTACCATTAATGTACTGGCTAATTATAAACTTGATTTCTAATTAATAATAAATGAAATGAAAAGTAGTGCATGGACTTTAAAGGATATCCCTTTGCACTAACCAGAATCAGCTAGTTATCCATAACACTAAACATAAAACCCCAATCCATATAACTATCTGTTATGCACAAATCTATCTCAGGAAGCAAAAACTCTATACATTTACTATTACTATGAGCAAGAGAAAAATAAATCACTTTAAATCATTTCTAGGTTTACCCTACTATAAGTAAATAGTTTTATTGGGATCATTTAAAAAAATCATAGACCATTAAGCTGTCATGAAGTAGTCACACTGCAATTTATGTAATAATTATTTAATAACTAATTAACAATAAATAAAAGAAATTGACATGGTAGTATGAAATTTTAAACATTCATTTCATCAAAAAAATATAGTTTCATAAAAATCATATTAACCAGTTGATTTCTATTCATTAATTTAACTTTAATTCATTATTTCTTTAAAATAACTAAGAATAGGAAAAAACATTTTCAAAATCTAAGATAACAATATTTGACTTAACTTAATTAATCTTTTGTTAAGTTTTAGGAGGAAAAAATGTTTTACACATAAAAAATTAAAAAAATTAAATTTTCTAAAAAAAACTCGTATTTTTTAAGAGAAAATTGAATGGATAAAAAAAATGTTTCACAATTTGAAAACATTAACGTAATGAAAATATTTAAAATGATCAGTTTTTACAAAAAAAAATATTAACTTTTATATACATTTTTTTTATTACTATAAATGAAATTATAATGTGCATACAAAAAAATAACTTTAACTAGTTTAAGGGACTTGGTGTCATATTGAATTTTTAAAAAAACTGACTTGAGGCAATTTTCACAATAACTTCAGTTTTAATAATGTTAGAGTAAAAAGCTTTACATTGATAAAAACTAAGGAAAACAATAAGACAAAGACAATAGTAATATCATTAAAAACAAAAAAAAGAAGAAATTTTAACATTCAAAATAATTATTACTTTATTGTTTGTTCATAATTTCTAATTTATCATTAAAGTTTAAATTACATCTTCATTGGTAATTTCTTTATATTTCTCACAAAATTCTCATTCAAACCATATATAATACTTCATAGCTGAGATAATCCATAGCTTCAAAATCTCCAAAACTAGTCACATAAGAATTCTTCATTTTTATCTTTTACCCCAAAAGTTAACAAATCTCAAGAAAAAGATTCATTCTAATAAAAGATATAAAATAAATCATTTCCAGGTTAGATATGCATTTGTCATTATAGCAATTGGTTTCTTGTCCATCGAAAACTAGAAATTGAAGGCTACTGTCTGTATCAATGATAAAATGAGTTTCATCTCATTATATATTTTTTGTGTATACCAGTAATGTTTATATTCTTTATGCACACTAGTGATGCTATCTTGTTATATTTATTGTTCCACAGAGATATAATTTATTTGCATATAGCTCATTTGCTAGTTATAGACTTGAAAATAATGTGATGCAAGATGTGGCAAAACTACTTTCGCTATAGCATGAGTACCAAGGCATAGGCAAGAATCAGGATTTGATTCTTTGCCTGCATACAATTCCATGTGATATACATAATTGTGGCTATCACCACATATATCACTTGAAACCTCTTTATTGGTTTTAAGAGTTTATATTTTCATATGGTTCTATACCCAGTAAATTTTGTAATTGCCTTATCAACTACAACTTTTCTGTACATCTGATAATTAGTCTTAAAATTTACATTGCTCTGCTTTATAATACCTTAATTTTATATATAAAAATCATTATTTGTTATACAAACACAGATATGCAAATACAAAAACACTAATACAACTATAAACACACTAATAAATTATAAACCTTTTGAGAATCATTATATTTATAAAATAAAGTTGCCTCAAACTTGGATCAGAGCCACAAAATTATGTTGTAACATGAACCACTTTTGTTATTTTGAATACAAATATACTTTATATACTGTATAATTTATATACTACACAGACACACCAATACACACACAAACACATTAATAAATTATACCATTTATCAAATAATGGAAAAAAATTTTAAATAATATTATTCAAATAATTGAAAAATTAAAATTGAATACTTACGATGCGATTATGTTTTCATCAGGATGAAAATCTTGAAGTTAGAATCATCGGAGTATTTTTAATCGATTTCATTAATGAGTTTGACCGCTAACAAAATTCTGCCTTTATCATGCCATCTAATAAACTGAACAGAAAAGAAAAAAAATTAAATGAATCTATTAATTCAAATTTTGTTCGATTTTAACATGAGATACGCCATTTTAAAAAGGAAATAAAATAGCAACTAGTGGAATTTTTGTAATCATCATGTGTATAGTTTTCCTGTAATTTTAAAAGAAAACAAAATTTCAATGAATCAGCTGCCGCTAGCGGCTACCACGCAACCAGCAGTCAAATAGCTATAGTTTTTTTTTTCTGTGCAGTCTTTCCAATTATAGTTTCGTTTTTCAATTGCGTTTTCTTCTTGAAGGCTTCTACACATGAACATGATTAATTTGTCCTTTTTCTGGTGTGTGGTATTTCATTTCCAGGTCACAACAGCAAAATTTTATCCATTTTCTTTAATACATTTTCCAGGTGAGATTAACAGAGATAGAGATTCATGCTCTTGATTGAAAAATAAGGTTGCAGATTACTTTAGGGGCTAACTTCTCTACATTTTTATTCCAATGAAGGCAGATTACATGGTGAAAGATGATGTCAAGATTTTAGCTAACTTAGCACTTTGTTTTTATTATAGAAACCATTTTTATAAGAAAACTCATAGTATGCTAAAAGTTTGATTAAAATTTCTATGTAACAGCTTGGTTAAGATTCCTGCTGTATGATGCAATAGGTTGGTGAAGACTTTTCTTCTTTATCGGCTGGATTAAGACTTGACAGCTCTCTCTTCAACAGCTAAGTTAGAAATAATTTATCAGAAACTTGAGTCTTCTGATTTATTCACATCCCATTATTTTTTTTCTAGATCAATCTTAACTGCAAGCCAATCATAATCTGACTAATCTGATTTTTATAACAACTAATTAGATAAAAATTTTTACATTTAAATACAATTGTCCAGGTATTTCCCTCATCAATGTAGACATTGAAAAACAAGTCAAGAACTTCAATTAACATCATAAAATTCTTGATACTTTTTTCTAATTAAAAAATATTCTTGCAGAAAAAAAAAGATAATCAATTAATTACACTAATTTGATTTTTTAGAATGAAGAGAGATAAAAGGAAAAGAAAAATTATCTCTCTTAAAAGGTTAAAATTAAATATTAAACAATTTATTAAAAAGAGAAAGTTTTATTTTTTTTCTCTTGGTACATTTAAAAAAAAATAAAAATTAAAAGTAACTGTAATTAAATAAAATTATTGAAAAGAGAGAACAAAAAAAATATTTTTATGATTTTTATACTTCTCTCTCTCTCATTTACCAACATTTACAATACATATTAAAATATGCATATTATTTTTAAAAAAAGGTTTGACAATTATTTAAAAAAATTGTCTAGAATGTTTCTACTATCATAGGGAAATAAAATAAAATATTTAACTAAATTCAGATCTATTATTATTATAAAAAAATATGCATGGTAAAATTAAATACTATTTTCACCATTAATTAAATAATTCTACACTTAAACCCAAGGAGCATACTGTGGAATTATCTTTTTATTTTTAATAGTGCAGCAATGTAAACCAACTGGTTACAATATATGTATGTTAAATTTAAATTAGATTAGAAATTGGGGAGTGAATATTTGATTTGGAAAACAGCCACAAAAATAGTAAGTTAAATAAAAACACAATAAAATTAAAAAAAATTAAACAGTATCATATTTGATAATAGAAACCAGCTATTTACTAATCATATTTTTTATTATATAAATTTGACTGCTATGCTTAATTGTGATAGAGTTGATTTAACCATTATTTGATTCACTGCAAAATTTCTGTTACATAAATAAACAACTTAATATTTCATCATCATTTTATACTAGGATGACTAGATATTTTTACTATATAAATTGGATTTCTTACATATCTGTTTTATCAATTGATAGATCACAAATTTTTTCATTACAATGTGGATTTTGAATTATATATACATAATTGATTGTATGCTTATACATTTATATATAATAACATATATGCATATAATATTTTTGAGATAAATAAATATATATGATTTTGTAAAGAATAATGTGTGTGTGAGTTTAAATGTATCTGTTCAAATTTTATGTGTTGTTGTTTAATACTTGTTCATTTGTTTTTTTGTTTATTGAAAATGTTACTATTATTTATGTAATGTTTAAATACAAGTATATTGTTTATGCTGAACACAATAATATTGGCATCAACAAGGGCTTTGAGGGGTCTATCATCAGATTTTTAATGACATGGATGGCTGAAGAGTTGGAGGGTGGAGAAGATGAAAGTCTATACATTAAAGTTTGATTTGCTATCTTAATATAAATTGAGCACTGATTTTATGTATGTGTCGGAGATGATCTGGACCAACTGATGTGTGCTGGTTCAGCACGAAATATGTATATTGCAGATCATTTATCTTTTTCACATGAATATGGTCATATATATCATTTGTATAAGATAGAGTGGATAACTGTAGGGAGTTTGAAAGTCTGAGTTCAAATCCTTTCTAATTATATTATTTATGTAGTACGCAATATGTTACAATTAGTTCTTGGTAATTTTTTTTCCAAATTTTATTTAGATGATGACTTTATATGAGAATATTAATATATATAAATATTATCACTAAAGGATTTATTTTTTCTTGTGAAAATTAGAAGAAAGTAATTACATTAGGTACTGATTTAGAATGTACTCTACATCATTTTGGATATCAGGAGAGTCCCAAAACCATTGTTAATATAAGCAAGCGATAAACACTCTTAGATAATACCCATCCCAATATTTTATATTATTTATTATTGAATTTTAAATTTAAAAAAATATTAAATCAGCTGTATTTAAACTTATTTTGAATATTTATTTTAACACATTCTATTTATAATTCTTGATAATTTTTATAATGAAATATATATTTACCATTCTTTGTCAATATCTTTTGTATAAAATAAACTTTCTAATGTATATTATAAAGGTATTAAATGTATTTATTTTGATTAATAATTATTATAGAATTGTGTGTTTATCTAAAAAAAAATTAAGATCAAATTTATCATTTTAATTTTTTTTAGGGTTATATATTAGTTTAATCCATGTTAAATCAATAACAGTCACTTCTTTTCTATAGCACCGAATATATTTTAATCACAGTTGTATTGCTGATTGGCATATTTAAAGTCTTTATCTTTCTGCCACATTTAGTTCTTTTTTGAACTATTGTGGTTTTATACATAAATATGATCAATTACAATACACACATATATATAATGCTTATCCAGATTAGAATATTTCTTTTTTGACTTTTTTTTAAAAAATGATATAATCTATTCTTGTATTATTAAGTTATAACATTGAATACTTTGTTATTGCATAAAATAATTTCATATACATATATTAAAACAACTAATATAATAAATGGCTTATTATGCAAAAATTAATAAACACAAATATTTATGTATTACAAATCAATCTAAAATTTGTTTCAGATTCACAGTCCGATCCATTTTATATTTTTCAGAGTTTGCATGTGGTCATAATCTTTTAAATTTTAGACCGATTAAGGTACTCTAACATCGGATGATCCACACCGCCTGATGGCACTGTTTCCATGCAAAAGCACAGAAATATGTGGTTTACAAGGCCACTCATACATCTTACGGCCTGGAAACTGTTCAAACACTTGATTGTGATGCAGTCAACCCTACCCCCTCATCGATAGTGTATGAACATTATTTGTGATGTGTTATGACACTTTCTATCAATACTAGTATTGAACATTCAACAGCGTATCATGTCAGGGTGTCTGTAGTTGTAATGGCAAAAACTACCAATATGCAGTCTGAAATAGTTAGTGTTAAACCTAGTGGAAGTAATATGAGGTGCTACAAATTCTAACTTTCACAAACCTCCCTAGTCATCTTGGGAGCTGGACCAATTTAAGAAATAAGGAGGGCAAAGCGTGATTCGGCAGAGCTCATGCAAAAGTCGCACACTTTGCAAGAATTTGCGAAACCAAAAAATAAAATGGCAGAAAGACAGTCGGTTTTCAAGTTGTTGGAATTGCCTGCTACAGAAGCGGCCGCGGTGGCTTTTCCTACAGCAGAAAAAAATTTTGCCAACCGAGAAGAACTGTGTTTGTGGTGGGGAAATAATATTAAAGCACTAAGAAATACGAAATGGAATGTCAATCGTGTAAAGGCCATCAAAGGTTTTTTGTATGTAATGGGACCTGCTTCTGGACTCCCTCCATCTCCTAGACCAATTCCCTCTGCAAGGAAGCAGGCATTGATAGGCCTTCTAGCCTTGGGTCCTCATCGTAAATTTGGGCTTAGCGCCTGGCTGTATTTGATTTGTAAAATGACAAGAGTCAGTTTCTTTTGAATTCAAACTGACTTTTTTTATAGCAAATCTTCCTCACACCCTCATAAGCCATTAAGTTGTTTACAATTTTTAGTTTTAAATTCTTAAGTTTTAATAACTAATACATTTTAGCAAAGACAAAAGATCCAGTTGCAGCTATTGACAAGTAGAGCTGGTTCAATAATTTTGTCTTTGTTTAACTTTATTTTTAAATCATCTTTAAAATTTCGGTTCTTAGTTTACAATTTAATGAGAGGTATTTCCGAGAAACCGATGACCTTGAGTCTCTTTTTTTAAAAAGAGATTTAAGTTGTCAGTATTCTACTTTATGTATAAGACAGTCACCCCTGGATTTAAGATTTATATGCGAATGGAAACAAATTTATAAATTTAATAACTTAAAAGAAATAATTTAGAAAAGTTGTAATGTTCACAAAATCTATCACATTACAGTTTCCTTCGCATATATACATAGGTGCGTTTCTACACATACAATGATGTTTACAACCAAAAAGATACTCCAACATCGGACGATCCACACTTTAGTTTAACCACTTCAAAATATAACTATGTATACATCATTATACGCCTACTGATTTGATTAATTAATTAATTTACGCAATATGAATACACGCACATACTCATTAATAGAGCTTATTACATACTAATATTAAAATGTAAATAAAAATACAAAACGGTGAAAAATAAATTCAAACCTGTGTCCGGTAATATTATATCTATTTGTTTTTGACTAGCAACAGCGCCATTGAGTGGTGTGGATTGTCCAATGTTGAAGTACCCAGATTAATTTTGTACGGATTTTTTTAGAATCTCATATTTTTTCTCAACAGTTTGGAGATAGCTTATAGAGCTTTCCAATTACTTTTTTTTTTGTTTTGTTTTATTCACAGTTACCAGAAGCATAATATTTATCTTTGATAATGATGCTCGACACCGAAAATACATTAAGCTTGTATTAACTATTTTCAAGGTTTTTTTCTAATATGTGGTATTATTATTGTCTTTATTTTATTACATTTTAATGACAAAGATATCTTAGTATTTACAAATTATCTATTATCTAGAAATATATTATTATACATTTCTTAGAAAATCACTAAGTGAACTTTTTGTTTATTTATATTATAATCATTTCACTTAAAATCATTGACTTAGAATGCATTCTAGAGATTACCATTAGAGTTCAATAAATCATCATAGCAAACAGGAAAAAGACATAAGCATCTTATTTCATTACAGGATTTGCAATCACATTTGTAGGAATTCAATTTTAATAAAGTTTTAAAAAAATATTCAAGTTAAAAGTTTAAAATAGATATCGATTTATAATATACCTTATATCTAACGCATTTAATAATTTATTTTTGTTGAAAAGTTAATGAACAAGATAAGGCTTTAAATTCAAAATTATTTAAATTAAAATTTAATATTGAACTTATTCTGTAAGATTTATTTGCCATTTTAAGCTAGTATTGTGTAAAATATTCATGCCTATAATTAAAGAAATTATATATATTATTGAGATACCAAGAAAATACTACTACCCAAGTTTAGCTAATATCTTCCTTTTTTCTTTAGTTTGATGATTAATATATATGTTTTAATAATTTTTTGTTTCAGTCAATAATTCATACTATATAACCTCTAGGATTATTGTTGCAGTGGCAATTCTTTGCATAAATTTAATATTTCTAATAACAAAGAAACAAATTCTGTACAGTAAACATGAAATATGCCGAGGAATTTTATTCATAATCCAAAATTATAATAATGTCAATCAAGCTTGGGAAATTTTTTTAAAAACCAGTTTGACACTTCACAAAAAATTTTCTAGTTCAGTTTTGAATCTTAAATTATTTTCCCCAAACTCAGGTTAAGTTAAATAAATAGTGAAGCAGATCTACTTTCATGGTGGTAATAATGTATTATTTATATAAATTGGCATGATATAACAGTAACAAAGTATGATTAATTTTTTTTATAAAGAACAATATATATATATTGTTTTAATTTAAAACATTCTAATTATTCAAATGGAAGTCAACCTTTAATAATGTGCTATTTCTTAAATATTATAAATCTCCGCATATTCGCCTGTGATTTATATTTAAGAAATAGCACATTATTGGAGGTTGATTTCTGTTTGAATAATTTAAAATTTTTCAGTGCTTTATAATAATAAATAAACATTCTAATTAAAAATGAACTTAATTCAAAATAAGTTTGTATTTCCACTTTTATTTTAATTTTCATTATTTATAAAGAGTTATTGAATTTAAATTAAAGTCCGCTTAATTTGTTTTTGATTTTTTTATTATTAATAGATTATAATAGAGCTGTCAATTACATGACTTCATGTATACAATATAAATAAAAAAACAACTTATCATTAAAATGCACAAATTTTATATTTGGGCAGCCATTTTTTCTTCTCTTAGTGCTGTATATGATTTCGCTTAAACAAAAGAAAATTTGTAAATAAATTTTGCAATTTGCCTATAATCACTTTTTATTTTGGAATACCATACACAATTACCTATTGTATTAAAATTTTTCACTTGATGTTGAAAGCACATACATTTTATTCTTCCTTTATAATCCTTTATGAATTTGATGTGTAGTATTTTGCATAATAAAATATTTATTGAACATAATGCTAAAAGTTTTACAAAATTTTAGAACATATTAAAACTTTGATAAACATCAAAGCCCACTATTAAGTTTTTATATGAGGAAAAAAGTTATTGAAAAAAAAAAATCATCTAGAGCACATTTAATAGTGACAAAACATTAATTTTTTTCTTATTCTTATTAATTCATTCAATGCATAAGTAAACCTATACTCAGTAAAACATATGTAAATGTGTCCCCTCAAATAAAAAGGCATATGTATATATATTGTAATGGTATACATTTATGCCGTTACATCACTTTCAAATAAAAGAAAAAAAAAGATTGATAAATAAATATAAAAAAAGTCAGTAATTTTATTTCAACCAATATATATCATTGCACAGATGGCAAATTATTAAATAATTAATTAAAAGTAAGTTAAAGTAAAAAAAGGGGGAAATCTAACATAAAGATTTTTTTTTTTTTAAGTAATGTAAAAGAAAATAATAAAAACTGTTAATTATTTTCTGTTCAAAAAATTATGTTTAAATCTTAGTAGAATGGAAATGATTTTTTTTTAATTTAAATGAAATAATTTAATAGCTAACAAGCCCTTGAGAGCATTTAACCGATCAATCAATAAGAGATCAATTTAAAAAAAAATCATAGTATTAAAATCTGATGTTCCTGCTCAAAAGTGAACTGCCCAATAAACAATGTGAATCAACACATGGTCCACAGAAAAAATCATCATCGCCAATAAGATCAGCACGAAGCCAGGTAAGATTGATCCTGGAATTTGATAAGGAATTCAAAACGATACAAAAGGGGGGGGGGAAGTCTGGTTAAGTGGAGTTTTGTTCTTTTATACTGCTTTTGTTGATTACGTAATTTAAACATATTTACATGTATTGTGGACCTCAAAAATGTAAGGGTCATGCAATAAATTAGTTACCGTATTTGCACCAGCTAAGGCAACCTCCAGAGTGATGGTTCCTGAAAATAATATTAATACTAAAAGGACTTCAATTGAAGTTGTGCGATGCATCATGGACCGCCAAGACGGACTTCAAATAAACCTACAGTCATGGAAAGTATGTACTTTAATAATCTAAAATAACTTTTCAAATACTTAAACTTAAACGGTACCTAACCATAAAGTCTCTTATCTGATTAAGCAGAAATTTAAATTATTTGTTATATTTTTCTTTTAATATGTTTGCTATTATTATTATTATTATTATTATTATTATTATTATTATTATTATTATTATTATTATTATTATTATTATTATTATTATTATTATTATTATTATTATTATTATTTCCATTCTCATATAATTTTTTTTAAATTAATAATTTAAAAATAAGCATAAATGGCTGCATAGATTCATAAGATTATGTTAGTTTGAGTTAATTTTGGGCTATTTGTTTCATAGTTGAATTGGTGGAGGAATTATGAAAATGCATTGGATTCTCAGTTGAGTTAGCATACAGGGCATAGTACCCAACTGAATGCATAGCCCAAAAGTGTAGCCATCGTGCTGCCAATGGTTGTAGACATATTTCCTATGCCCTTAATCTCTTTACACTCTGGTTGGACCAGTAAGCTGGCAAAGACCGCTATTCCCCATGGATAGAGCATTTCTTATATCCATATTTCTCAATGATTACCTCCCAGACAGATGCACATTCCTGTACTGGATGAGGGTCATTATTTCTTTAATGATATCATGCTGTAAATGCACATTTCTGTCAGTATGGGTTTTTTTATGCTAAGATCTTCATTTTGCATTGATCACGTCAGTATATCACTAAGCTAGCGTTGGTTTAATTGTAAACTTTTAGCCTGAGATTAAATGATTTGAGTCTTTAAATGTGTATTCTATATAGTCTATTTGTGCTTAACACAATATGAAAATATTAAATTATATAAAATTTCATCTATTTGTACATATTAAGGTAAATATGAGGATTTAAATCTAATAATGTTAAATAAAGAATCTAATCCTCATATTGGTTTTAATATATGTTATGTGCATAATAAATGTCGTAGTAGTACTGGCAGTGACTTATTATTTTATCTTTATTAATAATATTTGGTAATAGATAATTAAAAATAAGTTTGAAATGTGATATTATAAGGTCAGTTCTTCTAAGAATTAGCGACTAGGGCTTTCATTTCGATAAAAGAGTAACCTCACCCATAAGTATCTACTGCCTTTATAAATTTCTTGGTTCGAATAGTCTAGTGGCACCCTGGCATGGCAGATAGGATTGGGAGGTTCCGTCGACTGTTATAATATGTCTGTTGAAAAGTACTCTACAATTGCCGTTCAATAAACAAATATTTTACTCTAATCAATGTTTATCAACAAAATATGAGATGTATGTTTGAACACAAAAGGGCTTGGAATAAAATATAGCATAATTCACAATTACACTATATCTTTTGTCGTAAAAGCGTTAACTTGAAAATCAGGATTAAAAGTTATACTCTAGGAAAATTATATGCCTAGGAAATTGGATTTTAGATTATTCTGAACTTGATTTTTTTTTTGAGAAAAGTGTATTTACCTTGCAATTGAAAATGGCTTAGTTTAACCAGGAGCCAGACCGTAAAATTTAGTTAAATCTTATAAACACAGTGGTTGTTAACACTTTGGTAAGTGAATTTTTTTTCAAATATGTATGGCTAGACTCTCCATTACTGCAGCTAACTGCATGGCCAGTTCCAGGATCAATCTTCAGTTTCTCCAGATACAAAATATTATGCTTATCTGTAAATAAGAAATGCCTTTTTATTAATTGTCATGATTTTTTGTTTTATACATTTACCAGCTTGTCATGTCTTGAAGTTAAATTTTGGTTAGTGTTCCAGTTAAACTATCCAGCCTATTAAAATATATATATATAAGAAATTAAGATTGAATTAAGCAATTATGGTAAGAAAATAATTCCATTCTAGTTTAATAGAATTATTTGTTTCTTGCTAATTTTATTTAGACTTTATGCATACATTTTAAGTATCATGAAGTGTTTAAATCATTTTTAAATGCATAGATATATTTTTAATTAATTATATTCAAAATTAACTTTTCTGTTAATTATTATCTAATAAAGTATTTTCTGCATGAATACATATAATTTTATATTAGCATTCTTAGATTTATGATACATTTACTTGGGTAACAATAAAATTAACATCAAGTTTTTATAAAGTTCAGCTCATATTATCTAACATTAATATTTTAAAGCCCATTACTTGTTGTTCATCGTGGTAAAGAGTAAATTAAATGATTTCAAGGTCAAAAAGATATAAGGTTTAATTAAATTCAGTGAATTGTAATAGCCCAACTTTGTTTTACACTGATTTCATTGTATAATATCTTTAGTGTAAATAATTTTTTATTTAATACATATTTACTATATCAATTTCTAGGGATCGATCATTTCTTTGCAAACTAAATATTTTAAGAATATGACTTTTTAGTATTTTCAATATAGCTGTGTTTTGCTTGTTGATCAGTTGAGATGATGCTGTGGGATATGAATAGTATTCTGTGTATATCCTAACATTCTTGGATAAAATAAATAGACAGATAATGATGAAATTTTTTGGTCAGTACTGCTACTCCATAGGCGAATATTATGTTTGACTAGAAAACTCATTAAATTTTTGTAAATTTTATAAAATCTTAAAACTATCATTTAAATTGATAGAGGTATGTCTTGAGTATAAATCATTATATAAATTGACTTTTCATTGTATGTATAGTCATTAAATAAAACCCAACAATATATTATGCTTGGTGTTTTTCTGAAGGTTTGTGATGATGGTGTTCTAGCTGTATTTTTATATTGGACTTGTTTCAGTGTAAATGCATGTTCCTATAAAGTTTAATAAATCTTAAAATTGTGATAAACCATTGCAATCATTTGCGTCAGAGTGAATAAAGTATCTCGTGGTGACATGTTCTTTTTGGAATCACTATTGGTTTTTGTGTTAATAATTTGTTTAAAGTTTTGCAAATATATGCATTAATCAGTTTTGAAAAGTTGATTTTATAGTAATTGTTTGATTTTTCTTATTTGTTAAAAGATTGTTTGTTTTTTTTCATTAATATTCTTGATCATTTGCAAATTTTTCAGAATAAAATGTAGATTTTTTTTTGATTCAGCTCTCCATATTTGCTTACTTTGTTTGCATCAACATTTTTATTTTTTTATTTGTTTGTAGCACTTGATAGTTTAATTCAAATCATCATGCTAAATCTTTTTTGTTTTTCTATGTGTAGATCATATTCCAAATTTGATACAATGAAACCTTAATATTCACTATATTGTGTTCCAAACCTCCCTCGCAAGCATTATACAATTGTATATAATAGCTCATGTTTTGTTGATAAGCTTAGATTACAATAGAATACATATTGTTTTTTGAACTGCAAGTGTATAATCATTTTTAACCTTACATATATAACAAATACTTCCTTTATATTTATGGTACACATATGTAAATTAAGGTTATACTATAAATAAATAAAATATTAGTAGTAAATTTTTGAGGGAGCACATTTGCATATATATTTACTGTGTGTCTAGTTTTTATATAAAAAAATAATATACTATAACGGGACGGACTGAGGTTCAAGGCTCCATGATTGGCCTCGCCATATATAATGGGACAGACTATTCTTTTTGTGAGGTATATCTAACTATGCCTCACCCACTTGGTTTTCCCCACAAGCATTACACATGATAAGGCGAGTCAGTTATTTGATAATTTATCTAAGTATTAGGAGGTGGTCCCATGATGATTAATGATTTAGTGTAATGGGATTCACACTTGCAAAACTTCCCTTACTTCACCTCTCCTTGATCCTTGTTATGCCACAGAGTTCAAACTCAGGGAGAATAGTGTGATTAATTGGAAACTAGAAAAATCAAACAACAGATACCTAATTTAATTTAATATATAATAAATTAATTTTGATGATGGTTTCTGTACATGATTGTTGGATAACAAAAATAACGTGTTTTAATTTAGTAATTGTGTAGGCATGTTCATCCTTCATTTGTGTTTATTAACTATTTATTAATCCATATCTTTGATTGCTACGAAGGATGGTCATTCACCATTCTAATTTAATAATTTCAACTTTACATTGAATACAATATTAAAAAAAAGAAACCTATATTTTAACAATTAACTCTGCTAACTAAATTTTCTAATATCAGTTGCTCATTAATTTCTGATCCATCTATCTATATTTGACAATTTGTTGAAGGTTGCTCTTATATTCTGAACCCCCCTCCTATTCTGATATCATACAAATCTATGATAGGACAGACCAATCATCCAAGGGTTTAGTCATTCATTCCGAATAACAAATAATTAATAATTAGGTTAATTGAACACAAACATTGAACATAAAAAATATTCTAACTGTCAAAGTGTGAGCACTTAATATTGAATAAGATTAGTTTCACCTTTCAAGTCAGCAGACTGATGTACCAATTGACAAGCAAGTCGGAAGTCTGCCCCTAAATTTTATTAGTAAATGAAAAATAAAAAATAGAATTGATGGCTCCCCTCCCTCTAGAATAATTGGAGGCTGGATGGATTGACTCTGTTTCAAAAGAAAGAGACTAATTACAAGCAAGATAAGAATAAAAATAAAAATATAATTTGGGATGTTAATCCAGCGTAGTCTAACCATAGTTTAAAATCTTGTAATCCAGATCGTGAGACATGTGAGTATTTTTGCTCCTAAGAAAGTTTCTTTGCATGAACTGAATGGTAGTCCAGCGGATAATCTTTGGTTGCCATCTGGGTCTTCATGTTGGTGACTCAGACTCTTTTATAAACTATTTTTTCTGTGCTGAGATCATTACTTTGCTTGATTGTAATGCATTGTAGATTTTTTACTATCATAATCATCATGATATTAATTTGAAATTATAATCATATCTGAAATCGTGTTTGCACGACGATCAGCTCCATTCTTACAATGTTTTATCACTTCTTAGTCACTCATGGTTTGTTCTTTTCTAGCTTTTAACTTGGGTTTAATATATAAGCTTTATAGAATTAAGGTGGGTCCTTTAATCAGATTTCTCAATTTGCAATCATAGTAGTTTATGAACTTCAATATTAAGGATAGTTAATATGACAAATAAATTGATTTTAAGAATTTATCAAGTATCTTTTCTTGACAATGTAATTTATTTGCCTTCCTTTTTTCTTAAAAGAACGAAAGTGTTCAATCTTATCTTATGTTTGATTTATTGATGCATGAGTTTCAAGTTCAGACTTTGCTTACATTGTTAACATCACTTTGATCTTTTTATAATTTTATGCTGGATTAATAATAATAATAAAAACAATTTAATATTAATGATTTCTTTCTTTTGTTTTTTTGAGATTTTTGCTTGCTTGCGTTTAATGGTTTGGTATACATATTAATCAGTATTGTCAATAATATAATTTTAACTGAGAATTTTATACAAACATATTGACATATAATCAATAATATGCTTTGGATTGTGTTGGTAGATTCAGTCTTTATGATGGATGCATGAGTGGTGATTTTTGGGTGTCGGTTTAATGTATCCTCACAATAACATATCTTTATTTTTTTAAATAAAATTATTCATAAAATTCAAACTATTACAATTAAATATGCTCTGGGCAATGCAATAATGGTCTCATTATCAACAGACTATGTCACTTATAATTGTTTTGATGTTTTTATCTGATATTGACTTTGTGAATATTCTTAAATTTCTTAAAACTTTTACATTTTATTATGGGAAATATTGCATGTTATGTACTTTCAATATAAGATGAAGAAGTGTTAATAATTATGATTATATATGGTTACTGCCGTATTGTACAATTTATTAAATTTACAAATTTTAATGCTTTTTAAAATTTTATTTACTTATTATTTTGTTTGGATAATGTCTAATTAAAGTAGTATATACTGATACTATGTATATTGCTGCTTCACTATATATCCCAGAAGTTATACTTTTTATTTCAACATTAATCTTTTTGGTACTTGAGTACTAAAATAATAAATAAAATAATAATAAAATAATAAATAGCAATAATTAACAATCACAGAAATTAGTAATCCAAATCTCAGCAATGAAAATGTAAAATAAGCAATAATTTCTCAATTAGCAAAATGTAAAATGAAAATCTCACAAAATAGCGTATAACAGACAATAGAAAAAAACACGTCTTGCTTGCAATACGACAGCAGGTAAAAGACAGGTATTTACCACAATTCACCGCAATATTACATAATCTCGTTGGTGACCACGAAAAAACCTTGATCACTTCTATCGATTAGGCATGCCAATGTTTCAGTTGCCATGACATTGTTTTGGTTGATCGTTGATCTTATCTACCGGCGGCCTGTGTAGTACGTCACAGCTTAGTTAGTACTCAAGTACCATCTTTTTTTTTTTCTTGTTTTTTTTTTTTTAAAGTTCAAATTGAATTTCTTTTTATTTGCCATCATTTTGACATTAGGAAAAGTTTATAGAGTTTTGTAATGGTTTTTCTCTGTCCTAGAAATTTAAAATTTCAGATTTCTTCAAGAATATTAGTTTTTTTCCCCTTCATACTGGTTGGTTATTTTGTTTATTTACTGATTTAGTTTCAATTTTTTATTTTAAATCTTTTTTTTTTTTTTTTTCATAATTAAGTAGAATGCTTTCATTTGAAAGGATTTAATGACTGAAAAGATAAGAAAACTATTCTGTCATTTTTAACATTGTTCACTAAATCATTATTCTGACATCTGATATTTGCTTGGATATATGTTCCAATTTGTTATGTAGGAATGATATACAGAAACTTACAGTTAGATATTTGTTCTCATTCTTTACTGATTCTATTTTATACCAGATATAAAATACATTTAAGTAAATTGTTGAAAATCTCCTAAAACAAGGATTTTTTGGCTTTTTTATACTGATCTCTGAATTTCATAATTTATTATAGAAAATCTCTTTCATATAGTTTTTAAGGGAAGTTTTAAGCATACAAGAATATGTATATAATGGTGTTTTGAATTATTTATATTTAATTGTGCTATATTTTCATTAGCATATTTATCATCTTCAGTGCCTTAAAATATTTTTTGGATTAGCATACTAATTATCTCATTCTCATTTTGGTTTGCTACAGTGTCATTTTAGTGACCAAGAGCCATTAGCTATTATGTTAATTCAGAAATGTTTTGTTATAGCAGGGAAACATACATATAGAATGTCTAAAAAAAATTTTTTTAAGTATAAAAATAAAATTTGTTGGCTCTTTTGTCACATTTAACATTTTAAATAATGATCATCCTCATTATAGACCTTATGAAAATATACTTTTTCCATTAATATTGTGAGTATGACTTAATATACATCTGAGTCTCTTTTTATGCGGTAAATAGGTTCCACAGAAAACCCGTATTAAAAAAATTGCACAAAAATAGACTTAACTTATCTTGAAAAATGTGGGATAAGTTTCAAAATTTTCAAAAATCGCATAAAACCAAAGCAACAATGTAAAATTACTTTTAAATTCGCATAAAAAGAAATAAGGAAATAAAGTATGACTAATAAAAAATTTCAAATATTTGAAAAAATGGATACAAGACAAATTTTTTTTACTTTTTTTATTAATTATTTAATTTTATTCAAAACAATATGTTTTTATGTGTAATTTATTTTACATTTTTTTCATACATATTTTAAACATTATCGCTATTTGACAATATGCTGTTCGTTTGTGAACTGGTAAGACATCAGATTCATCACAGAGGAAATACAATTAGTGCCAACTTCAGTCTCATGCTGTGTTAATGGGTTTCTGTTGACAATGTAATTGGTAACTAAACTTTGAAATGATGATTTGACTAATTGTTTATGAAGCTCGCAATATCCAGAGTGCTATGTCTAGCTGTTAAAGAATGCACTTCCATGAGTGCAACTATATATATATATATAACATGCTTCCACGAGTGTGTTAATAATGACTAATGGTTAAATTTTCTTTTATATACATATATACATGGAGAAACTTTTAGACAGGAAAAAGTTACAAGTAAAAATATTTAAGAACTTTTAAAGATACTGTATATTCTTTTTAAGTAGAAATTAAAAGTTCTTAAATATTTTTACTTGTAACTTTTTTCTGTCTAAAAATTTCTCCATGTATATATTGAAACAGTAAGATTCGAATTCAATCTTAAGTTTCACCTTTTTCTATCGTCTCTCACTCACCACCTTATCCTACCCAAATTTAAACTTTTTGGTATCGAATTGTGTGTGTAGCAATATTAAAAATGTATAAATATCTGTAAAATTCACCATAAATGCACACACACTTCGATAACAAATTTAAAGCAATAAATAAAAATATTTGATATAATTTAAATTTCTCTTTTAGTTATGTAATGTTTATATAACTTTAACTATTTATTTTGAATTATAAATGTTTGTTAGTTTATTGCTATTTTAAAAATCGTATTTTAAATAATAATTTTGGAAATTAGATTGTAAGTTAAAGAAAAGTAAAAATAATTATATATTCCCTTTGTACTTGAAATTTTGCAAGTAATGGTCGGTGAGAGATAATAGATTAATTAGAAAAATTCCCTAAAAGCTTTAATTACGAAAATGTTAAAAGGTAAAATAAACCTAAACAATAGGAATGTAGCTTTCTGAATTAATTAAAATTCTAAAAATGTATTGATTCTCCTCAGGAAAATGAATGGAGCTAAAAATAAAATAGAATAAAATTGAAAAGATAAGATAAAGAAAAGAGGACATTTTGGATTTCTAAGAACTTTTTTGAGTTAGACTTTGGCTGTGCTCTTGCTTGGTTGAGAGAATCCAAATCTTAAATTAATTTGTCCACCACAAGATGATCGAGTAGAAAGCGCCCAGACTATTCTCTCCCCCGGAGATGATCGATCATATGCCCGAACCTCCACATGTGCCCTTCACCAATTAAACCAAGAGGATTTGCTGCCCAAACAATCGGAAAGCTGCTGCTGCTATTGAAATGAATTAATAACCTGAGTGCTGGAAAGAACTGCTATTGTTTAAACTCACGAACAATTTGCTACTGACCATGGAATCTGAAAGCTTCTTATAAAACAGGTACCAGTACCCCAGGCCTTCTAGAGTACTCTAAATTCTATTCAAGCTATAGATCATTCTCTATATAAATTGTACAATTATAAATTTAATTATTAATCTATTATGTAAATTTTTTTAATAATCTAGCTTACATAACTCTGTCTATTTCTTGGGTATGTATTTCTACTTTTACAGTTTTTTATTATCTAATGATAGCATGCCTATAAGATTTCCGACCGGACCTCGCCAAATTTTAAATATAAATCCTATTCAAAACGGTTGCCATCTTGTACAGTGACCTACTATTATATTTCTTTTCTATACTCATGTTGGCGGGTCAACTCAGAAATCTCCATAATTCTCTAAAACACAAATACATGATTGCCTGAAACAGTGGATGCATGTCTACAAATCATATAATTAATATTTACTTCTATTAAATTATTTGTTTTCATATTAATCGACACACATTCAATGCTTCATTTATTGTAAATGCAGGAGTCTACTACGTAGCAAGTGGCAGACATATTAGTTCTTAATACCCACCCAACTTACCTATTGCTTTTACACTTGCTTTAATTTATAAATAATAAAGTTATTAGTCGATAAATCCATTAAGTGTATTTCTTTGAGATTCAAATACGTTATTTATTAAATGTTGGTAATGTAAAGCCAAGTCATAAATTTATATTAAATCTTAACAGTATAATATGTTAGTTATACATGTGTTACAGTTTAGAGATGCGATAATCCATCTTCGAGCCTTGGATATCCCAGATCATACAGTTTTTACTGAATCCTAGTCGTCCTACACAAGTGGACATAATGAATGTTCTCGTAGGGCTTGACGCCCGTCACGCAGTCGGGGAGTAAGTGCAGCATGGACCCTTTGCACCTGATTGTGCTTATGTGACATTTTTATCTTTGGGCCTACGGCAAACGCCAGCCCGTTGTTTTAAACTTATCCATTGGCTTCACAGTTTTAATGTACTGCCACACTCGCATCACAGTTCTAAACGCACCACGTATTTTTTATTAGTAATTTTATTATTCCATGTATGACTCCGTCTCTGTATTATATGACATAAATTCATTCTCAAATCAATGTCTGCCCATAATTAATCACTTATAAATATCTTATTTAATTAAATAAAATATATGTCCATAGCTGCTATTATCATTCCTAATTTAGACTCGTGCATTGCAAAGATATTAAATCCCCAAAGGCATGATCTTGAAATACTTGCTCAAGAATTCAGGTAGCTAGATTACGTCAGTCAAATAATCGTATTTTTTTGTAAATATAAAACAGTATCGGAAGAAGAATACCGTTACTGAGATTTTAATATAATCAAATATTTTTAATTAAATGATTTTAGTATAAAATATTATAATTAAGTAATTTCAAACCATACGTCTGCCGTCGTATATTTATTTATTCGATACACATTCAATGTACTATCTCCTCGATTATTTGAAATATGAATGTCTAATATTAATATTATCTATAGCTAACTCAAAAATAAAGTCTATGAATCTCTCACATCTCCCTGATCCCGTACCTAAAGATATGTTTACTAATGTAGCATCAGATGCGTTGTTTCGTAGAGTATTGTGGAACCGATAAACCATGTTTGAACTCAGTACTATTGGTATGTGATGTGATATGATGTATTATGGCTTCTCCTTAAATGAAGTCAAGAATATCTCAGCAATTATGCCCAGATAAACCTGTTAACCACTTTTTTTTACATTCCCCACTCTAAATTTACCCATAATCTGCTCTATCCCATTTCCACAACATAATTTTTGTCAACTCTATAACCTTTATATCTAAATCCCCCTTATCTTTTCCCAAACCCAGCATAAAAACCAATAATTCACTTTCTGTATAATCACTCTTTTCATATTTATTTTTCCACAACTTCATTATATGTACCCTTTCTGGTTTCAAACATTTACATTCAATTAACAAATGCCTAATATTTTCAATTCCTTCCTTACATAATTTACAAAATAAATCACCCATATTTTTCCATTTACATGTATATTCTTTTGTAGCTAAAGATCCCGTTCGAGCCTTAAACAATAAACTACTTTCCTTACTATTATCATATATTAACTCGCACCTATTATTCTGTTTATTTCTATATATATTTAAACTCTTTTTACTCTCCATACTATTTCTCCATCTCTCTACTCCCTAGTCTTTATTAATAAATTTCTTTTATCCCATTCCTTACTACTATAACACTCAATAATCCTCTTAACACAATCATCCCATCTTTTGTACAAATATACTGATATAAATTCTTTATCCAAATTTTTTTGCATACCGCATTACCTTTCTCACCCATCTTGTTACCTGCCCTTTACTCATAACCCAATTAAATACTATTTTAGCTATTCTTTTATTATCCATAAACTGCAATCTACCAAACATTTTCATTTTACTTTTTACATCTCTTATATTACAATAGAATGACAGCCTGTTAAGCTAATTGCGCAGATGCTGTGAGAATGTTATTAATAAATGAATACCTTCGAACAACCACATGATATAGTATTTGTATAACAGTAAAAAGGAATCCTCTTACTCTTACGACTCAAATGTTTATATATGAGCAAATCTAAAGTAGTTGTAACGAAGGCGTGACTACATAATAGTCACTTTAAATTACTATATATAATGTCTGTATGAATGACGCCAATGAAATTTTCTAGAATTTACTAAACGCCACTCTAAACGAAACTAAATCATATACATGAATAAGCATTTATTTTATAACGTCTTGCGTGCGATTATAATTACAATAGAATGACAGCCTGTTAAGCTAATTGCGCAGACGCTGTGAGAATGTAAATACTATATCATGTGGTTGTTCGAAGGTATTCATTTATTAATAACATTCTCACAGCGTCTGCGCAATTAGCTTAACAGGCTGTCATTCTATTGTAATTATAATCGCACGCAAGACGTTATAAAATAAATGCTTATTCATCTCTTATATGAAAACTTGACCATCCCATTTCTCCTTGAATTGCCTCCCTTGCTGTCCATACTTCTGCATCCAATGCATGGCTTCCTACTTCCCTTTGAGCTTTTTCTAAATAATCTAATATCTTTTTACTAACATATAATGCATCATTACCATATGTTAACTCTGCTACTGCAACTCCTTTCCATATAATTCTAGCTACATCATATTTATTATATGAAAATACTGTTAATTTCTTTATCAATCCCTTTCTTTTCTTTGCTTCATTTATCAATTTTTTCTCTCATTCATCCAAATAATTTTTCTGATTACTTAAAATAATTCCCAAATAACTATATCTATTCACCACACTTAACTTAATATTTCCCAATAAAAATTCTACATCTTCTCTTTCCTCAATATTAACCATCATTATATTTGATTTTTCACTAAATTTAATCCCCATCTCTTTACCCTCCCTTGCACATGTCCTCAACATAACTTCCATATCTTCTCTTTTTTCTGCACACAAAAATATATCATCCGCAAAAAAAAGACCTGACAAAATATATACTCCCTTACTACCTATTAACGGTATCTCTATCCTTCTTTCTAATCTTTCTATTGCTCTTTCTATTTCACTCAAATACAACACAAACAAAGTAGGTGACATAGGGCATCCTTGCCTTAGTCCCACACCATTTTTAACTTTAATTGATTCTATATTCTCTAATTGATATATATAATAATTATTTTCATATAATTTCTTAATAATATCTATTAAAGCTTCATCCATTCCCAAATTTGCTAAACTTATCCATAATCTATTTCTATTTACTCTATCATATGCCTTCTCTATATCTATAAAACTCATATATAACTGTTTATCTGCATTCCTACTCATATCCATAAGTTGTGTAACTACAAATAAACTATCTCCTATACGCCTATCTAATCTAAAACCTCATTGCTTTTCACCCACTACATTATTCCCTTCCATCCATTTTACAACTTTACTAGCCACCATATACAAGAAAACTTTATATAAAACTGATGTTACCGCTATCGGTCTATAATTATTCAACTTTCTATGATCCTTACCCTTTCCTTTAAATAATAACCTTACTCTTGTATTACTCCAACTACTTGGGAAAACTCTATTCTGTGCCATTTTATTAAAACAGGATAACTTTACTTTTGCCCTATATCCTAAATTCATTACCATCTCTGCTGCCCATCCATCTAAACCTCTTGCCTTCCCACTTTTCAATTTCTTCTCTACCTCATTTAGTTCATTTTCTGAAAAGCTAATATTCCCATTACTATATTCTTTCATATTTTCTAACATTCTATCATTCACATCTAACATCTTTTCTATATTCATTACATAACTATTTAAAATTCTCTCTAAATCTTCTCTAGAACTACACTCAGTTCCCTCATCATCTAGTAATACTAACTCTCTCTCCCCTACATTTCTCCTTTTAATATAATTCCAAAATTTTTTACTTCCATCTCTTCCACTTTTATTAATATCCTCCAACAATTTACTATTCAATTTCATTCTCTCTCCATAAATATCTATTTTAGCCAACTTCTTCTTTTCTAAGTACTTTTCCCATTTAGCATTAATATCTTTTTCACTACCTATGGTGCTGCTTTTCTGTGTGGTGGTTGAATTCTGCACTATGTTAATGAAGCATATGAATCTGACCGTTACAATGTGTATAAAAGAAAGTATAAACATACAAATTTTAAAGATACATTCTTTTTAAGTAGAAATTAAAAGTTCTTAAATATTTTTACTTATAACTTTTTCTGTCTAAAAGTTTCTCCATGTATATATGTGTATAAAAGAAAATATAAACATACACATACATAATACAGACATACAGCTATTTAGCTCTTGTTGGAATTTAAGAGCTCATTCATAATTTATGTCATTAATAAAAAATGATTTTCCAATTGATTAGAAAGTTGAAGACTTTCTCCAATCATTTTTGCTATGAAACGAACAGGTTCCATTCTGTTTCATTATCTTTTTCTAAATCTTCTAAGGTATCTAAATTTGTTGCCAACAGGCATTTTAAGTATATAAAATTTACTGCCTGTATTTAAAACAGGGAAATTCCGATTTTAAGTGAAATATGAACTTCTTTATCACATAAAAGAAAACTGCATAAAAACATATTAAGAAGAAACATGAATTGCATAACTTCAAAATCGCATTAAAAAAATCCGCACAAAAAGAGACCCAGGTGTATACTATATTTCATGTTTTTATATATATAGTGAAAGCAATGTAGATTGTTAAAGCTGTAAGAAATGAACATTTAATGTTTCAAGATCATTATTAATTTTACCTGGGAAGGAAAGCACACTTTTTGCATTTTTTTTTGCATTTATTTGGTAAATTCTGTTATTGTTAATTTTGAAAGTCAGAATTTCTTACATCTGTGGGTTTTTGTTGTATGTGTGTATAAGAGTTTGATTCAGCATAAAGTTTCTTTCATATTTTTGAAATCTATTATACTATTTTTTTGTTGTTGTTTTTATAATTTCCTAATAAAATTTTTATCAAAGTGAATTTATAAAGAACTTCCTAATAAATTTTTAATCAAAATATATTGCTGCTGAACAATAAAAGATCACTAAGTCAAACAGAAAACTGATAAAAAAATAACACACTTCATCAGGCATGCTAACATACATATGCAGAATCATTACAAATAAACAATGAAGTAGGAATAAAATTCCTTATGTAGTATGTAGAAAATTAAAGCAAGTGCAAGAAACTGTTTAGTTGTATTGATTTTCACCTGTTAGACCATTCAATATTATTTATAAATCCTAAATTAGATGTTATATATCTACCTTTTTAAAAATAAAAAAAGTAAAATGAAAACAGTAAAAAATAAGTAAATGCCTATAGTGAGAGAGTAGTTCAAGATAGGAAAAAAGTTCAAATCATTACTATCTGATAATAAGTAAGTGGAAAAAATACTTTATAGAGCATTAATTATAAATTATTTAAGCTGATTTTGAGTAAAGAACATTTATCTGTTTATTTTTTGTATTTGATTCTTAAGTGTGAAATTTATTCATTCTGCCAATATTATTCAGAGATTTAGAAAGTAGTAATTTATTTTAAATGCAAATTAGAATTTGAAAATTGGAGATTTTAATAAATATGAAATATTAGCTTTAATGACTTCAGAAAGGAGTTTGCTATTAACTGAAAACTCTAAAGAACCAAGCAGATCAAATTACATGTCTATTTCTTCATCAGTTGTCATTGCAAATGTTATTACTATATGAATGTTCATATAGTAAGGGAAGTAGATGGGCTGATCACCAGCCTACATTATGTGGTGAGTTTATTGGCTTTTTACTTTTGAATTTAAGAACAAGAAAGGACCATGGATTTTTTTTTTTTTAGTTCTCTGATAGTTCTTAACTAAAACATAAGTAATGTTTGATAAATGTGACAAATGATTTTTTAAAATTAAATATTTACAATCATGACATACAAAATTTTATTATGGCTTTTATTATCAGGAAGCTATAAAGGAAGCAATTGGCAGCTGAGTGCAGAGAGGGCTAAGAATTCCTTGATTGTAGTCCTAGGTTGCCATTTAATGATGTTCTTTTGTTTAGTTTCTTACAACTGCAGACCACTTGCAAATGAAGGAAGATTACATGAGTTGGACTAAGCTGTCTAATATTAAATAGAATGTTGTTGGGCTTTTTGAAGTTGGGGAAAAAGTGAACGGACAATTGATTTGAAAAGTAGATATGTACTTGATTATAAAGGATCAAATGTTGGAAGCATAAGTTGAATGGGATTTATTATAAATCAAAATTGGAAAAATAACTTTGTGGAGACTGCTGGTTTATTAGACAGAATAGTAAGATTAGTTATTTAACTTAATAGAAAATACCAAATGCAAATAAGTATGGTATTTTTATAAAATATGCAACATGCTTTTGATGACACAAAATAACATTTTAAAATTGTCATGGTAGATTTTATTGCTAGAATTGTAAAACAATTGAAAGATGAAAATGCTATAATAAATTTGGCTATGATAAGAGAACTCAAACTTTTGGAATTTGCAGAAAAATAAAATCTATATATTATTAATTTTTTTTTTTTTGGGAGGGGGGGGAATACTAAATAGAAATGGACCCGGAAACATCCAAATGAAGATATAGTAGAAATAGATTATATTTTAATAAACAGAAAATATGTATTACAATGTTGTAATGTAAAGAATTTACTAATAAATTTTTTATCAATAAAAGAACTAAGTTAAAGAAAAAACTGATGAAAAAAGATTAACACCACCAGGCATATTAATTTTCATATGCAAAATTATTACAAATAATCAATGAGTGGGAATACAATTTTATATGTACAAAATTAAAACAAGCACAAGACACTATTTAGTTATATTGATTTTCACCTGCCTAGATCATTAAATATTATTTACAAATCCTAAATTAGATATATGTCTGCATTTTTAAAAATAAAAAAAAAAAACAATAAAAAATAGATATATAAATACTTATAGCAAGAGGATAATTCAAAGTTGGAAAAAAATTCAAATCATTACTATTGATAAGTCTAATTATTAGACTTTTGTATTTTTCCTCTGTGAAGAATTCTTCGGATCAACTTTGCTCAGCAGTGGATTATTATAAAAAAGAATATAGAGCATGAATTATAAAGTATTTAAGCAGATTTTGAGTAAAGAAAACTTGTCAAGTTTATATCTGGTATTTAGAAGTGTGAAATTTATTCATTCTGCCAATATTACTCACAAAGATTTAGAAAGTAATAATCTATTTTAAATGCAACTAGAATTTGAAAATTGGAGATTTTAATAAATATGAAATATCTTAAATGACTGCAGAAAGAAATTTGCTAGTAACTGAAAACCTAAAGAATTAATCATATCAAATTCCTCATATCTATTCCTTACATTAATTGTCAATGCATATGTCATTATTATGTGAATGTTTGTATAGTAAGCTAATATGGATGGGTTGCTTACTAACATGAATTAGGCAGTGTGGTGAATTTATTCACTTTTTACCATTAAAGACATTGGATATTTTTTTTTTAGTTCTCTAATAGTTCTTAACTAAAACATGAGTTAAGTTTGATAAATGTAATAAATGATTTTTTAAAATTAAATATTTACTATCATGACATACAAAATTTTATTATGGCTTTTATTACCAAGAAACTATAAAGATAGCAGTTGGTGGCTGAGTGCAGAGGGTGCTAAGAGTGCCCCGATTGTGGATCTAGGTTGCCATTCAATGATGTTCTTTTGTATAGCTGCTTATAACTGCAAATCACTTTCAAATCAAGGAAGATGGTGTGAATTGGACAAAACTGTCAATATTAAATGAATGAAGTTGGACTTGGAAATATATGTAAAATTGGATTATATTTCGACTAACAAAATATGTATTTCAATATCGTACTACTGTTAATAGATTCAGCACAGGGAGTGACTATTATTTGGTGAGATGTATAATATATGTTAAAGTGGAGACACGAAAATTATTATGAAAGTTAGTATTGTATAATAGTTGATATTCCTAATCTTTAAAAACATTTTAATGAATTTAAATTAGGGCTTGCATCAAAGATAGCTAGTACAAAAAATAGCTATTCTGTTATTTTTCAATTGATATAAAAAATAAAATAAATATGAAAATATTTAAAAATGATCCATTAAGAAAAATTGAATATCTGAAGTTCTGAAAAATTGTAGTAAAAGAATATAATGCAGTTGTTTTTACAAATAATACCTCTGAATTTCAGGAAATGTTGCAAGAGTTTTCAGATGAAAGAAAGAAATATTAAAAAGACTAAAGTAATGTTCAATTGATTTTTTCAGAAGAAAATAAAGATGGATAAGTGTAAATTAGAAAAAGTTAAGAAAATTCAAATACCTTGATCTAATTATTAATACAGATTGGAACATAATGGATAAAATTAAACATAGACTTCAACTTGGATGTTCTTTTGGTAGAAATAATTTAATATTAAAAGGAAACATGCCTATGTATTTGAAAAGTTTTTACAGATGTGTTTTACCAGTTTTTATTTATGGATCTGATTGTGACTTGGATCTTTTTCAAAGTAATTTAGAGATTTCAGATAACTCAATGAAGTATGGAGAGATGTATGTTGGCAATAACAAGAAAAAATCAAAAGTGAAATACTTGGGTAAAGAGAATAAACAAATATTATTGATATTGAAAAAATTAAAAATCTGAAACTGAGCTGGGCTGGGCATATTGCTAAAAGAGATGATAGTAGATGGAAAATTGAATTCTTAAACTGGATTCCAAGAGATTTTAAAATCCTAGTATATCGTGTGAGATGAATGAATGAAAGAAGTAACTAAGTTTCCTGGTATAATACGGAGAAGAGAAGCTATGGATCATAGAAACTAGGTTAAATTTAGAGTGACCATTCTGCAATGAAATGATAATGGCTGAAAATGATAATAAATATCTTTAATAATATTTAATATATTTAGCAGATATGATGGCAATATTATTGTCAAAAGTTTATTTTCTGAAAGTTAAATACAGTATATATATATATATATAGACTTGGTGTCATGTTATGGCTAGTACTATAATTATAGAATGACGCCTAGCGGTGACAACTGAGATTTGCGAGTGCGCGACATGGCTCTTATGTTTGAGAACGCAGTAGTTTAATAAAGTTTGTCAGTTATGTTAACTGTGTGTAATTATTTAGTTAAATATTACGGCCAAGAACATAATATGGTGTCAGGAGTGAATCAATGAAATATTAGTAAAAAAAAATATTTCTAAAGTATAAAACAGTGAGTATTTAAAGAGTGATAAAAATAGTTTTTAATAGCATTTTTTTTTTTCATATCATTTTTGCCGAAATACAAAATGGCATCACAATTCGATCGTTTTTATAATATCGAACCGCTATCTGTGGAAGGAAATATGTCAGTCAAATGGAATGATTGGAAAGAATTATTCCTAAATTTCCTAGAAGCTACAGAAAACGATATGAAATCAAATAAAGTAAAATAAGGAATATTACGTCATCTCATTGGAAAAGAAGGGAGAGATGTAATAAAAACATTAGATCACGCGAATCCAGAAGATAAAACAAAATTTTTATCCGTCTTAAACCAAATGGATAAGTATTTTAACATTATATGACAGAATAAAAGCATATACAATGGAGCCACACGAGGGAGAATCGATTGATCATTTTCTTACTCGCTTGAAAGTAGTAGTTGAAAAAGCTGACTTCGGCGATCAAAAACAAAATATTCTCCGCGATAGAATTATAATGGAACAAAAAGAAGGACTAAAAGACAGATTATTTGAAAAAGGGAATATTACGTTAGAAAAAGCACTGGAAATAATACGTGGACATAAAAAACTAGAAGACTCAAAAATGAATTACTGGGAAAGTCTGAACTATGTATTAACGTAATAGCGAAAAATACAACTAACATACGCAATTGTCAAAAGTGCAATCATAATTATCCAAAACGTGAGTGTCCCGCATTTGGTAAAAAATGCTATAATTGTGGAAAGTTAAATCACTTTGCCAATAATTGCCGTACGAGAAGCTACGACCATAAAATTTTAACACAAAAACGTTCAAACATAAGGTATCATAAAAATATTAATAGAAATGGACGTTATGTGAACAAAGTACATGATACTACATCAGATTCATCATATACCAGTGATGTTGAAAACACAATTGCATACATCAGACGTATAGACACTCGACTCATTCGCTTAATGGTTGGTATGAAAAGATTTTATTAGACAACAATAAAGTAAAAATAAAAATAGACACAGGAGCTGATGTAAACATTATGTCTAAAAAAGTGCTTAACACTATTCATCCACAAACAATAATATACAAAACAAAGAAGAAATTACGCGCTTTTGGAGGATCATTTCTTACCCCAATAGGAAAAGCAAAACTACAATGCAAAATAAACAAAGACCTGCATAATTTACATTTTATAATAATAAAAGAAGATGAACCAATACTTCTTAGTGGCCATGATTGTGAGTTATTAGGTTTAATTAAACGCAACAAAATTACAGTACAAAAAGTAACGATGAAAAATAAAAGTAAAAATGATCGAAATATATCTAACAATAAAGATAAAATAACAAAGAGTAGAAAAGATAATAAAAGTGTTAAAACACAGGAAGTAAAAGAAAATGAAATCTTTAAGCTTATATATGAGACAAACAAAGATGTTTTTCAAGGTGTGGGTTGTTATGGAGTAAATCCAACATTAATTCCACTAAGTATACATGAAAAATTACACGAGGAATTAAAAAAATTGGAAGATATTCGTTTACAACATGAAATATTAAAGAAATTGGGTGAAGAACAATTCCATCAATTAATTGAAAAGGAGAGAGAAATACAGCGAAAATTTCAATTAGCAAAGGAAGAGGAATGGCATAAAATCACTAATATAGAAGCTGAAATGTTAGAATTAGAAAATAAAATTCAAGAGTTGGAAAGATACAAAATTGATGAAAGTAATCAAAAGCAAGTAGATGTTAAAAAAAGTGAAGATAATGCCAGGCTAGCAATTCACAATAAAGAATTACTTGAAAAGGAACATAATGTGCTAAGAATCAAAGTTCACAAACATCGATCTAGTGTAGAAGAATTAGAGAAAGAAAAAAGTTTGAATTCTGAATTATATCAACAGATTCAACAGCTTAAAGACAATCTTCACAGTTTATCAGTTGTTCATCAGGATTTGCGATTACAAAACAGCAAATTAAAATCTTCTATTGATTTATTAACAAATGAACTGAAAGTTGTCAAAGCTGATTTTATCAAAATGAACACAGCTGAAAGATTCACAACAACTCCACAGTCACTAGAACCGGATGAGGAGACACAGTTGCTTGTACCTGAGAGAGAGAAATCACCACCATCAACATCAAGTGATAATGGCACAGCAATAAGGAGAATACCAGTTGAACATTCCGGGAAGAGAGAAATATCAAACCGAAGAAGGAGACCTTCAGTACATTTAAAAGACTATGTTTGTAAAAAAAAAAAAAAGAGAGTTGTCATGTTATGGCTAGTACTATAATTATGGAATGACGCCTAGCGGTGACAACTGAGATTTGCGAGCGCGCAACATGGCTCTTACATTTGAGAACGCAGTAGTTTAATAAAGTTTGTCAGTTATGTTAACTGTGCGTAATTATTTAGTTAAATATTACGGCCAAGAACATAACACTTGGGTTTTTAGTTTTCATTTTTAAAATTTTGATTTGTTAATGAGTAATCACACTTTAAAAAGTTAATGAATAATCTAATAATCTTACTGCCTAATAAAAAAAAAAATTTTCAAAACAAAACTTCATCTAATGCTTCTAGCTCATATTTGATGTTTGTCTTAGCAGAAACAATACATTCAAGTTCATTGTTGTGTGGGTATTTAGTGATCACTGTTCACTAGATATTAGTGCCAAAGCATTTTCCAGAACGTCATTCTAGAAGTGACTATTGGTTATATTGTACTAGTCAAGCTAATAATTAAAAGTTTTAAACACATGAACAGTTTGAATAGGTCAACTTTCTCTATCATGCTGGAATACCTTAATGGATGGATAGCTTAATGGATGGTAGTAATCTGAAGATTGTAATTGAGGACGAATGTTGGTTTGGGTATATGATTGATACTGATATTTGTTGCTCAGGCTTGATTGAATGTCTTTGAATTGGATGTTGTTGATGTGATATCTATAATTAACTTATAATTGAGATCATTAATATGAATAGTTTTTGATAAAATATCAGACCTATATAACCAGATAAGCAGATTAGTTTGGTTTCAAAACTATATGCACTTTGGAACTTTCAAGTGATTAGTTTAAATAGCAAAAGTAAAGATTGTTATTATTGGATGTATGCTATGCAGTACTATCACAGTTCAAGGCCAATATCTATAAATTAAATTATGCTGGGGATCTGGGTATTCAATTTTGACAGAGGCAAAACTCGCCATACAGTAGTGCCACCCAGTGCATCAGAGTAATCAATGGATGCAGGAAAGTTTGTGCATAAAATCCCTATTCTCCAACTCTCAGCCTCTGTCCATAGGACTTCCAATTAAATGTTTGCAACCCGTGTGAATGCTCGCTCAACGTGGACATGCAACTCGGACTTGCAACCAAAGACTTTTTTTTGGCCTGGACTACACACCCTTTCCACATCATTTCCCTTTTTCATATTATCCTTTTCTTTTCATCATGTTGCTCCTGAATTTCATTTTATCATGTAATCATTTCTTTGTAAACCTTTTTCTAACTGTATTTGTATCTGTTTTCTTTTGATGAATAAACTTTCATCACAGAGAAAAAAAAAAGAAAAAAAATTATTAATGATTTTAAAGTAGTGGCATGAAGAATGGGGAGACTGTATTGTCATTAGCATTAACAAAATACTTTATTAATGAATAAAAGTTTATTAATTGTGCTGCCTCATAAAAAATTGAACTAAAAACTTCTAGTCTATTAAAACCTATTCTCATTGTTGATTTTCAATAATGAGAGTTCTGATAAAAAAAAAGAGGAGGGCTTAGGATCAGAATTAATATGTATATTTAAATAATGAAATATGGTTGAACAAGCAAGCAATCACTTTATAATAGCATAAGAAAATGGCTAATGGCATGAGTCTTGTGATAGTTTGGTTTAATACTGTCATATGTGGCTGAAGCAAAAAGATGAAAAAATAAATGAAAATAGAGATGGAAATGAGAGAAAGAATACAGATTTGAGATAGAAAATACAATTTTAATGTGTTAATGTATTTGTTGCTTTATTTTTATCAAATATCTGCTCTAATATTATTTTAATATGACAGAATACATTAATAACAAAATGTCATTATATAACAGCAATAATTATGTATATATTATATATAAACATTAAAAACCTAAAGCTAAACTAGTCATTAAAATAATTAAAATTACTTCAAATTCATCACTTAATCAGACTAGGCAAAGAAAATAAACTCTAAAATATAGCCAATGATTTCACTACTATAAGCAGACTTCTCAAGTAAAGGACTAAAATAAATCACATTTATACTAGATATTACCCACAATTCCATTTACATCCCACACACCCTTAATATTAAAAGAACTTTTAAACAAGTTAATTGCTTCAGAATCATAATTTTTTTACAGTTAAAATTCTTTAATTCTTTTTATCTCCTCCTTTATTAGGTTTAATAATATCACAACTATTACTATTTTGATTATGATTATGAGGGATAACACCCCGAAAGCACTTAGCCTAGATTAACTCATTTTGATTGTTTGCTATTAACAGCTTCAACCGGCATTTTAAAACGCTTGTATATACTACAAATACATTTATTATAACTTTTTGGGCATACTTTGACCACACTTTGGCAGCATTTGCATTTATTTACTTTAACAGGCTACTGTTTATTTTTGATACATTAGTATTTTATTATTATTGGAACAAGCTTAATTTATTATTACTAAGCTTACTTTATCTTTATATAGTTTTACTTAAAGTTTTAATCTTTCTACTATATGTTTAATAGTTTATATCTCACGTTTCATATCTCTTGACTTTAGCTAAGTTTTAACATTTTTACTTTAATAAGCTTATCACATTGAAACAGTCAGTTTCATCAATCTGCCTGTTTCACGTATTTTACCCCCACATCTATCTCTATGCCAGGTTTAAACCCTCAGAGTACCCATTTAAACAACTTTAAATTACTATATATGTGGAATCATGTATATATATGTGAACGATAAGTCTGTAATTTAATAGTATATGTATATATTACAGATATGTATTCATTTTAAGATATATTTAGTTTAAGAAATATTTTAGTCTAAATTATTTAGTCAATTTTGTGGTTATATTACCGAAACCACATATGTATATAAGCCATTTCCTTCCGTTGTTGTTATTCTGCATGTATGATAATAAAATTAGATTTATACTAATTATCAAAGCAACTTAGTTTTTTTTGTAAACAACTTTTAAATTAGGTCACGCAATAGTCCTAAAATAGCGTGAATTTGATTTTATAAATGCAATATTTTAATAACAAATCGCAGAATTTTATAGCATTGTCACAATAAACTGCAGGGGAAAAAAATAGAAAAACAAAATCTAAATTAGTTGTTGTAATTAAAAATGTTTTTCTAAAATAAAGTAATGGGTTTTTCTACTAGTTTTAGCAATTAAATATATTTTTCTAAAATAAATAAATGCGGACAAGCTTGTAAAAGTAAACAGGTGGCCAAAGATCGATCATATATGTAATAAGTGAATTGTAAACAGAACCCACGTTCATTTTATCTTCAAAATGGTGGGGTAGTCCGGCAATCACTTACCTCTCTCCTTGCTGGGGATGGAAAGAACTTTGGTCTGATAAAACATAATGCCGTACACCAGCAAAGCAGCCCATGGAAAAAACTCCATTAACTTTAAATCATCGCAAAAAGTGTCAACTTATTATTCTCCCAAGTGCCTCAGAACTGCAATGACGACAACAGATTGGTAAATTGATAAATTTTCACTCAGAGCTCTGTTCATAAACTGTGACTTTCAATTCTTTATTTTAAAAAGCTAGCTATTTATTAAACATACCTTTCCAAACACCTTTTCTAAAATCTGCAAAGAAAACTGTTAACTGCTAATGTTTAAATCTTGTCTGATTGTAAAACTTGTGATATTGAATTCTCTTTTAAAATGTAAAACCATAATAATCTATTTTAAACTAAATGTATAATTTGCGGCAGTCTTTTATGTCTATTTCTAATCTATCCAATTCTATAATTTTATCATTTTGATATTACATGTATTTAATATGCCAAATAACTCGAAACCGCGAGTATTTATAAGTATGATTTTAGTATTGCTCTGCGAAGATAAATTCAAATCTTCGTTATAATAAATATTAAATAATTGAATTGATTATTTTCCCACTCGCTGTTTCAAGATCATGTTATTATTATTTTACTGATTATTTTTGGGTATTAATATTCTAATAATCTGTCGTTCTCTAGTTAAAATTGTAGTTTGCTTAACTCTAGTTATAAATTATAACTATTTATATATGTAACTTGTACAATATAGGAACTAGCCACAGAGATATTCTCAAAGCATATTTTAATGTTTTATTCATAATTACCTCGCAAATATGCTTTGTCCTCCTTAGATTTATATATGTTGATAATCTTAAACTAGGTTACTAATTAATTTAGTCCCTAAATAGTATATTTGAAATACTAAACTTGAGAACTGGATTGTATAGATATGCAAATAAACGCTATCTATTTTTAAGGCATGCTAATATAATTTTACACATTTGTGTTATATATGTATAAGTTGTGGATGTGCCCTTACTAAATATGCAATTTACAATTATCTGCTTGCTGCAAGATTCCTGATGAATTGCTGGCGGAGGTCAGACTTATCCACTTAGTTTGGGTAAAGCACACTCTTTTAGAATTAGGGCACAAGGACCTAGATTATTCATAATTAATGCTTATCTGACTCCTTGAACTCCTAATGTTCCTATTCGTAGCAAGTTGAGCGGTTGTAGGGCAACCGAGCCTTTGAGACTGAAGCCCGTGAATAATGACCCATTCGCACCTTCTAGCTTTATTAATATTTTGATATGTGCCATAGAGTATATAGGTAAACCTATAATAAACCAGTTTTCTCTCCCTTTATATTAAATGCTTATCTAGCATCAGTGTATATCCCAATCTAGATTAACACACTAACCTGCGTATCTCTCAGCCTAATTTATGTGCTCGACTTAACTTTGAATAGATAGACGCCACAGGAGTGCTATTAAGTTAGTTATATAACTTTGGCTATAAAGTTCCATATGATTTAGTGGACTACCAAAGGGCTAGAAATTTGGCATATTAATATAGACATAAATTTAAATACCGCACTACATTTTATTGAACACTTATAATGAGATAATGTAATATTAATCTCATTAGTTATGCAACGCCTGCATGCGTAATCTCTCACATTCTTATTACATAATTTGTATATTTAAATTTACTATTTGTTATTGTTTTATTAAATTAATAATATTTAAAATTATAACTTGTTTTCATATCTTTATTGTTCGTGAGTTCATTTTATCCAACTACAGATTTATTTGCACATACATCATTTTATCTATATGTAGATCATTCTATTAGGTTCCATAATTAATCACTTAGTCATATGTGTGTATATCTGACCAAATCAGTGTTAAGTTAGTTAATTTATGAGTCTCGTTTTACCCTGGGTGACTGCCAGACCATGGTTAAATTGAATGTCTGTGTAAGTTGAGAAGTGTCCCCCATAGGGTATTAGATCATTGAACAAAGATAAAAGGATTGAATGTTGGCTGGATTCTGGATCCCAGCATCCAGATTCGATCAGCTTTAGTGTATTTTACCTTTGTTCTAGATTTTGTTACGTGGAGGGACAATTCTTACCTTTACAACGTTTAATACATATCTTTCTTAGTAATTATTATTTTATATTTTTTTGCTTTGACGAACTTATTTTCAAGCTCAATACATATTTATTCTTTATGCTTCTTTTCTTATATTCTTAACATTATTTGTTTAACAATATCTTTTATGTTTGACATTTTATTCTTTATTATAAGACCTTTCTTTTATTATCATTTACTTTATGCAATTATTCAATTATATTTTTAATGCTACGGGAACAAACCGATACTTCAAGCAGAGGGGAGAATACCATTGATAGCCTAACCATCAACGATATCCATGGCCAGATTGGGGTTATACGAAGCATAACCATGACCACATTTTCTGACTGTGACTCACCTCGACTTCTGGAACAAAATCCTGCCATCCAAAGCATTTTATTTGTTTTGAGAATTAAACTCAGGCACCAGCCAACCATGTATTATATATCCAGCATGCTCAGATGACAGGTACACCAATCCAGCGCTTGACATATCACAAGCTAGCTCCTACTCTTAATCAGGATCCAGCATATTTTACTTAACATATACAAATATTTATATCTTTAAATTAATGGTAACACAGTGACAAGAGAAAGAGAGAACAGACCAAATAATAATTAAGCAAACATTAGTATTTATTCATGCACACACCTATTTAATATAACATAATATAAACTTTTACATAGAACAAAAATATAAATGATTAGTTTCAGGCTAAATTTTATAATAGTCCTTCATTAAAGTTCATTTCATTTAAAAATAAAGTGTCTAGACAGTTATTATATTCACCTAGGTTTTTTATGATATTAAGGTGACATAGTTCCTTTTGTTTGGTTTTTATTGCTTTGGATTTTCCAACTGGTTGGTCTTTTGGTATCCATCAATGGCTTCATGCTTTTCTTTTCATTTTGTAGATCAACAATAGGAGACACAGTATGCAGTAGCATCTATTTCAAAAGTTAGCATTGGTTTCTGGTGAGGTTAGTGGATTTTACTAAGGATTTTGGGAATATTGCTAATTCTGTGGCTTCACATTAATATTGTCTGTAACGGTAATGACTGGCTCTACTACATTTAGATTTCTGAATCTCTGGATAACTGAATGAATCAAGCAATGAATAATGGAATGAATCAATAACAGCATGAAGACTGGAATAATAAAACAATAGCTAGCTGCGTTTTCTATTCCCGTTGTTTATAGTTATTTTTATCTTAACTTAAATCTATTTTGTAATTCATTTTTTTTCTTTAATCTTTTTTTCTAGATTAATCTACTATCTTGTCACTTTTATACCAATGAGATAGTTTACATAGTTTGTAATTAATTCAATTATCAATTTCATTATCAGCCAGGAATCTTATTGGTATTCAAACATTTTCTTTTACTAATTAATTTTTTTTTTTTTTTTACATTTACTTATTTTTAGACATTTTATTTTTTAAATTTCTTTTAACTTATAAAAAGGAGAGAGTGAGTTTTAAATCTCTTTCTCCTGATTCTTTTTCCCACCCGCTCTTAATAAAAAGCTTTAGACTATTCTAAAAGGAAAATATAACACAATCTTTTATTTTTTTACAAACTTACGTTGTAAAATCTACTTCATAAATATATTTCTTTTTTTTTAAACTATTTTCATTTTTCTTTCTTAATAAATTTGATCATTTATATTTAAATTATAAAATATGTAATGCAGATATGTGTTTTAGAACATATATCTTGCTAGCATTACAATATATATATATGTACAATTATTGCTGTCATATAATGGTATAGTGCAGATTTATTTAATTAAAAATAATCAATTTAAAACAAAATTATAAAAATTCCAAATATGAATGTGTATTTATAAAAGATATGTTTCCAGCTATATATTTTTATTTTTATTATGGACAAATTTTAACATTGAAATTTCATCATTTAAAGATTTATTTAAATATATGAAAAAACTGTAAAATGGATTTTTTTTTTCCGTTTTCAGTGATTATTATTAATAAATAAATTTGTTCTATCTAAAGCAATAAGCATAGGTCAATTAATTTAAAAGCTTTACAAACAATGATTTAAGTTTTTTTTTTAAAGAAAATATTTTTTTACTTAAATTTATTCATTAAAAAATATATAGAATTAAATTTATAAAGATGTTCTAAATGCATGTACTCAATAGAATGAAGATTCTGCTTGGTTCTCAGTTCTCAAACATTGTGTGCAAAAAGTAATAGATTATATGCCATTTGTCGGAGGGTAAGGTATATTGATTTCCATTTTTTTACAATTTTAGAAAATGATTTTCATTAAGAAATTTCATCTGGCTAATGAGCAATAAATATTTAAAAAATATTTACTAAATATTATAAATACACAAATTAAACAAATACCAAGTAAAAATAAACAAAACTTTATATTTTTTAATATGATAAATAAAATATATTGACATTTATAATTCAATTGTTACTAAGTTTCTTCTCTGACATTTATTTATGTAAGTGTAAAATTACATTGGATTAAAATAAATTGTGTAAATATTTTGAGAAAAGTACGACTTAACGTGTAACTTATTTAAAAATAAGTATTCAGATATTAACTGAATCAGCGAATAATAACTATGCCCATAATTCTTTAAGCATTTATGTATATATATATTTATAATAATATAAATTAAAAATTTAAATTGGTTACATAAATAGTTCCTTAACATTATTGGTTTTCTGTATGTGTGAAGACTGTTTAAAAAATAATTTTTATCTTTATATATGCACCAATCTTATTTTACAATTTTATTTTATTATGAATTCTTTGGTATATATTCAAATGAAATAAAGTGGTATGTGTTAATCGTAGAATGTCCTATCAATAAAATTATTAGAACAGTATCTCATTTTTAAGAACAAAATATCAATTGAGGGTTGTCTGTTTAATGGATTAGGCTGTTTTCTACTTATAAATGTGTATAATGCCAAACCTACATATTATTACAATTATATAGGGTGGGCACAAAGTTATTTTAATGTAATATTTAAAAGTTATATTTTATTAATTATTATATTTTGTTAATTACTATATTTTATTTAAAGAAATTGAAAAAAAAACCCGGTTATACATCGTCTAATTTCCCATACCGCTCTTTGGCGCTGTTGCTAGTGAAAAACAAATAGATATAACGTTACCGGGCTGTTTTTCAATTTTCTTGATTTATGTTTTTAATTTTTGGATTTGTTTGATTTTGATTTTTTTGTTGTTGTTTGTTATTGTTTTGTTTTTTTTTGTAACCGGTTTGATGTATATTTCTTAAAAATAAAAAAATTGCTTTTATTTTTTTTTGGCTTTTTAAAATATTGTCTTTTTATTATTATTTTTTTAAAAAAAACAAACATTTTTTTTTGTCCGGTCTCTTTTTTTTTTTTAAAGAAACTTTTTTTTTTTATAACCAAGTCTTTTTTATTGTTTTTGAAGAAACTTTTTTTTGTTGTTTATCGAAAAACAAGGCTTTCTTGACAGACCTCTCTAAGATTTGTTGTCATATTCCTTACAGTGTTTTGACATCTTTCCAACTCAGCTCTAATATGCTTCACTGTAAGCTGATCCTGGCTTCAAGAATAAATTAGCCGTACCGCTTGGGAAAAAGCGATTCACAGACAGTCCTCAAAGCCCGTCCCATGAGCGAATGGAACACCTTCATCGCCATTGATGCAATTGACATTCCATTTCAGATGTTTGACAATGCCTTAATTTCATTAAACCACTACAAAGACAGTTTTTCTGGGTGGGTAAAATATTTTCTTTTTTTTGGGTTGAAGGAAGGCCAGCGCATCTGCTTCTGTAGCACGTAAATCTCAAAACTACAATGCTGAATGGTCGTCTGCCATTGAACTGTTTTGATCTTGAATAAGTCTCGGAAAGTGGGCGACTTGATCATGAACTTTGCCGAATCGTGATTTACAATCCTCATTTAGTGAATTTTGACCCCTGACAACGAAAGTAGGGGCATTTGAGAATTCATTACAATTTTTACTAACTCTCATCAATTACAATACATTGAAGCAAAAAAAAAATCCGTTCTAATATACTTTTTGTCATTACAACTACAGAAACCTTCATATCATACTCTGTAAAATAGTCAAGAGTAATGTCTATAGAGAATGTCGTATACTTGTCGCTAATAATGTTCAACCTGCTAGAGATGTTGGGGTAAGGGTGCACTTCAACATCTTAGCGTATGCCATTGCACACTGTGCTTTGCATCACTATGGAAATAGCACACACTTCATAGATTGTTACCCATGGGATGTGAGGGTGTATGGAATTCAACAGGCTATAAGTGTTTTATGTGCATTCGAAATAAGGATCTTCCACTTTACCTGATGTACTATTACATATTAATAATTGTAAGTCTGTCGCCCCACTTCCCTACACATCTTTGAAGGGGAAAATAATTGCAAAAGTTTATGTCTTTGAAGCATTTCACATGTCACATAAAAAGGCACATTTGTGGGAGAACAGCTATGTGAGTAATACAATGGCTGCCATTGTCCGTTGTTTTGAAAATCATAATTATGGTTCGCTCAGACTAGAGCATGTATTGGCTGCTCCTTTCGATTGGCAAAACCATCGAAGACCCCCCCCCGCACATTCCAGTGCTATGCGCTGCCAGCTTGGTTCACTCAGACTAGTGGATGATGATCCTTTGGATTGTCATAACCATTGGGGTTCCCCACTCACATTCCAGCACTGTCAGCTTGGTTCACTCAGACTAGTGCATGTATTTATTATAATTTTCATTCAAAAAGTAATATACTCTTTCAAACTCTTTGTTTTATATATTTTTAAAATGAAAATTCTGTTAAATACCATCAGATATTTTTTAAAAAACTTTGAAAAATTGGTAGAGAGCAGAATGCAAAAAATTTTCGACCCGGTAATGTTACATTTCATTATTTTTGCAAGCAACAGCGCCATCAAGCGGCCACATTACATGGTCGGAACAACTTCCTATTATTATTTTAAATACATTTTTTAAACTCACCTTTATATCTTTTAACCTCAACTGCTAAAAATCAAAATTTAAAAATTTACTGTTATACTTTTAGTACCCCCTTTTTAAATTTTACACTTATATTATTAAGCTCCCTCTTCCTGTTTTTTATATAACTAAATTTTTTTAAAAAATGTATTTTTTATTTTATATCAAAATTTTTATTTTATATCAAATTTTTTTTCAGGCCCAAATCTCTATTCAAAACTGACAATATTATTAATATAAATAGCCTCTTTAATTTTTTTATCCCTTTTATTATCTGTAAATTGTATCATCTTTATTGAATCCTTTTCAAACTCATGCTTTGTCTCTAATTTATGTAAATATATCTGTGAATTTTTATTATATTTATGTTATAACAGTCTTCTATATATTGAATTCTTAGTTTCTCCAACAATTTATTTTTATATTATTAATTTGACACTTTTTACAATTAATCTCATATATGCCATTTATTTCATTATCTAAATTTTAAAAAAAAAAAGGTGTTTAAAATAATAATATCATAAAATAGATTATAAATTATTGAATGAATTAGTAAAATGAATAATAATAATGTAAAATATAAAAGATATTAAGTTAGAGTTAAATATTATAAGAATAAAATAAAGAATAAAAATATAATATATATAGAAAATTTTGTAATTAATAAATATAGAATGTAAAAAAAGGGTAAAAAATTAATAATAATAATGTAAAATATAAAAGATATCATAAGATGTATATATAGAATGTAAATTATATGGTCATACATAATTATATTCATATGTTTGTATTATGTTATAGTTCTGAAGAAGATTGCTGGGGCAATCAAAACTGTAAACTGTAAAAGAGGGTGGTAAATAAAGCATTGTGTAACAGTAGTAAAGTGCATGGATGATTTAGTATTATATGGTTTACATTTGGCAATGCAATAAGAAAGAATAGTTATATTGATGATGCTATTAATCATGAACATTCTTGAAAAATTTAAGTCATCAAGAGAATCCTTCGTACAATCTAATAAATCTTTTGTTTTACAAATAGGTACTAATGAAAAATTTCCTCAGATTGCTTCATTATGCCCATAACTATTTTAGGAATGTCATTCAATGTCTTAAAATTAACAGGTCTTTAAATAAAATTTGAACCATATGCTACATTTATATAAAAGAACATGAAATATTTGTTTATATTTCTATTTGGCAGTGGATTGATAATGGTTGAAAACAATGATTATAAAGGTTTCAAAAAAACATTATTTAATAAACAAAATTTTAATATTGACATTTGATGAAATACCATTTTATATAATTATTAAATTTTAAAAGTTAATAATGTGAATAAAAAGAATTTAAAACAATAATGGTATTTTTGATTAAAATTGTTATATGTGTATAATGTTACTTTGCTATTTATTTGATATCATTCCCTTCAATTAAATTCACAATAGAATCAGAACAAAGAACATAAACTGGCTTTCTTGGATATTCCTGTGATGATTCCCTCATAACGAAATCAAAATTAATCTACAAAAAAAAAAGCCCACACAGGAAAGTGCTTAGCATGTATATACAATCACACTAGAAACACAAAACATGGAGTTATACTATTATCAATGAATAGAGCAAAAGAAGTTTGTTCAGAAGCCAGTAATTTTGTTATCTATTTTTTAATGACTGCTGATGCATAACTATTCTGCATGAGAGTTTGTTCAATATAGATCTTTTCTTTTTCCAAAGTAAGCATTAAAAGGAAAAAAAAATCATTATCCATACATACCAGGAATGGCAGACAAACTAAAGAAAATCAGTGAAAATAATATCAGAATCACATTCCAAAGCCATAACACCTAAGGGATTCTGACATCTATAAAATCTAAACTTGAAATGCTGAAAAACAAAAACTGTATCTATGGAATATCATGTGAATGTAGAAGAATGTAAATTGGTGAAACCCTATTGAAAAACAATTGAAAGATCACAACTGATGATTATAAAAGAGAAAATAGATATATCCAAAGTAGTAGACTATGCAGATACCATTGAACATAAATTTGATTGGGAAAATACAAAAATATTGGATAGAGAGGAAAAAGTACAAAGAAGAAAATTCAAAGAAGTTGCTCATTTAATTATTGCAAATAAATACATAAGTCAACTCAGAATGATAGTACATAATATCTAGAAGTCACTAATTGGCCTTGCTCTTAAAACAAAGTAGAGAAATCAGAAGGACCTTCACAGATATTTATATGAAATTTTTATTGACTGTTGCCTTTGGCAGAATAACTTCGTTGATTAGAATGTTACCTTAAAATTCAATACTCAAGAATCTAAAGGTTCGAGGACCTTCACAGATATTTATATGAAATTTTTACTGACTGTTGCCTTTGGCAGAATACTTCAGTTGATTAGAATATTACCTTAAAATTCAATACTCAAGAATCTAAAGGTTCAAGTTTATTCATGCTAGTAAGTTAGCCACACTTGAAGAAGAGAAGAGAGTAATACCAGTTGAAATGTGTTAAATACAAACTTTTGTGCCATTACTAACAGTTGAATGTATTAATAAAATTTAAAATATTTCTAAAGACATTCAGTTCTTAATATTAGATGATAGAAATAGTTCAACAAATAATGAATAATAAAATGCCGTCATCACTAATCTTTTTTAGCAAACATTAGTTATTATATGCTTTTAAATATTTTTGTGTTTTATATTCATATTTATTGGGTGCTGAAGCCAATCTACTGGTGAGGTCCACAATTAATGAATAATGGAATGCAGATAATTATGATTAACTGCCTTATCAAGAGTATCTCCTGCTACATCATAGAATAAGATATTGGTTCATTAAAGACTAAATGCTGTTTCCAAGGCCTGGTCATCAAATATCAATACACTTAATGTGAGAATGGGATTGTGTGTTTTGCAACCACCTATTTAATCCTTTTATTATTTGCTCAGCAGTTCTCATTCCCAACTTTTGTTCCTATTTTTATTTTTATATCCTTGGTATTGAAAAGATTATTGTGGACAATTTTAAAACACTGGGAATCTTTGTATGAGATAGTATTATCACTAATGAGTTGTATTGGAACTAAATTTGGAAAAGGAATTTAATCTCAGCAAAGGTTATATATTTAGACAGTTCTGTTTAGGGATTTTTTTGTCTACTATGACATTAGAAAGAACTTAGTAAAGATGATCTAAAAATGGCATATTTTACACCGTCTCTCTAGGTACCTGTGCCTGACAAATCATTCATCAAAGCCATAGAAATAATTATAAAATTAATAATGTTAGTAATAGTAAAGCAGGAGATAATAGTAGTGGTAAAGGCAAGGATTTTATTTTTATTTTTTCTAAGAATGGATGCATGAAATTACACAAACTTGATGTAATGCAAATTCTTCAAGATCAGAAGTGAACTACAATTGTAACTGAAGAGCTATCAAATTTTAAGATTGCTATGTGCTCTTAGTGGAAACAGATGATTATAAGTTTTTTGGAAAGAGCTGATCCATTGAAGTTGTGATTGCATGGTGTTAAATTCTCTATGATATCCAATTTGATATATTATTTTTTGGATTTTCTTCATATATCTATGAAAGGTTGATAATAATAAAATTTGGTTTGTGCAGTGATGCCTGTGCTAATTTTATTAATGTTTGTGCTTTCAGAGTTCAGAGAAAGTTTTATTTTTGTTGGATGGTATTATTACATTAATATTATTAAAAGGTCAATTTTTTATTTTTTCGAGACTTAAATATTTTGTATGTTAGTAGTATTGTTAATACAGAGTTTCTTTAATATAAATAAAATAATAACAAATAATATTTCCAAGTGCTTTCAACTCTTACGAATCCATATCAAGGCAGTGTAATAAAAAATTCTATTTTCTCCTAGGTGATGAATTTAACATTTCATTGTATTGGTCAGGAACAACTAATCGGAAAGCTGGTTAATTTTGAATTCATAGCACAAGATGAATTTTGTATAAGATGTGATTCTTTAATCTTGCATTTTTTATCATGTGTTTCATGCATTAATATTGTAAAATCCTTTGGACTACCTATATGGCCTGTATTATTTTGGTGAACATAAAAAGCTGAATAAACTGTATCATCTTCTCTTGCTCTATTATATGTATATTTATATTGTTGAAGGCGATATTTAATACTTGTTTTGGCCTCTCCAACACACATTGCACCACAATTCATTTGTGGGCATCCAATAGAGCATACAACACTGCTTTTATCCTCATTCATTATTTCCTTAGAATTATTTATTAATCTACTGAATAAACTGAAATGCTCTATTGGATGCCCACAAATGAATTGTGGTGCAATGTGTGTTGGAGAGGCTAAAACAAATATTAAATATCACCTTCAACAACATTAATTACGTATAATAGAGCAAGAGAAGATGATACAGTTTATTCATCTTTTTATGTTCACCAAAATAATACAGGCCATATATGTAGTCCAAAGGATTTTACAATATTAATGCACGAAACACATGATAAAAAACACAAAATTAAAGAATCATATCTTATACAAAATTCATCTTGTGCTATGAATTCAAAATTAACCAGCTTTTCGATTAGTTGTTCCTGGCCAATACAATGAAATGTTAAATTCATTACCTAGGAGAAAATAGAATTATTTACACTGCACTCGTAAGAGTTGAAAGCGCTTGGAAATATTATTTATTATTTTATTTATATTAGAGAAACTCTGTATTAACAATTGACACGAATTGTTATTTTATTTTATATTTATATTATATACAGAAGTATTATTTATTTTTTAGTAATTGATCAATATTTATGACAGTTTCAAGATAAAATTCATAAATTGTAATGAATCATCTTTTAATATTTTTAACATTTTCATATATAAAACTATAAATACATGCTTAAAATCTGTTTAACACACACACATATATATATCTGTATAGGTATAATAATAATAATATAGGTATGCATATAAACTATAAATGAACTTGAATTAAAAAATTGTATTATTTCTTCTTCTTTGAATTGTGAATTATTGAAATGGGCAATATGGATATCACAGATATAGGAGATATTGGTATTGTAAATCAAACCTGTTGATTTTGAATTTTTGTACAACATATGAAGTCAGAATAGAATACAAAGGTTCACATTCCAAGTTAAAATAGTAATTGAATTAAAAAATTTCTTTTCTAGTTATATTCACAAGATTTTGATATTTGATCTTCAGAAGCATCTACTATCTGTGCTAAATTTCAATAGCTACTAAACAGTAAAAATTATAATCTGGGTTCCTAGAACTATCATATTATTAAGGTATGGAATTTTCTTAAGTTTGTTGCAGATTAATTAAAAAGAATCATAACTTGTTATAGTAGTCCTATGATTAATAACTTCATTAAAATAAAACACTATTTTTTGTTTAACAATATAAATTGAATGTGGAGTTCTGAGCTAATATAGAGATTTAAAGGCAGAAGTTCAACAATTGATAAGAAATCTTAATAAATTTTGGTGAATTAAAACTACAAAAAAGTTACAAATGTTCACAGACCATGATCACTTGAAATCTTTTTTTTTTTTTTTTAAACATTGATAAACAACATATTCCTATTAAATATAGGTGACACTTTTATAAGAAGACAATGATATTTTGAACACATGGAAGGAATATTCTGATTATGTTTTTGAATATTGAAATAAGAATTGGCATAATGGATTTTAGTGATATATCCATCCTATTTACTCATTTAGGTTTGGACAAAGATATCTAGCTTAATGAAATTAAATAATTCTTTGTAATCTTAAAAATAGAAAGGCTGCAATTCCTGATAAAATATCTAGAAAAATTTTTAAATGTGGAATTTTTTTTTAGAAATGTATGGACTAATGAAATTATGCTAGCTGAAAAATGAGATATTTCTATTGTCCCAATTTATAAGAATAAAGGGCATAGACAAGACTATTGATAATATATTATGGAATATTATTATTATTTACTGCAGAAAAGATATTTTGAAGAATTATATTGGGTAGATTGGTACCAGTGATAGATTAATGGTTACTAGGGACTTACATGTTCTAGAGAATCAGGAAGCATTATGATTATGGTTTTTGATACCAGATAAATTCTGGAAAGATGTTGAGAACTAAGAGTGATTTATATACTATATTGGTTTGATTAATATGTTCAAGGACTTGACCCAATTAATTTCAGGTCTGTGGCAGTATTTGAAATTAATTTTTTTCCTACCAAACTTTATTCTTATTAAAATGAGAAGAAATGTTATTAGTACTGATCTGAGACATTTGAAATGTATATATAAGAATGTATACTTAGTACCAAATTTATTTTTCATTTTTATGACTGGTTTGGATAAAAGTTTGATAGTGAAATTTTTAATTTGATCTGAATAAAAACAAAAATAAGAACATTGTTTTTACTTTTGGATTAACAATAAACTGATAATAGTATAATATTTTCCAATTCAAAAGATGATCTATAAAATATACTTAATGTTTAAATGTAACCTATAAAGATTTTGATTTAATAATTCATATTTTAAAAAAAAATTTTTTTAGCAGACAATAATAGAAGAAAAACTTGAACAACTTTTAGATTGTATGATTATTAACTTGAGAATGTGAGTCAATATAAATATCCTAGTTTTTTTTAAATAGAAAAATAGATTTATATACTGTATTAAGATACAGCATAGATTTTAGTTTTTCTTATTGCATTCAACAAGTTTTATCTAAGTGACATAACATTTTTAAGGCATTGGAAAATTTTCATTTAAGGATATTTTATAAATTTTAAAAATACGATTACATATTCATAAGATCAATTGTATGTTTCAGCTTGCCTTTTTGTAGTACTATAGTCTATTGTTATAAAATTCCATCTTCATTGGATTAGATTTAGTGAATAAAATTTTTATAATGAACTTAAGAATAATTCTTGTGGGAACAGTAGATCCTGTTTATATTATAATGATTATCTTAAAAACATTTTGGTTGTTAATAAAATAGAAATAGCTACAATTAGGCAAAGTGTTGAAGTCTTTCCGAAAGTAAAATTTCCCATAGACATTAAAGAAATAAACATTTTAAGATATCAGACTGACTAATGGAATAGTATGTTATATTTGTAGTGTATTTGTTTTACACAGATGTTTATATAGTTATTGCAAACTCATCTCTAAGGTTTTATTATGCTTTTTTATATTTGTGTTTTTTATTTTTCATAGCAGGAATGACAATATTTATTTGTAGTTATGACTGCTGTTAATGATTCCAATTTGTAGTCATAATTTTAGATTTAATTTCAATATACAATATATATTATTTTTATCATATTTATTTTAATTGTTTTCTTCTATCATTCTTATCAAATTACAACAATGTTAAATCATTTTTCTACATCCAACAATCTCCAGTACATTATTGCACATTAATTGTGAATCACAATTTTTACAGCTTTATGAAATAGGAAAATAAAATTTATTTATTGAAACCAAATATTAAATCTTCCAAGGTAACATCTTAGTTTATAATTTTGATGTGAATGTTGGTTTTATATGAATCTGATTTTAAATTATATAATTATTTAACAGACTGATATAGATATTGCAATATTTTATATTGCATTTAACTTGTATAATAGGGCTGTTTCAGGCCCATCTGTGCTTTTATATATCATTTGAATAATTAATTAAAAGTATTCAGTAATTAATTAATTTAAATAATCTTATCAGATTGCTTTAGCACTGTCTAAACAATATTTTTTACTTGAGGAGAGTTTAATAATTTGTCATAATTATGCTTCTCTGAATTCAGTCTCACATTTACATGTTGCAAATTATTTTATGATTCAAGATCATTTTTGAAAGCTTTTGCATATCATTAGAAAAAGTATTTTCAAAATTACAGCTGCATCTAATTAATTGATTTTATGTTTTATCAAAAAATTAATTATTACTACTCATAATTATTAAAATGTAGATATGAGATTTGCTGTAGGCATTGTTGCCAACATTAATGAATATTTTTAATTATAATGATTATGATTTGTACATGAAAATATTATACATATTAGTGCATTATAAATAATATGTCCATTAATTAAAACAAAATTGTAGTTATAATAAAAATAATAAATTTAATGGTAATAAACTATTAAAAAACAGTCTTTAAATCTGCAGAAGTACTTTTGATAAATTTCTTAAACCTGCCTCAACTGCCATTAAATTAAAAAAAAACCCAAAGCGGAAGCAGATGTCATCAATTCAAATCCCATGAATCCCGTATTTTAATGTTAACAACTTGTCTATTTATTAAATGCATTTTATTCCTATTTATAAAAATTGCCTCCTTAATTTTTCTTTTATTATGGTTTCTCTGTTCATGAAGAATTTTTACACTTTCAAAATCAAATTTAAATTTATATTTACACCTTTTTTCATGATCAAAGAAAACTGAAACAGTCATTAAATCATTATTCTTACTTTTCACACGCTTATATAACAATTCATGCTCCTTTAATCTCTTCTCAATACTACACCGTGATTCACCTATATGATAACATAGTCACCAAAAAATTTGATATATGATATTACTTTCTGCTTGACAGGTATGACATATTTAAGAACGTGTTTAATGTATCATTCTATGTTCTAAACAATGTTAATAAATTAGCCAATAATTCTGAGGATGTCATACCTGTCAAGCAGAAAAGTAATATCATATATCAATTTTTTTGTGACTGTATGTTATCATATATAGGTGAATCGAAGTGCAGTATTGAGAATGGATTAAAGGAGCATGAACTGTTATATAAGCGTGTAAAAGGTAAGAGTAATGGTGATTTAATGACTTTCAGTTTTCTTTGATCATGAAAAAACATGTAAACATAAATTTAAATTTGATTTTGAATGTGTGAAAATTCTTCATGAAGAGAGAAACCATAATAAAAGAAAAATTAAGGAGGCAATTTTTATAAATAGGAATAAAATGTATTTAATAAATAGACAAGCTGCTAACATTAAAATACGGGATTCATGGGATTTGAATTGGTGACATTTGCTTCCACTTTGTTTTTTGTTTTTAATTTAATGGCAGTTGAGGCAGGTTTAAGAAATTATCCGAAAGTACTTTGGCAGATTTAAAGCCTGTTTTTTTTTTTTAATAGTTTATTACCATTAAATTATTTTTATTATAATTATATATGTGTGTATATATTACAACAGGGCAGGTATAATCAAACCCTGTTGTGATAATTAGGCAAATACGTATTCGTATACTTAACGTATTATTAAATATATATATATATTATTACTAACGTATTATAGAAAGAAAAAAAACATATTACTTTACTAACAAAACTAATATTTACTCATTTGTGTGGTCGTATTGAATTATAGATTTACATAATTTGAATAAAAAAAGCTCATAAAAGAGGTATGGGAGTATACACTTACTTTGATTTTTTTCTTTTGCCAAGCCTAGCTATACCCATCGCTATGTATATGTATGAGTGCGTTTTTGAATAATTAAACATGAAAATTCATAAAATAAAAACATTTTGTTTGATAAACTTTTTAAATATATACATATTAAGTCAACAAAAGAACTATAAATGTCAAGATGGAAGACAGTGATTTGCAGAACAATAAAATTGACTGATAAAAAAACTTTGGAATGTCAAGTTCTAATTAAATACTAAAAAAAAAAAAAAAGGTGTTAAAAGTTTTTACGGTGCATTCCAATGAAGGCACAATGAATGTTGATTGAAAATGAATGAAAAGAAAGATAAATTTTATAATTAAAAAAAAAAAAGGAATTGATTATTATAAGTTTGAGAGTGGAAGAAAGCAAACGGAAGAATTATATACGGAAACAAGAATCCAGAAATCAAGGTTATACATTGATAAAATATGTTCAGGTTGGGGTAGAAAGTTCAACGTGCGAGGTGTTCGAATCCTTCCCCTGAATGTGTAGCAGCTGCCAATATTGGAGAAGGGACGTCAAGCCTGGAAAATCGCCTCAAGAAGAAACAATGTTGGATCGTCATGAGATGTGAAAAATAAATCAATAAGTAGAATTCAGCCATGGAATCCAAACTTCAAAAAGTCCGTTCACCGACTGGAGACTTCTTTTTCACCAGGTGAATTCGATCAATTCCCCAGGGAAAACACAGGTATCTTTTCTATTTGACATATATATGTGACCTCTTAGTAAGCTTACTCCACGTAACTCAGAAAACTGTTGTTTGACTAAATTGTGAACTTGAATTTCTTTTTTTTCCTTTTGCACAGAGAGTTTAAATTATTTCCTACTGGATTTATTAGCGTATAAATTAGTCCATAATTAAATCTTCGTTGCAACATACATATTATAGCATAGTTGTGTGTGTGTGGGTTTTGGTAAAGAGAGAAAAGAGCAAACCAACAAAAGGGAAACTGATAGGAATCTTTGATTAATAAAAAAAAAACATTGATTTAACTTAAGTAAATAATTTTTTTTTTTTGATAGATACGTAAATATTATTACTAATAAATATGTATAGAAATGATGAATGGTTTTTTTTTTTTGTGTGTGTTATGAGTTTTTTTTTTAAAGAAAAAAAAAGAGAGGGTTAGATCTACTGCCGGTAATTTTATCACCCGCCCTGAGAAAAGCTAGCCACAGGCTGGGTCATTTTATCATCCTATTATATACTTCCATATTGTCCAGTATAATGCTTACCTACGGGTGAGATTGGCGCTTGGAGTCTAGTTAGACGTCCATAAATATACTGTGTATGATATCAAAGAAAATTGTATATGTATAGGACTTATATTTTTGTTCAAACGCATATATAGATATTGAAACGATTGGATCCAAACTCGATCCAAGTTTCATGCCTTATTTAGCACTAACCTGAGATCAAACCTGATCTCTACCTTTTTAATAGTAAATTTGTTTAACGGACAGTTTATATTCATACACACACCAAGCCTATTTTTCTTTCTTTAGCCTTGCTATATTCATTTAATAATGAACGTTTTAATTTTACTTTAATTTCTATAATAAGGTTTAAATAATGTTAATTCTAATAAAATAAGATTTATTTATTACATATTTTTGTGTGTGGATATTACATATATGCGCGTATATTAATAGTAAAGTCCGTTAAATAGATTTGCTTAAAAATTACTTTTATATTTTTCTATTAAATTTTAGTGATTAAAAGTCACATTCTTTTGGATAAATCTGGAAAGTCACGTAGGTTACTCAACAAAGGGACTTATCTTAAATTAATTTTATTTTATCGTAGTAATCCATTTGCGAATTAAAAATGGATTCTTAACAAAAGACTTAAAAGATTTATCAGAAGAGTGTATCTTAGCATCACAATAGAGCATATTAATTTTAAATGAATGGACAGAACAATGCCTGAAGCTATGGAAAGATAGAATATCCGGGAGCAATGCTAAAATAGTATAAATACTCCCCAAAAAGAGAGTGATAGGAATCAGATTACTATAGTGAATGAGTTGCAGTTTGAATCTATGTCGGTATATTTTATGATTTAATGTACGCAAAAATGTAGGCTAAGATCGGGGTGCATAGATGTACCCCGAGCCTTTCCCGGTAACATCAGTATGCTACCGTAAAACCATCTAATACCTTCTGAAATTATAAAAACTATTGGTGAATGAATTTTGCTGAATAATAAAAAAATAGCTAGCTATTTCATCGATGGAAAGGTGCCTCATTTCACTCTCCAAAAGAACTTGCAAGCAGTTGAAGCTTACACTTGAGAGGACTTGTTGGAAGTTAATATTACTGCCAAAAGAATTCTTTCTAAAATATATAATTCATTTTTCTTGTTTTAAATGGCTTTTGTAACATCAGTAATTAAATATTGCCACCCTATCCTAGATAAACATGTTTTGTAATATACATAATACTTATATATCTTTTGTAATTTTACTTGTGTTATTGCTCTCTATAAGATTAATTCAACTTTACTAGTTTCTCTTAAAAATGCCTTTTATATCATATTTCTTTTCTTATGGCGGTTTCCTATTATTGATTAATTTACGATTTAAAATATTTAAGTATTTATGTGCCAATAAATCTAATTCGCTGAATTGAAACCTTCCTTAAATATTTTCAATTGGCCCGTGATTGATTGGTCGATTTAATACTCTCCCAAATGAACGAGTATTTGTTTAGCTCATTTTTATTCACCGAATTGGAATTACTTTATTAAATGTAATCCAATAATACATATACTTCATAATTGTGATCTGTCAATAAAATGAATATTGTATGTGTTTATTTTGTTATTAGAGCAATAAGTCGAGTTTGTGAGAAGGAAATGAATATTTATCGCAATAGATTTTAATATGCTTTGACGAGATATTAAAAAGGGTTTTAAATGAAATTTGCATTTGGGAGGTCTCTAAATAAAAGAGAGTAATTACTTTTATTGTTATTTAGTACGACATTATAGTCGTGATTGATTTATTCCAATTTGATTTTGAAGGGGTTCAAGTCGCTACGCTTGGACACTTATTTTAGTATTTAATTTAAGTAATGGATGTGAATAAAGCATCTATTCCATTAATATAGGCATTGCTGGCATAAGCAAATTATTCTAAGTTCAATGAATTCGCTATTATTTTAATAAATGTATTTTAGGAAATCTAAGCTATTAATGCGGATTTCCATAATCGGACAGTAAGGCTCAAGGGTGAAAAAGTCCCGACCTCATTTCTCCTTATGTCCGAGGAAGCTCTCTCTCCAGGTTGCCATCTGCGAAAACGCAGAGTGACCATTTTGTTCTCCAAATATAATGGCGAAATTTGCATCAATCTTATCAATGTTTTTATTCCTGCTATGTCAGTACTGCTTTCGTTTTCAAGATCTATCTATTTCTTTTAAAGTTGCCTCTTAAATCGTGGCGAAGTGAAGTAAGTCAAAATCAAAGTGATTTATTGTTTAGTTATCTCTTTTAATGTTGATAACCCGCTTGATTTAAAGCGATTCCCTTTTTAACAGTGAATTCCTAAACATACGCAATATTTTACCAACCCATGTTTTAATTATTGATTTATTTGTTAGTCATTTCACGTTAAAGCATTATATAATTAAAAGACCATATTGTAAACATATAAATCAAATATTCATTTGTGAAAGATATTATTTGGTGTTTATAAAATATTAATTTTATTAATAATAAATTAGTGCATCTAATAGCAATGAGTTATATATAGTTTACAGATCACTACCTCATTGGCACATAGATCTTACCCGCCTATACTGAACGAAGCATTTAATTAATGTTGAATAATGTTTTCCAAATATTAGAAACTAGTAAAGAAAGTAGCTTTATTATGTTAACCAATTATGTAATTATATTAAACAGTATTGTAAAACAAACCTGTAGTCTATATTGCTTTTATTATTATTAACCCCAGATATTGTATTGCTGATTTGATGGCTTAAACACACATACTTATTAAATTCTTATCCTAGTTAGACAATTTATTGATGAGTTTGCTTATTCATTTATATATAAATTCCATTAGTAAAGTAAAGATCTGTGACGACAGTAGTTTTAAGTAATTTATCCGGGTTTCTCATGTAAATCTCCGTGAGCTAGCGGGCCGTACAAAAGGAGTTTGTGCGTAATAATAATACTATGTACTGTGTAGATATGATAAAGGAGTTCAAAAAGAGGTAAAATGTGAGTGATATTGAAACTGACCGGTACAATATACACGTTCATACTCGCGTAAAGACGAGTACCTCCAGAATCATAGGTAAAAGGCAGGACTCATTATAATATATTTACTTAAAATAATGTATTCTGTTAATTAAGAATTGGCATATTATGGATTTGAGTATAGGAACAAAATATATTCTGTTTTAAAATGTTGAAATCCATATTTATTTATTTATTTATTTATATTATCTGAACACAAGCATGTAATAAGTTTGTTTTTACATATTTGTGTGTTATTATAGGTAACAAATTTATAATTTCCAATATATATTTATATATGGTTAATGTATACATTTTGTATATGAGCTAGAACCCTCTATTCTTGTTGTTTTTAATACCAACAGCTTTTAATGTTAAAAGGAATAGCTTTGTAATCTAGATGGATGAGACATAAATATTTAAAAAATTTTCTAGAATTTCTTGTATTCTGGGACATTTACTATGAAGTGAATGTCATTAACAAATGAGATGGTATGAGCTGATACATTAAGATATGTGTAATAAAGACCAGCAGTAATTTGCTAAATTTTCTAATTCATGGTTTTATATAAACAACAGATAGGAATTGAGTCTTATGGATCCTCTGTAAATAGTAAGTGAAATAATACTAAAGTGTAATGTTTTTATTTTCTTTGTATTAGAATTATTGAATAAAATTATTTCAATAAATTTAACAATACCAGTTTTCTATAATCATTTAGTATGTGCTGTATGCTTTTTTTGCATACCTGTGAGAACTACCAGACTACTACTGAAAATACTAAGTGATAAAACATTTTCCCTTAATTTGACTAAATTTTGAATTTGATGCATACATCTGAAACAATATGAAAATGAATAGTGACCAATTGTTCACTTTTTTTATTTTTTTTCATTGAATAATATGAGCAGTAAAAAAATGAATAGTGAAACATTTTTTTGTTCATCTTGCAGTTGTTTGAATAGAGATTTTTTTTTCATTTTTTCTACTAAATAATATGAATAGTGGGAATAAGACCTCTTAATCTGTAAAAAAGCATAAAGTGCATACTAAATTGGTATCAGTTTTTGTTTTATAATTTGAACTTTAATCTTGTTTTGATAAAAATAGACAAAATTTTACATCAACATTTAACTACATATAGATGATATGAACATTCTTTTTGAGCTGAAGTTTGAAAGATAGGAGACACATCTTACTAGAATTGTTCCACTCATCTGAATTTGTTTTTATTCTACCTTCAGAGCATTCACACTACTTATTGCCAGTAAACATCATAAAAAAAAAATCGCTTTTGATTTTCTTTGAGTGTTTTTTTTTTTCTGTACATGTGTGGTTTCAATTTCGATTAAAAAATAGCCCTGGATTACTTTGATGATTTAAAAAGGAACTTTATTGAACTAAATAAATTGTACATTGTTTTCTATTTGCATACATATGTTTATTTACCAAAGTTTTATAAAAATTGTGACCCTCCTTTGAACTTGGATTACTTTGTTGTATTCATTTTCTTTGGACACTTGTTTGATCTTGTTTTTATTGCTATCATTGCTAATTACTTCATCAATTTTTTATAAAGGAGGGAAGAAAAAAACAAAACAAAAATTAAAGAAATGCAACTTTGTATTCTACTATTTCTTCATTAAAATTGTGCAACACTTTTACAGTTTATATTTTAGTATTATTTTGATAAAAGTAGACATAAAATTTTACATCAACATTCCGACCCCATTTTTTTTAAAGAAAAAACAAAAATCACATCCTTCTATTAAACAGTGCATTAATACAAAAGTAAACATCACATTTATCGATTACTATTTTTAGTAGTATTTGGTCACTCCCTCAATATGTAAAAAAATCTTAGAATGCAAATTCAATGATTATCTTTCTATAATGTTATTCTAAATTTAAACATGTAAACATATTGTGTTTTGTTCGTTAAAAAGAATGCTATTTTTATAAGACAATTATGAATCCTTGAAACAGATACCTATACCTATTTATCATTGTTTAGTCAATGAAAAGTATTTTATCATATTAATTTTTAAATTCCATTTCATAGTAATATTATATTTTGTGGATGGTCTTCTAGTTGTGGGAATTAATTAATATTAATGTAATAAATTTCTTTATATGTATGCAGATATTTTTTGTGTTAATTGTAAATATACATTTACATACTTTACATTTTCAAGTTGAAATATTTATTTTATATAATGATTAATTGCTACTTTTTTTAATTGTTAAATAGTATATAAATAATCAAACTTTTATTATTTGGGATTTATTAAACCAAAGGTGAATATATATTTATTACTAAATGAGATTAATTTAATAATAATACATAGCTGTTTATTAAATGTTTTTACATCATTTAAATCATAAATGTTCATTTCACTAATTTTAAGTATTTTCATATTGTGCATTTGGAAATATATTTCACATTGACTCTACACCTTTCAAAATAGAAAACAAAGCATCAGTGAAACAAGGTTACTTCTAATGAATAACATTTCTAGTGTAATTTTCACCACACCATTCTCATGCAAAATAGGGAATATTTGTTATAAGTGTTATCATTATATATTATGTTTGAGAATGAGATATTTTTGTAAAATACCTCCTTTAGTAAAATAGATGTAATTTATTTTTTTATTAGAAATTTTATTTGAGAAAATAAAGACATCATTATAGAAATAAGGATGTGTTTTTTTCTATTAAAGAAATAGTATTTGTCATAATAGTTACAAACCAAAATATGTATTATGATAGCAAACTATCAATTTTGGTATAAAATAATAAATGTTAATATGGAATTTGTTTTTGTTTAATCCAGTTTTTAAAACAGAAGTCATAAGGCAGCTTCAATAAAAATATTTAAAAATGATATTTTTTCCTAATGGTTTTTTTAAAAAATAAACAATTTTGAAGTAATATTTATTCACAAACTATTAATTTATTAAACAATATATGTCTCTAAACACTTAAAATTTTAAAATCAAAAAATAGCCTTTTTTTAAAATAAAAAAATACTATTGATAGTGATTTAATAAAAACATTACAAAGAATTTTTTTGAAAATTCAAAATATATATATCCATTGATTATTTAGTAAAAAAAAAAATACTCATAATCACTTAAAAGTATCAGTTAAAGCAATCTCTTTCAAATTTATTGTTTAAAAACAATATACAGGTTTTATTTTTGTGTGGTAAATGAAGTTTTATTATTGCTACATTAAATTGTTAAAAAAAAAAAATTGAAAAATTATCAAAAAAAATTTTTTTCTAATATTATTTATTAAACAATTTTCATTTTAAATGCTTACAAAATGTCATTTATTACAAAAAGTAAAGGAACATTACTTTTGCAAACATTGGTAAGCTAAGTTTCTAATGAAAATGGAAATTTAACATATACAGCATTCTTATATAATGACTGTGTTAACATTGATAATATTTTCATTGATTTGCATCAGTATGTCAATATCAACATCAATTGATATTGTGATAAGAATGCAAATATTTTTAATATTCATTATTTTAATCTAAGATGAGCTTCATTATTTTGAATATATATCAAAGTTAAGATTTTAAGTGGATTTAAAAGTTACAATAATCATTATAAACAGGCATCTATGAATGACATTGGTTTGATAAAATGTTAGCTTGCAATGTCTACAGAAATTTGCTGTTTATAGTTTCAGGTATTTACTGGTGAAATTGTTTAATAAATTAATAATTATTAGATAAATATTCTTAAAACTTTTTTTAAATATGTCATAATGCTTCTTTTTTGATGTGTTGTTAATGAAGAACAAAGGACAAATTGTGTTTTACCTTACAATAATAACATCTATGTTTTTTTTAAAACAATACTTTTGATGTTTACTGTTTTAATTGTTCAATAAATAACAATTAATAAGTAAATATTATTATAAAATTGTTTTTTAATCCTGCAGAGACTGCCCAATGGCTATTGCACCATCAAATGGACAAGTTTGGAACTAACATGATCTTTGAACTTCACATGCACTTCCTTTCTTATAAAGGAGCTTCATTACTGGAGTTTTGCTAAAGGAGGTATGAGTGTATTTTAATTTCTGTGTTAAAGTGTAATACTTTTAAATGCATTTACTAAGAAATTTTATCATAAAAAAATGAAATTTCAGATAGAATTTAAAAATTATACAAAATTTAAATTTTGTATTAGTAGTCTTTTATAAATCCAACTATTCTAATCAAGTTGAATTTTGTTTTTCAAGAACAAGTTAAATGTTAATGGTTTTTTTTTTCTTTGTTGAGAGTCATTTAGAGGGGGGGGGGTAATATTTAATAATTGCATTTGATGGTTAGTCTGAAATCTGCTTAGAGAAATTTGGTAATTATTCAATGAATATGATGTTAGCAAACATAATGAAATATAAATTATGAATAAAGTATTATAACTGAAAAAAAAGAATATAAAAAATAGAACATTATAATGCTATGATAGAACAAGGAATATATATATTATAGACCATCGATTATATCTAAAATCATGAAAATTTACACATAGAAAGCTCCAAGAACTGGTTACATATTTTCAAATGGGTTATATAATGATTTAAAATAGATTTAGGACAGGTTTATTTTATATATTGTATGTTTCAATTTATTATTCAATGAGGAATATGGATGGAGGAGAATGAAAGCATTATGGGACTTTAAAAGATTTTAATAACCAGCACAAATAGGATGTTGATGTAATGCAAGAATTTATTATCTCTAAGTATATTTTTGGTAAGTTATTTTGGATTCACAATGTCAAAATGTCTATCAGATTCATAATGGGTCAGGGATAGATATATCTTTATTTTGGATTCAAAATGTCAAAATGTGAATAGGAAGATTTATATCTTATAAGATTTATTAGTTGTGATTAGTAGATTCTACCAGATTCATAATGAATCAAGAATAGATAGATACACCAAAAAATTCGTTATCCCTTCTTTAGCATGTATGTTTAACTAAATATTTATAATAAGTAGAGTAATGGTAGGGATTTTTTGAGGAAATCTTAAGGTGGTCGCATCTCTCTATAATCAGACTTTGAGTCTTCAAATAGGATGCTGTGAATAAAATGTTCTAAATTTAATCTAAAATTTAACCTAATTCAATTTTAATAACTTGATATTAAGTATATAGTATAGATACAATTTATAATAAATCATTCGTCACCTTTACCAATTTTCCCGTTATATTCAGATTTCAAACTCAGGGAGAAGTTACGGTTAACTCTTGTCAGGGGTTTCCATAAATGCTAAGGCGATGACTATATTCTAAATAATCTCAATATATTTTAAAACGTATTTTAATTTAATAATTAGGATATTAAATAATTTAATATATGTGTGTGGGTATATGGGTTTGAATATAGTTTTATTTCATAAAATTAATAAATAAACCAAATGAGTTAGAGACTTCTTTAATTTTTTAAGTAAGCATTAACAATATTTATTTAAAATAAAATAAACAACCAATTTACTTAATATATAAATAATTATAAAGATTTATTTTACATTTCTACTATTTTAAAAGTTTAGATGTTTACATTTCTACTATTTTAAAAGTTTAGATATAAAATAACTTTATATATTTATTTAGTAGATGCTTGTTTTATAATATTAATAAACACTAATAATATATAATAAATTAAATGGATTTTTATAATTCACAAAATAAATTATAAAAATATTCAAATAACTAATGTGAATATAATAAATATACAAATAATTAATAATATTACGTTCTAGCAGAATGTTAGTTAATCACATAACTAAGAACAAATAAACATTATTAAATTAATTAAATTAGTACTAGCAATGTTTTGTAAATGTCAAATCAAAATATATATATAATATGAAGAGTGATAAACTCTTACCTTTATATTAACTTTACTTAAACCTTAATTTAAAAACCTTTTAAAATCTTTTATCAAGTTGCTTTCATTTGGAGACCTAGATTTTAATAAATATAATAAAAAATAATAATAATTAAGTTCATAATCTTCTGTTCAGCTACATTTAGGCTCTCATGATTGAATTATTCCAAATGTAAAAGTATTTCAGTAATGAAGGAAATAAAATTAAATGTTTTAAAATGAAAGTTCACGAAGACAATATTCATTCAGGATAAAGTTCTTGATTCCTCAAATAGCAATCATTCTAAACATATCCAGGCATTCGTTGTTCTTATCTATTCTTCTTACATGATATTGACATCTTCTGTAAACGATTTTATTAGCAATTGGAATTTCAAAAAGAATTATGGAGATGAGATTCATATAGCAATTGGAATTTCGAAAAGAATTATGGAGATGAGATTTATATAACTTCTAGGCATTTTAGTAGGATAAGCAATTACATTTATTTGTTGTCAAAACTTAGTGACAAAACATTTCTTTATATATTTAATCTTCTTAAATTAATATTGATCTTAATATATAATTTCTGGAAAAGTTTATATCCTTCAGAATTCCAATTTAGAACAATCTTTTTAAGCTTTTAAAAAATCAAAATATATATAATTTAGTTTCAATCACGAATTATATTAATAAAGAATAATTTACTTATTCTTTTATTTGGCTAATATTAAAGTTTGTTTTTTAATGAAACTTTTCTTTAATAAATAAACCATATATTTTTTTAATCTATCTTTTTGTATGTATTCTATATTCGAACACATTAAAATCAATATGTGAAGTACATCTGCAAAAGGTAGAAGATAATAAAAATTTTGATTTCGTATTTATAGTAGAATCACTTCAAACATCATGTACTGCGTATATCATTTGTTTTCATGAATTGACATTCTGTAATGAATATGATTGAAATTTTAATTTTATTTTCTTCATGTGATTTGATAGGCTACAAACTTGATTTCAAAGATTACCTTTACGTCACGTTTTTCATTAATGAACTTTGTTACTTTAAACAATGTTACATATTTATGAATGAAAAATAGTATTTTTTAGTTTTATTAAAAACAATTACTAAAATAAATAATAGTAAAGTATATATATTAATTATATGTCTATGTGATAGCATTGTTTACTCTCATAGTAGATAATTAAATATATACCTAAAATTAAAATATCACACATCTATTGGAGACTTATAAAGGTGATCACTTATAGTCAGATAATTATTTAGTTATAGTCCACCAGATTCATAATATATCTGGAGTAGAGTAGATCAAATAATTATTTCTATCATGCCCTATACCTGGTATATATTTCATATCCAATTAAATATCTATAAATATGTAATTACATATTGTACCGGTCGGTTTTGTCTGTTCATATAACAAGATCTAGCATCTAGGCAAAAGTACCTTGAGTCCAATCATGCGCAAGATACATAAGTCAGGAACACTCATGAACTCTGCCCTATTTGCCTATTTTCCAGATCTACCAACTTATGAGCAACAATTCCAATGATACTGATCTAATTTATTTCTGCCCGCCGGCATCACAAAGTCATGACACAAAAAGACTCTTATTTGAACTTTATTCATGCATAGAATATTATTGTTAGCGATTTTCGATCATCTAGTAAATGAAAACTTTTATATGACATCAAAATTATTTCTATTCAATAAATGAAACAATGACTTAGATATTTAGTAATATGTATAAGATTTATTAAGTTAACTTGAGATATATATATAATTGATTGCAAACATTATTTGTGTTAAAATGTAAACAAAATGGGTATTTATCTCTCTTAGATGACATTAACCTCTTTTACAATGCTATAAAACGAACGTATTTAATCAGCAATTACACATAATTTATGGCTTTGTTCTAATGCGGCTATTTATATGTCAATAATTTGCAGATTGTATGGGATACCTAAGATTTTTAATAATAGCAGTAGACTACAGTTACTTAAGGTTCTTTGAATCCACCATTAATAAAACAACAGCACTTGAACCAACACATAAGTTTATTGAATTTGATGGCAAACAGTAATTATGTTTAAGTAATAAAATAGCATTCGCATTTGCGAAATAAGAACATATGTGGGAAGCTAATTTAAGAAATAATAATTATGGCAGAAATATTGTATCTGAAAGTGTGAATGAAATATAAAAAATGGCAATCCATTTAGCATAATCATAACAGTACAGTTTAGAAGCATTGATAGGCTTTAACGAGAATGAAATATGGGAGAACGGTACGTGTATGATGGCAATGGAGAGATCTATTCTGAGATCCAAGAAGGTGCTTCAATTCACAGTTAAAGAAGGCGACTCTCTGCAAATGTTGGCAGGGTCGGGTCATAAACAACGAAGAATACGCTTTATTGAATTGCCATAGGCTGGACTTTTGCCAGAGCGAACCCTATGCAATAATATCTAGCGCTGAAGAAGTCCGAAGGGGTTTGCCAAACCTTGTCCTTGGTATTGGAAGTAAAAATGAACGAAGCATAAATATATATATAAAACGAGAAGGCCGGTATACACGTAACGCTTGCATTAATATAAATGTATAAACTTAACTAAGAAATAAAGAATTATCGCCTATCTTTATTGATAAAAACCCAGCGTACCGGTATGATTTAAGTTACCACGTGGATATGGAAGAATTACATTTAATGCTAATCTAATAGCTTATAGAACTAGAATATCCCCCCCCCTCTTTATATTACTTTAAATTACACATAAACTTCCCACAACGTATGACTAATACAACTCTTTGGTTTTAAATGCTTTAATAAATAGATAATTTTCATATTATTAAATATATATAAAGTCAGTGGCGGTTAGTGATTTCACGGAAGTAATATTAATTTAATTCATATAAATATATTTAAAGTTTTAGAAGCTAGCGCTATTATTTAATTAATAAAAAAAAACCACATTCCTAAGAAAACAGATTTTTGCTTAGTTTTCGACAATAACCTTGTATAGTAATTATTAGATTCTGATTTTATTTCCCCAGACTTGCAGGCACCCGCTATAATAAGAATAACAAATTTGTTTTAAAAAAATACTAGATTAAATACCCTCTGAAAAGTAAGGAAGGTTTTCTTTTATTAAAAAAGATAGCGTAAGCATTTGTGATTCTGGGGGGAAATTATCGACATATAATTTAGCATATGAAAATATAAAATATAATAATGAAAATAAAATATTGCCGCTTAGACATGAAATTAAGAACTAATAATTATTCAGGAGAGGTTTAATGTAGGAGAGATTACAGCTAAGTTATATAGAGAGAACAAGGTACAATTGACTAAAAGGTAAGAATTTTACAAATTAATTCATACTTAATATTAAATTTTACAAATAAAAAACAGGCTTTACAAAATGTTTAACGAAACAGATAGGTGAAATTTAAAATTATTCACGGTAACTTTAAGAGTCTAGCAGCATTTGAAATGATTTCCTCTTTACAAACTTGGCTGTTCTTTTGATGTTTTTCAGATTTCCCTTGGAGAACTAGATCTACCTTGACGAGCATAATTATTGAGGCAGGTAGTAAGTTCAGTATTTAACAAACAGTCATGTAATTATAGTCTATGAGTATCGGGATCCATGGGCACAGATTTCAGGGAAGGCCATCTCGAATGGCAAGAAAGGTGAAGTGGATTCACTCACGACACATTGAAATTAACGAACGCAAATTTACTTGGCAACTGCTCTCCTTGACAGTCTTAGTTCCTCTGTCTAATTAATTTGTAATTATCCCATGCCTTGGTATTTTTGGAATTCTTTCCTGATTGGTCATTGCTAATCATTTTCTTTAACCTAATCTAAAAAAGAATTTGTACATACGATTTACCCATTGTGCTGGAAGATGCCATTGTGAGATAAGTATTCAATTCGAAATTAAATTGATAAAAAAATGTTTGTAACAAAAGTAAATCAATTAGTTTAGTTTTTAATTTTGATTTTAGAGAAACTTTTAATTAAATTTATTTTAGAAGATTATACAAGATTACGTTTCTCACCTTTAATTAATTTTGACTAATTACAATCGCATCTTCCATATTGGACTTAAAAGAAAAGTAGAGTTTAATAGCAAAAATAATTTAAAAATAAAGTTTTCTAGAAAGATATATAACGAACTTTTTCAATAAATATTTGCTCAGCACATTTATCTCTACAATATCTATAGATATCTGAGCTGCAATTAATAAATAATTATTATAGCTTGTTATAATTAATCTTCCGTTATCTCTTGCGTATACATATTCCCTTTTTTAAATGCTATATTTGTTAATTTTATTTTACGTGTTTGAATTCAGATATTTGTGCATATATCTTCGTTAATAAGTATGTTAGTTAATAATACTCAAACAAAAGGATAAAAAAATGTGTTAGTGAACGGAATATATACACAAGAATAGGGTTTGAATTTAGCTTGGTAGCGGAAGATTTGAGATGGGCTGTGAAGCGCAATCTGAATCTCAGATTCCGCTTCAATATATGATAACTAAAATTATATCACATACGTATCCTTCATGAATATGCATTCCCATATGCAACCATTTTCATAATACACATTTTATATCTTAATGTTTAATATCTAATTGGAATTTATCATTACTTATTTATTTAAGCTAATTTTAATATACAAAAACAAATTTTCTTTATAACATGAAATTATTATGAATATTAATAAAGTATGTATAATTGCTTCCCTTACATGCTCTCTTCAGTATACATATATGCTACCTTGACTTCTATTATCATAAGTAAGAAATTATTAAATAATTTATTAATCGTATAATTAATCAAACATTCAAGTATCAAATATTATTGGAGACTATCAAAATGATCTATAAGTTAGAATTTCTGGTTATTTTTAAAAATATATATATAAGTTTTAAATTGAATATTTTTGATAAATATTAATTATTAATCTATTTGTCATATCTAGTTTAACTTTATGTTTGGATATAGTGTATGAGATGACTATTTTGGTATCAGTATTTCATTAGCACACAAACTACCAAACACTCATACATATGAAATAGATAGTGAAGATAGTAGTTTATAAGTTAAAAAAATGCTAGAACAATCTTAAATTATTTAGTTTATAGAAAGTATACAACATTTTCAGCTGGCAAAATAAATATCAGTGATGATTATATATTGGACTTTTTTCTCGCAGAACAATCATTTAAAGTATAAGATGTTTTAAAACTTCTTTGTGTATTTATTGTTCAATATTTAGCAGTAAGAAAATTTAAAATTATTAACTTTATAAAAGTATTTCATCTAACAATATATTTTATAATATAATAGAATATAAAAGAGGAATTATCTAATGTGTCAGCATCTCTATTGATTATTACTTCATGGCAACTATTCTTCATTAAATATCATTTATTTCAAGTGTTTACTTTTTATTGGCTAAAATTATTTTATTCAACATAATAAAATCTTCAAGATATCCACCTAAGTCTTATAAATTACATTAAATAATCATATGCATTACTAAATATATAAATATCTAATAATAATAATAATAATAATAATAATAAAATTCAAAGTCATTATTTATGTTTGATATAAACTAAATTTTTATTTACGAAAAGCAAATATTTCACACACATTATTTAGATAGGGCAACAAGTGACAAATAGTGGATGATTCTAGAGATTTTATTTTTTTTTCTCATCTCAATTTTTGTAATATTTAGCATATTTCATTATTCAGGGATAATAATTCTTGAGCATAGTTTGGAGACAGGGGATTCTTGGAATTCAAATTCACTTCTCAGTTTTTCTCCACATTTTTAGAAAGATCTTACCAAGACAGAAAAGATCTTATCAAAAACAATATTGAAAATATTTTTAAAAAATCAATCCTTGAAATTAAAATTCACTTTTTCATTGACAATATACATATTATATGAATTATAGATATACATATCAGTAAAATGTTCTTTTTCCATTGAATGAAATTTTTACAATGAAACCTGGTGCATTTTCCAATTATATATTGATGCTTGGTTTTCTTTTAAAACAGGATTTTAAATATTTTCTGGGAAATATTATATTTTAGCTTTCTCTTTTCTATCTTAAAAGTCAATATTTTTCATACATAAAAACAAGCATAAAATTCCTTTGAACATTGAATTCTTTATATTAAATTTGATATTTAAAAGTGTTAAAAATTTTATTATTATACTTAATATTAATATCATGCAAAAATACAGTTTTGTTTAAAATTTTACTTTATTTAATATACAGATAGTGATTATACTTTTCTGAATACTTTATTTTAGTTTTATTCTGTCTTGGTGGTTTATTTCAAATTTAATTAGTTTTGATAGTCAATCCCAAAACATTAGAAATTTTAAAAGTTAGTTGATACATTTTCATTTTTTTTTAATATTAGTACATTGAAATAAATTACAAAATTGCATTTGAAATTGAAATAAGTCATATAAAATCTCATATTTTATATTTTTCCAAGTAGAATTTTGGCTCAGGAAATTAACAAGAAGAAAGAGAGAAATTTTAATATTTTGAAACTCATTTAGTTGCTAGCTAACTTTGTTTTTATAAATTTCAAAAGTTTAAACAAATTTAAAGAAAATTTTTGAAATCAGACTTATCATTTTTTAACTCTTTATATGGTAGATGAATGGAGACTTAATGAATGAATGTTTATATATAAATTGAATTGGTCAATCTGAGAGTCATCAGATTATGCTTCACAGCTCCATTCAACCTTCCACCACCAAACTAAAATTCAAACCCCATTTGCTACGCTAATATATGCACTCATTTCACTAAATTTTTTCTTTTTTCTCTAAAAAAATAATTTTGACGGGGATATCAATAGATATCTTACATAAGTAAATAATAATATTAATATAATCAAGAGTCGTATATGTGCGTAAATGACTAGATATAATAGGTGATGGGAGATTATATATAAAATAACAATTTCGATACATTACGTATTGGCTGATGTAATCCTGTCGAATGGTCTCGAATGCAAGTAAAGTAATTAGTACAAAAATCCATTAGTAAAATTTGAAAAATCGTATAATTTTAGAAATACAATATAGTATCCATTAATGGAAAATTTATCCATTTTAAAGTTAGTTTTAAAATCTAAGATTAGATTTTAAAACAATCCATCGAGAAATTATCATCCGGTTTGCATTGTGTATCTGACTAACCAAAACAAAAGCGATCATCCAGTCCTTAATTACATAGTTAATGGTATGCAAATTGCCACAGGTTATTACAACTAAAAGCATTCCATTAAATTTAATAAAAGTATAAATAGGGCAAAAATTAAATGCATAAGAGGAGAGTGTTTTATTTGAAGAGCAATGGCCAACTTACTCCACGCTGGTTAAATTTTCAATCCTATGTGCATCAAGTAGATGGAAAATCCACCTTTCCCGGTTGTTCCAATGCTGACTCCTGCAAAGATACCACCCTGGACCTGTCAACCCATGGACTATGTTACTATACTTGAAAACTAAATAATGGAAATGCTATCTGAAAGAAAAGAGATAACTAGATCTAGTACACATATGAATTACCTCAGGAAACCTTATGGACGCCTCAAGTAATCGAGGACTGCTGTTTGATGATTAAGATAATAAAATCATGCCACCACCCAAGATTTATAAACTTTCCTTAAATAATCTAAATCTTAATTTAACTATTCCACATAAAGACTTTTTAAATGCAATATATTTTTCTAAGCTGATCTTGAGACCAGTAATTAATTGTCAAAAGATTTGTATTTTTCTTCCTTCATTTAAATTTGTATTTGACTCTATAAAAACTCTACTATAATATTTCTCCTATCATTAAGCCTCAGTAATGTAATGTTATTTTTTTATTTTATGTTGGTGTAGCAATAGTATTTTATCATTCTTTTTATTGCTTATTATGTTTATATTTTTGAATTGAATTAATATGCTGATAACCTCCTAAACTCACAAGCAAGTTTGCTTTCTCTTAATCCCCCCCCCCCTCTTTTCGAAGGAAGGCTAATTAATTATAAGTTAAAACATATTTTGTTATTTTTCTTTTTTTACTGTGGACACTTGCTAGATTGGGCGAAAACTTGTTAATTATGTTCTCAATGTTATACTAATGGCAGAGCAGAAATCTGTCTGCTAATCAAATAACTTTATGAAATATCTTTCCCAATTATAAAAAGTAATAGCGCTAATTTTAAAATCATGAATGTGTTGGTATGAAATTAAATAATTATTTTATTCAATTAAATAAATCTCAGTGATCACCACTTAATATTTATATATGAGTTTTATTATTTTCTAAGTTATTAATGCGCACTTATGATCGAAGATTTGTATTTTGTTTAACATTTGTGGGAAATTGTTATTATTGTTAATAAATAGGGGAAGGGGGATTTCAAGTCAATTTAGGTCAATTTCTCTACCACTTAAATTAAGTTATATAATATTGTTTAATGATTTGGTCATACCATTATGCAGGATATTCCAAAATCTATATAGGTATTAGTTTAATTAGTTTTGGTTCTTAAGTTTATATATCGTTCCAAGCATTGTCAGCATAGGCCTCTTCATTTTTTTCATATTCGCCTCATCCCCCTGGGCGTATCAGAAAATTGAGCCTCATTTCTTCGTATCCTGGTCCGTGAATAAGGGCATGAATCACCCTTGGGACTATTTTCTCCACGTGTGATAGCTCTGCATGGGATAATTTCGGGATAGCCGGCCCATAACATCTTCCACCAGATCACTCTCGTCAAATAAACCGATTCTGCTAGAAACACAGAAAAGAAAGTCTATACTTCCAAAAGTAAAAAAATGAAGCATTTCTTCGGATCCGTAGACTGAATCACAAATAAATTTGCCATCATGTTCGCACCACTGTTAATTTCTAGTTTTAAGTAAAAGCCTATGAATATCTATTAGCTGTAATGTTATGATCTTACTCAACAGATTTCTATATAAACTATTAGTGTTCTTGTGTATGCACCATTCAACAAAACATTTTTACCTATTTCAAGAATGAACTTTTCCGCATATGTTAATTTCTCAGTATAATTTGGAATAAATTATTTTATTTATTGAAGTCAACAATATTTATGTAAGATTATAATAAAGCCAGATGATATTTGCTGGTTTAAATTCGATCAAGTGCTACTATTTATCACTAGGTATGGATTAAAGAATCTCATTTGTATTTTATATTATAGCGCTAGTTAGTTCATATTCGCATTATGTAATCAACTCGTTATTGGCATATCAATCTGCTCGCAGCATGATAACACATTAATAAATATATATGTATGATTTACCAAATTGTAAAATAAAATTCTCTGTATATTAATCAACAGTAAAAAGAGGCTAATGAGAAATCATCAAAGAATTACTGTATTAAACTTAATATTCATTTTGCTTATAATCACATTATTAAATTAGACATATATATATAACTCAAGTAGTTGTGTTGAATCATTGTTTCTTTATTTAGCAAAAATTTTTATTTTAAGTATGCAAACTATGTTGACTACGACTAGGTGGTAGGATCCTGCTAATATTTATATGTTTAAACAATGTGAAGGGTCACGATCTTTCAAACACATTAAATTTATGTAATTATAAGCATGCTAATATAATAGCTTCACCATAATGTCAGTTTCCAAATAGTCTCTTTGTTTCTCTGCTGTATGATGCCAGCGAAAAAGATAAAATAGATTGGGTATCATCAGGATTGTTATTCACAAGTTGGTAGATCTGGAAAATAGGCAAACAGGGCAGGGGTCATGGGGGCTCCTGACATATGTATCTCGTGCATGGTTGTATCCGAGGTACTTTTGCTTAGATTTTAGATTTTGTTATATGAGCAAACAAAACCGACCGGTACAATATAGTTTTAATTAAATCTTATTTGGTCAAACTTTAATTAACTTTCTATAATTAACACTCATCTGGGGCAATTTCTAATGACAAATGTAGGTATTTTATTATTTTTAGTTTATTTAATTAAATCTATTTTTAATTGAAACTAGAATACTTTATTTTATCAACAAAATCTATTAACTAATGTATTATATTTTGTATATGAAATACGTGCACTCACATTTATATAATTGCATATCACTTTAGTTGTTCAATTTAATATTCATAATATATATATATGTGCTTTGCACACAGATAATGAAGCTGATAACAGTAAATAAAATAAATAATATTATACAATTATTAAAGCTGAGCACTTTCGGGAGGATTCATTCTCCCATATTCATAGCTACTAGAATTTTGTTAAGAACTATACCAGTGTTAATGCAAATGTATGCAAATTAATGTAAAGTGGCTACAGAGACCATTTTCGAGAAAGAGAAAAGCAGGCCTCTCTTCTATTGATTAATGTAGCATGCTTTTCTGACCTGGCGTTTGATGCCATTTCTCTGAGAGCAGACAACAATGGCAGTGGTTGATTGGAAACTATGGCCAGTGGCTCTTTCATGTTCAGCAAAAATTGAATTATACTGGCCATAGTTTCCAACCAATCACTGTCAGTGTTGTCTGCTCTGAGAGAAATGACATCAAATGCAAGGTAGGGGAAGCATGCTACATAGCAAGTGATCCTACATTAATCAATAGAAGAGAGGCCTGCTTTTCTCTTTCTCAAAAATGATCTCTGTAGCCACTTTACATTAATTTGCATACATTTGCATTAACACTGATATAGTTCTTAACAAAATTCTAGTAACTATGAATATGGGAATATGAATCCTCTGAAAAGCGCTCAGTTTTAATAATTGTATAAAATATGATTTATTTTATTTATTATTATCAATTTCATTATCTGTGCGCAAAGCACATATATATATTATGGATTTTACATGCTAATGAAGTAAAACTTTAACTATTTCAATTTAATACTATATAAAACAGGCAAAACTCACTATATGTATTGCCACACCCATCAAGCTAGAGTAATCAATGGATGCCAGAAGACGTGCATAAAATCCCCCGAGTAATCAATGGATGCCAGAAGACGTGCATAAAATCCCCATCTAGTGTCTACTCATCCAATATCTCCAGACTAGTTTCTGGCTTGTGGCCTTCATCAGTGAGAAGCCTTGGATCTGAGAGCACTGCACATAGATCTTAGGATCTAATGCAACCCTCCAGCAGCCAGAAACTAGTCTGGGGATATTGGATGAGTAGGCACTAGATGGGGATTTTATGCACAAGCCTTCTGGCATCCATTGATTAGCTTGCTGTGTATGGCAATACATATAGTGAGTTTTGCCTGTTTTAATAACAGTTATAAACAAGCATAAGAAGTGTTGATCATGTGAAGTTTAATACTATATACTTATATTTATTTGATTATGGTTTGTATTATGTATGTGGCAGAAATTAAAATTTTTTTTTTTATTTTTTTTTTGCATGTTGTTTTAATATGCAAACGGACTAGTATAAAATTGGTGGCACATCATAAAATTCATTGAATGACTTTGTTTTTCTGTTCATATTTTGAAAATAAACATTTTATTTAAAATTATAAAACTTTTTGTTTTTATATTTCACATTCAGTTAAGATTAGTAACAATTTTTTTTTTTCCAAAACAATATATTCTGAGCACACATTTTTGCTATATTAAGTAGCTGATATAACAGTAAACATTAGAAGCTATAATTATATTTCTTCTGCTTCCATTTGCTTTGAAAACAAACGTATGGATAATTGAAACTTCTTTGTAAAAGTATGTAATGGCTTACCATACGGATTTAATTATATGTTTTGGATTCTCTAGATATTATAATTAGTGCTCACACATTAGAAACTATATAATTGCAATATTTTTTGTTCTCATTTGTTTTGAAAATGAATTTTTTGTGAGGAATTTTAACTTTTGATTTTATAAATAATGCTTAATTTAGAATTCTAATTACAGTTATTCATGTATCTTATGAATAGATATATTTTGATCTGATTTTTTTAACAATTCAACTTTTTTATGTGATGTGTATGCCATGGAAATTGTATATTCATTAGTGACGTCATGATGGCTGATCTAAAAATGTTCAGAAAGTAAAAGTTTTTGAATAATTGAGTTTACTAATAATGATATTTTACCTATAGATTATTCCTTGTTTTTCTGAGGAGTTATTAGGTTGTAGAAAGACTTGGAGATATTCTTTTTACGTAATTTTTAAAATTGTGCTTAATCTCATTATTGCAATTATTTAATATCTACAAAGTCTTGTTTTAGAACTTACATGTGCATAATATTTTTATATTATTATTTTTACCCACAAACTTATTTATATCAAAAAAGGAATTGTTTACAATGTCTGATTATGGAATTAAATCATATAATAGGCTTGAATATTTTGAACATATAGTACGGGAAAATAAATATTACAAATTTATTTAATAAAATATTTTCTTTCCTTTTAATTTGAATTAAATAATAATAGTGATGGAAAACCACTCAGGAAAGTTTAAAATTTTAATAAAAATAATATCTAAGCATTGCTTTCGACTAGGTTGGTCATAATCATAGAACTACAATAAAATATAAAAATAAATATATACTGTGAAGGTAGCTAAAAATCGCTACTGCAACAACATACCTAAGCAATCTGAAATAATGGAATATTTTTTATTATTAACAAGTAGAAAGATAAATAAAAGGTTTTTTTTTGCTAGAACTCTTTTGGAAAGGAAGATTAATGTTTTTATACTTTTGATATTTTTTTCTAAACAATGTAATAACTACTTACTAAGTACTTACGAATGATGGGTAATTGACCATAAAAAAAACAAAAAACACTCACACATATATATTAGTAATAAAATTTTATTACTAAGAAAATGTCAATCTTAATAAAAAAGTTGTACATATTTATATATATATGTTGATCGTTTGTATTGCATTAATTAAATTGACAATGACTTAAATTAAAAAAAAACAATAATTATAACAGTAGAAAATAAATAATTTAAATATAAGAGGGATAAGAGTGTAATATTGTAGCTTTATTTTATAATTTGTTTTGTTATTTTTTAATGAATCAATGTAAAAAAATATTTTAAAAGCTGAAACGCAGGTTTTTAAACAATAAAAATAGCGCCAAGATAAAAGGGAAACAATTAAAAAATCATCTGCATCTTCTTGCTCGGCAATAAAGAGAGGACAAAGCTAGTTTTATCAGAAGGATTATTTTTATATTGTTCTACAAAATAGACATTTTTTGTTCCTTAATTAATTCAGCATTTGGATAAAAATAAAAGAATTGAATGGAACATTAATCTGATTTATTCAGTAGATAAGTGGAAATAATTATCAATCTAAATTTTAAAAAAGAAAAGCAATCTGATTTGTGTTTAAAAGTAAAAAAAAAAAAAAGAAATCAGAACAGTTGAGTTAAGATTTATTCTGTCTATAAAAATATTTTATTATATGCAAACTGCATATAGATTTATGTAAAGTTATATATATATAGTTTAAGTATGGAATATGTTGGCTAAAGAGCTGAATTGTCATTGGCGTGAAGCATTTTTTCTATCTACTATGGCCATATAAAGATATGACTATCTACAGTTAAATTGCCTGAGAAGTTGAGATTTACACAGGATGAAAATCTATGGGATGAGTAACACCGAACTACATAGACTGCCCACTGAAATACCTTCAGGATGCTCTATAAAATCAAATTGGAGTTCTTCAACACCTATTTAAAAAAATACCTCAACCGTAAGAACGTTGTATAAAGGGGAAATTGTAAATTATGTTTTATTTTTTGTTGTATCAATTTTTATTTTTATTTATTATCTCCTCTTATATTTGGAAAAAGCTATTCATTTTTTATACAGGAAACAGTTCAAAATAGTAAAATATCAAGAAAGTAAGGGAGGGGGAATAGTTTGAAAAGTCTATTTTTTTTTAAAAATAAAGTTTAGATAATTTACTTTCTACTGAGAGATGTGAGATTGAAATATGCACAAAACAATTACGTGCTTCACTAGAATCTGGTAAGAGATTTTAATTGTTTTTTAAAGCCACTGATATAAAATATGTTTACCACATGACATGACTAATTACATATATATGCTACTAATATTTCTTAATATATAGTGAATAAATGACTAACCCTTTTTAAAATAGTATTCTTTATTATTTTCTATCCTCTTCTGTGTTGTTTGATCATTATATTTTTTCACAATTAAAACTGCATATTATATCTGAGGTTGCAGTTAAATTTACTTAAGGTTAGCAATCTTTTTTTTAATTAATCACTTTTTTTTATTATTATAATCATAGATATAGAAACTGTAAATACATAGAGATATCCAAGTAATTTATGGGCACATGTTTTAATATTTTTTTATATTGAATTTTTTTCTTTTCTAAATTGTTTATGATTTTATGTTTAAATATATCCTATTTTTGTTTGTAAATAAATATTATGAAGTTTTGTCAATTAACAAGATCTCTGTAGTTTTGTTGATCCAGCATTTACATTCAACTAAGCATTTACATTGCATCTTATAACCAATATTTTACATATGCACACATCCACATTATTGTTTAATAAGCATGGGAGAGAACATTAAATACAGGTTATATTTTGTTTAATAGATAGGATGTATTGTTTTAGTTATTGATTAATAGTATGCATAGATACATACCTGTTAAGAGAGTCGAATGCAAATTCTTCCCGAGTTCGAATATCTGAGGCAACGGTTTTGGAAAAGAGTGGTGAGATGAACTGATTTGGATTGCATGTAGATTCAGTGGTTAATGCTTAGGCTAGTCTATTGAAGATGGATGTAATCATGAGTCAGGTATTTCATCATTTTATCTCTGGCATCCTACATGAAGACCCTAGGTCCAACAGTAGTTAAATGCGAGCTTGCTCTCTTTCTCTTATATACATGGATGGACCGGATTGTTGCATTTGGCACTATCAACTTTGGGCTATGGCAGATAGGTGCACCAGCACTTTTAGATTGGAAGTAAGTTGGTTATATGTTATGGACGAACCAGCTGATTGTTAAAGTTGATCTCTGTGTTCAAATGTATTTGCAGACTGGAACATCCGGGTATATCTGACCATACCATTACATCTGGTTCCCAAACGTTTAGCCATGAAGATATTATAGTTGCAAGGGAGGTTTAGCCATTTGACAGAAATTTTAAAAAAAAAAAAATTTTTTTTGTTGAATAATTTTGAACCTTACCACTTGTATAACAAGTTCAATTAATACTAAACCACTATTGTATATCTGCCTACAACAAATAAATAGTATACTTAAATATTAAATAAAAACATAAAACACCTAAAATTAAAAATTAGTAAAAAATAAAAACAAAAAAGCAAGTGCATATAAAGAATGAATGTGGGATCAATAAACAGAGACTTGTAAAACAATTAAATCCAGAGTAAATTGACACTAAAGTAGAGAAGTCAGGCAATATAAACACTAATCTGAATGTAGACAGTCAAAATCAAATAAGAATTTGATATAGAAGTTAAAGTTACATATGGTATAGTTGGGGAAAATGTAAAACCCTGAGACAATTATCTACTATAATATTGTTATCAGTAAAAGTTGTTTAAAATAATTAATGCTATTAAGAAATAGAAAAAAAATATTGAGTATGGAGACAGAAGTTTTCCAAGAAGAAATCCATGATATTGAAGTAGAGAAGAGTGAAGTTAGTGATGTTGTGATAGGTGAAGATGAGATTAGCCATGAGGGAGGATCTTGGCCTAGTCAAACATCTGGGGAGTCTGTAGTTGAAGGCGACCGCTTCCCACAGACACATCAAGATGATGAAATGACCATTGAGGCCCAAGAAACTATTGTTGATGTAGTTCAGTCACCTCGAATTGTTGTCCAAACTATGGAAGATACCATCACAATGGCACAATTGGCCCAGATGATCATGAACTTGAAGCTTGATATGAAGGCTGATCGTAATGATATGAAGGCTAAAATGGAGAATATGAAGCTTGATATGAAGGCTGATAGTGATAATATGAAGACTAAGATGAGTAGTATGGACACAAATATGAAGAACATGGAGAGTAGTATGAAGTCTGAAATGAGTAATATGAAACTTGATATAAAGGGTATGAATGAAAGTGTGAACCAATTGAAGGCTAATATGGTTACTAAAGACTAAGTAGAAAATGAAAAGCTAATGTAGATAGCATAGAAGTCAGAATGGGAGATATAGCAACCAAAACTGATGTTGCCAATATGGAATTAAAGATGAACATAGGGATGAAGGAGAGAGTGAAAGTTTTGCAGACAGTTTTAAGAGAAGAAATTAAAGATGTGGAAACAAAATTATCACAAGAAATGAAACAACTGTCTATAAGTTTGACAAGTGTTCAAAAGAGTAGTGTTGAGTTGAAACAAGAAATAGGGAAATGAGTAAAAAAGTGGAGGAGAAAGATACGCAATGTAGACAACGTTTGGAGGAATTTAAACATTGTGTCACCAGTCAGCTAACTGTTAAATACCAAGAGGTGCATCAAAGTCAAGAGTTCTTCAAAAAAGAGAATCATGAGAGTCAAAAGGAAGCATGCAAATGAAATGCATGAAGAAATGAAGGTTACCCACGAAATTTTAGACCAGTTCACTGCCAAGCAAAATAAAGAAATGGCAGCATGTTGTAAAAATATAGAAACACATGGTGAAGCTATAGAGATCCTAGAACAAGGTTTGAAATGCTTAGGTGAGACCATGAACCAAAGACTTGGAAATATTGGGCTATGTCAAAAGACACAAGTTATGGAGATGCAATAGGTTATGACCAGCCCAAATACTTGGAGTAACATGGGAAAAGCATCTGTAGTAAATGCCCAATTAATAATATCTTTAACAAACGCCATGGAAATGGAACATATAGGGGACAACACTGAAGTAATCACCACAATATTTGATGATGAGGAAGTTAGAGAAAGTACACAGGTAGATGGAAAGGAAATATTACCTAGTATATCTTATTATTGGCATGATTTGTACACTACTCATGATCTATATTGTTTATGTAGGTGAATCAGTGCTGTAATATTAGAGTTATCCAACAGGAGTGTTGAATGTTTTCAATTTGTTATGAATAGAAGGTTTATTATGATGTATTCTAGTAGTGGCTCGAAGAATGCTTCATACGATTTAGAAAATTATGAGCAGTTCTTAAATTACCGAATGCACATAAACAAGTTAAACCTTATACCACTAAACATCACATGATCACTATCTCATACTAGTACATTATTGTTATTAAACAAGGTAAAACTCTCCATACAGTAGTGCCACCCTGTGCCAATCAGAGTAATCAATGGGTGTCAGAAGGCTTATGCATAAAATCCCTATCTAGTGCCTACTTATCCAATATCCCCAGACTAGTTTCTGGCTTGTGGCATCATCACTGAGGAGCCTTGGATCTGAGAGCACTGCACCTAGATCTTAGGATCTAATGCAACCCTCCAGCAACCATCTTTTATCTCCATTTAACTACAAAACTATGAGAATGAAATTGAAAACATAATAATATTTTCAATCTAAGCTCAATAGCTATGGTTGATAAAGAGCCAAAGCCACCAAAATGTATGGGTACTGAATTGAGTTCAGACCCATATGACTATATAAGCGATTGAGCTTAGATTGAAAATATTATTGTTTTAAATTTCATTCTCATAGTTTTGTAGTTAAGTGGAGATAAAAGGTGGTTGCTGGAGGGCTGCATTAGATCCTAAGATCTAGGTGCAGTGCTCTCAGATCAAGCCCCCTCACTGATGATGGCCACAAGCCAGAAACTAGTCTGGGGATATTGGATGAGTAGGCACTAGATAGGGATTTTATGCACAAGCCTTCTGGCATCCATTGATTACTCTGATTGGCACAGGGTGGCACTACTGTATGGAGAGAGTTCAATCTATGGTATCTTTACCCAGTTTAACACATTCAGATATTGGATATTGGATTTTTATCTGGGAAGGGGATAATGAGATTGTCACTTGTATTTCAAATAAGCAGCAACAAGCTATTATTTTGCAAAAGAGTTTAATTGGTTTCATTTTTGAATCCAATCGAAATACTAAACAGTCTTTTATTGATGAAACTTCACTTGACTATAAATTTCCTGTTAGCTGTCCTCATCAAGTAGCCAAAGGTGAGATAGAAAATTATTCTACTAATTTTAAGTTGGGAGAAATGGTCCCAAAAATATGTCGGAGTGACGCTGATTCACATTTATTAAACTTGTCCATGAATAATGTAGAAGCAGAAATGTTATATAACCAAGAAATGGTCCCAAAAATATGTCGGAGTGATGCTGATTCACATTTATTAAACTTGTCCATGAATAATGTAGAAGCAGAAATGTTATATAACCAAAAGATGCAAGTTAATGTGAGCATCTTATGTTCAGAATATGGTTCTAAATATAAAGTTCAGGAAACTCAAAGATGATTACTATATATTCAAAGGCTTACCGCAGAAAAAGGTTGTCACAAAAGGCAATCAAAATTTAAAAACATTTATGATCATAATAATCACATTCAGAAAAAGCTTTTAGCTATTCAAAGGATTATTATGGAAGAAAACTGTCTCTTTATGAAAGATGATTGCGTTAAAGCAAGTGAAATTTATAGATTTGATCACCTTGAAAATATGTTATGGTACATAAAATGTTTCCATAATCAAAAGGATGTCCAAATCTTACAGAATTATCAAGTGATATTGGAATAGCCACATTAGACAGCAATAACCAAAAAGGTTCACATTACCATAAGTTATGCAATACATACGAAGGTCCTTTTACATTTATTAGGCAAATGGAGGATGATGCCTAGAATAAAAAAAAAATAGCATGTAATATAGGACGGACTTTGAAAGTTGCATGCTTGAAATGTGAAAAGGGTTTTTTTTGCAAATGGTTGAACCCTCATGTGGTTTTTCCAAAACAGAAAATTTAATTATTGTATATATGTAAAATAGTTAATAGTTGCATGAATGTTCAAAACAATGTTAAAAGTCGGTTGGAGCAAACATTTCATATACATGTGTCATAAGTCAAAAAAAAAAAGTTAAGTCATTTCAACACAATAATACTATGAATCAACAATACCATTTGTATGGATATATATATAATTACTCACAGTTGTACATCATGACATAGGTACTGAAGTATTTAAAAAAAAGATAAAACTCATGAAGTATTATATAATAAAGCAAAGCTGAGAAGAATGAGAAGGAAAAACCATATAGATTTCAGATAGGGACTGAATACTTGTATGGACTCACTATCAAAACAAAATCCCCAAGAAAACAAGTATAATAAATTTTGAGATTACTAAAGGGATCATATGTCATAATAAAGCAGACCAATCCCAATGTTTTGGGTTAAATATGAAAGAAGAGTTTAGTGATACATGCAATGCTAGATATATTGATACCATATATCGCTCAAACTACAGAATAGTATGAAATAAATAAATTTCATCACCAACTAATAGTTAGCAGTAGAAATGATAATGAAGTTAATTTCTTAAGTGAGAGAACATAAAAAAAATGTTGTTAGGGTTATAATAATTGTATTTATGAGGGTATATTGCAGTAGACATACTGGTATACCTTAGAACTGACCCTATTTCTTGTGAGTCAGTCCACGCGTGGTGATGGATACTCTAGTTCACGTAGTCCTCAAAATCTGGTCTCTAAAAAGAGCAGGAGAGAGATTAGTGAACAAAGATGTGTGTCATCTGTTATAGAGATACATGAATGGCCAGGTTCATACCATAAAGTTGAACATCCAAAAAAATATATATAGATATTTTTATTGCCCTAAGATAGGTTCTCACTTGAAATGATGTGTAATTATTGAGAGAGGGAATGCCAGGACAGGTATTTGAAATTAAGAGATTGAAGGAACTGGAAGAAAGTCAGTGTGTGATTGATTTTTTCACAGATAAGAAGGAAGGTTAATATACCCAAAATGTACATGCTTTACAATCATTAGAAAGATAAAATCTTGATTTATAAGCAAAATGTTGATCTTGTGTAGGGGAATGGAATTGTGAAAGTAGCTAAAAATCGCTACTCCCACAACATACCTAAGCAATCTGAAATAATGGAATATTTTTTATTAGCAAGTAGAAAGATAAATAAAAGGTTTTTTTGCTAGAACACTTTTGGAAAGGAAGATTAATGTTTTTATACTTTTGATATTTTTTTCTAAACAGTGTAATAACTACTTAGTAAGTACTTAAGAATGATGGATAATTGACCGTAAAAAAAAAACACATATATATTAGTAGTAAAATTTTATTACTAAGAAAATAACAATCTTAATAAAAAAGTTGTACATAGTTATATATATGATCATTTGTATTGCATTAATTAAATTGACAATGACTTAAATTAAAAAAAACTAATTATAACAGTAGAAAATAAATCAATATGTAATATTGTAGCTTTATTTTATAATTCGTTTTGTTATTTTTTAATGAATCAGTGTAAAAAAATATTTTAAAAGCTGAAACAATAGAAATAGCGCCAAGATAAAAAGGAAACAATTAAAAAATCGTCTGCGTCTTCTTGCTCAGCAATAAACAGGACAAAGCTAGTTTTATCAGAAGGATTATTTTTATATTGTTCTACAATAGACATTTTTTTCCTTCATTAATTCGGCATTTAGATAAAAGTAAAAGAAATGGATGGAACATTAATCTGATTTATTCAGTAGATAAGTGCAAATAATTATCAATCTAAATTTTAAAAAAGAAAAGCAATCTGATTTTTGTTTAAAAGTAAAAAAAAAAAAAGAAATCAGAACAGTTGAGTTAAGCTTTATTCTGTCTATAAAAATATTTTATTATATGCAAACTGCATATAAATTTATGCAAAGTTATATATACATACTTAAAGTATGGGATACATTGGCTAAAGAGCTGGATTGTCATCGGGGTGAAGCATTTTTTCTATCTACTATGGCCATATAAATATAAAGATATGACTGTCTACAGTTAAATTGTCTGAGAAGTTGAGATTTACACAGGATGAAAATCTATGGGATGAGTAACACCGAACTTCATACAGCTGCCCACTGAAATATCTTCAGGATGCTCTATAAAATCAAACTGGAGTTCTTCAACACCTATTTAAAAAAATACATCAACCGTAAGAACGTTGTATAAAGGGGAAATTGTAAATTATGTTTTATTTTTTGTTGTATCAATTTGTATTTTTATTTTTATTTATCTCTTATATTTGGAAAAAGCTATTGATTTTTTATACAGGAAACAGTCCAAGATAGTAAAATATTAAGAAAGTAGGGGAGGGGGGATAGTTTGAAAAGTTTTTTTTTTTAAATAAAGTTTAGATGATTTACTTTCTACTGAGGGATGTGGGGTTGAAATATGCACAAAGCAATTAAGTGCTTCACTAGAATATGGTAAGAGATTTTAATTTTTTTTAAAGCCACTGATATAAGATATGTTTACCACATGACATGGCTAAAGAGCTGGATTGTCATCGGGGTGAAGCATTTTTTCTATGTACTATGGCCATATAAATATAAAGATATGACTGTCTACAGTTAAATTGCCTGAAAAGTTGAGATTTACACAGGATGAAAATCTATGGGATGAGTAACACCGAACTACATACAGACTGCCCACTGAAATATCTTCAGGATGCTCTATAAAATCAAACTGGAGTTCTTCAACACCTATTTAAAAAAATACATCAACCGTAAGAATGTTGTATAAAGGGGAAATTATAAATTAAGTTTTATTTTTTGTTGTATCAATTTGTATTTTTATTTTTATTTATGATCTCTTATATTTGGAAAAAGCTATTGATTTTTTATACAGGAAACAGTCCAAAATATTAAAATATTAAGAAGGGGAGGGGGGATAGTTTGAAAAGTCTTTATTTTTTTTTAAATAAAGTTTAGATGATTTACTTTCTACTGAGGGGGGGGGGGGTTGAAATATGCACAAAACAATTAAGTGCTTCACTAGAATATGGTAAGAGATTTTAATTTTTTTTTAAAGCCACTGATATAAGATGTTTACCACATGACATGACTAATTATATATATGTTACTAATAATATTTCTTAATATATAGTGAATAAATGACTAACCCTTTTTAAAATAGTATTCTTTATTATTTGCTATCCTATTTTGTGTTGTTTGATCATTATATTTTTTCACAATTAAAACTGCATATTATATCTGAGGTTGCAGTTAAATTTACTTAGGGATAGCAATCTCATTTTTAATTAATCACTTTTTTTATTATTATCACCACAGACATAGAAACTGTAAATACATAGAGATATCCAAGTAATTTATGGGCATATTTTTTAATATTTTTTTATATTGAAATTTTTTAACCCTTTTTAAAATAGTATTCTTTATTATTTTCTATTCTATTTTGTGTTGTTTGATCATTATATTTTTTCACAATTAAAACTGCATATTATATCTGAGGTTGCAGTTAAATTTACTTAGGGATAGCAATCTCATTTTTAATTAATCACTTTTTTTATTATTATCATCACAGACATAGAAACTGTAAATACATAGAGATATCCAAGTAATTTATGGGCACATTTTAAAATATTTTTCTATATTGAAATTTTTTCTTTTCTAAATTGTTTATGATTTTATGTTTAAATATATCCTATTTTTGTTTGTAAATAAATATTATGAAGTTTTTTCAATTAACAAGATCTCTAGTTTTGTTGATCCAGCATTTACATTCAATTAAGCACTTACATTGCATCTTATAACCAATATTTTACACATGCACACATCCACATTATTGTTTAATAAGCATGGGAGAGAACATTAAATACAGGTTATATATTTTGTTTAATAGATAGGATGTATTGTTTTAGTTATTGATTAATAGTATGCATAGATACATACCTGTTAAGAGAGTTGAATGTGAATTCTTCCTTAGTTCGAATATCTGAGGCAACGGTTTTGGAAAAGAGTGGTAAGATGTGAGATGAACTGATTTGGATTGCATGTAGATTTAGTGGATAATGCTTAGGCTAGTCTGTTGAAGATGGATGTAATCATGAGTCAGGTATTTCATCATTTTATCTCTAGCATCATACATGAAGACCCTAGGTCCAACAGTAGTTAGATGTGAGCTTGCTCTCTTTCTCTTATAAACGTGGATGGACCGGATTGTTGCATTTGGCACTATCAACTTTGGGAGATGGCAGATAGGTGCACCAGCATGTTTAGATTGGAAGTAAGTTGGTTATATGTTATGGACGAACCAGCTGATTGTTAAAGTTGATCTGTGTGTTCAAATGTATTTGCAGATTGGAACATCCAGGTATATCTGACCATACCGTTACATTACATTAAAATTAGGTATGCCATTTACATAATCAATGCAATGCATAAGTCTTTTTTGTTTAGTGCATTGATATTATTTACTATAAACCATGCCTCTTTATAATTTCTTTTTCGATCATTACAAACAACATCAATATTAATAGGATCAAAATTATGTCCCGATTTAATTTCATGTTACAAATATATAGATTTCACATTAGAGTCTGATTGAGAACATATATATATATGTTTGTTGTGCTAATTTTGTAGCATAATTGGCACGACATTCTCCATAATAAATTGCATTGCATTTTGGTTCATTACATTTAATTTTATAAACTATTTGTAGAGATTCGTTTGGAGATGATTTATCTTTAGTATTGTTTAAAATTTCATTATGATTATGTTCTAAAACTGATATTATAATTATTTGAGCAAATTGTTTTCATCCTTTTTAGATATATTTAGTATTTAAGGAAAGCTGTTCCATGCTGTATTAGTATTATTAAAGTTTTTAGTATTGAAAGATGAATAAAAAAATTTAAGAGTTCTGTTTAATAAAATATAATTATAACCTGATTTAATTAAATCTTTCATTTAAATTTCAATGTTGTTTCTTCTATCTGCTTCAAACTTACATAATTTAAAGTTTCTATACAAAAAATATTTAAATCCAGTTAATTTATGAGAAATTGGAGAAAAAGAATGAGGGTCAACTACATCAGGAATATTGATAGGCTTTATAATTTTTATGACTAATTTGTGAATTTGTATGTTAAATATACATACAATGAGCAGTGCTTAGATATAATTTTTATTAAAATTGCAAACTTTGCTGAATAGTTTTCCATTACTATTATTATTATAACAAATTTATGCATATATATTGTACCGAGTTCCATCCGATGACACTCACACTTATCCTGCAAGCTTGGTTTATCTAATTTTAAATCCAGTTTGTAATAAATTTATAATCTTATTTAATTATAAATATTACGTGAATGAACCTGCACGTTCGAGCAAAGTGGAAAATATTATTGATCGCAGAGCTGTCAATAACATCCATGATCAGATGGAGCTATGCAATGCATAAACGATCACATTTCCAGATTGTGACCCACCTCGGCTGCTAGATTCAAACCCCTACTATCCAAGCAGTTTATTTGTTTCAGAGTAAACCCCGGGTGACAGCTAGTCTAAAACTAACATGATCGGACAGTAAGGCCCATAATCCAGCGCTCGAAAAATCCCTTAACTAGCTCACTCTATTTTTTAATTCAATAACAAAATATAGTTTCAATTAGTGGTGAAAAGAATTGACCGACAAATAAAGCTTTAAGTTTAAAGACAATTTATTTTAATTAACGTTTATTAAACTAATTTTAAATATTTTATAAATCTTATTTACTAATATAACATATACACATATATAATTCGCACACTATAATATCTTATGAGAAAGCATTAAATAATATTTGAAATTTAAAATACAATGAAATCAATATACTAGCACATGAATACACACAACATTTTAAACACACATATTAATAGTTTGTCTATGTATGCAATAGAGTTCTTAAACTTGACTCTTGAGGTTTTACGAATGCGATGGCTACTTTAGAAATGAATATAAGAAAATGTTATTACCTAGGATTTTGAACGTGGATACTTCTTGCTGTTTGCTGCTTCTAATGAAGTATTTCTAACCGGTTAGATTTGAAGTTTTCTTGTGGACATTTGATGCTGATTATTCCAAGGCATTTTTTTTAAAGACAATTAGATATTGAGCGGCTTCAGGTTGTTACACAGGCATCACTTTTATCAGGTAGGTCGGATGTTTTCATCGGACTTCAGGCTGGAGAAAGGCATGTTTTCTGAGGTTTTAACACTGCATTTTTGATTCTGGATATATAATAAGCTGATTTATATAACTCACTGATAGATTGTACTGAACTGTTATCTCAAACGCAACTCGAATTCAACTCTAATGCAACTAACCATCCGATAAAAAAAATTGCCTATTTATACATGAGGCGTGTTTTCATTTTGATATCCTCCAGCAATATATGTTGTCAAAGTTCTTTTCATTAGTAGCTAAACCTTTGGAGATGAGCCTTTTAATCCTGTTGTTTTTTTACATTTGTGATTAGTAGCCATTCGCTGAACTTGTTGTTTTATATTTTTAATTAATAGCCATCGCTGAGTGTTTTTTAATTTTTTTTTAACTTTCATTTATTCTTAATATTTAATGCACATACATTTATTACATTTACAGTCGCATTCACATATATAATTTAGGATCCATTCACTATTTAATTTTAAGATGACTTAAATAAAAAGAGATTTATGTCTTAAACCTTTAACTTATATTTCAACCAATAATAATAATAAAAAAACTCTTTATTTCTTTTATAAACTTTTAGTTTGATGCTTCTGAAGCGAACCCCCCTCCTCCCTTTCAAAAACTCATATACTTCTAATTTTATATTTTATTTTACGAAAGATTTTTATTTCTAATAATTTTTTTAAACAAAATTATTATGTGCCAGCACAATGTTGGTACATTACACCGCCCTCCGTTTGAGAGTAAAATGCATTATTTTTGACCATTTTATCTCTGACAACTTTAATTCTTAATTCTAAATATTTATTAATTTTCTAAGTTTGTTTTTTAATATCTTTTACTTTACATGCTAAGGGCAATCTTCAATTATACTTTACTTCTTTCAATGCTGGCAACATTGCTTACAATGGTCTTAGTCCTGTATAATGATCATGAGATCAAACTAACTTTGTGGCACAGGGATCTTTTGGAAGTGAAGCAGATGCAGATTTGCTGGCTTATACCGACTTACATGTATGAAGCGAAGCTTCGGGTGCCAGTTCTCTTGACCAGATTTTGACAAAGAAAAGGTCACGAAATGGCAGGATTTATCAACTCCATTTTCGTCTTACGCTTTGGACACAAGGTACGAGATATGGGGATTCTCCTCTGAAGAAATGACTTGTGGCTTATGCTGGTTGTCCCCAGTGCGCATTTTAAAAGAATGATCCCTGATAAGTCCGTTATGGGTGCTAAATTTTATCCAGTCGCCAGCTCTAACTTACCCTTATCTACAACTTATTTCCATACTACCCTCACTCCCTTTAATTTCAAACCCTTATACATTCCTAATATAATTTAAATTGACTTTATATTTTATTTATGAACATTACAATATTATTATTTTTTAAATTCACATGAACGTTACTTTAACATATTTATTTATATTAATCTTTACTCTAACCTTTACAAATATTATTTTAACATATTTACTTATATTACAATATTATTTTTTAAACCATTTATTTAACTTCTTTATTAACATGCGTGTATATTCAGAAAAACTTATTTTATTACTTTTCATTATTATACAAATACTTATTTGACTAACTTGATTTTATTCTACGTATTTCCGTTATTTTATTCATTTATTTAATCCTACAAACTTTACTTTTAAATCATTCATTTGACCTATTTCTTTAACTTGATTTTATTGATTTTTTTTTTTATTTGAACTGTTTATTTACGATCATTTCTTAATTAATATGTGCGTGACAGGAAAAAAAAAATCTTTTATTCAATAAAGCCTCCTTGTTATTATTTTATGACACAATTCATCATTTTACTTTACTTTTAATTTTAACTAGCGACATTCTGATTCAGTTTTATTACGTACATCAAAATAATTATATTCAACTCATAGTCCATTTCCGGTCCTTATTTTTTCCGTTTACTTTAATATCTCGCCCGATTAACTGACAATTTATGCTTGGTTAGGTAGCTCCCGTCTACGTATATTTTGATCATTATATTATACTGATCTATTTTCCTATATCAATCTATAGGGTCCCTCACCAAATTTTCCCAATCCACTCAGGTCAGAAATTCTACCATTTCTTCCACCATCCGACCATTGCTACTTAGCATCATTTGCTACACAGGTAATGGCATGTTGTGCTGGATTGTTCTTATAATTTGATCATCTGACAATGGAAACTCCGTTAAAGTCTTTAGTTTTGCCACCTGTTTAAAAAAATTGCATGAGAATTTCTCCATTAATGCTGGGATATTTTTCTTTAGATATCTTACAGAGTATGCCATCCTGTCATGCTTTTCTCCAAAAGGTTCTTAAGATGGCATGCCTATACTCCTCAAATGTTCGTGGTTTAGCATACTGGGTGTGCCACCAGTCTAAGACTGTTCCTTAAAGGTGATTACTAGCGAGTGTAACTTTATCCCCTTCTTACCACTTCTGTATTTGAAACAAACCAGTTAGACTTTCCAAGTGTTTTAGCGGACTCTCTCCTGCTTCGGCCTTGAATGTTGCAATAGTAAATTTTTCCTCCAAGAATCTCTTGGTCGTTTCCTCCGGTTTATTCTCTCTATCATAACTCCTATATTTGTTTCATTTGGTCTATCTTATACTCTAGACCCTTAGTTATATCTATACATATTTTTTTGCACATCTGATTTTAAGCTATCACTGTTTTATGCTATGTTAAAGGACGCCCTTTCTACTTTTTCCACAGCTTCATCAATTCTACGTTCTACTTCCCTCTGAATGCCTTCTTTTTTACACTTAATTATTCTTGTGTTCTAGCTAAGTTTCCCCATTCCCGGCATGTCTCTTCTATCTGTATTATTTTTATTTCCAAATACCATACTCAACGCTACCTTGCTCTAATTCAGCTCTCACTTCCTTTATGCTTTCTTCTACTATCACCCTTTCCTGATTTTCTTTGTTCAAATCTTTCACTATAGTTTCTATGGCTATATGATTCGTCTCTACTTTTTTCATTATTTTACCCCTCATTGCCTTCATATCTCTAATCATTTCCACTTTGAACTCATGCTGACTTTTCTTGATTTCTTGTCGCATTTCTGCTTTGAGCTCTTGTTGGCTTTGTTCAAATTTCTGATACAATTCTTCTTTGAGGTCTTGCTGACTTTGCCTGAATTCACAACAATTCTTCTTTGAACTTTTGCATCATATTCATCATCATTTTCATCAACATCTGCATCTCAGATACTTCTCTCTTTTTCCACTAACTGGGGATTTGAAAAATATATCGGGCTTTTTTTCGGCTCCATTTTCGAAAATTTCAATTTCTTTTTTATTATTATTATTAAACTATCGCTTACGTTAAACTAAATGTAAATACTATTGTTTATTATTTTTTTTTTAAAACACTACATATGACTAACCCTGCTCCCTTTGTCCTTTTCTCTATCCATTCTTAATGCTTTAGCTCCACCCAAAATATCCAACTGTCTTTAATTTAAAAAAATAATTCGTTTTAAATAGCATAAATGTCAAAATCTCTTTTCATTTAAAGAAAAAAAGTTTTCGGTCAATTCCTTTTTTTAAAATTAAACCACTTTACAATACTTAATTTAGCTTTTCTTCGATTGTTTTCATTTCTTTAATCAATTGACATGATTATTTAATCATGTCAAATTCTGCCCACGTTGGGCGCCTAATTGTACCAGTTCGATCCAATGATGCTCACACCCTGCAAGCTTGGTTTATCTAATTTTAAACCCAGTTTGTAATAAATTTATAATCTTATTTAATTATAAATATTACGTGAACGAACCCGCACGTTCGAGCAAAGTGGAAAATATGATTGATCGCAGAGCTGTCAATAATACCCACGATCAGATCGAACTATGCAACACATAACACGATCACATTTCCAGATCGTGGCCCACCTCGGCTGCTAGATTCAAACTTCTATCCAAACACTTTGTTTCGGGGTAAACCCCGGGCACCAGCTAGTCTAAAACTAACATGTTCGGACAGTAGACCCATAATCCAGCGCTCGAAAAATCCCTTAACTAGCTCAGTCTATTTTTTAATTCAATAACAAAATATAGTTTCAGTTAGTGGTGAAAAGTATTGCCCGACAAATAAAGCTTTAAGTTTAAAGACAATTTATTTTAATTAACATTTATTAAACTAATTTTAAATATTTTATAAATCTTATTTACTAATATAACATATACACATATATAATTTGCACACTATAATATCTTATGAGAAAGCATTAAATAATATTTGGAAATTAAAATACAATGAAATCAATATATTAGCTCATGAATGCACACATTTTAAACTCACATATTAATAATTCATCTATGTATACAATAGAGTTCTTAAACTTGACTCTTGAGGTTTTACGAATGCAATGGCTACTTTAGAAATAAGTATAAGAAAATGTTATTACCTAGGATTTTGAACGTGGATACTTCTTGCTGTTTGCTGCTTCTAATGAAGTATTTCTAACCGGTTAGATTTGAAGTTTTCTTGTGATTTGATGCTGATTATTCCGAGGCATTTTCTTTAAGACAATTAGATATTGAGCAGCTTCAGGTTGTTACGCAGGCATCACTTTTATCAGGTAGGTTGGATGTTTTCATCGGACTTCAGGCTGGAGAAAGTCGTATGTTTTCCGAGATTTTAACACTGCATTCTTGATTCTGGATATATAATAAGCTGACTTATATAGCACTGATAGATTGTACTGAACTGTTATCTCAAACGCAACTAACTGTTTCTCAACCTCAACTCTAATTCAACTAACCGTCCGATAAAAAAAATTGTCTATTTATACATGAGGCATGTTTTCATTTTGATATCCTCCAGCAAATCTGTTGTCGAAGTTCTTTTCATTAGTAGTTAATCCTATGGAGATAAGCCTTTTAATCCTGTTGTTTTTTTACATTTGTGATTAGTAGCCAATCGCTGAACTTGTTGTTTTATATTTTTAATTAATAGCCATCGCTGAGTGTTTTTTAATTTTTTTTTAAATTTTCATTTATTCTTAATATTTAATACGTATACATTTATTACATTTACAGTTGCACGCACATATGTAATTTAAGATCCATTCACTATTTAATTTTAAGATGACTTAAGTAAAAAGAGATTTACATCTTAAACCTTTAACTTATATTTCAACCAATAATAATAATAAAAAAAAACTTTTTATTTCTTTTATAAACTTTTAGTTTGATGCTTCTGAAGCGAACCCCCCTCCCAGCTTCTGACTCATTAATTGATTGTCACTTTTATTCAAAAACTCTTATACTTTTAATTTTACATTTTTTTTTACGAAAGATTTTTGTTTCTAATAATTTTTTTAAACAAAATTATTATGTGCCAACACAATGTTGGTACAATATATATTGTTTCTTTTATTTACATAGTAGTGTTGATTAATATTATTTTCAAGTAATTGGAAAATGTATATTGGTTGAATGATTATTATAAACAACTACTTATACAATATGAAGGAAATAACAAAGTAAAGCAATTATTTAATTAAATTCTTTCCAAATTAAGCTTTGGAGATTAAAACATATTATACCGGTCGTAACTGTATATTCATCTAACAAGACTTAGAATCTGGACAAAATTGCCTTAAATCCAACCATGCACAAGATACACATGTCAGGGGCACTCGTGGATTCTAAGCTACTTGCTCGTGCTACAACTCTATACCATTATGGATAACACCTATGGTGATATCATGTAAATTAATTATTTTGCGGCCCAGAGCTGCAGCGTGTTACATGAGATCTACAATGATGATGATGATTTTTGCAGACATTGAGTGAACCAAAAGATAGCTTAATTAGGATCTAAAAACTATATTAACTAAAATGATGGGATTCGACTACGAGATAATATTTAATGACAAAGATTTATTAAATGATTAAAACATTTATACCTTCTTATGTCACGATGTGGATTTGATTTACAAAAAAATATATGTATAAAAAAATTAATATTAGTATTTTTAACACATATATATATGGTGCGGAAGCGCATATAAAAATGTTCAAGAGTTTATATGATTTACAAGTGAATAGTAAAATAACATTTAATACTGATTTTTGTTTTAATGCAGATATATAGTGCGGGAGTACACGTATGGAAAAACATTCAAGAGTATACTTTATTCCGATTAAGATAGTATATTTGTCTGGTGGTAGACAAAACTCATACATAGTAGCATTGAGGCAGGAATATAATTTCAAAGGTTTCGCTAATTTGTAAAACAATAACTTAACCGTGGTATTATGTCAAGACATTTTCCATTAAGATTATTTTAAACAAAGTGATTTATAACTCCTTTTAAAGAAATCAACGGTTTTGAAATACATTGAATTAAATATTTTATTTATATAATATATCTATAATTACATATGTAAAGCGAACCTTTGCTTGATTTTAAAAGGGGGAGAGCAATTTAAAATAATTGGATCAAAACTCCAACAAAATTACTTTAAGATATAAATGGTTAGTAAGTATATTACCACTATAGATTTTACTAACTAGGCATATGATAAAATAAAAAGAGGGGATATCGGTGAGTGCATATATGTTAGGAAGGTAGATATGGCATCTTGGCCGATTTACACTTTATAAATCAATAATGAAGATGATGAAAGCATGCCACTTCAGGCGGACCAATACTTAAAAAGAACCTGCTAGGTGTGAAGTTGCAATGGTCTGGTGTACGGCTATCCAAGCAGAGCTCCAACAACGCTAGCTTAACATGTCCAGGAGATAGGTCATACTCCTAATTTGGACATACGATGAAAATAATTCAGGATTCCCTGGAATGAGGTACAGGTGAATCAAGAATGGTGAGATTCCCCAGGCAATGTACGAGCGAATCAGAAGAGTCACTTAACCTAACGTATGCAAGCAACGCGGCGATCATAAGAATCTTTCGGACATTTCAGGATAATAATTATGGCCTACAAATGGTTTATTAAATCTACAGTGCGAATACATTTCAAATACTTCCATATAAACATATAAAAATGATTCTTCAATAGAATTTTAGCCATTTTATTAGAGCTTAAATCTCCCCCTCCCTCTTAACTTATTCTCATTTAGAGAGGAAAATAGATTAGTGCAAATTAAACGCTAAGAAGAAATAATTACTCACCAGCTTTGGCGAACTTGGACACATCAATAAAGAACACCAATATATCTATAAGTCTACCCCAGAGAAAAATAAAAATTGTATTTTAAATTTTTAAACAAAACCTAATTACTACTAGTAGAAAGCCTTTGACTATTCATTAAAACTCAATCCTATGAGCCTAGTTGAAGCATTAATAAAATAAATGATTTAATGAAATCTATCCCCCTCCCCTTCTATAGAAATAGAAATGCAGCTTGTATGATCGGAGTTAATCAATATTCTATATTTCATATACGTATAACATCAAAATAATTATTAATATCAAAAATTTTACCGCACTAAAGAAACAAATATAAAAGCAAGCGTGAGTCAGTTGATTATAATTACAATTAGATAATTTAGGGTTAAAAATTGATAGATATAATGCTCGCTGTCTGGTGAGTTATTAAAAGATTAAATAGACGATAAAAAAAAATCTAGTTGATAAAAGTTAGACAGGCATAAGGCTAGCAGTAATAAGTGTTTTAAGTATGGACACCTACATGTTTAAATATAGCAATGATATCTTCAAGGCAGGCAGGAACACGTTCTTATTGGGAGGGCATCAACTCAGGTGCTGGCAGCAAGATGTAACTCTGGCTCAGCATGGTAAGGAGATCATATTTGGGCAAGGGGAATGGCGGCTTGCAGTCCCTTTCTACTCAGACATTCTGGTAACAATCGATGTGGAATGGGTTAGCTACAGTCACCTAAATTCAGCTCTTCTCTCTCCTTTTGATTAAAAATCTGCCCTTTTTATATCTAAATTGTGTACACGCTCAGTAATGCATTTAGCAACATTCCAATCTACGATCTTATCTCTACTTCTTACAACATTTACAACTTCAATGGTTATGCAGATGTTGTCGTAAGATAACTCCAAAATCCATTAGTATTGTTCGATTTGCTTTTATCTAAGAATTTTAATTAAAGTTTTACTTTTTCTGAACAATATGCTATTTCACCCCCTTTTACTATTTTTGGACAATTATTGACCACAACTTCCATCTTGAATTTTAAATAATCTTTTTCTTTTTTAAAAGAAAATTTAAATAAAATAAAAATACAATAATATTTTTAGCATGTACATAAAAAAAAAATTATTTCAACATTATATATACATACTCCCGTGATATATGCACAGATCCGAGATGCATTGTATATACTATGAAATTTAATAAAATACGAAAATAAAATCCTATTTATTTTACAATTGATTTAATAAGTTATCCATCTATACCTCTCAGATAAATACACATATCACTTTATTAAGGAGCAGGGTCAAACATAGGGTTTTAACAGGCATCTTGGTGAGCTTGATAGGACAGCAATGAACCTCAATCTAGGACTTAGATTGATTGGTTCAATATGATGAATCTTATTTAATACTTAACTAATTTTGTTTACTAGTCTAGATTTTTTTTAAAAAGTTATTTTATAATTAAAATAATCAAATGACTTTATTATTCAACAGTTCATAAAAAATTTAAATATGACTTATTTTTGTGTAATCTGTGTATCTAAGCTCCAGAGTCTGATACTTTATCACTTCACTGCATTAAACCATGCAGGGCAATTGTTTTTATATTAGGGTACCTAAACTTTTTTTTAATTATTTGTAGGAAATTGATTTGCCTATAATATTTTAGAAACAAATTAATTTTTTTATGTTTAGAGTCACAAGTGCATTGGATTGATTTTGTTAATTAATCTTAGATATTTTCCTTTGTTAAACTTGTTCTAACTTTTTTAAAATAATAGCTCTTATATTTTATAATTGTTAATCGTTTTACTTTTTGTATATAATTTAATATTTTTATAATTATTAATCTGCTAGATAGTTTGGTGTCTAGAATCTCGGCCTTAGGGTGGCCTTCGAGCATTCCATCATCAGATTTTCAATTGGATGGATGGTTGAAGAGTTGGAGTGTGTAGTAGATTGGGGCCAGTCCATTAAAGTATGAAGATTGTCTATCTTAATATATATCTGAGCACTTATAGTATATATGTGTGGGAGATGATAATCTGGACCAACTGATGATTGCTGGTTTAGCATGAAATACGTATATTGGTGATTATTTATCTTTTCAGCATATATGTGCTTGAGTGTATCAGTGTTATTAGATAGAATGGAGAGTGGTGGGTCGTGAAAGTCTGTGCTCATATACCCTATATTACATATATAGACACGTGGTATATATTAAGCCTGTGTTTCAGTTATTAAGATTATTGAAAAATGAAATATTACTACCCCATTTATTATTGCACTATATGTTTTGTGTCATAATGAGCTAAAGATTTATGACTGTTTTCATAACTGAGGAAAAAAATATATCTATTTAGTCACTTATGAAACTTTTACATTCAACTTTAAACTTTAGTGATCAAATATCTCTTGACTTCATCAACAATTGATTGATCATTACAAGGTAATTCTTAATAAATTTTATTTTGGTAAGATTTTAAACTCTCGTCCACATCACCAGATTTAATTGTTCTCTCTGCTGAGACTTTTTGTAAACTTTCAACTTTTGATTTCAGTATTAAATCATTCTATATCAGAATTCAGTAAATTTAACTTGATTTAGGAGTGATATACATTTTAAACAAAAAAATACTAAAAATTTATATTTGAACTTTGCAAATATTGAAAAATGAGATTATAATAACAATAGATCATCATTGAATGTATGATAGAGCAGTGTCATTCATTATAAACTAACAAAATCTTATTTAAGTGAAATTTGTTTTCAAACTACAAATGAAAAAATATTAATCTCTAACAAATCCATCAAATTCTACTTTAAAATATTACAATTGTTTCTCAAATTATTTTATGACAATAACAGCAATGACATATTAGCCATTATTTTCAGAACATGGAGTGATCAGAATATTATTTTCTTTGTTAACATTGCACAAATTATTATCTTCTATTTTAAAAATAAAATATATACATACAAAAGAACTAGGTAATAATGTATACTTTTGATTTTTAATAATTATTACACAAATATTGTTATAAAATAATCATGAATCTTAATAAACTTCACACACACACAAAAGTGTTTAGTTATTCCAAAAACATTCTTGAATAACTACTGTGAGAAGAGGTCAATCAAAAAGAAGGCAATGCTAAAACTTTTTACTCTGCCATTACTTGATTTTATTGGCCTTTTTTTGATTTTTATTAGAATTAAAATATCTATTACATAGTAGATAGCAGTACAAACAATTTTTAAAAATATATATAATAGCATTTTTTTTTTGATTCTTGTAACCAAATGTCTCCTCCATGCTGATGACTAATATTGTTTAAAAAACTGTTAGTTTATAATTCAAAATTTTTTATATACATACTAAGGGTATATCATCGTGATCATAAAGACTTGCAAAGTAGAGGAATGCAGAGTAGAAATATGCATTGATAAATTTAAATTTGCTTGGCTAAATATCACTGCTCATATATTTCTCACTTACTGTAAATTTATTATCTCCTAAGATACAGTAAGATCGATAGAAAGCTCTATCATCTTAAGTGTTTTGTGTAAGTATGATATTGAAGAGTTAAGCTCAATAGAGATGGTTGCGAATAAATTCAAGCTCCAAAACTAGATTGCATTTATAAGGTATATAAACATCAGACTATCTATTTGGTATGGAGATGTAAATATTTTAAGCTTGTAGATTACTTAATGAAGAAAAATTATTTGCTAAATACATGTGTAATGAGAGAAGAGAATCAACTACAACTTTTCTATTTTGGTGGATAATTGTAACAATGGATTTGAGATAAAGGAGTGCTTATACAAAAATATTTAAAATTTTGTTGATTATATCTATTTCCTAGAGCTCCATTATTTACTACAATACAATATTTACTGTTCCACAAAGTATTATAAGATTGATATTAATCAATACAACTCGTGAGAATGATATGATCCAAGGCCATGCAGACAATTTCAACCTGTCTTTCTACAATGTAACTATTTATTATTGTATATATAATTCTTGCCATTAACATTTATATATAGAATTAATTGACGTCTTTTTGGCTATTCAGAATTTTGATTGGTATGAATGAATTAATCACATTTTACTTTCAACTTGAATTTTTTAATTATGTTCAAAACTAAACTTACATATTCTAAGTGAAATTTGATATACTGACAACATTTTTCAAGCCAGCTCTATTTTATTCTTATTCACATTATATATAAAATTCTAAACAAAAGATTGAGCTAAAGATATTATTACATTCATTTGTAAATTGAATTATATATTTAAAATGTGTTTATATTAAAAATGTGACATTTTGCATTTTGTAATTTTAAATTTATAATTTAATTTTTTAAATAATTAAAATGTATAATAAAAAGTATAATGTATCTTTTACTTGTCATTGTTTAATATATTAACTGAAAAATATGATTATATCAAATTTCAATATGTGATTGTAAATCTCCATATTATTATCAATGAAATATGATACATTCTTTATGCAGATACTGAAATTCATAGATATAAATGAATCTTAAATATATTTTTAATACATTATATATAAAGTACAGAGGTTTTTATATAGATATATACATAATTATAACCAATTTAATTTAAAAATTGTAAACATTAAGATATCAATAGAAACAAAAAAAAAAAATAGAATGATGTGATTATGAAAAAAGCAATGGAGTTATGAATTGAGAGATCATATTTGCATATGCATATATAGTACTCAAATCTAGAATGTACATATTTGAATCTATTTATTCAATCACTCAAAATAAATGTAGAAGATACATTCTAGTGTGAGGTTAAATTCATATATTTGAAGCATACTTACCTTTGCATATAACATTTATAAATTCTTACTAAAGTAAGAAAGATAAGAAAGTGACTGCTGCAATGTAAGTATATGTGAAATTTATTAATTTCTAATTTTTTGTTTAATATATATTTTTTGCATTGCAGTTTTGGACCATGTATATGATGGTCTTACTATATTGTTGATTGATAAGAAATAATTTCAGTGAGAATATTGCTGGCTGAAAAATTTTGGAAAGGGAAGAATATAAAGTGATATCTTAATTGATTTCTGTGCCAACATTTGTCACTATTTAAATCTTTTTTAAAAATAATATATTATAATATTGTAGGTAGTGTCTAACTCTGGCCACAAGCTCCTTAAATTTAGAATTATTTAATTAATGGGGAAATAATATTTAATTTTATCATATCATTATAATGTTTTGACTTAGATATTTATCTTTACTAAATGATACTATGAGAATTCTCAATTTTTTTTTTAACAATATGAATATTTAATATATGTATAAATGATTGTAAAAGAGAGAGAAAACTAAAATTAGATAAATAATTTATTTTGTTCTCTCTTCAATAATTTTATCTATTTACCATTTTTAATTTTAGTTTTAGAAAATGTACTAAGAGAAAAAAAATTCTTTTCAGTAAATTATTTAGCAATTTTAGTTTTAACTTTTTTAATAGAAATAAAGTAGGTAGTTTTATGTTTAATAGTATTTTTTTTTTTTTAAAAAATAAAAAATAGTAAAGTTCTAATATTTTATTAAATTTTATTTTAATTAGTCAGAGTTGTTTTTTTTCTTCTTTTTCCTTTATTTCTCATTTTAAATCAAAGATAATTAAAAAATTAACTTATTTTGGTATAAATGAAAAACAAGTGCAGGAGAATTTTTTTGATTTGTTCTGCAATAAAAAAGGAGGGAAATAACATTTTTTTCTGTAAAAATAGACCTTATTGGTCAGTAGTAAATTTTGTCATGTGGGAGACAGAATTATGATTGGTGGGAGTCCAAAAATGATGGTTTGGGTAAATTAGTAGACCTGAGTCCTCTCATTCTTGGACCAGATGTTGAAGAGGACAGTAAGAGAAGTCTTAAGCTGTTGAGGACAGCACTCAGTCCTGATTCATTTGCTAACGAAGAAATAAAATTTTAGTTGTGAAGAGCACACTAATTTAGAAAAAAAATGTTTTTTAAAATAGATTTAAGAACATGTGTTAAGCCTTAGCTAGGAGCTAAGCATCATCTTCCTCTATGTAACCAGCTCACTAGAAAAATATAAAAGAGAATAATACCCCTAAAGTAATTGTAACAAACTTTGTCTCTACCCAAGAGCATGAGTATATCTAACTTTATGTGTTTACCATATCTGGAAAATGATTAGAAAGAAAAATGGATAAATTATTTTTGTGTGTTAGCTTGATAAATATTCTATTGCAAAATGGAACAAATTAACTGTGCACATTAGCTTGAAATTAAGAAGCTTTCAAGAAAACCTACATGAAAACTGGAAATTACAAGTGTCAAAGAAGGACTCAAAAAGAACAAGAAAATCATAGTTAAAGATATTTTCTTTAGAACATTATGGTTGTTTTACAATAGCGTGTTGAAACCGCTGGAGGGCGGGCTTGGTTTGTAAACAAAGATAAATATAATGTTGCCGGGGCCGAGTTTCTTTTCTTTTTTTTTGGTTGGCTTTGGTTTTTTGATTTTTTTTTGTTTATCACATTTATAAAAGTAATATCAAATCAAATTTTTTGTTTAAACACGACCAAAACAAAAATAAACAAATGCATAAACAAAAAAATTACAAATAAATGAATTTACAAAAAAAAAGTACTTCATTTTTTTGGCTTTTGATTCTTTTTTTTTTTATTATTTATATTTTCAAAGGGGACACGGTTTTTTTTTTTTTTTTACCGTCTACATATTTTTTGTTGTTGTTTTTTTTTTTTTTTGGTTGTTGTACGGCGGCTATCAAATCTATTTTGGCTACCCCAAACAACAAAAAAAAAACCAAAACCAAAAAAAAAAAATGGATCGATTAAAACCAATGATTTTTAAAAAGTAGTTAACCGATTTTTTGTTTGTTTTGATTTAATTCTCATTAAACCCTTTTCTATTTTCGGTTCGGTATTGTACGACAAACAAAAAATCAGCCGATTCAACTACTTCTTCTTTCTTTTTTTCGGTTTGTTTTTATTTTGATAAATAAATCTATTGTCCATTTAACGGTAACATTTACAAGCCAAAGTCCAACTTTGGGAGAGGGGGGGAAAGGGAAGGGTGTTTGCAATTGCTAACAGAACGGAACGCCAACAACTCGAAGATTGACCAAGTTTTGATGGTAATTCCCCCTCAAAAAACATCAATCTATACGGCAATTAAAAGAAACTTTTTGGGCTTTTCAGGCAAAAAAAAAACTAAAAAAAAAAAACACAGCAGGCATGCAGCTTCAAGGTGTTTTGTTTGATAAACCACCGCCGGTACCAGCAGTCAGAGAAGAATCCTTGTTCTTTCTTTGACATTCAGCAAAACAAGTGGTCCTATTTTTTGCAGCTATTCGATTAATCAGCTCGCAGTTGTCGCACGAAACGTGACTTAGAGTGTGATTTGATGGGAAGCGCGCTTTGAACTACACTTGGCCCATTTTTTCAGCAGGAAATGGGGGGCTAGGGAAGCATGAGACTGCTGATAATTGTTAGTAGACCTTCCTAAAAGATGCAAGATAGAGGGGGAGGTGGTCTTAATGAATATTAAAATAGTTTTGACAATCGTAATTCCAGCCACCCTCAGACAATACTGTTAACAAAAGGGAAATATGATTGCTAGTCCGAAATGCTTAGCCCGAATCTAAGCCGTAAGCTGACACGATAGCTTCTGCGGCAAGATTGGCTAAATGTTCACGTTTCTGTGCATTGGCATAAAAATAAACACAGTCAGCCGGTGCCCTCCCCCGTATCAACGGACTATTTCTAGGCTTATGTGTTAGAAATAGAACGTTCGATAGCGGCGGAGGCGGCCACCTAAACGGCATATTTCTGTGTGCTAGCATAGAAATAACGCCCTCCGGTGGTTTCAACACGCTATTGTAAAACAACCAACATTATATTTAAATTTATGGAGTTTTAAAAATAATTTATCTTTTTTCAATGAAACGTTTTTTTTTTTTAATATTTTCCCTCTAAAATAAGAAGAATTTTAATCAATTTAAAATTTTATCTTTGTTAGGTAAATTTTTGTTCTTATTGAGTTGTAATGAATAATTTCTTAAGGTAACATTTTTTTTTGAAAGTTGTTTTTTTATTCAGTGATTTTCCTGGTCAAAATTATAAAAAGGGTTTTTAGGTGATTTAATTTTGTTTTTTTCCCCAAAACTATACAAAGGATAACTGATTCAAAATTTCCTTTTCTCTAATTGTGAAAAAGCTGTTTTTCAACTTTTGTTATTTAAAAGGAAATAATTTAATAAAAGCATAGGTTAATTAATTTAAGGAATAAAATCAATTAAGTTAGTCATTTTTTAAAATATGAAACTACTTTTGTTAAGAATTTTAAATTTAAATTCTCATTTTTTAAATTTTTTGATTATTAATCAGTTAGTTAATTTAATAATTGGTTTAAAAATGTTCTAGTGTTAATACTTGACTTATTACAGTTCAGTGTTTTATGAATTTTTAAATTATCCCAGTAAAATAATTTCAAATAGAGTAAGCAGTTATATTTATGAATCTCTTGTTCACAATCACAGTCTCTAGGTAATTCTTGCTTCCTAAGCAACTTTAGAGCAATAATGGTTGATTCATATGTAGGGATTTATGCTTGGATATCCAGATGATAACTCTGGATAGTGAAAAGATATCACATTGTGATTAGTTTATTTATATTTTTATGTGTTAGTTTATTTAATTGTATATTTGTTAAGATAAAAATGTATCTCTTAGCCACTTATAAATGTTAATTAAAAATGACTAAAAATAAATTAATTGAATTGAAGATTCTGTTATGTAGAAATTGAACATTTTATGAACAAATATCTGTATTTGAGAACTATTTAAAGTTATTCATATATGCAATGTAATTTACATTGTGGGATTTATTTCATTTGTACGATTACATTTTATTTTTTAAAAACAAATGAAAATATGAAATTATGTATTTAGAAATTGTATAATTGTAATCATGTTCAGAAATGATAAAACAACAGATTTTTAAAACTGCTCATATTGTGATGAAAATTTGATATATACTATTCAAATTTAACATATAACTATTTTAAAGAAATTGTTGCATAACAAATAAAAAAGTTTTAAAAGAATTTCAAAATGAGCTCAAAATCAATTTTCTGTGTCAAAGAATTACTGATCTGTGATAATTTTTGTTTATTAAAACAAAAATTTCTGTGTTTTGACCATTTTCAAAATTCTTTATATAAAAAAAAATGTGTAAAAATGTGGACCATCAATGTAGATCATCATCAATATTTGCAATCATTACCAATCCACTGTAGGATTAAGATCTCACCAAGTTTAATCCAGTTTCTTTAATCTCTAGCTTCTCTTCTAAGGATTCAGTTTAAGATTTCAATTTCTCATCTTTTATCATCTCTTCTAACAATATGTCCAGCCCAACTCCACTTCAATCTCATAATTTTTTCATTGATGTCAATAATACCTGTTTGTTCTCTTCCCATGTATTTTATTTTTGATTCCTTGTTGTTACTCCTAGCATACATCTCCTTATTTCATTGAGAGATCTGAAGTTTTTATTTTGCTTTTATGTTAACTGTTCAAGTGTCAATCCATAAATAAGAACTAATAAAACATTTATTTAAAAACTTATCTTTTCAAATACATAAGCATATTTTTTTTTTAAATATTTAATTATTTTTATCAAAAGCACTCCATCCAAGTTTAAATCTATGATTAATTTCATCCATTATGTTACTATTTGTATTAATTATCTGATCAAGATATTTGTAGTTAACTTTTTTTAATTCATTATTATCAGTTATTATTATTTTTCTTCTGAGAAAATCCATTGAACATGATTTTAGCCTTTTAGTATTTATCTTGGGCTCAATTTTTTAAAAACTTTCATCTGATAACTTTTGCATCATTTCCTGAAGCTCTGAACTGTTATTTGCAAAAACAACCGCATCATCTAAGAAAAATCTAGATGACTGAAATAATCTTTATTTACTTTTATTCCCTCTGCTGTCCATTTTAATCGTTTTGTATTTCTTGTAAAACTGCTGTAAAAAAAGTTTTGTAGATATAGAAACATTCTAGTGTACACCCTTCTCAATATTAATGTTCTTAGAATCACTATGCAATCTAGTTATTGCTATTGCGTCTTCTTGAGTATAATAATATCCTGGATCTATAGTTTGATGATCTACAAATGCTTTAATCACTGTAGAAAGGCTATAGAATCAAATATTTTTTAATAATCTACAAATCGAAAGCATAATGGCAAATCATATTCATTGGTTCTTTCTGTAACTTCTCTCCTTACTTGGATGCGATCCACTGTGTCAAATCACTTTTAAATCTAGTTTATTCTTTTAGTAGTTTACAATCTATAGATAATAATATAATACATAAATCATGTGAATCTGAAGCATTAAGATTCCAAATCCTAGTGTATTTTTCATTTTCCATTCTTTTTTGTTAATATTATATATTTCTCCATAAGATGTTGTTGATCTGAAATCTACAGATATTGGTAGAAAACATTTACTTAAAAAAATTTTTTAAAGATCAGACCTTAATAATTTAATTTTTAATTTTTTAGCCATTTCTAATTCATTAATATCTAAATTTTTATTATTATTATTATTATTATTTTAAAATAATCTATTTAATTTATATTTGTTAGTATTCATTCTTTATTTCTACTTTTTTGTATTTAGTTAAAAGTTGTATATTTTTTTCGGCATTAAACATAATTTATGAAAATAATCACATTATCTCAAAATTCAGATGATTAAAAGAATTTCCATTTTAATCTACAAAATACTTTTGATAAATCTGCTGTAAAATGTTTTAAAGAAAATAATTTTTCTAGTATATCTATAAAAAACTGCTAATTTTTTTAATATCTCCATGTTATTTAATTACTGCTTTGTATCTATAAGGAATGAATAATTTCTTGAAGCATTTCTTTTTGTTTTTTATTATTATATACAGTAGCTGTTGTAAAACATTTTTGCACATATCATGCTGCCTTTATATATTATTAGTGTACATTATATTATTTTTTCTTATTATCAATATGAGGATAGTGTTTTAGATCTTTGAAACTTCTTTTTTACAGTTTTCTTCATTACAATTTTTATGCTATCATTATTTATTTTCACATTTTCTCTTCCTGTATACATTGCCTTGGTTCTAAGAAAATTTACTGTAAAGTTACTCTTTCCCATGTTTCTATTATCTGCATAGCTATTTTTCATAAAATATCTTTTTATTGATGTTATTCAAATCTGAATTATCTGCAAAGTCTCTTGAAATTTTATTGAATATTTCTGAAGATTAGATAGGATATCAACTATTATTGTCTTTGTTAGCATCTTTTGTCTTGATTTTTTAGTAATACAAATTTTGCATCTCTAATCAATAATCACTTTCTGTATTGAATCTACTAATTACATGACAGGGTTGAAATGCATATTTTATATTAGTCAAAGTGTAATTCAACTCTGCTTTATTTGTATGTAGATGCATTCATATCCATCTTTTAGATTTTTAAAAAAATAGTTGTCATTATATTTTAATTTCTTTATAAATCCCTTATGACTCTAATGCCTCTGTTTTTTCTTTGAATATAAATTTACTCAATACTCTTTCAAATATTTTAACAATTGACATTATTAAACAACACATTATATTTCAAATGTTTTAGCAATTACTACTGTTAAACAAAATATTTTGCACTAACAAGTATTTATAAAAAATAAGGTCCAATATTATCATCACTGGATGGCAATTTTACTACTGTAAACTAATGTTTCATCAAATTATATACTTTCAGTTTGAAATAAAATAATTTACAGATTAATCTTTTGAAGAAATAAAAAAGTTATGTATTATATTATCTAATCAAACACAAACAGGAATAATTTTACACTAAAAATTAAAAAAATATTGATGTTATATATTCTAGAAATAAATAAATAACTTAGAATAACCTGTGATATGAGAACCATAGCTATAAAATCATCTAATAAAAAGAATTTAAAGTAATGATTATGCAGCATTTTAAGTATATGTAAAACTTGCATATATTATAGGAGCTGTAATAATTCATTCCAGTAGCCAATAATAATACATTAAAGACTAAAATTATTATAGATGAGAATGGAATACAATTTCACTGAAATTTATTTTTGATTTTGAGCTAATAAAGCTTTTGAAATATACTATACAAGTGGAAAAACTTTTATAAAAGAGGAATGTGTGTGTTAAATTAATGTACATGCAGTAGCAGTGGGAGTGGAGACTTTCTATCTGAGGACTTTAAAATAAATTCCCCCCAAAAAATTGTCGTTGATGAGCAGATATATCCCACTGGATGGCGCTGTTTTCACGCTAAAACACATAAAAATGCCGTTTCCGCAGCCGACACCTTCGAACCTGAATTTTCTATAATACTTTTTTGTTGTGCTACAGATTGCAGGCCGCTATGTCGCGTCGCAGTACAGCATGTATGTTTTACGCTGCAAATACATTTTGCGAATTCGCACAGTTTATAAAATGATTATGGCTTGGGGAGAGGGTGTGTTTTTTTTTGAATTTGATGGAAATGTTGTTTTCATTGGATTTTTTTTATTTTAAAGTATTGAAATGTTCAGATTTTGTAAATTAATAATTAACAGACTTTTTACACCGTAGTGTATTGAAGTTTTAAGTAGTAAATGTTGACGAGATATATGAATAAAGTTATTTGGAATTAGGTAACGAGTCAAGTAACGTACTGTTCGTAACATTCCACGAGACATTTTAAGATTGTACAGTGTGTATATTTTTGAAATAAAAAAAAAGTGTTAACACAAAAATATCCAGTAAGAAAAGTACAATTAATTGTACACTGTTTTTTTAAATGTCATAAAAAGCATATATTATAAACATTTTATATATATTTGTCGTTGTTTAAAAAAGTTTTAGTTTCTTTCTTTTCTCAGACTACTGTTATTCTTTGTTGAATATAGTTTACGTTTATTGTTATCATTTATTTTATAGATGTTAGTAAAAAAAAATATTTACAAAAATACGATTTTGATATTTTTTATTTTAACCGTAAACCTAACCCTAAAACTAACCCTAAAGTAACCCTAAAACTAACCCTAAAACTAACCCTATAGCTAATCCTAAAACTAACCCTAATCCTAACCCTAAAGCTAACCCTAATCCTAACCCTAAACGTAAACGTAACAAGTTTTCCTTTTAGTTATCATTTTATTTGAAATAAAAACTAGCGGTAAACAAAATCTCCGATAGAAAATTGATTTTTTCTAATAAAAAGAAAACCAAAAAGGACTAATCAAATTGTAATTTGTTTATTTTATTTTACATTTATTGTTATCATTTAATTTGTATATGTTAATAAAAAATAATATTTAAAATTAAGTAATATCTAAAAAAGACGATTTTCTTTTTGTTTTTATTTTCACATTACAAAAAACACATCAAAATGATTATAATTAACGGCCCGTGAATGATCATATTTTATAATTTTAGCATGAAAAGTGCGCCATCGAGTGGGATTTAGCAGCTATTCTAAAAAAAAAATTATTCAATCATTGCTTAAAGCATAGCTTCGGAGAATTTTTGATATTAATAATACTAAATCTAAATAGTATTGATTATATTAACTTTTCAAAAACTGATTCTTATTACTATATAAATATGAAAGTTTATTCTTTAATAACTCCACAAACATTGCACTAATTTTGATGAATCTTGCATGATTACCTTTTTTTTTTTTTTTGGAGAATTACATAGGCTATGGATTTTTGGTTAATTGTTTTAAAAGTTTGGTAATTTGCAATATAAAAATGTATCAAAATCTTAAACATTTTTGAATGTCCTCACAAAAATGCAAAAAGAGGGCAGCACTGATTAAAAAATTACAGACAGTGAAATTTTCTTAAACAGTTACAAAACATGTTGTGGCTTAAATATTGAAATACATATTACAGAAATGGAGAGAATTCTGGTTTTTTTGTAAAGCAAGTTAAAATTTGATTTCGTAAATATATTTTAAATTAATTAAATTTTTTTGTACTACATAGTTAAAACATGCAAGTGGAATGTCATCAAAATACCACAATATTAAAATTTAATAGCCATTTTTAAAAATTAGTTTATCAGGTGAAAAATATATTAAAACTAAAATTTAAGAATGTCATATCGTAAATTCTAGTTAATTTCGCAGGTGTCATTCATTCAGACATAGTAAAAGTAATTTAAAGTGATTGTTTAATATCTTCACGCTCTCATCTCCAGTACTTAAGATTTGCCCATACTTAAATGTTTGGGTTGAAAGAATAGGTGATTCATTCTATTCTTTCACAAAGACTTTATCTTGTATTGGAAAATGAGAGTATTCATTTATTGTTAAGATCCACAAAGCACATGTGCATTAGCTTAAAAAGCTGATTATTAGTTTATTAAAACTAAAATCCTAAAAGTTGATCAAATTCAGTATATAACTGATTGTAAAAAGTTATGTTTTATGTTATACTGCTGTTGTTAACTTATGTACTATCATTTTATAGATATAATATGTTAATTTATAAGCAGCAGTAACAGCTACATATTGTGTTATATTTTTTTATTCTAACATGAGCAAAGACACTAATATTACTAATATATGCATATTTTAAATTTGTGAAATTAGATTTGACAATATTTTGAAACTGCCAAAATTTATAATACTATAATATAAAGAGTGTTGATTCAATTTATTTAATTTTGAAGGATATATATATATGCTGTACAAACATATTTTTTATTAAATTTTCTAATTATGAAAACTTGTAATTTGAAAAAAATAGAATTAGGAACTATTAAATTGTCATGTGATAATAGTAAACAAAATTTCTGAGCAGACAAAAAACAAGATGCTTATAATGATCAAATAAAAAATTGTGTAAATGGATTGTGATGAATATATGGCTAGAAAATTATTATGCATAAATATTCTGTTGTTTCTTTTCTGAGAACAACCATAGAAAACAAGCCCAGGAAATCAGGAAGTGGTTTAATAGTGGTTTCTCAGCATAAGAAAGTTATGAAAACAATAAGTACTAATATAATTTTTTAATTGTCAATACATTTAATATTCTTACTACATCTGTACCATTTAATATGATGTTTTGCCAAAAATGTGATTCCAAGTAAGATGGATATGAATCCGAACAAGCCTAGGAAAAAGGTTTTTTTATTTTTATCTATTTTATATAAGTAATTCTGAGCCATAAACCTGTTTAAAAGTTGCTGAAAACCAAAAGTAATGGAACTATATAATATTTAACTGTTGAATGAAGAATATTTAAGCTTTAGAAGAAAAGCTGAATCCAAAACTTTGAATTGATTATGGCAACATTTTTTTTTTGTATATATATTGGTATTATCTGAAATGCATAAAATGCTCAAACTTTAATAAGTTAAAACCGTTGAGTTATATATTTAAATGAATATTTTAAAATTCTAATGATCTGGAATTTAATTTTTTTCCTTTAATGCATTTTTTGTGTGTGAAATATTGTTTTAGTGAAAGATTTAAATTTATAAAACTTCTGTCATAAGCATTTTACCTGCTAGTAAAGAAAAGATTATTTTCTTTTAAACTTTTAATATATAGCTGAGAATGCTTTTGGCCTAGCAGCCAGTTCATAACACTCAAACTTAGTGGCTGAAATTGACCGACTAGGCCGAAAACATGCTCAGCGATATATTGAAAGTTTAAAACAATATAATATTTTATTTACGAGTGGATAAAATGCTTATGATAGAATTAGAATTTATAGAAAAAAGGTAAATAGTTGTAGAATTATAAAACTTCATAGTTAAGTATATTAAAATATTTTGATTTATATCTTAATACATAATTTCTATTTTTTTTACATTAAATATTTTAATAGTAATTAATGTGGGTTTTATAAGGTTATTTAAATTGTAGTATTATATATGGTACACATATCTCTGAGATGTTTAGTTTTGACTTGGTGTTTAAATTATATATTTGATTAATTAATTTAATCAGAGTCATGTGTAAAAGTACTGATTATTTGATCTGTAATGGAATTTAATTATATGTGTGCCTATATGTCTAATTTTGACATCGTATATGATTTTTTTTTAATGTTATTTTCTAAAACCTATTATAAAATTATTTTGCGTCTATGATATTCTTTGTCTAAGTCATGCACTTTTTTTATATCATATTTTCATTGTATATTTGTGTGCATGATTATTACTGGAGATTAACTCTTAATGTCTCGAACTGTGATAAAGGCAATATAACTAAATGAAAAAATATATATGGAATGATTTAAATAAAGTGAAATTAATTTTTTTAGAAGTTTAAAAGGTGATGCTGTCTGAAATGAACAAGCATTCATCTCATCAAATAAATAAACTAATTTTTCATTTTCCATTTTTTGGGGGTCAATAAAATAAAGTATTTGATGATTATTGTTATTAAGAAAATGAAGCCAGTTCAATACTTTTATGGTGACATATTTTGGATATTCAATCTATTTAGCTTGATAATAATGGATAGTTCTAGTGGTATTCCATAACTGAGTCTGATATTGATAAGTTTCATTTTATAATTTAAAGCACATACTTGTAACCATTACATACACTGCTATACATTTAGTGATTATATGAAAAAGATATCTGCGTATATTGTGACAAAACTTTTCCTATTTGCTATAAAGCAATAAATCTTATATAATAATTATTAGCCCTTAATTTTTTAAGGAGTAAATATGTTCCACTTCCAGTTAAACATTTTGTGTCTGACATATTTCTTATTCAAACTCATAACAAAAACTTATTTTCTGCTAAAAATAACTGAAATTTTATATTAGTTGAACTGTGAAGTAGGTTGCTAACTTTTATTATATATTAGAGTATGTGGATTTGGTAATGACTTGCAAATTACTTTTGTTTTGTGAAAAATATAATATAATCAACCACTGCAGTGATAGGACTAACTTAGAAGCATCAGTAATATTTTATAAATAAATAAAAAATATTTTCGAAAAATAAGAGGAAGACTATTGCATTAGTAAAAGATTGACTTGGGAAAGAAAAAAAAATAGATAAACTACAGACCTCAAATGTTTTAGCTTTTTTTTTTTTTTTTTTACAATGCATAAATAAATTTTATATTTAGAAATGTATAAATAAATACATTTTTTTAATTTTAGCATTCACTATTTTAAATAAGTAGATAAGTTATTGATTTTATCAGTGCATCATTCATCTTTAGCTCAAATCCTATTATAACTACCCTTCAGCCCAGAAGTCAGACTAATATTCCACATTGTAGATACATTGAACATACACGTTTTCAAGTAAGTCGTATAGCAGATATTACAATTTAACTTCATTTATATATTTTTTTAGATACTTAAACTTAATTTTATATATAAGTAGATTTTAAACTTTTATTCCATCACACATTATTGATACAATGATCCAAGACATGAAATAAATAAATAATCCCCAAGATATGCATTTCATACTGAATCAGCACTTATTAGCTGGCCCAGATCATAATCTCTTACAAATATCTTCATCACTTGTTCAATAAATATAGATAGCAAATTACTATAGTTTAATTGACAGCTTTCAAATTTATTGCACTTACAATTTAGATACAAATCACTTAATGGAAATTTATTAAGTTATACTAATCATTTATTAAGTTACACATTATCCCTATCCCAAATATATACTTAAAGTCTTACTTAATGAATAATATATCTGTAATGTTATAGAGGTATCAACATCTGATTTCCTTGCCCATGTTTGATAGTTATATTAACATTTACTACATCACTCTCATACAACGTAGGGACTGGTTTCTATCCATTTTTAATACCTTGTGAAGGGGTGCCTAATCATTGCATTATAATATTTGTAAGCCATTTGGTTTTATCAGTGCATCTAAACTATCACCACTATCAGGCAAGGTAAGGATAAGTTTCTATTCCCCCTTTTTTAATACCTTGTAGAGAGGTATACAATCATTGCATGATAATATACATTATAAGTTTTTGATTTTATTAGGGCATCATTCACTTTTAACTCAATCCAATAGCAAGACATCCATCAGCTCAGAAATCAGACCAACCTCTCACTCTACAAATACATAGGAACATAACACTTTTTCAAGTAAGCTATATTATTACAATTTAGCTTCATCAACATTATTACTTCATATATACATATATATTTAAATAGATTTTAAACTGCTATCATATATTACTGAAACACATCCCAAATATGTGAAAAAGATATATGAGCCCCAAAATGTGCATGTTGTGCTGAACTAGCACTCATCAATTAGTCCCAATGTGAAATGTGCATCTTGGGGATAATTTTTTTTTTTTTCACATATTTTGGATCATGTGTAGAAGAATGGAATAGAATTTAAAATCTATTTAAATACATATATGAAGTTAATTATCTAAAAATAATGTATATATTAAGTTAAATTGTAACATGTCTATGGCTTACTTGAGAAAGTGTATGTTCTTATGTATCTGTAGTGTGGGAGGTTGGTCTGATATCTGGGTTGATGGATGGTTGTGATAGGATTGAATTAAAAGTAAAAGATGCTTTGATAAAATCAAAAACTTATATTGCATATTATTGGCCATTGATTGTACACCTCTCCACAAGGTATTAAAAAAAAGTGGATAGAAACTTGTTCCTACCTTGTATAAAAGTAGTATAGTGAAAGTTCAGATGCACTGATAAAAACAAATGACGTACAAATATTATAGTGCATGATTGGGCAGCCTTTATAAGATATTAAAAGTGGATAGAAACCAATCCATATCTTGTTTGAGAATGTTGTAGTGAAAGTTATCATAACTGTCAATGTGGGCAATGAAATCTGATATTAATACTTCTATAACACTGCAGATATATTATTCGTTAAGTAAGACTTAAAGTATATATTTGGCTAGGGATAATGTCTAGCTTAAAAAATGATTAGTAAAAGTTAGTAATAAATTTTCCATTAAGTGGTTTATATCTAGTTACAGGTGCAGAAAATTTGAAATTGCAAATTAAACTATAGTAATTTGCTATATGTAAGAAATTGTGATCTGGTCAACTGATGAATACTGGTTCAGCATGAAATGTGTATCTTGGAGACCATTTATTTTTTTCACATGACTTGGATCATGGTTTTTAGTATTGAAATAGTATTCTTTGTCTATCATCCTGTTTCACCTACTATGTGCCATAGTAGTATCGTTTTCCCTAGTTCAAACCTGTCTTAGTCCACATATATAAGCTTATACTTGGGCGTGTATTTGTATCTGCGCTCACAGAGAATAGTTATGTTAATGTTTGTATACGTATAATGTATACACATTTATAATTATAAAATTAATAAAATTAAAATAAGTTGTAAACATCATTGTATGGGTCGGAGCATACCTATGTATATATGCAAAGAGAACTAATGGCATTGATTTAATAAACATTAAATATTTTCTAAATTATTTTTAAGTTATTTAATTTACAGAATCGTTGGTATTCGCATATAATTTTTAAATCCAGGGGTGTCTGTCTTATGTATATAACAGAATGTTGGCAGCTTAAATCTCTTAAAAAAGGAGAGAATGAAGGTCATTGGTTTCTCAGAAATACCTCTAATTAAATGGTAAACTGAGAGCCAAAGATTTTTAAAGATTTAAAACAAAGTTCAAAAGGGCGAAGGCAAATTCATTAACAGGCACCACTTGTCAATAGCCAAGTCAGAATCTTTTGTTCTTAGTAAAATTTATGCTGGCTATTAAAAATTTAAAATTAAAAGTCATAAACAACTTTTGATGGCTTATGAGGGGGGATGATAAAAAGTTAATAAAAAACCACAAAATTCAGACAACAGGGTTCACTCGTTCACTTTTTTTTACAATGAGAACCATGGGGTAAAGCAACCACTACCTCTCCCTTGCAGAGAATCAGTCCATGATGGAGACGGAGTTCAAGACTCACAGCCTGCCAAAAAGACATTGCACAAGCCAGCCTAATGGATAGTGCCAGCATCAAGCACCTCAGCTAGAAGATGATCGATATATTTCTTCCTGCAGAGCTCTATAAAAATATTAAACTAAACTTTTAAATTAATTCCTAAATCTAAAGCTAGCTAAATAATGAACATTCAAATTAATAATTTGTAATCACTTTTTAAAATTAAATTATTTAACTTTAATCTTTGTAAGGATCTTGCCTGCTTAATAAATATTATAATTGATAATTTTCTTAGCACAATAACTGTAATCAGTTATTATTACTGTATTTATCTATCTTTCTAATCTGTGGTCATGCCTATGTTCTATTTTATATTTTGTAATTTATCTATTTGTTATGCCATTCAGAGCAGAGATTGATAATAATAATAATTTTGGAAAGTTGTTTAGATGCTCTCGCATAGCTAATTTATGTTGCTGATTAGCACACCTTATAAATCTCCGATCTGAAAACCTACTTATATATATATATTAAAGCTACTATGTTTTGGCTTATTGTTTAATTCAGGTTTGCTTATTAAATGTCTGTTTAGTTAAGTATGAGAGAATGATATTTGAAAGGATATTATAAGTTATTAGTTAATTTTAAGCCCCAGATATGGTTTACTCCCCCTTAGTTTATTCTTATAAATTTAAAAAGTTTATTATAAGATATATACGGATTACTGGATAAACTAGGTCACTTTTAATTACTCTCTTTTAGCATGATTTTTAAGCGTGCTGATTTACGAACAGGCTATAGTAGTTTTGCAGAATGAAACTAGATTTTGCGCTGGATTACTTTTAATGTTTATATTTTAGAAAGTGTTACAAATGTGTTTTTATAAAGCACACAATATGCCTTGTTGTTATATTTTTATTAAAATGGGCTTTGGTTTTAAGGGCCACCCCATTATTCTTAGTTCGGACAGCTCACTCTTTTAGAATTGGAATATGAAGATCCAGATTGTTTTATAAGCTCCAATAACCCAAACTAAATGTTCACTTTAAGATAGCAAGTCATACGGTCCACGGGAACTGAGTACTTGGTACTGAATCCCATGAGTAACTGCACATTCAGGCCGCATCTCTTACTTATTTTATGTAGGGCTGTAGTCTCAGAAATTTATGCTACAAATCACCAGTTCGTCCTTCATAATATTGTTCGTTCAGCATTGATCTGAACCTCCGACCTAATTTATATTATGCAATCTGCATAAAGAGCACATTTATTGCTCATTATGTAAAATAATAATAAGGTATTAGTTATATGTTATCATTCTCCTGGGATTTGACTATTGGCAAACCTTGTAGGGATGCCATACCTTAGTTAAGACATGAATAGACTGTAGAATAAAACTGTAATAAACTCTTATAAAGTGCACAAAAGATGAGAAACTGCTCTCATTGCTATAAGACACCTGTGTGTGTAAACCCAATACACTTTGTATATTTGTATTGTTTATCATATATTTTATAATTAAATATTTAAAACTTATAAATATTTAGTGTGTTATTTGTAATTCATTACCAAATCTTGTTCCAAATCTACTCTAATATAATGTTAATTATTGATGTAAGCATTATCTAGCCATCCATATGTATGTGTGTGTTTACTAAGTTATTAGTAATATAGTAATATTCCCAGAGTCTTTTGCTCCACCCTTTGCTACTGCCGGCACGCGAACTAAGACAGTGTAGCCTCATATATGTTATTCATAGGGTAGTGAATCATGGAATGTTGGTGAAGGAGCTGAGGTGCGATCTGATTCGAGGCCTCAACCCCTCATTTAGATCAGCCTTGGTATAATTTGTCAGGACCCTGGATTTTGTTGTGTGAATGTACAAATATGACTGTTAAAGTATTGTGTGATGGAATAGAAGTTTAAATTTATTTAAATACAGTATATGTAAAGTTAAATTGTAACATACTGTATGGCTTACTCAAAAAAGTGTATGTATGTTCCTATGTATGTGTAGTGTGGGAGGTTGGTCTGACTTCTGGGCTGATGGATGGTTGTGATAGGATTGACTTAAAGGTGAATGATGCACTGGTAAAATCAAAAGTTTACAGTGTTGATTATCATGCTGTGATTGTATACTTTTCTACAAGATATTTAAAAAAAAAATTGGATAGAAACTTGTTCCTACCTTAACTGAGAATGGTGTAGTGAAAGTTTAGATGCACTAATAAAATCAAATGATCCACAAATAAACTGATAAGTAAATGACATAGTAATTTTTTTTAAGTCATGAAAAAATTGAAAGTTTGAAATATTTAATTATTGAACTCTAAAATGTTCAAAATAGTTTATTCTCTACTACATTATTTATGCAAGCAATTAGTTATTTATGTGATACCAAACTGATTTACTATTTTACATTGTATTGTTTATGAGTAAATAGACAGGTCTCTATTGCATAGCTGATTTCTTAAGAATTCTTATATATATAAATTATGTACTAACATTGAGAAACAATTCAATGGTATAGATCAGTGGCCTTCAACCTTTTCACACCTGTGGATTGGCAAAAATAAGGATAAGATTTCGCGGACTGGCAGAAGTCTACAGATAAATTTTCTTAAAGATTTAAACTGCCTAGCCTTAGATAAGTATAATTGTTATAACTGACCAAAACAACACACTAGTTACTGTGTATTGTAATGGTGTTGCTTACCTTCACATGCTGAACTCTTTCTCGAGTTGCGCAGTCATACTGCTACAGAAAACTAGAATAATAATTGTTCTCATTGTGCCTGCATGCAAGAATAAAATGTTATTCATCTGAATGTTGGGAAATATCATAACTAGTGTAATTACATGACAATGATTATGATAAATGTAATATCTGTGTTTAATGTTAAATATACAAGATGAAGTTATATATATATGGAGTTTGTATAATAAAAAAATATTTTTTTTTAATTTTTAATTTTTTTTAGAAAAATAATAAAAAATTTAATTCCCCTACCCCCATAAACATCTGTGATAACTAGAAAAATAAATTAATTTATGTATGATTGATTAGATTTTGTTTTAGTTCTGTTTCTTCTTCTTTTTTAATTGGGTAAAAATGAGATTAAAATAACACAAGCTGTAAAGCCACTGGAAAAATTGAGCTCAAAAATTGTTTCGGTAAAGTGTCACATAGAAATAAAACAATCATTATAAAGATGTCACTTTGCTAAAAAAAAAAAAAAAAAGATAATAGATTTGCATTCTCGATGAAGGGAAATCATCATCAATGATCTGTCTCTATTTTGTGAAGTTTACAATTTCAAAAAGAAATGTCACACAAAATAAAAAGATGATACAAATGCAATAGAAAATTTTGCTATATGTGACCAATAAATGAGTTGACGCAATAGAGAAATGCCTACTAGGTATAGAAATTGACATATAAGGAGTGGTGCAATTATCATGAAATTGACGCTTTGTCTTTTAAAGATTGCATTTTCTGATAAATTCCTTTGATTATTATTTAATAATTATAGTATTGTCTAATAATTTAAATAAAATTTTTGATTTATAATTAATTTTATTTAAGCAATTGCGATGAAAAAATAAATAAAAATTGTTTATATTAATTAAAAGTTTAAAATCTTATTATTTTGTTATTACAAACTTTCCTGCCAGTCTAGCACGGACCGGCAGAAAACTTCTGTGGACCAGCGCCGGTCCGCTGACCAAGGGTTGAAGACCATTGCTATAGATTATTTTATAGTCAGAAATTATGGATGCATGACTTTTTTTAATATTATTTCTGATGCATAAATTATTTTTCCTTTCACATTTAACATGGTCACTATTTGATTTTCAAATCTGAAAATTATCATTAAAAACCAAATTCACATTTTGTATTATAAATGAAATTCTACCACTTTTAATCTTATAGTCTTAAACAGTACTAAACACATGGTAATAAACATTTCTAAAGTGAAAATGAAATTGTAATTGTTTTTATTATTATTAAAATAAATGTAAATTTGTTGACTTTTTTATTTTTTAACTTTCTCTTCAATAATTTATTTATTTATCCATACTCTTTTAATCTTAATTACTTTTTTATCACTAGGTTTATTGCAGTTTTATTTAAATTGGACTATAGGAATAATTACATTTGTTTTTGTGATTTTTTTAGGTGCTGGAGAAAATTTAGAAAATACATTAGGAGCATTTCAACAGTAAGTAAAGATTAATATAATAAGTAGAATTAAACATTTGTAACAAGTTATCATGCTGTAAATTTTCTTAATGTATAAGTAGTTATTATCCTAGAATCATGTTCTGTAAGTTCAAGTAATCTGTGGGCACTAGTTTCTGACTTGTATTTATATCATCGAAGACTACTAGCTGGAACTAATGCTCTTTTGCAATAAAAATCCAACAACCAATTGGTTTAGAATGGGGATTTTATAGCAATATATCATCTGGTACTCATTATAAACTCAAGCTTTTAGTAGATGACATAAGAATAGAATGACTACAAATGTTTATTAAATTACATAGGCAAGTAAGCGTATGAGGTCATGTGATGTTGTATACAATTATTTATACATTAGTTAAAACTTGTATTAAAAAAAAATCTGCTACACTTATTGTTTGAAAACCTTTATCAGACAGTTTTAAACAATTCAACCTGAACCTCATGTATAAATCATGGTTTTTTTACTATTATTTTATTTTGTTCTGAAGCACCAATAAAGTTAATAGAGGAAATTTTTGGGTTTGTTTTAAATAATTTCCATCATATGTCTCATTCTTTGGAAGATTTTCTGTATTTTCCTGCCAACACTTCTTATATCCTAAAAATACATTTTTTTGTTTTTTTTATCTTAATAAGAATTTCACATTGAGGTTGAAAGGTTTTTATAATTTCTAATTTTTCTGAAGATATCTTTTTTTTTAATTTGATGTATTTTTAAACAAAGCAAAACTCTCCATACAGTATTGCCAACCAGAGTAATCAATGAATGCCAGAAGGCTTGTGCATAAAATTCCTATCTAATGCCTACTCATCCAATATCCCCAGACTAGTTTCTGGCTTGTGGCCATCGTCAGTGAGGAGCTTTGGATCTGAGAGCACTGCACCTAGATCTTAGGATCTAATGCAACCCTCCAGCACTCACCTTTTATCTCTACTTAACTACAAAACTATGAGGATATTGGATGAGTAGGCATTAGATAGGGATTTTATGCACAAGCCTTCTGGCATTCATTGATTACTCTGGTTGGCACAGGGTGGCAATACTGTGGGAGAGTTTTGCTTTGTTTATAAACAATTATGTGGTAGTATAAGATAGTGATCATGATGATGTATTTTTCTAATTGGCAATTTATTTTTTCTTATTCCTTTTTGCATGTTGTTGAAAGCAGGCATATTTACGTAATAGTTGCTAATCTTTTCTTTGCAATTTTTTTTAACTATACTTGATCAATCGGTTTATATATATATATATTTGGGTCAGTTATTTAATTTCTTTCCATATTTCATCAGATTCTCATTTCATCAAGTTTATTTTCATTATCTGCATATTAATATTTATTCTATAATTACCAAAATATGCGAATATAACAAGGACTGGATTATTTGTGGTGCACGTTTCATGCACACATTATCTGTTTGTTGGAAGGACCATCCACATTACTATACGTATCAATTAAGAAATATAAAGTCAGTTAAAGTTAAAAATGGGGTGGGATTAAGGCAAGGATGTCCTCTGTCACCTATTTTGTTTTTGTTGCATTTGAGAGAAATGGAGAAAGACTAGGAAGAGGGGGTAGAGATATCATTAATAGTTGAAAAGGAAGTATACCCATTGTTGGTCTTTTATTTGTGGATGATGTTTTTTTTGTGTGCAGAAAGAAGGGAAGATATGAAAGTTATGCTGAGGACATGCGTGAAGGTGGGTAAAGAGATGGGAAACAAATTTAGTGAAGAAAAATCAAAAGTAATGATGATTAATATTGGGGAAAGAGAAGACAAATAATTTTTATTGGGGGATATAAAGTTAAGTGTGGTGAATATATATAACTATTTGGGAATCGTTTTAAGTAATCAGAGAAGTTGCTTGGATGAATGGGAGAAAAAATTGATAAATGAAGCAAAGAAAAGAAAGGGATTGATAAAGAAATTAACAGTGTTCTCCTATAATAAATATGATGTAGCTAGGATTGTATGGAAGGGAGTGACAGTAACAGGGTTAACATATGCTAATGATGCATTTTGTGTTAGTATACAGAAACAGAATTAGAATTAAAACCAATTCTTTTTTTATGTTGCACTTCAAGTATACAATAGTCAAATATGTTTAAAAATACATATATACAAGCAACAAAGATTACAAATTATAAAATTATTATATAAAAGCCTTTTTCGGCAAATTATGTTTTTTTGCCCTTTTCAATATGTCTCCACGATTTAAAGCACATACAGCGACATCTATATCAATACATGAGAGAAGATAGATAAACAAATGGATATTTGACATGATCTATTATGTGATTTTTTCCCCCTCAATTCTACTACAAAATTACTCTGTTATATATATTGAATGGATATATATCCACATATATTAATTAATTAACTATCCATTCTTTATCCATTAACCACTTATTATTTAACTTAATGGATGTTTTGTATATATTCATACAGTTGTTTTTATTATACATGATGTAGTTTGTTTCATATATTTTACGTCTATTAACATTTTTAATATAATCAAGAACACTTATATTATCAATACAATTTATTTTATGTCCATACTGCAAATAATGAACATATAACGCAGATCTATCATCTTTCCTAGCAATAGCATCATTGTGTTCTTTAGTAAAGAGGTATTAGATTACTTAGAAAAAGTACTGAGAAGTAGGAAGACATGCATTAGATGCAGAAGTGTGGATGGCAAAGAAGGCAATTCAATGAGAAATGGGATTTCAAGTTTTTATATGAGAGATGCAAAAAGCAAAATGAAAATGTTCGGTAGATTACAGTTTATGGATAATAAAAGAATAGCCAAAATAGTATTTAATTGGGTTATGAATAACTTGGCAGGCAACAAGATGAGTGCGAAAGGTAATCGGTTATGCAGAAGATTTAGATAAAGAATTTGTGTCAGTATACTTATACAAAAGGTGAGATGATTGTGTTAGGAGAATTGTTGAGGGTTTTAGTGTTAAGGAATGGGATAGAAGAATGGATGCAAAAAAATAACAAAATTAATTACTTTATCCAATGTCTGCTTAATAAATTCAAATGCAGTGATAGAGTAAAATAGAATTTGGAGCTCAAGGTTCATGGATTGCAGCTCAATTCTGTCACTTCCAGTACACAGACTTCAAACAGATTCTCCAAGCAACCAATAATTTATGTTATCTTATTTATTATCAATACTTTGTTAATCTTTAAAACAGATTGCATCCAATTTCTAACTAGTGGAGAGAGTGGTATTACTGAAGAAGAAGAAATAATTTTTTCAAATACATTTTAAAAAAAAGGATGACATTAAATTGCTAAATTGGAAACTGATCTGCATTTTGAATAAGAAATTTAAAAAGTTTTATCGATAAAAATTAATCTTTTGATTTATAGTTTTAATTATTGAGATATTTTTTTCTACTGATATAAAAATAAGCTTATAATGCATTTTAAAATTAATTTTTATTTAGAGTAGAGCTTTTCAACATTAAGTAATCCAAGGGTCATATTAAAAAAGAAATATTTAGCAAGGGCCACATCCAAAATAATAAACACAGTATATATGTATGGTGTTTACAGAAGTTTTTATTTAAACAATAGACAAGATACAATAATAATCTATAATCAACATCAAGATTATCTTTCAGTGATTTTTTCACTTGAAAGAAATTAAAACCTCTGTGCTAGCTGCACAAACTTCCATCACAGGCTGCATGTGGCCCATTATGGGTAATATTTTAGACAGTTCTGATTTAGAGAATTAAATCAAGACTTTGAGTTTATAGCAAAATTAAATTATTTTTTTAGCATAATTAAACATTTTTAAAACTATTAAAATTACAAAATATTTAAAAAACAGTAAAATTACCTTGGGTTAAAAAAAATTTTTTTTTGGACCTTTATTAATATTAAAATTAAAAAGAAAATCTAGTTTTCCATTTGCATAGGTTTTTAATATTTCAAAAAAGAAACATTTTATTTATTATTAAAAATAAGTTTTTATAAAATAATATCTTTGAAAGAAAAAAAATTAGCCTTAGAAAAAAAAAAAAACTTTTCACCTTTATTAACATAATGTAAAAAATTCTTGCCAAGTTCTTTTGTTTTTATATTATAAACGGTTGTAGTTTGCGGACTGTACTGCCGCCACCAGAGGGCGCGGCGACATCATCAACAACCGGCCTGAAAATGGCAAGTGATAATTTTTTTTACGAAAACGCCTCAAAATCGACAAATAAAAATGCCTAAGGCAATGTATGTACAGCAAATAAATCGAAAACTACAAATTAAAAAAAAATGCTAAAAAATTCAAATAATAAAACCAAAAAACCATGAAAATTCCATTACGAACTATACCTAAACAGTTAATAAAATTAGTTTGTACAATAAACTAAACAAAACTATACATACTAAAATTAATATTTATTTATATTTTTAATGGAGTTTAATTTATGATGATAAAAAAGTTATTGAAATCTGAAAAATTCATAAATCTTAAAAAATTATGGAACCGGGGATTTCAAATTAATAATGTTTTACATGTACTGTATATCATTATTATTTTAAAAAACCCAAAAGATTTATATGTTTTCTAATTAATATTCATTTTGATTTGAAAGGGAATATTTTAATTCTTCATTTTTTTTTTTGTTACTTTATTATTATAATATTTTTTTATATATATTTTATAAGTGCTGTAAATGTAGGAACAGATATGTTAGAGCTGGATTGCCAGTTAACTAAAGATGGAGAAGTAGTAGTGTCACATGATAATTATCTAAAGAGGACCACAGGAGTTGATGCCTTTATTTCAGAACTCCATTATTCGGTAAGATTTTAAATATGTAAAAAATTAAAATGGAATGTTATCTTTGGTTACATATATACCTTAACTTTATTATAATATAGCTAACAAAAATAAATTATATATTTTATTTATATATAATGATTTATATTTAGTGATTTTATGAACATTTCATTATATATATATATTTGTTGAAATAAATGAGCATTTTATTTTTTGTTAAGATTTCAACATTTTAATTTGTGTATTTATATATATATGTACATATACACCCGGGCCTCGTTTTATGCGGGTTTATTTAATGCGATTTTGAAGTTATGCGATTCATGTTTCTTCTTAATATCTTTGTATGCGGTTTTCTTTTATGCGATAAAAATTATTCGATCAGAAGTCGAGCTCCGATAATGCGCTATTACTTTAAATATTATAAATTTCGCGCACTCATGTCATATTTAAAGTAATAGCGCATTATCGGAGTTCGACTTCCATCTAATAATTTCACCATTTTCAGCGCTTTATAATAGTACTGTAGTAGATTTTATGCAATAAAGAAGTTCATAATTCACTTAAAATCAGAATTTCCCCATTTTATAAACACACATTAAATTTTACAAGACTATAATGTAAATCTGTTCAAATGTTATAGATGAAAAATACTATGCATGTTGTTTTTGCATTTTAAATCACGTTTTATTTTTGCTATTTATAAAAAGAGTACGTAATCAATTAATCATTTAGTGTCCGCAAGTTTTTTTTTTAAAAGGTGAGTAACAGCGGTGGGCACAATTAAATTTGACAATTAAAATCTGATTTTTAATTGTAATTAGCAATTTAAAAATTGCGTAACGTGATCTGAAATTAAGGTGATGTGAAACGATGAAATTTGATTTTAAACGGAATTGAAAATGAAAAAATTAAAGACAAAAATAAGAATTTAATTTTTAATTGTTAGTTTTAATTAAATTTTGCCCAACAGTGGTGAGTCGATATCTTTTTATTATCGTAAGTTTAAGTTCTTATTTTTATTTTAAACTTTTAGTTTACTCTAACGGAGAAAAAAAAAACACTCAAGAAAATGAATATTTTTGGAAACAAAAATTTCAATTTTAGATCGCTTAGCGAAATGGGAAGGATCAACAGTGATTGGAAAACTTTTTAGTTGTATTTCCTCTTGACTTCGTTTAAGGAGAAGCTACAGTACTTCACATCACATCATGATGAATCTGATGTCTCAAATAGCGATAATGATTAAAATACCGTACATGTATGAAAAAAATATAAATTACACATAAAAATATATTGTTTTGAATAAAATTAAATACTGTAGTTAATAAAAAAAGTAAAAAAAGTTTGTCTTGTATCAATTTTTTTCAAATTTGAAATTTTTTATTAGTCATATTTTATTTTCTTACTTTTTTTTTAATGCGAATTTTAAAGTAATTTTACGTTGTTGCTTTGCTTTTATGTGATTTTTGGAAAATTACAGTACGTATCCCCCATTTTTCAAGATAAGTTAAGTCTATTTTTGTGCGATTTCTTTTGTGCGCATTTTCTGAGGAACCTATCTAGCACATAAAACGAGATCCAGGTGTACATAAAATTCTTTTTTTATTATTTATTTAAAAAATAATGTTTAATAAATTTTATGTATACTAAATTTGTAAATGTTAGACAAATTAAAAGAATAATTTAAAAACAAAATGTCGTTGAATTTTTGTTGTGGAGGCATACTTAAAAATATGACTGAGATTGCCGAAGGCAAATAGTTCCCAAGCTTAACCATAATAATCCAGTTATAACCAACTATCTAAAGCCACTAGAATTAATAAAATGTTAGAAATAAATGGAATGCTAGGACTATAATTGAGGTGGAGAAAATGCTAATGTTAACATGGTTTAGTTTGTAAACAGGTATGAAGAAAGTGTAAGAGTTTTGTATTTTAGAGATATTGTTTTTAGATCTTAGAACAGCGATAGTTTTAGAAGTATCTTCCAATAAATATAGATTGATGGTGTTGTTAAGGTATATGAAGGGACTAGATTCAACAAATAATTATAATGATGGTGAAGTAAAAAATCTGTATGAATGAATTGAAAAAGTTATTGGAAGGGATATAAAAGTAGATATATAATAATAATGATGATGGAGGAGGAGGAGGAATTGAAGTGATGTGATAGAATAAGAAAGAGATTATAAAATTATTGGAAAGTATGGGTTGTAGCTGAGAGGTCAAAGGATTATAAAAGATATGATATTGAATTACAGAAGATATGAGAAATTTTCTAGCAATGGAACAAAAAAGTTAATTGACATTAGACAGTAAAAAAATACTAATTATTATAAAAAATCTGTAAAAAGTTTGTCTGGTTTAATAAGATGACTTGGTGGTGGCAGATAACTAATGTTAATTATCAATGCTCATTTTATACTTGATTTTATCAGACCTAATTATTAGTGGTAAGTGGGATTTAGATAGATATGTATTTATATATAAATAAATAATTTATTTTGAAGAATTATATTTTTCTTTATGTATATATGTTTTATGAATACATTTATTTACACAGCTCCCATCTTTTAATTTTTTCTTAATCTTTTCTTATATTATTATTATATTCCGCATCTCCCCTTCATTTTCTCTATTTTTCTCTTTTAAGAAACATATATTCACTCCATTCTCTCTTTAATTCTATCAAAAATTTTTCTTTTTTAATCTTTTATATAAATATATTAGTATTTTTAACAATAAATAATTATATGTTTTTATCAAAAGGTCATACTTAAAGCATATAAGTCAAATAAGGTTTTTCATTTTTCTCCTTATATATTTTAAAAATCTAATTGCCGTTTCTCTTTTCTATTAATAGTTCAAATGATTGGTTTTTATATAATTATATTACAGATAAAATATTTTATGAGCCATTTTCTCAGTTCCTAATTCAATGCCTTTTAAAACATTCTGATTCTTTTATTGAAAGTCTGTTTAGCTATTGTAATTTTTAATTTATATTCATATTTTAACATCCAATACCCTGATCTTTTACCAATCCCTCAGGTATGATCAGATTATCGACCTTTGCTTCGATAGATATATTTATGAATGACGACTAATCTGTCCTCAAGTGCCAATCTTATCTAACAGTAATAATTATATCTTCAAAAACACAAACTAAAAGTTTCTAGTGGTCTCTAAGATGAAATATCCAGACTAGCTCATTCTCAAGGCGTGGGAGATAAATCTATCTGAAGAACAGTATTCGTGTAATAAATAAAAGTAAATCATTTATACTTTCATATGGATACTACGCGAATCATACGACTTACAGTCCAAATAAATACGTATTTCCTAATTTAAATTATAACTTTTATTAGTACATTTACATATATATTTTTATTTCAAACACCTAATTCATTCATTAAATCAATATTATTTTATCATACATAGATTTATGAAAGAGAACAGATATATACGTCAGAGTTGTTTGTTAACCGTGGCATATATATTAAAACTTTAACGGAAAAAAAAATCTTTCTTAACATTTCACTAAAGCGTATGTTTCTTATTACACTAATGCATAAAATGTTCGTTAATTATAGATATAAAGTTATAATTACCTCCTTAGAGGACGAACGTTCATGATTTAGGGCGGATCCTCTGTAAGCTTACAGTTTCGTACTGGAGATTGTCTTATGAGTAATAATAAATCAGTACAGCGAGTAAGGCTTCCAGTGTTGCACAGTTATTACTTTCTCCTTTAGTTTCTAGGTAGGTGTTTCACGCAGATGGTACGGTTGTTATATTTGTTGGTAATTACTTGAACAATCCATTTGGTAGAGTTAGATTCTTAATTTTTATAATGAATGTCGTTGTGTTCAGACAGCTATACATGGGGCCGAACTAATGAATCTGCACAATTAGCTTACCCCAACATTTCTATGGGATGCATTTCTATGGAGATTTATAAATTGAATGAAAGTCGTAATTTATTTTTTTTAAATTATTTCTTTAACGATTCATTGATCTGCTTCACTTCTCAGTCAAAATCCGAATTACTTTTTTTTTTTGTTTTTATCTTTCCTCTTCTTTTTTCTTTTTCTTTTAAAAAAGTTCTCTTTCTTTTCATGTAACCTTCATAACTTTCTCACTTTAGATCTATCCATCCGCTGATGACCCCATATCTCTGGAATGCTTTTAGTGGCAGCAAGTTTCCATTGTTTCTAATTATTGAACAGCGTTCTTGGAAATCTAATGGCAAACATCATTAACAGAAATATCGCCCGTGGCACAACTTGCCAATTTATACTCTCTTTAATATTATATATTTTATATTATTTTAGTTAAGAAACATGCGCTACAGGTATTATTTTCAAATCATAACATAATGTAATAAACCAAAATACCTACATTCTACAAAATCAATAAAATACTACTCTGCGCACAACTGCTTTCTTTCAATTTCACCTAAATATCTGTTAGTATTTAATATATATATCTATCACACTATATGTATCGCGATTTTGAATGAATAATTTATATATATATATTTTTTTATATTTTGAGTTATTTTAATTAATAATACCAACTGCAATTAATACTTAGGGTCCCTGCTTAAGTTGCTAACCGTGTTCGAACCCAGTTACTGTTACAATATATTTGCAAAACTTTACTCATAGATTTATTTTCATTTCAAATTTATTATTATATTGTATCATGTTTATTTACTATTTTGCTAAGTTCTTCATCATTATCTCCAATTAAAAGCTAATCATCAACATTCCTTCTTTCAATAGTAATTCTAATATTTTTTAAGTAAATATAATATAATGAAAGATAAATAGCTCTATTACACATTCCTGCTTTGCTCTGCATAATTTAAAGTAGTACAGGTGGTGATTTTTAGAATTCAAACCTATAGATTGCAGCTCAATTCCTTCACTTCTCATGCTTAAACTTCAAGTGAACTTTTATATGAATTTCTGAGCAACAAATCATTTGGTTATTTTATTTCTACTTTTATCAATTTTTCCCCTATAAATAAACAGTTTGATTTTTTTTTTTTTAAATGTGTCAAAATGTCAGCCAGGAAGTGAACCCTGAGACAACTGTTTGTAAGGCAACTGTGCTAACCACTCGGGCACCAACGCTTGGTTTGTTTGCATAATTCATAAAATTATATTTTTTAATTCTCCAAATTCATTTTAAAATGATTAACTGAATGGAGTTTATTCTATCAAATGTCTTTGAGAGATTATTGTAATATTTATATTAATCTTTCTTTTTTAACATATTTTTCAACAAATTTTATTTAATTTTAGTTGTTTCTCTCTCATTTCCATATCTTTTCTAAAGTTCCTCATAAAAATTCTTCTAATAATATCTTAAGCTTTGTGAAATAAAACCAAGTATTCTAAAATTCCTTATTTTAATGCATTAAGTTGTTTTTATCCTTTGAGAATCACTTGTTGGAAGAAAAATTAGTTACTTCTTGTCTATTTATATTTTACCATACAGATATTAATTAAATTTTTTCAATTTGTTAGCAATTGCCTTCAACAATTCTTACTTATTTTTCATTGATAAAGTTTTTGCAACTTACTTTTTTATTTTATTATTATATAATTAATCTATTTGATTCTGATTTATTTAATTTTTGTTTTTTTTATTTATGATTCATGGATTGTATTTCTATTATATAAATCAATTATACATTCATTTCATATTTCAAATAATAACTATGCATTCTTTGCAACTTGTTTTTCCAAATTCTTTTATCCTTTTATATATATTAAATTGCATATTGTCTTTTACTAATTTTATTGTTTTATTATTTCAATTCTTATTCCTTGTTAGATTTTCTACACATCAATTCTTAAATCCTATTTTTACCATTCTTTCTAATAATTTTTTTGGACTCCTTTTTTCATAATCAATTTTCTTCAGTTAAAATGTTTCTACTTTACATTAAAATTCTGAAACTTAATTTTTTAATTTTTTTTCAAATCTTTAATAAATAAAAAAAAAAAAAATGCAATTGCAATTCTACAATAATTAAATTTTTACCTTAGGCTATGTCAACTTTTTTCCTTTGAGTTCACAATTAATAAAAATAGATTTAATAAATCTGAAGCATCTCAGTTAGCTATAATCTTTATTATTAATTATATTTCTAGTCTTATACAAAAATCTATTATGAGTTCATCATCTCTTTTTAACAATTTTCATAAGGAAAAGCTAGATTTTTTTTTTTTTCAACCTTTTTTTTTTTTTTGTTGCCTTTTTTATTTTATTTCTTCTGTTTGAATGAGTAAATTAATATCTATATTGAGTAGCTTCAATATAGATTTTTGATGTTGCAGTTGATCACACTTGTACCATTAACAAAGCATTTTGGAATTTGTTAACTTGTTGGAGGGTCCTGAGATTTAAAGATAGTCAACATACTATCGAAGAAACATTAAAAATATGTTCTAATATTGTTTGTAGGCTTTGTTATTTTCAACCTGCATTTAATCATAAAGTTTTTCAATTTCTTTTTCACTTTGAGTTGTTATGGCAAAACCTTTCAAATAAGTGTCCAGGGAATCCACATGATATCAAATAGATTATTCACAGGATTATATCCATTCCAATTTTTGCATTATTCTTCCAACTGTGAAAACCACACCCATTGTTTTGGAAAAGAGATTCCTATTATACTATAAAAATTCTCATTGACATTTTAATAGTATATGGAGTTATACTTTCACTATAAAATAGAGCAAAAGAAGTTTTGTCAGAAACTACTCATATGAAGAATGATTATTCATTATTTGTCATTAAGAAAACCTTAAGTAGTAACAAAAAGAAACATCAAAAATGAAAACAATTGTCAGTATTGTAATGTATAGAGTAGGAATAGATAAACTAAAGGAAATATGTAGTCAATATAGCATTAGAACAGCTTTCAAAACCTTAGCACCCTATGTGGAATCCTAACCTCTACAAAATCTAAAACTGAAATGCTGAAAAACAAAAACTGTGTTTATAAAATATCTTATGAATATCGGAAGATATATATTAATGAAACCAATCGCCCCATTAAAAGTGATTAAAGAAACACAAAGTGACAATTAGAAAAGAAAACACAGATTTAGCTAAAATAACAGCCATACTTGTATCAATGAATGTAATGTGATTGATAAAAGACAAAATATTGTGCAGAGAGGGAAAAATACAAAGAAGAAAATTCAAATAATATGCTCATATGATAATGGCAAATAATCCCATAAATCAATCCAGTGTGATAATTCATGTTTGGAAGCCATTCATTAACCCTGCTCTGCCTTTGACAGAATAGCCTAGTTGGTTAGAACGTCCCCTTAAATTCAATATTCACAATCTAAAGATTCAGTTCCTATGTTAATGCTATCATTGGTTAGACCAAAAACATTTGAAAAAGAGAGGTGAAAAATATCACTTGAAATATTGTGTTTTATAATAACTTGTGTGCTGGTACCTAACAGTTGAATGTGTTTGACAAGTTTAAATATATTAGTTGATCGAAATAGGGTTTTAGATAATTTCATAAAATGGTTATCAAGATTTAATATAAATAAATATGGAATTTTAAATTTGAAACAAAAACAAAAAAAAAATAACTTGATGTTTTCAGCTTCAAGATTCACAGTATACTGACAATAATGGTATTTTTCTAATTCAAAAGATGACTTATTTTGAATGCAACCTATAAAAGATTATGGCTTAGTAATTAATATTAAGAAAAAAACTTAAGTATTCTATCAATCAATAATGGAAGAAAAATAATCAGCAACTTCTAGCTTGTATTATTATCTTGATAACTATTACTCAATTTAAATATTTTGGAGTTTTTTTAAAAAACAGAAAGACTAACTTTAATTTTGAGGTGCAACATAGGTTTCAATATACTGCTGCTACTTTTAACAAGTAAAAGATAGAGTATGGTGTGATAATTGATATATCAATATTACTTTTGCTCAATTTATTGTATGGAATAAGATATATGAATGTAATACTAAAACACTGGCAAATTTTCATTTAGGGATATGATGTTAAGACAAATCAGTACGTTCTCCAACTTGCTGATTGTAATGGTATTCAATCTACTATTTTAAATGACCTTTATTGGAGTGAGCATGTGAAGTGAATGAATTTTTAAAAAAAAAGTGATATGGTAAACTTTAGCACTTTTAGGAAACAAACAAATTTTATTATATTCTAAAGATTACTTTAAATATCCTCTAAGAAGTGCAATATTGATTGTTTTTTTTTTTTTTTTGAGACTATATTGTCGATAATAGAAAACAGTTCGAGACCTACAATTAGATGTGCTATTGTGCAATCTTTCAAAAATTAAACTTTGCTACAGAAGAAATTAAAAATAGCATTACAAGATATTGGAGCTATTTGAAGTTCATGGATTAGTAATAACATCATTTGACATTGAATGCTTCCAAGAGCAGGTCTTTTCATTCTACTATAAGCTTGAGTAATCAATGAATTGCTGATGATATATGCTATATAATCAACTTAAAATTTATTTTGACATCATTATTCTCCTATATTTTTTATCTTCTGGAAATAGAATTACTGTATTCATTTATTGTGACTACTAATGTTGATGATTGTAGGTTTTTTAAATTAAACAATTAATATACTCTTTTCCTCCAAACCTTCAAATAAAAGAAAATACCTTTGAACTTTGTAAACACTCTTATTATTTGGACTTTAAGTACATTTTATTTTTGTAAAAATAAATTTGCTTTCATGGTGATTTTAATAAATTGTTAGTAAAAAGGAAAAATAATAAAATCTAACATTAAAAACTTAATTTATTGGGTTTTTTTTAAATTTATTTTTTTTAAATGCATCCTTTTATTTTATTTTATAAAGATGATTAAGATATATATATTGTAGGTTTCTATTTACAATAAAATTTTGTTTATTCATTTAATATTCTGTTTTTTGATGATAGGAATTGCAGAAATAAAAATTTTGACTCCTTGCATTTATGTTTTTTATATATATATTTAAAATATTTAATCTGTTTTTTTTTTTTTTTAAGGAGTTGCCACTTTTGAAGGGTGCACTTTCTTTAGATTTTGATAGAAGTAAGTAAAAATTTAAATAAATTTAACCCTATATCATTTCCAAGTCAAACATGAATTAATAATTTGTATTAGTTTTTTAATCAAAGTTCTTTTTTTGAAAAGTTATAACTAATTTAAATAAATAAAATTGATGCTATATTAAGAATTTTTTTACCTAATAAGAGTTTTTTTTATCAAGCTGTTTTATTTGTTCACTGTTAGTTTTAAGTTGAAATGTTTACTGGTTATGTTATAAAAATGAGAGTTATGATGGTATTATTTGTATATGATGAACAGTTAACTGTTGGCACTTTTAGATTTAATATATACATATTGCAGGTGTGTTGCAAACATAAATGATAATCATTTTTATGAAAGCACATCCTATCCTTTATAGATTACCATATATTTCAGAAAAGTGACATAGAATTTTTTAAATATACCCAAGTACATGTTGTCTTGACAATTAATACCATTCCCTTTTTTGAATATATATCATAGAATTTGTCTAAAAATATTTCAATTAGATGTGTAATAACATAACAAACTAGCTTTTCTTAATGTCTTGACAATTAACACTATTCTCTTTTTTGAATATATATCGTAGAATTTGTCTAGAAATATTTCAATTAGATATGTAATAACATAAACTAGCTTTTTCTAAATATAAATATTATGTAAGAAAATATTAACACAAAATCTTGATTAACAATTTATTACTATTTATATCATTTTTAATATTATCATCATTAATAATATATTTATTAGTTAATATTTCTCATGTTTTTTTATTATAATTTTATAATCTATTTTCATTTTATTATTATTTTTTGTTATTATTTTATTAGATATGTTTTGATTATTTTTATATTTATTTAATTAATTTTTATTATTATTTATATAAATAGTATACAAATTAAGAAGCGTATGAAACACTTGAATGAGAAGCTATAAAGATTCCAAAAATTATTATACGCTAAGCGCTTTCGAGGCCATTTGCCTCATATTCATAGTGGTAATGCAAAATGCAGAACCTTCTTAATTTGTATATTAAATTATCGAGTGAGAAGTTTAAAATCTTTAATATTTTATAAATAGTATGTAAAAGTTTTTTAATAATCTTAGAACTAGATAAAATAAATGGTGTATTTATTATTCTTCTGAGAAATTATTTATACAAACGAATTATCTAATGAAAACAAGTAAATAATATGCAAAGAAAATAGTTAATGTGAATAACAATAATGAGTTAGACTTAAAAAAGGAATAAGAAAATAATAATAAGAATAGTATTATTATAGTGTATAATCTATCCATTAGAGCTTCATAAAATGCCCTCATTTAATCTCGAATTTATGGCTGTTAATGTTGTATTAATTAAAGTAAAGAAAATACTTTATTAAGCAATGGAAATAATTTATTTATAACAAACAAATATACCAATAAGAAATGAAATATATGCAGAAATGCACATCTATAAATGCAATTCTAAAAATAAAAAACATTCATGGTAGCAAGACTATCAACAAAAGCACAAAATGTATATTAAATAAAACCAAATGATAATCAGTTACAATAAGTATTTTTAGTGAAGGCACTCTATAATAAATTAGATGCAGATGTATGAAATGAAATTCTAAAAATAAAACCATGCATGGCAGCAAGTGTATCAATAAAAGCAAGGACGAGACGTGCATTAAATAAAAGAAAGCAAAAGATAATCTAATCCTGACTGTGCATTAGTTGACCGACAAAGGTAAATTCTTTTTTGGAGTTTTTACTTCTTCTTATGAATGCAAAATATATCATTCACAATGTTCTTTTTTTTTTTTTTATTGCATTTTAATTGGACATAATATTTCTCATTAATCTTTTTCAATGTTAAAGAGACATGAAATTTTGTTCACTATATAAAAAATGATAAAATTATATGATGCTGTTAATTTTATAGCATCATACAGAAGTGTAAAGAAAAATAGTAATGAGTAGAATGACTGATTGCAATTTAAGAAATGTGTGGTTTGACATGTGTGTATTTTATAACAAGCATGTTTTGCACTATTTTCTAAATATATTTCTTTTTGGTTTATTGTTTTTGCTTTTGTTGAATAGACATGTTTCCATGAATAATTTTACTTTTGGAATTTTATTTATAGAATTTGTATTTCTGTGATTTCTTATCAATGTATTTTTCTGTTGAACAATTTATATTTTTTTTTTGCTAAATAAATATTCAATATTACGTAAATTATTTTCATTGTTATATATTATTTTATTTGATAAACATTAACAGCCACAAATTGATGAATAAATGCATTCATTTTTTATTGATTACTTTTTAGGTCATTGGTATAATATGGGGCTATAATTAATGAGTAGACTGATTGTACACTGTACTAATGCTGATTAAAATTAAATTAATTAATTTAATAATATATGAAAATTATATTGTAAAAATACAAAAAATATTTCATTATAGACATTTAACATATGGATAGAGTATATAATGTGCACTTAGGAATTGCTTATATTGTGTGTAACATTATATATATAAAACTATTGAATAATGGTAATATTTAAAGTTCAAGTATTTTTTTATGTTATTTAATATGTTTATTTAATACAGATAATAATCTATAACTGGTGTTTTTATTAGATTTGTATATACATGTGTGTCTAGATATTCATATATTATGTGTATAAAATAGTTTTAATATAATTTATTAAATATTTAAGTTACAATGGGATACAATGTTTTTTTAAATATGTGGGTTTAAAATGTTATAATTAAAGAATATGATTTGATCTATTTTAAACTTCTGAAAAGAAACAAATGACGAATACAATGACAACAAAACTATACGATGATGAGACTCAACTTAATACTACTAACATAAGACAGATTACAGGAATGGTCACAAATGCATAGGGTTTAACATTGAGAAGTATATGAAATATATTTCACAATGGCATTGCTATTATAAAAACTCCAGCTATCATCATGCTATAATCATTAGGAAAATCTCTACAATACACAATATTAAAATTCTCTCTTGTTCTTATAATAAATTATAAATACAGTATAGTAATTTTAAAAACACAAATTAAATTAATCTAATTGATTATTGCTATCCTATTGATATCTCAGGGATAATGATTATTCCTCTAGTAAGCAAAATAATAATGGCAAACAGACAATTAAAATCCCAATTATCTAAATTGAAATCCCAATTATCTAAAGAATAATTACACTTTCATTTACAAATACCACCTAGAACAACTGTTTGATAATTAATATAATTTTAATAATATACTAATACTAATAATAAATTATCAACTTACTTTAAATTAATAATTTATAAAACTTTTTACTATTTATACCTCTACATCTACAGATAATTATCATTAAACAGAATAATCATTGACTGATAATCACTATGAGAATAGTCTATCTTAATATATATCTGAGCACTTATACTATATATGTGTGTAAAGATGATAGTCTGGACCAACTGATGATTGCTGGTTTAGCATGAAATACGTATATTGGTGATTATTTATCTTTTCAGCATATATGTGTTTAGGTGTATCAGTGTTATTAGATAGAGTGGAGAGAGGTGGATGGTGTGAAAGTCTGTGCTCATATACCCTATATTACATATATATAGCCACAGGTATATAACAAGCCTGTGTTTCAGTTATAACTATAATCTAATAATATATAACTCAATTTTGAATACATTTTTTTTTTTTTACCATTTACCCATTCTATTTTATCTTTTCAAACAAACATCAAAATTGATCTTATTAATTTCTTATATCTTGAATAATATAGCAGTTAGGATTTATTCCTTTTAATAAACTTTATGATAATTTTTATTATTTTATACTTTTATTAAATTTAAATAAACTTTAAAATATACATGTGACTTTTAAAAATAATATAAATCTTCATAATGCTCTGAACATATAATAACTCTTTAAATTCAAATTTCAGAGTTATTCATGTACGTCAGTATTTACTAAAATAAATATCAATTGAATATTACTTTAATCAAGTTATAAATTAAGGATTGATAGCTGTTTGATTTGTTAAGTTTAAATTCTTTATTAGAATTCCATACTTAAAATATCCAATTAATAAATTTTATATAAGAATTTTGTTATGCCATGTGATTAAATATATGATCCCATAAAGAGATATTACTACTTGTCAAGTTTGAATTAAAAACACATATTTATTTTTAACAATAAAAGATTTCTAACAATAATTATAATTATACATTATAACATAAACAATTTATACTACTTACATTAGTATAATTACATATTTACAATTTTTACATTAGAATAACTAAAAATAAATACTATCCTCATTTCATATGTTACCATTGCGTCATACTTGTATTCATATTATGAATTGATTTACCCTTCATATTCTCATACATCTGAGCAATTTCCTTATTATCCTAATAATAATTCAGTGTCAATTATTTTAGACTTGTTTTTATTAAATTTATATCAATTTAATATAGTTCAGCTTTAAAAAAAATTATACCAATATATAATTATTATTTACTAAATAACTTTTATACTTTTTTGTTGTTGATACAATACAAATAATATAGGTTGAATAAATAACCGAATCAAGAATATTCCATGTTAAAATATTATACATTCATCTTATACACTTATCTAATATTTTTCATTCACAATCTTTATTATTGTTGATCTCATGTTACCTTGCAACAATAAGTTATTCTTATCTCTTATCACATCTAATTGTATTTGTTTTGCATATAGTCCTTTCCTTTTCTTTAAACTATCATTATGAACAGTAGGAAGAAAAATTATAAACTCTTAAATAAATTACTTACCTACGATGCTTACTCTATATTCCAATATCACAGATAATACTTTGTATAAGAAACTAATTTACTAAACCACAATAACTTTTTGGTAGTCATTATTACTTCAATAACTCTACCATAAGAATTCCTGGCTTAATTCTAAAGCTCTTATGGAATATAATGATTATCTTTCGTATGAAATACTCTCAAATTCCTACAATAATATGGGCGTCCTTTGGATCAAACCTATTACATATGACCTTAGTTTTTCAGGATGATATTACACTATCCTGGCATTTTAAACATCCATTCAACATGTATATATTTTTCAGCATCAGCATACATTAACTTTCTCATTCTAGTACATAACCTTATCTCCCCATCTTTTATGCATCTATAATTATGAGAGATCATCTGACAAAACAAATAACTCATTCTTATGACAAAAGTGTCATAAATATACTTTAGACATTATAGTGTTTAAGATTATAAATCATCTCCTTAACTATTCAATTCACTCTATTTCATTTTTCATTTATAATATATCCATATCATACATTAATATTTATCTTAACAATATGCCATTTCTTGCCTCATAATAATTATTCAGTCTTTATTATGAAATATAAATCATTATAACAAATTGATAATCTCATGTATACTATTTTTCATACAATCAAACTATTACTGTTAATGCATACTAAAATTGCATAAATCATATTATCAAATTACCCAATCCTATATATATTTTAGTTCTTTCATACGTCCATACACAAATTTTATACTTAAGCACACTATACCCTCAATTTTAAATTTAAAATACAATATTTTAAAGTTATCTTAATTCTAAAACATTAACAATAAAAAAAAAAAAATTTAAATTGAAACATTTTTCAATCTTTTTTTTTTTTTTAAAAAAAAAACACTTCTCAAAACTTTTCACCATTATTACCATGACAATGGCCAACGGTTAAAACTTAATCACTTGTCGCCGTTTTCTCTCTTCTTCCACTAGAAAACATGCATTGTTTAAGCAAAACATTTTAAGATAAAAAAATAATAATTCATAATTAATAAAATCTTTTTAAGTTCTTGAACTCTTTGAAATATTGTAACAGGATTCCGAAATTCTCTTGAGTGCACTTTAAAATCTGGGACATTCAATAACTTTATAATAGTTCTTTAAATATTAAATATTAGTTTATAACTCTCCTTTTCCATTAACAAAACATAGCATATACATTGTTTGTCTATAAGTAGTTCTAACTTTGACTTTTATTTGTTCATACTTGTTGAGTTATTTTATAAGAATGAGACATATATATATATCAATTAGTTTTAGTTTGTCATAATATTATAATTCATTTCTTTCTTTAATATTCATTATTAAAATAAATGATTCTCATACTCTTGACGTTTTTCATCAAAATACACATCTTTTGCTAGCAGTTATCATTATTTGTTTTTAATACCATATAAAAAAAACATCAATTATTCTGGCAAAAATGATTTCATTATTAATAAAATACATATTATTTATTCTTCTTATTAAATTTCAATTTTATTTCAGCATATAAGTCCCTTAATCTAATATAATTTTTTTAAAATAGATTTATAATTACTATTAAGTAACTATCTTAAAGTTCTGTAAAATGTTTTTCTAATTTTATAATGACTATAACTTTTCAATAAATATAAGTTCCTAAGTAACTTAATGGTTAAACTCATTAAAAATAAAGAGATAATGAAACATTTTATTCTTTGAATGTATTTATTACCTTTCCCATTTTTTCCAAGAATAATAATAATAACTGGTTTTTTTTTTTTACTAAGTAACCACATTTTGACTGCAATTTGACATTTAAGAATGAATTCAGCACCTCAGTGAATAATTTTTTTTTGTTTAGTCCATAGTCTCTTTATAATCCTCTTAAGATATCTTTTATAATTATTCAGCTTATTAAAAATAACTTTTAATTAATTTAAAATAAAATATGTTAAAAAAATTTTAATTTTTTTTTAACAAACTAATGAAAATAGATTCTTAGCTCTCACTTTTTAATCAATTCCCCTCTTTTTTCCATCTGCTATATCCTTTTTATATTGTAGACCATATGATATCAGACCATTAATTAAATCAATTTCATTGGTCATCTACTATTAATTAATTGGTAGTTTTTTTACATAAATTAATTTTTGTCTACAATTTGAAATAAAATAACTAAATATTTAAAAACTAAATTATTAAATTTAATTGCTTTTGAATTTAAATACAATTATAATTTTTATTTATAATAATTATTCTAATTATAATATGTATATGCACTTAATAACTATATTTAAAAGATAATATTGTTATTATTATTTAAAAATTATAATATTATAAAATTTAATATTCCCCATGGAAAGAAAATATTATTTTCCAATAAATAAATGAAATACATTTATTCTTGTTTAATAAGATTCTGCAAATATACTTTCACATACATCTTTAAAAAGTCACTGTAATAAAAATTCAATTAATATTTCATTTATAACTATTGTAATGTTTAATAAATATTATAAATTTGGATAAGTATATTGTAAGCATGCTTGTAATTATTAAATACTATTATAAATGAACTAAATATGATTATTTAAAATATATAACTATTGTAAAAGGTGTTTGTTGACTACATCAACAGAATCCTACACTTACCTCCTACAGATTAAACTTTTTATACATAATATAAATGAAAAATTAATAGTAATACAATTATATGTTTTCTAACTTTAAAATTGTGACTACTATATAAAATTTACATTCCTTAACAAATCAAAAAGTTACAGTATAAATAAATGTAATTAATGTTTTATATTGAGATATATTATATTGTAATGATTCTGAATCAGAGGTAACATGGGGGAGATAGGAAAACATCATCATTCCCATTTGACATAAATAATCATCACAGATAAAATGAATAAACAAAGAAAATGAGCATGTATAAAAGAAATAAGAGCAAGTTACAAGCTGCATCATCATCAATGCTCTGGCCATAGAATTCCATAAGTGTACAGGCCAACTATAAGCTCACAGGTGAAACCTTTGTGCCATCCAGATAACTATCTGGATATCAACCCACAAATATAAACTCTGATATATATATATAACTCAACTATTATTGTTTGGGCTATCTTGGAAAAGAAGGACCTTAGTGGCTGTTATTTTACACATGAGAAAATATCAATATATAATATTTTAAACTTATTTTAGTATTAAGTAAATTCATTGGAATAACTTAAAACAATAATTTATAAATTTATTAATTAGAAACAATAAAATCAAATTAAAGGTCTTTTAAGTACACTTGGGTCTCGTTTTATGCGGTAGATAGGTTCCTCAGAAAACACGCACAAAAGAAATTGCACAAAAATAAAAGTAACTTACCTTGAAAAATGGGGGATAGGTACTGTAATTTTCTGAAATCGGCATAAAAGCAAAGCAACAAGAAAAATTATTTTAAAATTCGCATTAAAAAAATAAGGAAATAAAGTATGACTAATAAAAAATTTCAAATATTTGAAAAAAATTAATACAAGACAAACTTTTTTTACTTTTTTTATATTAACTACAGTACTTAATTTTACATTTTTTCATACATATTTTAATCATTACTGCTATTTGACAATAATGGTTCGTTTGTGAACTAGTAAGAAATCAGATTCGTGAAGTGATGTACAACTAGCTCCATTTTCAGTCTTGTGCTCTGTTAATGGTTTTTTGTTTCTATATTTAAAAAATGAGATCGCAATCAAAACAAAAAGATTATACATTATCATTAGAAAGATTATTCTCAGTTTATAAAATCAATAAAATCTTCGTTATTATTTATTTTAAAAATCTAAAAAAATATTTATTTCTGTTAATATCTAACAAAATACATTTTAAAAGTTTAAATTTTTTGAATATTTATTGTGATATTTTTATACGTACATATAAATCTATTATTATTATTTATTCATTAGTATAAGTAGGTTATTTACATAGAAGCTAAGATTCCAAATACAGCTTCAGGCCATATTCACATTAGCTGCTAATATAACGTTATATTTTTGAAAAAAAAAAAAAAAATTTCAAGTCAAAATAAATTATTAATAATTTAAATTTCTTGATATCTAATAAATATAGTGAAATATGAAAGATATTAAGAAGAAACATGAATTGCATAACTTCAAAATCGCATTAAAATAATACGCATAAAACGAGACTCAGTTGTACTCTATAAATATAAATATATTCTTCTGATTTTGATTAAAAATAATAAAAAAATACAACATTGTAATCTACAAATATTTCAATATGTTTACATGATCCACACTTATATAAGCATAATGCCTGTATAATAATATAAAATTAACATATTTGAATTTCCAATAAACTAATAAAAAAAAAATCAATTCATTTTAATAAGAATACATAATGTTCAATTTTGTCATATATGGGTACCCATGCAAATGTGTGTATATGCTGATGTTTATATCCATATTGTTATAGTCTCACAAGATATAATTAAACTCAATTTTGAAAATATTGTAACCTTTGGCTTTGGCCAAAGATAGCTGAGTTCATAGCAGATGCAGTTTTCAATAAATAATTTTTTTCTCGCAGAAGAAATCTAATAAATTAAAGAATTCACAACTGAGAGTAGTTTAGACTAATCAGAGGGATCGGAAAGCTTGTGGTAGACATATAATGTATAAAGAAATCATAGCTGTAGAGTATTTAAAGAAAAATTAATGTTTAAGTTGTGTTTAGATGTGTAACGGCAGTTTAAAGTCTAACACACAGTAAATTTAAATGTGCTTTAATTGTTGAGATTGAGGGTGGTATCTGAGAAGTAGAGGTGACCTTAGTGTTAAGATTGATAAGTATTATTTATTTGGTAAAATAATGTAGTTAATTAAAAGAAATTGATGTAAGTTTATATCATAAATTTTAGCTTGCTAATATTTGTATACAATTCAGTAGTCAATTTATATGATTAAATCTGTAAAACTTAATATTGTTTAATAGGTTTAGTGCTAGCTGTAATTCCTATAGTTAGCTAGAAAGGCTATTAGTGTGTGAGCAAGTGTGCATAGTAGTATAAATGAAATTTTATTTATTGGGACAATTATAAATTTTCTTGTCTTGTGTAAGGTGTCATTAGAAAGTCATTTGAAAGCAAATTGAAAGGACTACAATTTTATATTAATTTCAAATAAATATCTGATAATATTCAGTCATTAAAATTTTAAGTTAAATTAAATCCATTATTCTAAATTATAAAAATCTCTTTCAGTTTGCTATATTGTGTCTTGATTTTTTTTTTATATACAATTTAAAACTGGGAAATTCTCAAATAAACCACATGATTATTTAGTAATAACTAATATCAAAATTGGGTATAATAACCAATCAAAATTTAATACCAGGGATGAATGGTCAAGGAGGTGGGTGTGAAAATGAGTGACAACCGAAGATTATAAAAGGGCCATGCACAATTTGAGGGGATTCTGCTCAGGTTGTGTTTCTATTTTGTTTTTGTGATTTTTGTATTTTTCTGCTTGTTTCCAGCTTCTGACCTAATGTTTTGTTAAAACATGCAGTAAAAGTAAAATTGTACTATGTTTTATAAGCATTTTGACATAAATCTCTAAGTCATGTATGCGTTACATCCTCAAAATCAATCGTGAATCAGATCCCCCAAGGATAGCAAATATCTGTGCGATTGGTCAATTGATAACACATCTGGAACGGATTCTCCAATTTTCCCAACATGAAATATCACAGTATTAACTTTCTTCAATACTTATTTTGTTAGAACTATTATGTTATGTAAAATATTTGAATCGCTTTATTTAAGAAAGAGAAGGAAAAGACTTAAATGCTAATATTAGCTATAATTTTGTACTTTTGTTAAAACTATTTCGGAGTGGGGGCCAAGCTTTCCACATTTTCATTTTCTATCATGAAGGAAAGACTGTTTCTTGTATGAGAGAAATTTTTAAAATATTCCCAAATAATCGTTATTTAATTGGGAAAAGGAAAATCGAATAAGTGAAAGTTGTAAATGAAATTGTAAAATTTATTGTAATAATAAATGCTGAGCTGGATTTAACCAAAATGAAATTGCCAAACTTACACTACAATGGAATGACAGAGTTCATTGAAGTGTTTGATAGTCAACTTTAGATTAAGTGATTTTTTTAAAAATATTGAATGCTTCAAAAGAAAATATGCGTAAATCTCATAGGATCCTAAGGAATAGTGCAGCTGCTTCATAAGAATATGAGTTTTCTAAATTTAAAAATGCTATTAAACAATTGTGCAATTTTGGAATAATCTTGTATCAAGGAATTATGGCCATTTGTGTGTTTTCGTGTTTGGATCCTATCATGTGAGTGCGTCTATAATATGTGCGGATTAACTTTAAATGATCGTATGGAGGATGCTGATCATGCTAAATTGTTGCAATGAATGGAAAAATCGTAAGCAATGGACTGTGCTAAGGACTTTTAAGTATAATTTTTCTCTTTATTTTATTATTCATTGATTTATTATGTGTATTGAAAGCCTATTTTATTTTAGTGTTTATTATTTAAAATATATTACTGAATATACCCGGTATTAAATTTAGGTTATAGTAGGGTAAAAATATGCCTTCTTCTTTATATATCGTTATAGTTTAATTTTGATGCTACCGTAATATGAATAACTTGTCTGTGTGAAAGTTTGAAATGTTTATATGAGAGGTTCACGGATATATAAAAATGCTTACAAGTAAATATTGATATTATTAATGCTTTATTTTATTATTTATGTAGTATTAGGATTTTGATATTGCTATGTCCTGGATGATGAGAGATTTAAGTATAACTGTTATATGTTGAAAAGTGATGCACATTTCTTATTTTGTAATTATTTAAGGCTTAAATAGTTTTTATTTTATTTTAGTCATATTAGACTATTATTGCATTATCAGTTTTATACATTAATATAGTATTTAGTGAGAGTTCAAAATCTGTTCTCTCGAGATTAAGTGAAGTTTGTGAGTGACCATGTTTGTTCGAGGTATGCTAAATTATTGCCTTGAGAATTGAGGTTGAGGATAGCTCTCTCATGATTATAGGTATTAAGTATTTTAATAATGTATTAAGAGATTGAGGGTGTATTCCCAGCTCCATTGCCAATATATTTCGTAAGGGACATATTCTAGATTATAGTTATAGTGATAGGTGCATACCCGTATTTATATGTGTAGTGACCAAGTCTTAACATATCTTACAGCTATGGTTGGTCATTGTGTAGTTCCTATTGAAGTGTATTACCTACTTCAGGGCACTTTAATTTTAAGTGTAAATCAAGAATTTATGTATAATGCCTTGGCTGAGCTTTTCTCACCATCATTTATAAGACCGATAACCATTCAAAATTTAAAGTTAATGTTAGAAGCCTAAATAAGCAGTGCACATCATAACTGGCTCGTAACGGAAGCAAGTCACTGCTGGAATGGTAAGATTAATGGTTTATTACTCATGTTGGGACATAAAAGGCATTGAGTGTACACCTGGGTCTCGTTTTATGCGGATTATTTTAATGCGATTTTGAAGTTATGCGATTCATGTTTAAATTATTAATAACCTATTTTGACTTGAAATACTTTTTTTTTTCCCAAAAATATAACGTTGAATATGGCCTGAAGCTGTATTTAGAACATTAGCTTCTATGTAAATAACCTACTTATACTAATGAATAAATAATAATAATAGATTTATATTTACATATAAAAATATTGCAATAAATAGTCAAAAATTTTAAACTTTTAAAACGTATTTTGTTAATTATAACAGAAATAAATAATTTTTTAGATTTTTAAAATAAATAATAGTGAAGATTTTATTGATTTTATAAACTGAAAATAATCTTTCTAATGATAATCTATAATCTTTTTGTTTTGATTACGATTTCATTTTTTAAATATAAAAACAAAAAACCATTAACTCAGCTCAAGACTGAAAGTGGCGCTAGTTGTATGTCACATGACAAATCTGATTTCTTAACATTTCACAAACGAACGCATATTGTCAAATAGCCAAATAACCGCTAATGTATAATATGTGTATGAAAAAATGTAAAATTAAATACTGTAGTCAATAAAAAAAGTAAAAAAAGTTTGTCGGGTTTTTTTTTCTTCAAATATTTGAAATTTTTTATTAGTCATACTTTATTTCCTTATTTTTTTAATGTGAATTTTAAAGTAATTTTTCCTTCTTGCTTTGCTTTTATGCGATTTCTGACAATTATAACCCCTATCCCCATTTTTCAAGGTAAGTTAAGTCGATTTTTGTGCGATTTCTTTTGTGCGCGTTTTCTGAGGAACCTATCTACCGCAAAAACGAGACCCAGGTGTATATAAGAGCATGAGTGTGATCTCTAGAACAATTAGTTAGTTTAGAGTTAGAAAGTTAAAGTATCAAATGAATAGACAAGCAATAATTTAAGAGAGTAACTAAAAGTTATAGGTTTAGATTGGTGTGACTGTTAAAGATTAATGAAACAATGTATAATATTTGGTTTGTAAAGTCAGTAGCATCAAGAGGCATATATTTCTTATGATAAGTAGAATCAATTAAAAGTTACTTTATAATTTGCTTATTTTAAAGGCTGTTATAGTACATAGTTATTTAGGCTTGTCTCCCAGAGAAACAATTCTAAACTAGCAAAAATATAACTGGTTGAGATATATATATATTATTTATTTTATTTAAGTCCATGCAAAGCTACAGTTGATAGAGGCATGCTATGTCAATATGTCTTATTAAGCACAAAAGAGGGATCATATATTCTGTAGTGATTGTAAATATTTTGTTTTATTTATCAGATTGCCATGTTGTTATGTTAAATTCAAATTTTGATGTTTTCAACTTGATTCGTTAATAAATGTTATGTTTTAATTAAAATATGGTGTTTGTGTCTTAATGTTTTGGTACCCACAAAATCCAGAAATCTTAATCATATGCAATTTTAAATAAATGTTTTAATGTTTATTCAGGTACAGTCACATTGCATAAGTTTGATTACTAAATTGATATTTTCTTCTGAAATCCGAAATTTGCTTTAAAGAAACATTCATAACTTGCTTTACAAGTTATTACAGTTTCACTGCAAACATCTGGAAGGAGATTTATTTTTAAATTAATTATTATTTTCATGTTCATAAATTTAATGTGTTGTGATTAATATCTTGAGTGGACATAAAATCCCTTTTTCCACTCCTGGTATTTGAATGCGTTCCCAGTCGATAGTAATCTAATTCAAAATTTAAACTTGGTAGAAGATTCTATTTTTGTTAACTGTTTAGTAATTTATAAGATTTTTATTATTATTATTGGTTAATGAAAGTAGATATTAGCTCAGAGATCAAGTATATGTCTATTTAAGTTATAATTGCTGGGATAACATTCATTGGTCAACAATAAATTTGTAAATTATCAATAGAGATTTTGCATTCCTGATTTGAACCCTGAGACTATAATTTTCCAATTATGAAATAAGAACTTATGATCTTATTGTTATAGAATTAGTGTGGTTTTATAAATTAATTAAATTGATAAAACTGTTTATTCTGTGCATATCCAATCATGACAATACAACAGTGTGAAGAAGTTAAAAATAGCAAAATTTAGTGGAAGAGGAGAGTGTAGGGAAGTTATTGTTGGAAATAAATTAATTGTAAACTATGGTGTTGGTGATTTATGTGAGGAATATTGAGGTTGTTAAAGTGTTATAGGTGTGAGTTGCGGTTTCTCTTCCTCTCTTAGCTTATTAGTAATAATTTATAATGTTTATTATTAATATAATTCTTGGTTGTCTTGGCACGAAATACCAAAGCTGTTATAGAACCCTAAGCATAAGCAGTAGGGGATTGGTATTTTAATTAATATCCTTGTGTGATGTAAAATAGCTGTATTTGATTCATGGGAACTGTTATTTACAAGTACATGATTGCCAAGTCAGTTCATTCCCATTTGTGGTAGTTGCAATTTGGCTGGCTTGATTTAAGAAACCATTTAATTTGAGAAGAAAGTTATATCTAAATATTTTACAAGTTAAAATTATTTTGGAAGTTAATAAATTGCTTCCTTTATAAATTTATAAATCTATGACTCCATCGAATTGGTACAGCAGCTGTTCTGTTAAAGTTACAATTTGGTGCTTTTCTATCTCTCTCTCTCTGTATATGCTCTCTCTCCCCTTCCCTTTTTCTTGGTTACAATATACATAAAACAAATGCATACCATATGTATATATTCTAACATAAAATAAAATAAGTGATATGAATTTTAAATATTAACTTTTTACAAATCAAAGTTATAAGTACATTATTTTTTAATTGTAACTAAAGTTTTTAAAAGGAAGCATTATCTTTAACAGTTCGATTTGAAAGTTGTTTTAAAACTGGTTTTTGTTTCTTCATTTCCAATATTTAAGAAAGATTTCTGAGTTAACTTTTCTAATTCCAAAATAAAATCTTTTATGAATGATAACTAGAATAAATCCTATAGAGACAAACTGGTCATTTATTCTTATTTTCTTTCCTTATTTTTCTTTTAGTGAAAAGTTATTTATTTTAAAACATATAAATGAAATATTTACCTTTACTACAAGGGTAAGCATTTGAAATAATGACATTTTCAATAGATATATTCTATTCACCAGGTAATATCTATTTGTAAATTAGATCTTCTGTATGCATTTTATATATACGATCACAGTGAACTTCGTCTGCACTTCTTTGCAAAATAGTGTGGGTATGAAATATATCATGATTGCTTCTTAGTAAGCTGGCTTATTTTAATCATGTCAATGATAAAACAGTAGACTGGCTTATTGATATTTTCAAGATAAGTTAAGCATATATTAGATAAACATTGGTGGTCAGTTAGTTCCAATAAGACTCTATAGTTCGATAGACTTCAGGCAGACAAGAAATCTAAAATATGCATATGGGATATAAACCACAAAAAAGCTGGCCCTTCCATGTGACTTCAAATTTGGCCATAATGAAATTAGCTGCAGCTGGTTTGCACTCACTTTACAACTTAATTATGTTCCCTTTTCTTTTCAAACCCACTTTTTATAGAGTATGGTAAAATTTGAAAGCACAAAAGTCTATTTATTATAAGAACTAAGTAAGTTTTTTTTTTTTTAATCTTTATCCAAAAAAACAAAACAAGTTAATAACATTCACATTAATCAAAATCAATTTATTGAAACATTTTCTTAATACTTCAAACAAAATCAAATTGTAGAATTTAAAATCGAAGTATATTATAATAATTTTCATTTATCAAAAGTAGTTTTAATTAAAAAAAAAAAATCTTTCTTAATGCAATTAAACATAAATAGAAGTGATATGTTGGACTATTTCCATCATCTATGAGTTAATGTTGAATGTATTGAAAATTTTAAACTTTATTTAAACTTTCCAAATACAAACAACTTGTTAGTAATAACACATAAATAGACAACCCAGGTTAGTAATTTTACACCATTTTGAGTAGTATTATTTTCCATTCTTCAGGTGTTGCTGGCATATATGCACAGTGACAATATTCGCTTAGAAGTTGAACTCACACCTTTAGATTCTTTAATATCGAATTTAAGAAAAACACTCTACCAACTGAGCTATTCTGTCAAAGGTAGAGCGTTGTTTGCCTTAAATTCAATATTCAAGAATCTAAAGATGCGAGTTCAACTTCTAAGTGAATATTGTCACTGTGCATATAGGCCAGCAACGCCTGAAGAAGAGTGGCGAACAATACTACGTTGTGTAATTACTAAACTGTGTTGTCTATTTGCATGTTATTACTAACAAGATGTTTGTATTTGGAAAGTTTAAATAAAGTTTAAAATTTTCAATACATTCAACATTAACTCATAGATAATGGAAATAGTCCAGCATATCACATCTAATAATATATTATCATTACAAACCTTCAGACAAATAATAAATAGGAGAATTTTATAATTATTGTATTATCTATTACCATGTAAACATGCTTGTTTTAGATTTATTTTTTTTAATTGTCACAATCAAAATTAATTTAAAATACAATAATTTCTAATAATTCTAAATATCAAAATATTTCAGAGTGTATATATTTTAAATAAATATCTACAAGAAATTATGTTTGTGTTCATTTCTATTTTTCCTGTCAATTATATATTTATATGTGCACACACACTACTATGTTGTTGTATTCCATGAGACATTACTGTCTCAATATATTACCATTCAATTTATATAAAATAAAAATTAATATTTTGTAAGTAACACAATATATAGTTTTTTTTAGTCTTTAAAGAAGATTGTCCAATTAATTAATAAAATTGATAATTGCAAAAAATTATAAAGGAATCTATTTAATAAATATTTAATTGTAGTAATGAGTCTTATTTATTGTCTATTTATAATCAAAATTTATAATCTTATAAATTATAATTAATATAAAATATTGAATCAGTAAGGAGACAAGACAACATAAATTATGTATATAAACATGACTAAATCAAAAATAATGATGAATTAGAACAGAGAAAATAAAAAGAGAATCTAAATTAATAAAACAAATTGTATAATATGGAAAACCTTAGTAGTGAAGTCATTAGGGGTTTAGATCATTGAGATTTAAAAAAATATTAGCTAGAACAAGAATATGTTTATAGGCCATGGTCAATATTTGGAAAAATAAACAACAAAAAAATAGTTCTCAAAATATCTTAAATGTACTGTGCTCTTTTATATTTACTTGAGTGCTGTTGATATGAAACATGGGTAATAAAAGATTTAGTAAGCAAAGGTTATGACTTTTCTGACATCTATCAAATATCTGATTATTGGAAACTAAAAAGTATAATTTTTATCATTCCCAAGCAAACAAAAATATATCTATAATATATATAGATATTAGAAAATGGTGTGAAATTAGATTGTATTCTTTCATTTTTCATGCAAAGAGTAAACTCTAGAGAATAATGGATAATGAAAAAAATCATCATACATTTATGTATTATGATGATGAGTTGAATAATAATTTATATCTTTTTATTTCCTTACAATTATTTGTAATCTATTTTATACTTTTTTTTTTTTAAATCATTACTCAACAAAGTTTTTAGTTTGCTTCATTTTAAAATTGTTTCTGCAGAATTTAATAATAATAAAGAATGTAAACCCCCCCCCCCCTCATTCTTTATGTAAAAATTTAAAGTTACACATTTATTTATTTGATTATAACTTTATGCTCTAATCGGCAGTCTTTATATATTTATTATATACATTCCTGCTTGGTAGTATTTTTTAAGATTTTCACTCGCATATAATAAGGCTATCACATTGTGATATATATTTTTGGCAATGTCCTTTGTTTCTAACAGGTTATATTTCAGCAAGCATTATTTTGGATGTTCATGTTTTGTGTTTTGTTGATATTTTTATTTGATACTTTATTTAGTATAATTGACAAATAATTTAAATTGGGATTTTATCTTTTTTTTTTAAGAGCATCAAGCTTTTTATCATGAAAAAAACCTTACAACCACATTGTCTTAAAAGTGTGCAATACAATTATAACATTATGTGTCTTTAAGAGTTTCACTTACTTGATCAATAAATATTTAATTTTAATTACAGGTTTGTCAAAAGCATGAATTTTTCAGTAAGTGTAGGCCAATTAAGTCATACTAGTTAATTTGCTTCCATTATTTCATTTTATAAAAATAAAGGGGCTAAGAAAAGATTCAATGTTTATTGGTTTATTGTGCTTGCAGTATTATTGTGAAATATTAATGCTAACAAATGTTACAAAAGTACATTCAAAGATTTTATTGAGTCCATTGCTTCCAGTCATAGATCAATATGATTTTAGAAATTCAAGAAGCATTATAGACTTAATTTTTGATAATAGATGAAAAGCAAGAAAAGTATCATGAGCAATACTATGATTTTTATATTTTGTTTAGGTATTTGATTCAGCACCAAAAAAATTAGTGATACTTGAAAATGGCTGATTGTCCATCAAAATGTATCTATCATACAACTTCTATATTAGAGAAAGTGTTATTAACTATGTTAGAAAATCTGAGGCATTTGAAATGAAAACAAAGATGTATACTAAATCTGACTTTTTCTTCCATTTTTATGATAATGGTTCTTTGGAATAGTTTATAATGGCTATGTGGAATAGGAAGTATAATGCAATATAGGTTTGATGATGAAATTTTAATAACTAGATTTACAATATGACATGATTACTATTTTTGTCAATTAAAATATTGATCTATAGACATGAAGATTTTGGTTAATAATATTCAAAAACCTAGGATGCTTCATCAAGCAATAACGGGGAAAAAATCTTCAACATTTTTTAGTTTAGATTATTATCAACTTGATTATCTTTACCTTGATGTCCCTGTGTTATTGTTGCATTTAGTAAGATAAAAGAATATTTAATTATAATGATATAATTTAATTGAATTACTGCAACTAAATTAGTTATATGGAAATGGTATATGAACTTATCATCATCTTAATGTAAAGTGCTGAACATATTGGAATTCAAAACAGTGGGAGGGCACAATTTAGTTTCATTTTGATATCATTATATTAATTTTTATTTTAAATAAATATGTTTAGTATGTAATAAGAATTCAAATAATGAATATTTCAGCAATTAGCAACAACACATGAAATAAACAAAAAATGTAAAATTTATTATATCTATGTAATAATAAATAAATAATCATAGCTTCTAAATTTGTTTAATTGCAAAGCGGATGTAACTACCTCCCATTCAGTTATGTAGCATCAAAAATCAATGAAAAGATGGCATGATACCATTCTATCTTTGGGCTCTGTTGTTACACAAGCTTAGTTTTTGACTTGGTTTTTAAATTATATAGTGAATTTTGTCTATTGTTTTAATTTATGTACAGACTAAATATTCTACAATCACCATTAATATATTCAAAGGATGAAGAATGAATCATGTCAAAAACTAAGCTTATATAGCAACAGAACCCAAAGATAGAATGGTATCATTCTATCTTTTCATTGGTTTTTGACGCTTGATAAATCAGTGGAAGATTGTTATATTTTATATAATAAAACCATTGAATATATGCACACAGTTATTATTGTACAAATTCATAATTCCAATACTATATTAAACATTTGTGGGCATTAATCATCATAAAACTCATTTCTAGAACAGTTGGTTTTTCCTCTCTTTTTTTGTTTGAGTTAGAATGGCTATATTTTTTTACGAATGATTCTTTATTAATAATAAATTAGTTAATCATTTATTAATAAATTAATAATTATACATATTAAGAAAGTAAAAATTTAAAGTATACATTTATTAAGTCATAGCATTTATTCAAATAAAATTGTAAATACATTAAATATCAGCCTTTCAAGCTACTGTGCATGCGCTTTTTACGAGTGTTAATAATAAATGAATACTTTAACTCCCAACACAAGATATAGTATTTAAGAAAAAATAAAATGAATCCACTTATTCTTTCCGACCCGAATGCTTATATATGGGCAAATCTTAAGTATTGGAAGTGAAAGCGTGAGGATAGACAATTCACTTTAAATTACTGTTTATGATATCTGAATGAATGACGTCGATGAAATTATCTAGAATTTACTACACGTCACTCTCAAATGAAACTTAAACATATTGTAAATACATTAAATATCAGCCTTTCAAGCTACTGTGCATGCGCTTTTTACAAGTGTTAATAATAAATGAATTCTAGATAATTTCATCGACATCATTCATTCAGATATCATAAACAGTAATTTAAAGTGAGTTGTCTATCCTCACGCTTTCACTTCCAATACTTAAGATTTGCCCATATATAAGCATTTGGGTCGGAAAGAATAAGTGGATTAATTTTATTCTTTCTTAAATACTATATCTTGTGTTGGGAGTTAAAGTATTCATTTATTATTAACACTCGTAAAAAGCGCATGCACAGTAGCTTGAAAGGCTGATATTTAATGTATTTACAATTATAAACATAGCGCTATATAAAAATAAATGCTTATTCAGATAAAATTGTAAAATTAATACATACATAATATCTCATTTGAAAACAAAACAAAAAAATACAACAACTGATGCACAACATTCTTAATAGAAGTGCATCAAATATAAAAGAGATAAATTGGTTTTTGTAAGCTTTATATATTTTGTAATTACTTAATTTATTTTTATATAGTATTATAAAATTACAGTATTTATTGTTTGACCAGTTAATTGTATATTAAGTTTTTATAAAATAAAGTATTAATAAATATAGTGAATATTGCGAGTTAATTATAATAAGAAATTGCAATTAATTTAGTTTAGTCTGGCAGTTAAATGCTGATTCTGAAAAACTACTTGATGTACATAATGTTACAGGGAAGATGGATCAAAATTGAATTTAATGCAATAATCATCATATGAAGTTAACATCTTTATTGCATTGATTTATCAAAATATGTGATATATTTGGTTATTTTTATAAAACATCCAAATTATTAACCATGGCAAATTAGTTAATAAACACTGTAATTTACAACAGTTCATTCTGGAATCTATCACAGATTTTTCTGGATTTGTGCTAATATTGTACTGAGATTCTATATAAAAGTTTTGAGATTCTGAGATCTCAAAATTGCTGTTCTTACTTAAACATTAAATAGTTGAATATGAGTAATTGAAGGCAGAAAGGTACATAACATGAAAATTTCCATAAGTGTATTAATTTTTTTTATTATTTTTATATTTGATTAAGGGTGGCAATAAAACTTCACAATGGAGAATTCAATTATTATAGATAAATTGCATTTTTTTTTTAAAACAATATTTAAAGTAAAATATGCTGGAGTCAGTTTATCTTTTGGCATGAATAAAAAAACAAAAACTATTACTAGTCTTCATTTAGTTTATAAATACAAGAATTTTTATCTTTTTCACATAATTTTTAAACTAATAAATAATTTAATTATATATATATATATATATGTACTAATTAAAAAAATAATTATGTTTATATTTGTTTCAGATTTTTTGTGTTTAGGTGGAGAGGATCGTAAAATACCTTTATTAAGGGAAGTTTTTGAGAAATTTCCCAAGATTCCAATCAATATAGATATTAAATCAGATAACAATGAATTAATTTCAAAGGTGACTATTTTTTTATTTTATAATGTATATGTGTTATACATACTTATAGGTATTTACATATATCATATATTATGCATATTAACAATTATTATAGTCATTAAATATTTCTTGGCTTGACCGCTAAATTTATTCAATTGTCAGAATTTTCCTCTTTTTGCTCCTAAAGTTGTATATGATTTCATGATGGCTAGCATTTTAAACACTAAATGAACTTAGGAGCTGCTGATGAGACAAGTTTTGAAAATTTATAAATTGAGCAGTTAGGGTATGTGAATATATTGGTAATTTATAATTACTAGTTAATAAGCATGTGTTTATATAAGTATTATTGTATTGATTATACTTTTATCATCATCTGTATTATACTTTTTTAAACATTATTCTTTAGCCTTTTTCTAATGATACATTAAGGACACTATAAATAAACCACCATGCAATAACTGTTTATAAACTTAAATTTTAGAATTATACTATTAATTCAATACTAAAGTACTAAATTCTTATTAACTAAATATATATGGGTAGTCTTTAGCGCAATGTAAAGTAAAATTAAATTTAACCATTTTTCCCTATAAAATCAGCATTATTATTCTTAATATTTTTTTTAGACTATGAAAAAACTTTAACTTTAAAATTAAGTTTAAATAGTATTTACAATCCATTAGCAAAGAATTGTAAAAAATTGCCTAGAAGTAAATGTAAAGCACAATTTATGTTATTGAAATACATTGAAATTTGCTGTAACAAATTAGTTGATTCTAGAATGTCATTCATTATATCCTCCATTCATTTCAGTTTACATTGAAATATGTTTACTTAAAATAATTATTCCAGTCTCATGCCTTAAACCATAGTTATTAATCAAAAGAACCATTTAATGCAGTAAAATAAAAAATATAAATATAAAAAAATATATAAATTAATTATTCTACTTAGTATATAATTAGATTTAATGGAAACAAATTCATCTTTTAAAGGTCTAAAATGAAAATGAATTTACATATCCTAATAAAAATTTATAGATTATTGATTTCAGAACTTGCATTTTCTTGCAATAAAATATCCAGCAGCTATCCTATTTGTGCTAAAAATCTCATTATGCTTTATAACATTATGAAATGCAGTTCTTTTCTCAAATTCAGTGAACCATAATTTGCTGACAGTAATTTTTACAAAAACAGCATTTCTGCTATTACTAGAAGGCATAAAAAAATCTTCAAACAACTGTTTGAATTTTTTTATAAATGATTGTCTTCTTGGTGCTATTACCTGCCATTTATTTTTGATTAATCCACATTTGGAAAAGAGGTTTTATTTTTTCTGTAATATTACAATGTAAACTGTTTGCTATCTATGCATTTTTTAATTCATATTTTTAAAATAATGATTTAACCATACTATATTAAATACTTATCGATTATTTTACAGCTTTCTCTTTAGTATTTTTTTTTTTTTCAAAGAAGAATCTTAGGTTTTTTTTTTACTTCAATACTAATCAATTTTTGGTTAAAATTATTTTTATGCATATGAAAGGAATTTAAAACCAATTAGTAAAGTTGTATAAATTGCAGAAGAAAAACAAAATGCAATAAGCAAAGCAAAGCAAAACTCCATATAGTAGTGCCACCTGTGCTAAACAGAGTAGTCAATGGAAGCCAGAAGGCTTGTGCATAAAATCCCTATCTAATGCCTACTCATCCAATATCCCCAGACTAGTTTCTGGTTTGTGGCCTTCGTCAGTGAGGAGCTTTGGATCTGAGAGCACTGCATCTAGATCTTAGGATCTAATGCAACCATCTTTTATCTCTACTTAACTACAAAACTATGAGCATGAAATTGAAAACACAAAAAATATTTTCAATCTAAGCTCAATAGCTTATATAGTCATATGGGTTTGAACTCAGTTCAGCACCCATACATTTTGGTGTCTTTGGCTCTTTAACAACTATAGACACCACTACCCTATTAGACACCAAAATGTATGGGTGCTGAACTGAGTTCAGACCCATGTGACTATATAAGCTATTGAGCTTAGATTGAAAATATTTTTTGTGTTTTCAATTTCATGCTCATAGTTTTGTAGTTAAGTAGAGATAAAAGGTGGTTGCTAGAGGGTTGCATTAGATCCTAAGATCTAGATGCAGTGCTCTCAGATCCAAAGCTCCTCACTGACAAAGGCTACAAGCCAGAAACTAGTCTGGGGATATTGGATGAGTAGGCATTAGATAGGGATTTTATGCACAAGCCTTCTGGCTTCCATTGATTACTCTGTTTAGCACAGGTGGCACTACTATATGGAGTTTTGCTTTGCTTTGTTTATAAACAATTATGTGCTAGTATTGGAGATGTGATCATGTGATGCTTGCTGGTTTAAATACAATAAGCTTACAAAATATAAAATCTGAAGTTTTACTCAAAGCTGAAACCTGACTGATGTAGCATGTGGCTGCTGTATCTGCTAGGAGACAATGACATTTTTTAGTTTAGTGAATTCATGTGTAGAGATTAAATTTTTACCATTTTACCATACTTTAGTTTTGAAAAAAAATTTTTTTTTTGTGGCATCAACATTAAGTCAGTTTTCAAATTCTACTTTTATGACTCCTGAATAAAATTATTACAGTATATTCATGTAGGAAAATACTTTTAGAGAAAAATATTTACAACATTTTTATCGATAGATCTAGAAAGTATTCAGTAAACTTAAGTTGATAACTAAGTTTTATGTGCAAAAATGCCTATGATTGTAGTATCATTGCATGTATTTACATTTGTTTCTTTTTATGTTGTAATTAAACCATATCTCACTGTATTAGTGAACTTTAAGAATCTGTATATGTTATATATTCTGTATTACTATTATATATTTATATGTAGTTGCTCTTTTTTATACAATTGTAAATAGTTAATCGAGAAGTAAATTCCAGGATTTTAAAATCCTCAACTATATCTATAATCTCTTAATACTTACATTTTGCTTAGTTGTTCATATCAATTTTAAACTAATCTTTAATAAATCTTCATATAAAGGAATAGTAGTAAATTTAAGCAGAATTTTGTATATGAATACATGATAAATATAAGCTATCCTATTTGCTTGTGACTAGTAAAATTATCATTAAAATATCTTTCACATAGACATCATTTTTATTATTTATTTATTTTTAAGAGAGTGTGCTAAAAGCTTTTAAATCAATGAGAATTCTTTGATTATAAGATAATATTTTTTTCTAAGAAGGCATCATTTTAATATCTAGTTTTTTGAGTTTTTTCCCACTGAAAGCAGAATGTATTTATAACTCTAGATTTAATAACTCTTGAAGAATAACTTAAGAGTTTAGGTCTGGTAATAGTTCTATTGAGTTAAAATAAGACAATCATATTGATTAGTACCATGAGGTGACATCCATGTAGCTTAACTTTTTTTTCATGTTGTTTACTGAAGATTTTCATTTGATTTTTAATTAAAAGGGTGTCTTTATAATTGATATTTTGAGATTTACTTGCTTTTGGCAAATTTGTTTCTATAATACAGTAATATCTATATGATATACTTTGTGGGTTCAATCCATGTATGATTTTGATTATAAATATGCCAGCCTTTCAGCTTGATCATATAAGCCATCAACTGAGTGATGAATAAAATATTATAAAGATGGTTGTAAAGGTGCTGTAAATAGTGATTTATAACAATATTAAAGTTCCACCAATAGAAAAAAAAAACAAACAGGTATATAAAATTGAAAAATAAAATAAAAGTCAGAAAATCTTCAGAATAATATGTTTTTTAAAAAAAATTCAAAGTTTGAATGTGTCATCACATTTATTGATAAAGTTTTGGGTTTTTTTAGTATCTCAATGGCTTCTCTGATCTTACATTGGTAGAGTGTCACATATGAATAGGATCCTGGTACTAGAGAAATCCACATTGTGCCCTGAATCCATATCATGGAGTGAGAATGCTGATAATGATGATTGTTGCTTAACTGTATTGGTATGTTCATCTCTTTTAATACTGATGTGATGATTGCTCATACCTACATAAGAAGCTTTACAAAATGTCACATGAAATTTTATAAACTCCATGAGTCTCAAGAGGGATTAAATTTTTAGGTTTGGTTATGATGTTACTAATTTTTTGATAAGTAATATATGCTGCTTTTATATTATGTTTAATATTTTTGAATTATATATATATATAAATCAGTGCACTAAATCATTCTATATTAAATTCACTGCAAAATAAGATAGTAGAGATACAATAATCAATTTCTGAGCAATGAATTATGCCAATAGAAAAACTACAGGGCCTCAAATATGTCAAGTTTTTCAAATCAGAATTAGTGACTATGAAATGTGTAATATGCATTAGTATTGAATGTTATGCTAGTTATAGTTAGTATATACATATTTAATTATATTTCAACTTAATAAGAATTATAATTATTTCCAAATATATATAAATCTTATGATTTTATACATAGAAAGAAGGTTGTAATTATATGTAGAATCATTTTTATCATCTATTTGATTTATTGCTAAAATGTATTTTGAAAAATATATACTTATTTATATTCAACTGATAGTAATAATACTCGGTTTAGTATGGAATATAACATTTGTAGTTTTAACCTCTTTTCTTCAGATGTGGAATGACCAATGATAACTAGCACAGAAACTGAACCAGTGATCTTTGATTCAGAATTGTTTAATTTAAGATAATGTTCTAATCAGAGCATTTTGCTGCAACAATCAATAGAAATTTTATATACTGTACTGGTCAGAATTGTATGTTCATTTAACAAGGTTTAGAATCTAAGCAAAAGTACCCTAAATCCACTCATGCCTGAGATACACAGGTCAGGAGCAATCATGAATTCTGCCCTATTTGCTCTTCTCTAAAACTATAACATTATAAACAACACTTCTGATGATAACAGATGAAATTTTATTCATTCCGGTCCCGGAGACACAGCGGAGAAACATGAGATCTACAGGGTAATTAGTATAATTAAATAATACCAAATCGTGGCTCAATCAATATCTTATGTGAAAGGAAAATCTATAAATTTAAATGAATTGCACACAGCTAGCATTGCAAAAGAAACAGGAATTATAAAATAGTATCTATCCAGAATAAGCAAAGACAGAACAACCCAGAGATAAATGTCCATTTAAAATAATCAGTTATAATTTTTAAATATTACTAACACTATTATAAAGATTAAATGGGATTCAATGAGTGAGATTCAGTAAGACACAAACGCATAAGTAATTCAACATAATTTAATGAACATAAATAATTTAATTTACATTCGAAACATAGCACAGATTTCATGCGGTCATTACTTTGCATATAGGCAACTGATTTAGTATGCTAATGAGCTATAAATAATAATACATTAATGTTATCAATGCTATGATCATTATTTTAAGTAATGATAAGGACGTTTATAAATTCATCTCTAAAGAGAGGTTTACTCTTGATATGATAGTTAAATAATTTATCGTTCATAAACATATTTGGGCCTGCACAAATGAGGAATGGGTTAGCCTAAATAAGCTTTACTGTGACAATCCTAAAATATTCGACTAATTATTAAATGAGTGGTTTACAAACATCACTGCGCCACATCTTATAGATAATATGAGAACTATACATATAAGAACTCGCAGTGCTGACTATAATGATAGCGTTGAAAGTGGAGTTTATGTCCGTCTTTGGACTAAAAGCTTTATCATATAATAGATCGCTTGTATTTATAACAAGACGTATTCAAAGAGACGAGTAGTAAGGTTCCATAGTACATTTGCCGATGTTATCTAATGAAGAGCCTTAACAAATTAATGTTTGTCCTAAGATTGGTGCTACCAACTCTCATTCTTAGACAAGTTCCGGAGGAATAAGTATGATAAAGCAAAATACGAATCTTGAAAATGCTATCATAAGTAAGCAACGTGAATATGGCTTAAGTCTTAAATGACTAATGCATTAATTTAACCTTAATAAAATAACAGTATCATGCGTAATGCCATGACAAAATATTAACCCACTCAGCAACATACGTAAAATCTTAGCAAATTAGGATGTCAAATATAGAAGAGGGAAATATTATTTTCCTATTTAACAAGCCCAAGTATTCTTAAACGACATTATATTATAAGCAAGTTAACTCTTAATGGTGTATAAGTAATAAGTAGTTATTAAAATATATTAATAATCAGATTTATATAAAGAACATTATAGCATCAACAACAAAAAAATTATCTTATCCCGTAATATGACGTTTTAAACAATCTGTCATTAAGCATATATTTCAAAAATATTCAACAAAACGAACTGCGTTCAATAAGAAATTTTACGTTTAACTATTTAAATATTCCAAAAATATCGGAATGGTGGCTGAAATGATATAAGTTCGCTAGGTTGAAACATTAGCACACTAAAATTAATTTAATAAAATACATAGTTTAAAATAGGTTTTGCCGCATGAAAAAGATATCTAAAGCGTGAAACTTAAAAACTATTGATAGATTTAAACTATAATTCTGTGCTAGCGTTTTATAGAACGAGATTATTTAACTTAAGAGAGAAAATCACAAATTTAATGATAATTAAGTTTATAGGCAGTTACCAAATAAATAAAGATTACTTTATGAGTATAAAGAGTTCATTCTTAGGCAAAATGGATTACCTTTAAAAGTTATGATTAAAAGTTATGGCGGCCATTTAGGATAATGTATACGAAGTTTAGATGTGAAGGCACTGTCAATAAAATAATGGTAAACATCTTCCAATAGTTCTTTTACAGTTAAACATAACAGTTCTCAAGTAGCGATGGCATGGCAGGAAGGCAGGACAAAGGCGATCTAAGATCAGGGAAAGCAAATCTTTCCACTACTCACAAGTCATTTTGTTTCCACTCTCTAATCGAACACAAGAGAAGAGTGATTTGAACTCCTTTTGCGCGTTCCTAGAACTTCTGCTCCTCCTATACTTGAAATTTGGCAATATTGGAAGATGTAAACAAATACGTTTCAGAAAGCATTATTTAAACGTATTTTTAAAATTGCAAATAACTTTTATGATTTTTGTTAGTTTGACTTGAAATAGTTAAATAAGAATGACATTTTTAAATTGTAATAAATACTTTCTAGAATTTTCTGGCATTGCTTTAGCTTTACATTAATTTATTTATTTTTATATCTGTAATACATATATGCACATACACAATTATCTAACTGAAGGGAATTTACAAGCTTGGAAATAAAATATACTTAAGCTAAAATTATAATTCAACTGGTTACACATAACCATTTCGAATAAACAGGATGGAAGTTATACGTGTATATGTGTGGGCTTAACATTCCTGGATGACCACATAAACATATAAACTGGTTCAAACCCTACTTTAAATGTATGTAATGTCATCAGGCAGTGAAGTTAAATATGTACCACAGATTTACCACTTCAATACTCATCTATGAGAGTCTTCCTGATTTCTCCATTTTTCTCTTTAAAGGCAGAGTTAATGGTTTATTTACAAACATTATAAATATACATTAGTATGATTTATGAAGCATTTACTATTATTACGTGAGCAGTTTTTTTAAATTGTTCTTTTTATTTTTCATCTCTGTCTAATATTATGTTTTTTTTTCTTCAATTCAATATATATTTATTAGTACATGCATGTTCTGCTACTTTAGACATATCTGTTTTTTTTTCTTCTAATTATTACTTTGTGTTCTAAAATTTTAAGTATTTTTTGATGAGATGATTGGTTTCGCCAATATGTTTTTTTTACATGGTAATTTATAGATGCAGTTTTTGATTTCCAATGTTTGATATTTAAGTTTTGTGTAGAGGGGAGTATGGTTTTGGAAAGCTGTTTTTATATTATATTGATTGTAGATTTTTGTTTGTTTACTATTCTTGGCATTTGTGAAGACACTATAGTATCTATAAGTGATTTTTTTTTGTTTCTCTTTGTTGCCTTCTTAATGATAGCTCATGAATAACCATTCTTCATGAGAGTTTATTTTATTAGGATTTTTTTTTTTTTTTTATAGTCATTAGTATGTTAACAAACTTTTTTTATATTGTTTTATAGTTATAGTATTACTCCACTTTTTGTATTTTTCATAATTGAATGTATATACTAAGGATTTTCCTGTATGTTTGGATGTTATATAAATCATGGCTTTGAATATGTACATATTATGAATTTGACTTTAGTTTCTAAATTTCACATATTGAAAAAATGTCTCTGAGTTTATTTGATATTTTATAGAAATACATGTCTTAATAATTTATCATGCTTTGTTATTGTCTGGAACTGCATGCTAGCTGTTAATAATCAAAGGCAAAACTCTCCATACAGTAGTGCCACCTTGTGCTAGCAAGAGTAATCAATGGCAATGGAAGCCATAAACTAGTCTGGGGATATTGGATGAGTAGGCACTAGATAGGGATTTTATGCACAAGCCTTCTAGCATCCATTGATTACTCTTGTTAGCACAAGGTGGCACTACTGTATGGAGAGTTTTGCCTTTGTTTTCAACAATTATGTGCTAGGATGAGATGGTGATCATGGGATGCTGTTAATAATCATATCTATAGTCATTCACTATTCATAAAACTTATGAATTATATTCAACTGAATTATATTTTATTGATTTGACTTTATTTTGTAAATATTTTATCTAAGAAGAAAGAATAAACTAGTTTTACATATATATTTATAAAAGTAAATAATAATAATACAAAATAATTCTTTCATTGAATTATATTAAGTAATATGTTTAAATATTTTATTAACAAAAAAGCAGTCTTCTCTATTGATATCAATAAAAAATAAATAATATACAGTAATAATTCTTTTTTTTGCAAAAAGATATTGAAATTCAATGATTTCTTAAATTCGCAAAAAATGTATTGTCATGCAGCATGTAGTTGGAAATTTCTAAAAAAGACCTATTCCAGTCTAACAATAAAAAATTTTAATGAGTAAATAGTATCTTTTATCCTATTTTAAATGTAATATAGTAATATCTCAGTAATGAAAAATGTTTATTCTTAAAAAAAAAAAAAAGTTTTTGCACAATTTTGAAAATTTATAAGGAAATGTAAATTAAGATCTGAAAATGAATAAATGCACACATTACAACCAGTACTATCATCTTCAATCACTAATGTATTTGCCCAATGATTGAGTGGTAGACAGTCTCTTCCAATACTCAAAAACTTTTTATGAAATTCTGAACAAATAAACTGTTTGATTATTATTAATAATATATTTCATTCTATTATGTTATAAAAAATTTTGGAACTATTTTTAAAAGAGATCAGTCTATATGTAGTAGTACAGACTTTTTTCTACATAGCTAATGTAAAGTTCTACCAAGTAACTGTATAATTATTTGATGGTTAATGAATATCTAGCTATTTTTATTTTGAGATTAAAATTAGGAAGGAAAATATAAAAATTTCAACAAACAATAGTTGGCTCAATTAATAAATTATATTTTCTTTATTAATGTTTGTGAAGGGATTGGAAAGGTCTTTGCCTACAATGGGCTATTTAAGACTTTTACATTTATCTGTTATATGTAGAAATCAAATTAATTAATTGATTATTTAATGTTATATTTTTAATTAAATTGCAAACTTTTATATTTAAAAAGTTAAATAAAAATCATATTTTTTATTTTAAAACAGATTTTTTTATATATAAATAAAAAATTAGGTATCCAATTTAATAAAAGAATTTCATCGAGAGCATTTAACAGCCTGGGGAAACTTTAGAGACTCTGTAACAAATAAGTGCCACAAAGAGGTAATTTATTTACTTATTTTTTCTATTAATTTTTTTTTTAAACAATGTTAGCATTTTTTGGCATTAATTTTTTTTATATTATATATATATACTCTTAGTGTTCATTCATAATTATTGATTATTTGTATATAATGAATAGTGGATATGTTTATAAGAATCACAGAATTAAAAGTTAGTAATCATATTGTAAAATGTGAATGTGAGTACTGATATATGTATGTATGCATATCTAAGTATTAATCTGTAACTAAATATGGCTTTACGCTTAAATGGTAGTTATTGGTTTTATGCTATAAGCAATTTATCCAATGATAAGAATGTCAGAGTCAGGATTTAAAATTTTCTGCATAGAATATAGTCCCAGAAGTTTTTTTTTTTAAAAAATTTGAGCACTGATCTCTTAATTGAGCGATATGATTAAAAAAAAAAAAAGATTGAGTAGATAATTGCTTGTTAAAAATAGTAAAAGGATTATCAATAGAGGTTTGAAAGGTAAGAATGTTTGACAATAAAAAACAAAGAAGTTTATCTTAAATTTGCAAGTCATTGGCTAAGTTAAATTAGATAAAGTATATATTTTATTGATGCTTGATAATATGTTTAAGTTTAGTATGCTTGAACATCATTTAAAATTACTTAAATCATAAGATATTCTATTTAATGAATAGTTTATTATATAGTAATTATGTTTGAAGTAAAAACTGCTCACCATGCTTCTGGGAAATTCTAAAGACTTCAAAAATTCATATCAAAATCTTGCGAACTAAATCTTCATAAGTTTATCAACCATTGAGTTATAGGAAAAAAATGTTTAAATTATTACAAAATATATGTTAGATCAAGATCAAAATTTTGAATGACATTGTTCAAGGTTTGAATCTTTCTTGTGGGTCTTTATGAAGAGAATTGAGACCTAAAATTTAAGGACCTTAAATATCCTGTTTTTGTTTATAATTGTGTTATATTCAATAATTTTATCCTTTTTTTTTTTTTTTTGACATTATGAAGACTTTCAAATCAGAATTTCCTTCTTTTTTTCAAAATAATTGGTTATGATGTTAAAATCTATTGCGAATATATGGGTCTGTAAATCATATGACTAAATAAAATAACATGATAGTTTGCTGATCACCTGGTCAAAATTCCAAGAGTAATTTGAAGATAGCCAAATTCTTTTAAAATGTTACTATGAATACAGTTGCTAAATTTTTATATGCAAGCAATCCCTGGATTATGCAACTACTATGTAACAAAAAGGTTTTGAGTAACTAGAATCATATATGTAGAAAATTATATAAATTGTTAATGCTATAATATTGTTCTTGAATAGCAAATAATGGGTACCAAAGGTTGATTAACTAATCTAATATCACTTATGTTGAAAAATTGATAAATTAGTAATTGAAACAGGCAAATTCTCAATTCAGAAGTGCCACTCAGTGCAAGCCAGAGTAATTAATGGATACCAGAAGGCTTGTGCAAAAAATCCCTATCTAATGCCTACTCGCCCAATATCCCCAGACTAGTTTCTAGCTTTTGGCTTTTGTCAGTGAGGAGCCTTGGATCTGAGAGCACTGCATCTAGATCTTAGGATCTAATGCAACCCTCCAGCAGCCATCTTTTATCTCTACTTAACTACAAAACTATGAGAATAAAATTGATAGTCATATAGGTCTGAACTCATTTCAGTACCCATACATTTTAGAAGGATAGTGGTGGCTATGGTTATTAAAGAACCAAAGACAACAAAATGTATGGGTACTGAACAGAGTTCAGACCTATATGACTATGTAAGCTAATGGGCTTGGATTGAAAATATTATTGCTTTCACTTTTATTCTCATAGTTTTGTAGTTAAGTAGAGATAAAAGATAAGCAAATAAAAGTATTCTTGACCGGATTATAACTGAACTCTCACCTGGAGCACAAATGTTGTGTTTGTAATCATTGTATTTTCTCATTTTATTCATTAGAAAAGTAGTTAGAAAAGTTGATGATAGAAAAGAGGACAATCATAGTAAGGTAGATGGAATTCAGTATTGCAATAATGAATACATCTTTGGTAGCGTGAAAAACCAAATCTGATAAATTGTTTTGAAGAAATATTATCCAAATTATTCGGAAATTGATGCCATATATTAAATGTAAATATTAAATAATAATAATAATCAGCAAATATCTGCTTTAGAAGCAATAATTCAATCTATATATCTTACTTTGATAATAGTATTTAGAATATATTTTAAGAATTTGTAAAATATTATCATCATATGTCCTTAATTACTCAAGTTTACAATAGATCACTCTGAAGTAGAATGAATTATTTCTTCTAAATTAGATGTTGAAAATAAATTGAGAAGCTCATGTAGTACTTAAAAATACCATACTTAGTTAAAGGATCCAAAGTGCCTATAGTTAGATTACAACAGGTTTCTAAAATATATAGTTACTAATGTGAGAACTGTATATGTATAGCTGTAGAATATTTGAGTTTAAAGTCTTAGACTGTTTAAATGTGGAGTTATTAACTCTGATAATATAAAAGAATTAAAGAAAACTTAAAGATATATGTGTGCAAGTGATGTGCTTCTAATTATTAAATGGCAATAACCAGAAAATAATCTGACCTTTTATATATGGTACTATCATTTGTCTCTTGATTTTAGTTTTCAATAGATGACTCTTGAGATAGAACAAATAGTGAATTACTGCTTCTTATATAAGTGATACAAATATAGGGGATTTGAACTCAGACTTTCAAGCCCTTTCACTATCCACACTATCTCATACTACTGATACACATGACTACACACATGCAGAAAAGATAAATAATCACCAATATATGTATTTCGTGCTAAACCAGCACTCATCAGTTGGTCCCCATACATATATATATAATACAGTGTTCATTTTAAGATAGCAAATCCTTACACTTTAATAATCAGGCTTCAAACTACTCCAACTCTTCAGCCATCCATACCATTAAAAATCTGATGATAGAATTCCCAAATCCCATGCTGATACCAATATTGTTTTTATAAGTGATACAAGTAAGCTTTGTTTATTAAATATTTATTGGATATATATTTATAATAACTTCTGTATATTAAAACATTTATTTTTATATCTGTGCAACAATCAAAAGTTTGATAATTTATTGATAAGTTTTTCTTTTTGTTTTATTAAATATAAATATTAATATAGTAAACAAAATGATTTAATTTTAATATATATTTACAATATATTTTATATATTAAATATTTAATTTTATATCAATGCAGCATCTTTATATTTTGTAATGAAAAAAATATTTTTTTTTTATTCTGGTAATGTTCTGTAATATTTAGCAATTATAGTTTAGGGGTTTTTTTTGTGTCTGTATTAGATTTCTAGCTTCTTTATAATATTTTTTTTATAAACAATATTTAATTAATTATAGTAAATTTTTTTTTTTTAAATTAATGTTTAAAGTTTTTTATGCTTATATTTTCAAAAAAAAATAAAAATTGTGAATACCATTATTGAACTGTGTGTGTTTAAATTTTATAATAAAATATTTGTATATTAATTAATCAATTTATTTATTTTTACTTTGTGTATTATTCTGATTTTTATTAAAAGTTAATGTGTTCAAGATTAAATAAAAAAAATTGTAATTCATGCTAAAGTTAGAAATTCTGGATATCGCAAAAATTTGAAAGATTCTTGTAATTTTGTCTGGATTAAAATAAATGGCAGTATATCTTTTGGTAGATTATTGATTTTGTACCTTGCATATATAATAATATATATATAGTTAGATCTGTTACAATTATTAAGAATGGAAATATATAATTTAAAAGAATTGAGTGAAAAAATAGAGAAGTTGTTCGCAATATTATATACATATATTTATATATTAAAGATATATCATATGATTTGGAAAATGAAGTAATGATAATGATATTTTTTAAGAAAAGCCAAAAAGAAGATATAATAAATTATAGATCTATCTTCTGTTAGTTCTATGCAATATTATTACTGAAATAAATCCAATTCATCTACAGAGAACCTTGAACTCCAACAAATGAGAAAAACAATCTGGGTTTAAAAATCATAATAAAGTAAAAGTTATATAAGTATTAAAAAAAAATTATAGAAAGAACTAATGAATGTAAGTTACCACTATGCTTTGTATTTTTAGATTTTGAAAAAGCATTTGATTCTGTAAATTGCTTGACCATTATTAAAAGCTTTGGGTACTCAAGATGTGCTTTCAGAATTTGTCAAATTTTGAAAAATATTTTTCGAAATGCAATGCAATAATTAAATTACACAGTGATATTAAGAAGATTAGCATCAATAATGATGTATGGCTGAGTGATTTTATATCTCCAAAATCTTTTACAGCAGTTTTATGGGAAATATTTTATAGATTAAAAGATAAATTATGATTATTTTTACAAATAATGAATCAGAATTTTAAGAATTGTTGTAAAGGTTATCAAATGAAAGCAAGAAAATAGAACTAAAGCTAAATGTTAAAAAAAGAGAGAAGACTGAAATAATGTTCAAAAGATTAAAAAAAATCAAACAAACAAGAATGCCTTGCTCATAATATTATTACAGATGGAAACATAAGTATGAAATTAATCATATAATTAAATTTGGATAGAGCAGTTCTGGTAAAAATAACTTAATATTAAAAGAAAATATGACCATTTGTTGAAAAAGATAAACACTTTTCTTTATCAGTACACCTTTACCCCACTTAACGAGAATAATCCCCCCCCCCCCCCAAAAAAAAAAAAAAAAAAACCTCATTGTAAAGCAAAAAGATTGTATAAAAAGCAAGAGATTACAAGGGTTTTCTATGGGAAAATTTTTTGCTCATTCCTGGAGATTTAATCTAGAATATACAGTAGTTTTTAAAAAACCTAATGTATGATATATACATGTGTAAACTATGTATTATGCAGATATGCACCTAAACTATATGTTGTAAAAAGAAAAAAACACTTAATTTAAAACTGCTCTTTCTTATGATTCATTCATTCCGCATTCATCATCATTCAGTTTTTTGAGTCATCAATTTGCTCATTCTAAGGATCTATCATTCATTGTCTTTAAAAAATTTTAATGATCATGGGTTTTATGGACGTGTTGATGTCTAATGATCTCTAGAGAAAAAATTTAATATGAATGGTTGACTTGCTTCTTTGATTTTCTCTTTGTACACCATATTATAAGGTCTCATTTGTTGATTTAAGGAATTTTTAGATTTGACATTCCAATTGAAATCGTGTGCAATAGTAAACTTTTAAAAAAAATTTCCAGTATGATTAGGAAAAAATATTTCAACTAAGCAAACTTACAGAAAAGTAGATAGAAGAAGAGAGAGCAAACTCGCAGTTGACAATTTGGTTCTCATCTGATCCTTCGTGTCAGCACTAGAGGTGCGATTTCTAACCAAAAAACACATTAATATAACGTTCCCAGGCTAGCGATTCTCTATTAATATTGACTTTTTTTTGTGTTTGTTTGTTTACAAAGTTTACTTTCTTTCGTTTCTGAATTATTTTTCCCAAATAATATTTTTGACTATGGGATAATAATAGTTGTTTTTTTTTTAATTTGTTTTTTTTTTTACCAAAGGGTCTTTTTTGGTGTGTGTTCAAATAGTAATTTGTGTGTTTTTTTAAAATAGTATTACTGTTTTTGTAAAATTGGATTGACAAAATTCAAGAGAGAATGGGTTTTTTTGATGGATCTTTAAATAATAATTTACGTTACTTTGATAGGTTTACATTTGATTGCCGACAACAATTAGTGGGAGGGTTTTTTTTGTGTACGATTAAATAATAATTTACGTTACTTTGATAGGTTTACATTTGATTGCCGACAACAATTATTGGGAGATGTGTTGTTTTTTTTTTTTTCACGCGCGTGTGTATGTTTAAATAAAAATTAAAACCGTTACTTTTATTGGTTTACATTTGATTGACGACCGATTGACTTCCTTTCGCTTATAAATTATGGTTTTGGTTCTACAAATAAATATTTTTGACAATGGGACAATAATAGTTTTTGTTTGTTTAATTTTTATTGACAAGAGCGGGTGTTTTTTTGGTGTAGATTCAAATAGTAATTTGGGTTACATTTAAATAATAAGTTGCGGTATTACTTTGATTGATTTACATTTGATTGACGACACTAATTATTGGGAGAAGGGGTGTTTTTTTGTGTGTACAATTGTAGACAACAATTATTGGGAGAAAGGGTGTAACCGTTTAAAGAATAGTAGTTTACGTTACTTTTAGTGGTGGTGTACATTTGATTGCTGACAGTAATTAGTGAGAGGGGTGGGTGTTTTTGGGTGATGATTAAATACTAATTTACCTTCCTTTTATTTTATATTTGATTGCCAACAACAATTATTGGGAGCTAAAGGGGTTGTTTTTTTGTGTATGTTTAAATCAAAATTGAAGTTACTTTTATCGGTTATATTTGATTGACAACGGTTTTGGCTTTCTTTTTTTTTTTTCATTTATAAATTATGGTTTTGGTTTGCTCAAAATCTAATATTGTTGACAATGGAATAATAATAGTTGTTGTGGTTTCTTTCATTTTTATTGACAAGAGCGGGTCTTTTTTTGGTGTATGTTCAAATAGTAATTTGGGTTACGTTTAAAAAATAATCGGTTTACCTCATTTTTAGTGCTTTACATTTTATTGTTGACAACAATTAGTTAGTGGGAGGGGTGTTTTTATTTACGATTAAAGAATAATTGTACGTTCCTTTTATTTTTTACATTTGATTGCCGACAACAATTATTGGGAGAAAGGGTTTTGCGTTTGTTTTTGTTTGTGTGTATGTTTAAATCAAAATTTAAGATACTTTTATCGGTTACCATTTGATTGAAAACCGATTTGACTTTTTTTTTTTTTTCGTTTATAAATTATTTGGGTTTTCCCAAATAATATTTGATTTGACAATGGGACAATAATAGTCTAGGTTTCTTTAATTTTGATTGACAAGAGCGGGTCTTTTTCGTTGTACATTCAAATAGTAATTTGGGTTATGTTTAACTAATAATTTACTGTCTTACTTTGATTGGTTTACATTTGATTGCCGACGACAATTAGTGAGAGGGTTTTTTGTTTTTTTCTATACGATTAAAGAATAATTGACGTTCCTTTTATTTGACCGTTTGATTACCGACGACAACAATTATTGGGAGAAGAGGGGTTTTTGGGGCTATGTTTAAATAAAAATTTTAGTTACTTCTTTTATTTTACATTTGATTGCCGACGACAACAATTATCGGGAGAAGAAGGGATGTATGTTTAAATAAAAATTGAAGTTACTTCTTTTATTTTGACATTTGACGGAGGCCATTTAGAATTCCTCAAACAAGCTTGCCTCTACGAAGTGAACATTTCCATCGGCAGATGTTTTTGGACCTCAAATCTGCATATATTTGCCGCACAATCCAATCTTTTCTTTCAGCAGCAGGATGTTTTTTTCTGCTGTAGAAATATTCCAGCACCAGCTTCCGTGTCTGGCAATTTCCATCTTTTCAAGTTTTCTGTTGTGGGAATTACCATACTTTTTGTCTCTGAAAATTTCTCGCTAAAACATGACTCAAAGCGTGATTTTTAAAATTTTATGCTACCCCATCCTAATCGAAAATTTAGGAGGAATACAAATTTATGAGGAACAATCACGATACTGTTAAAATTGATAAAATGTAACAGTACATAAATTCGTCTTTAAAAAAAAGGCACCGATGAAAATTTAAATAATTTTGACACGATCAAATTAACACACCCTCGTACGATATTGTTACATAAAATACATAATGCAGCATTACGATAAAGTGCGTGACACAAACAACTACGGCATTTTCCTATGCTTTTAGCATCGGAAAAAGCCACACCGTTAGCCGCTAAGCCGAGTTAACACTCTTTCTAGATTTTATCGTAGAAAGAAGACTTAACTCTGAGTTAACACTCTACCTTTTAGCGTTGAAAGTAGACTTAACTCCGAGTTAACAATCTTTCTAGGATTTATTTTAGAAAGAATGCTTAAAGGCTTGGGTGCGGCCGCAGAAATGGCATATTTCTAGAAATTTAGCTAGAAATAGCACCTCTAGTGGCTGACATGAAGGATCAGATGACAACCCGACAGGCTTATGTATTCTTCCACAAAATTGTTAATTCTTGCTGTGGAAAAAAGCTCCATGAAGTTTCATTTTTTTAAAATTCATAATCTTATATTATTTATGTAAAATTAAAAAAGCAGTATTTAATAATATCTCATTTAATTGTAGTGTTGTGACCATAAAGATTTGTTATTTATTAACAATGTAAGAGTAGTCAAATTATAGAAATGTACATTATAGAATTGTAATCCTGCAATTAACACATTAAAAAAGAAAAAAAAAATGTATCTAATACATTCTGTGTTTGCATATTGTAATCAATATCTAAGGCTTTTTTGAACAATATATACTTTGCAGATCCAAATAAATATTACTTTACAATATATACAAATAAGCTGTTTTTTTTTTGCCATGAGAAATCATATTTTATTAAGTGCAGTAGCCATTTTCTTTGAGATGACTTATAATTTTTTCAAATAGTGCATTACTTGTGAAGGCAGAGATATGAACTACTTGAAATAAATATTAATGGTAAAAATCTTTTTCAATTTGTTTGTATTGCATTTTCATTATACGAAATTTATTATTAACTGCACAAAATTATGCTCACTTGTTTTTAAAACTGCAAATGCATTTACTGATAGTTTCAATTTGATAGAAATTATCATTCATAAAGATTTTAATCCAAAATTGACTGACTGAATACTTTAGCTAATATATTATACTGTAGATAATATAGTATATGACTAAAATTTAGTTTTATGTTTAATGACATTTTCAATTTTTTTTTAGTTTCTATATTTTTATATAACGTCTGCTATTTCTGAAACAATTTTCGAGATGTAAAATTGATCAAATAGATTAAGTGTTATTTTTAATTTGGATATAGTAATTTTTGGTCATATAAACTTTTTATTACTTGCTTAATTCATGGAATCATTTTTTTTTATAAAATAACAATTATGATAATAAATTACAATATGGTCGTAATTTTTGCTGGAAGCCAAATAAAGTGCATAAGAATTTTGATTCATAAAAGTGAATAAATACAGTATATAATTTTTAAACTAATGTTCACATTTTAAAATTTAATACTGCATTAATATATTTGGTTGCTGTGCATTATCAAAAGATGATTTTAATTATTTATTATACTGAATGAAACACTTGTTTTGTTTTTTTTGTTTGTAATTATTAATGATGAAAATCTTTATTTTGGATGTGTCATTTATAAAGTACTGATTGCTTTGCCAGGATTCTGGATGAAAATTAAATAAAATATTGAACTGTAAACTATGTATCATCAGTCTTAGAAAATTGCCACCAAAAAAAACATATAAATTTTTTTAAAATCATTATTGTGAATAATCAATTGTAAATCAAAATAATGGGTACAAATTTATAATGATTGCTATTGTGAATCCTTGCATAAGTGGGATATAGATTATTTATTTATGAATCTGAGTCAATGATTTCAAATTGCCCAGCAATATATGGAGGGAATTATATGTAAGAATACCAAAAAAGGATTTAAACCCAAATATATGATGGTAAAAAAGATATATCTAATATCATTGAAATAATTAAAAGGCTAAAATGAAGTTAGAATGGATATCTAAATAAATGACATTAGGCAGAAAATTGAAGTCTTAAACTGAATCCCAAGGGATTATAAAAATCTGTAGAAAGAAATCTTGTGTAAGATGGATGGATCAATAAAAAAAGGTTATTAGTATGGTGCAAAGAAGATTGCTATGGATTGGAGAAACTGAATTAACCTTGGAGAGATTGCCATCCTGCAATGGAATAATAATAATTGAAAATAGAGAATGATGTTGACAGTATAAATAAATTAATATATATATATCCTAGTGCAAACTAAGTATATGTATACATTACTAAAAAGATGTGCAGTAGAGTCTCAATCCATTTTTCAAGTGTACAGAAAATAAATGATAGATGCATAAAGTGAAAGAACGTAATTACAGTACATATAAGTTATAATTTAACTATTACTTTTAAGCCCAATGTAGATATTATAATTCAAAACATTTCATATTTATTGTTTGCAAAATGTGTTCATTGTATATATATATATATGTAAAGTTAATAGTTAATTATATGTACTTATTTGATTTTTTAAAAATAAATGATCTTTATCTAATCATCAATTTATTGAGTTAAATGTATATATATATAGTTATGATGCATTTATGTCTTCAATTATCTCTGAAAATATTGATTCATATTTTAAAGAAAATATCCTTGCAAAAATATTGCATCAGTATTACTATTTGTTAACAATAGATGCTAAAAAAAAATGACAATTTGAAGAACAGTGTATGATTTTTATAACATGTTTTTTTATGGTTCTGAATTTGTGAGGACTAGTAAACGATAAATATTAAAAAATAATTTATGTATATCTGATGGGTTAAGAGTTAATTAATTTCAATCTATCTGAATAATTGCATGAATATATAAATAGTGTAGTCTTGAATACAAGTTTTGCAAATACTTAAAGAATTTTTTAACTTTATTAAAAAAACTATATAGTTGTATATATATATGTGCATATATATATATTGAACCGGATGGAGTAGTAGATCAATAAAAAAAATATAAAATAATTTTTACCTTTTAATAAAAAATACAAAATAAAACCTACTCTTTAATAAAAACATAATAAACAAATTGTAATATAAATTGTTACCTTCTTTTTATATATTAAAAATATGAACAATTATTTATTATAAATTCGATCTACTACAACTGCAATTTAAGTATTGCACCACACCGGTCCCTTAGGCAGAGAAGCATAATACCCAGAGAGTACCTATGACTAGGCCGAAGCTATATAAGATACATAACCACAAACACATTTCAAGGCCACAGATCTTCTCGACCGCTGGATTCAACCCTAGTCATTCAGAGCACTTTTTTGTTTTGAAGTAGACTTCAGGTGCCAGATAACTACAAGGAGTAGTTAACCTGCCCTGAATAATTGCAACTAATTCAGCGCCTAAGAAATCCCAACTAGCTCAACGGAAACAAATATAATAATAAACTGCTTATATAACTTCTCTGCTAAGTTGTTCTTAATGGTATAATTTAAGAATTGACAGACTGTGATTGATAGACAAATATCTTAAGTAAAATGTTTAATATAATTTGTAACCTAATTTTATAAATTTTTAATTAAATAAACAATGATTTATATATGATAACCACACACCTTCTTAATAAAACACACAATAGTAATATAATATAGGCATAAAGTATTAAAATAAGTACAAAACATTAAAACATGCACATAAATTTTATCATAAGCTATTTGTATGTTTAAGAAAGTTCTACCAACATCTGTTCATTACACTAAACCTGCACATAAATAGTTCATTTTATGCTGGTTCTGGAAATACTCAGATTGCAATGGCTACTTTAATTTATATCAGGAATTGGAATAAGAAAATGTTATTATCCTATAGGATTTTAAACGTTGTGACTTCTTGTTCTTTGCTGCTGCATGTATATTTTACCAACAAGTTGGATTTTAGGCTTCTGATGCGGTCCTGACGATTGTGGTTCCGGGCTACTTTTTACTCAAGGCAGTTAGACACTTTTTGGCGGTTTCAAATTATTAGACGAGCAGACTGCTGATGTTCTTGCAGATGAAGAGTGGAACTCATCACATGCTCCAAAAACTGTTTAGCACTGCATTGTATTTATTGAAAAAATAAGTCTAATCTGTTATTGATTAGATATGTGAATGACTGACTGACAAAATTTTTGGCCCTATTTATGTGATCTTGTTATTTTTTAATTAAATTTTTTAAATCCACTGCTTTCGTAGATCAAATTTTTGATAAGATGCATTTTTAATTAGTCCTGTTGTTTATGGATTTTAATTATTAATAAGTAGCCATTGCTAATCCCATTCCTATGTAGCTTATCAGTATATGTAATCTTTGAAGGGATTTTTTTAACTTCAATTATGAACTTTCCTTTTATATTTGACTTTCATATTTTATTTTATTTTTAACACGCACACATATATTTGTTTTATTTTAAATAAATGGAGATATTTTTTTTAGTTATTAAGATTTTTTTTTTCTTTAATGAATTTTCTCAGCTAAATTACCCCCGGGCTAACTGCATTTCCGTTTAATAGAATTAACTTCTAAATAACACTTTCTTAATTTATTCTAAAGTTTATTTTTTGCCAAGTTAAATTTTCTCCCCCCTCTAATTACTCTTTAAACTTTCTGAATTATATTTCTCTTTCTTAAAAACTTTTATAATTAAGTCTTTCAAGCGAGTTTTTTTTTTTTACTTTAATCATTTCTTGATAAAATAATTCTTTTGATATTAAAATTTTATGATAAATAAAATTACAAACATGTATCGCTATCCAATAATGGTACAATATATGTATGTTGTTTATATCTAGTTGAATTTCACTTGTGATGGTCTATTTGTTAATATATGAAACCATAGTCATAAGAGAATTTTAGGAAAATTTTGTTTTTTGTCTAGGATTTTAATGTTATATGATTTTCTATTTTATAGAGATCTGTATATAATATGTTCATACATATTTTACAGAAGACAATAAATTATTATAGAAAAAAATCCATATGAATTTGTTATAAACAAAATAATGGAGCATAAAATTATTGTTTTCATTTTTCCAGAAATATAAATCTATATTTGGATAAAGGTACATATTGATGTTTATTCATTGCTTATTTTGTTTATTATAAATAATTTCTAAATTTTAATTCTGAAAAATGTACATTAATTAGATTAATTTTATGACGGATGTGGTAATTGTTATCTGAAACAAAATTTAAATTCAGAATTGTTCTAACCCAATAACAAAAACAAAAAATTATTTAGTTAATATATAAAGTAATTGATATAAAAGAATTATAAATAGATTAATATTATTAATAAATTTTATGAGTATAAAATGTTAAAATCAATGTTACTATTAACATTGTTAGAAATAACAAAGGAAACACATATAGGGATAACTATGCTGCATCTAACTACACGACTTCAGTTATATGCTGAATCCAAAGAAAAATGTAAACAAACAAAATCTCATTAAAATTTGCAAATTTTACAGTATTTAGCAGTCATTTTTCTTCTGTGAGTGTCATATGCAAAAAAAGGTAAAATATGTAAATAAATTGTATAATATATTCTTGGAGTATAGCTCATATTAAGAAAATTTATTTGATTTATATTGAAATCATATTATTTTGTTCTTCCTTTATTATGTTTTCTGAATTTGATGTGTGTAATAAAATATTCTCTAAGACTAATTACTAAAAATTTTACAAATTTTTAAAACAAACTTAATAATACTGTTTTAAAAATATTAAAATAATTAGAGAGATAGTAACTTTTTGATAAAGAGATTAATCTTTTATGTTTCTATAAGTAAAAAAAGTTATTGAAAAAAAAAAGGAATGCTATCCTGAGCATATTTAATATAACTATAGTCCGATATTTCGCTATTTATTTTAAAAATAAAAATATGGTAGTTAATTTTTTTCTTTTCTTATTGTTTCATTCAATAAATCAGTGAACACACATTGAAATATATATGAATGTGCTCCCTCATTTATTATTACTATTTATATTATAATTATTTTTTAAAATTTTACTTATATGTGTGTGTTTAAATGTATTATACACTTACAGTTCAATAAACAATATATTTTCTATTCTAATCAATGTTTATTAACAAAATGTGTGCTATTTTATATTACATATTTGAATTTGGGGGGGCTTGAAATAAAATATGAGGTAGATCATGGGTTCATTATACATAGGTAAACTATAAGGTTTTTACTACAAACAAACAAAAAAAACATTTTGTTGCAGAAAATAGAAAATGAAACAAAATCTTGATTCCATTAAAATTTAAAAAAAGATTGAGTAGGAAAAGAATATATATTGTAACAGTATGGATATTTCACCAAAGAATGAACAAGATGGTCGCATCTCACCATAATCAGACTTAAGGTCTTCATATAGGATGGAATGGATGGAATGATGTAATTATGATCTAAAATCAAATTCATTTCAAATAGGATAATTTAATAACAAATATTTAACATAAACACAATTTAAACTAAATCATTCAATCTTCACCTTTATTAATCGTTCTGTTATGCTCAGAATTCAAACTCCGCTTGGGTATTACAATTAACTCTCTTTAGGAGTTTCCATCAATTTTACAATAATAACAATATTTAATATAATTTCAATATATTTTGAAATTCATTTCAATTAAGTTATTAGGATATTAAATAAGTATAATAAATTTATGTGGATATATATATAACTTTATTTTGTTTTGTAAAATGGATAAATAAATTAGAAACTTTTTTAAATTTAAAACAAACTTAAACAATATTTATTAATGAATAACAATGAAATTTATTTAATATAACAAAAAAAAAATTATCATGTGTTTTCTTACATCTCTACTATTTTATAATATTAAATAATTATTACTTTTTCATATTCTCATAACACAAAGAGATTCTAATAATTTATAACATAATAAATAAATTTTTATAATTTACAAAAAAAAAAAAATATAAAAATACTAAACTAGCTAATCTTGATTTAATTCATTTCCAAATAAATAATAATATTATATTATGCAATCCATATGAGAGAATTCCAATTTCATGAGACCATTCCTACATATAGTCATCATTAAAAATTTGTAAATATTTCATACAAGATATTAGTCATTTCCACAACTAATAACAAACAAACATTATCGTATTAATTAAATTAGTAACAACAAAATTCTGTCATGTGATAAATAAATTCAATATGAAGACTGGTAAAATCTTATCTTCATATTAAGTTTACTTTTATACCTCAGTTCATATCTCAGTTCGTACTTCAGTCAAGTTGCTTTCATAGAATACCTAAATTTTATTAAATATTAAAAAAAAAAAATTGATGTCATGATCTATTCCTCTTTCTTAAATGAGTTATTCCAATGGCAAACAAATTTTATTAACAAAGGAACTAAAATTAAATATTTTTAAATGACGATTCACGAAGATAATAAGTTCTAATAAAAGTTCATATTATTGTCCTATTCATTTTCATATTTGCCAAGTAATGTTTGTTAAGAATAAAATTCTTATTTCTTGGTCATTCATCATCACAGAGGCAATCAAGATATCCAGTTGATCCAAAACATTCTGCTTGCATGATGCTGACATCTTCCACAAATGATTTCACTACCAATTGGAGTTTCATTTAAATTACATAGATGAAATTTATATAATTTAGGCATTTCAATAGGAATAAGTAATTACATTTGTCTTTGTTAAAACTATAGCATTATGTCCTGTGACAAGTGGTGTTTATTCACAATGCATTTTTCTATAGGTATAATCTTTTTAAATTAACTTTGGTTTGAGTAAATAATTGTTTTCTAAAGAAATTTATCTGTTTCAGAATTCCAAATTAGAATGATTTTATAAGCTTCTCTAATTAATAAAAATATATAATTTTGTTTTGAAAATATGAATAATATTAATAAAGAGTAATTTATTTACTTTTTGTTTTCTATTAAAACTTTTATCAATAAGCAAATCTTTAAAATTATCAATCTATCTTTTAAAAGTATTCTATATTAGATCACAGTAAAATTATTGTATGTAGTAGTTAGTACATTGGCAAAAGATAGAATTCTTTAATAAATTATCTAATTCAGTATTTATAGTAGAATCAACTTCCAGTAGCATGTATTGCATATATCTTTTGATTTTCACGATTTTTACATTCTATAATTGTTAATTATATTAATAATCAATAATTGAATTGAATTGAATTTCCTTTGTATTAGTTGATAGATTGCGACTTGACCTTAAGATTATCTCTATGTCAACATCTTGATTAATGAATTTATTAGTTTAAACAATAGTTTTATATAAATGAATAAAAAATAATTATTTTTAATTGTCTTAATTTTATTAAGACAACTATTAAAAAATATAATGTATATACTAATCATATATACTTATGTGATAGTTTTAGGTACTCTCACAATATATATAAAACCAAAAACAAAAAAGCTATTGTATGAGTTAATAAAGAGAACTTGTTTAACCTCTTGATTATCAGATTAATAATTGATGATTTTTTGCAACATCAAAAGGTAAATTTATCTCTGTTTATATGAATATAATCTCATTATTTATACTCTTTATCAATTTAAAAATCCATGAAAATAGTTAATTCTTGTATATATTACATTCATCATTAAAATGCAAGTATTCGCTCATGAAATATTAACATTTCTAATTTCTGAACAAAATTATATAAGAATTGAGTAGGTGACAATGTTTGTTAGGTTTTTGAGAAGGATTTTAAATTTAAATTTGATTTTTAAATTTTGCCCCTATAATATTTGATATTATTTCCTAAAATTAGAAAATGAATATAATAAATGCTGCCATATTGTGAATCTACATAAGTAATGTAAAGTGGCTTATATTAAAGTTAACCTGAGCAAAAAAAAAACAAACAAAACTGTAAGCTTAATTATCATAGGACAAAAATATGTTTAAAGAAATCAACATAAACAGAAGTCCTTTCTTTAATTATTATTATCTAAAATAAAATAAAAAATTGAAAACCAGTTAACTTGAAACTGATTGTAATAGTCTGCATTATATTGTTATACAATGTTCATTTTTTCTTCAATATTTATCTACAGTTGTGATGGAAAATAGATTTTATATAACAGTAAAAAAAGCTAAGTTATTTTTTTCACATATATAATTTTATTTTTTACTACAATAATTGATATTTTTTAAAAAATTTACATGAATCCATATTCAGAATTGTGTACACCTGGGTCTCGTTTTATGCAGTAGATAGGTTCCTCAGAAAATGCGTACAAAAGAAATTGCACAAAAATAGACTTAACTTACCTTGAAAAATGGGGATAGGGGGTTCTAATTTTCAGAAATCGCATAAAAGCCAAGCAAGAAGGAAAAATTACTTTAAAATTCGCAGTAAAAAAATAAGGAAATAAAGTATGACTAATAAAAAATTTCAAATATTTGGAAAAAAAAATACAAGACAAACTTTTTTTACTTTTTTTATTAACTACAGATTTAATTTTACATTTTTTCATACATATTTTAATCATTAGTGGTTATTTGGCCATTTGACAACATGCGTTCGTTTGTGAAATATTAAGAAATCAGATTCGTCATGTGACATACAACTAGCGCTACTTTCAGTCTTGAGCTGTGTTAATTGTTTTTTGTTTCTATATTAAAAAAATGAGATCGTAATCAAATTAAAAAGATTATAGATTATCATTAGAAAAATTATTTTCAGTTTATAAAATCTTCATTATTATTTATTTTAAAAATCTAAAAACATATTTATTTCTATTATAATTAACAAAATACATTTTAAAAGTTTAAAATTTTTGAATATTTATTGCGATATTTTTATATGTAAGTATAAATCTATTATTATTGTTTACTCATTAGTATAAGTAGGTTATTTACATAGAAGCTAATATTCTAAATACATCTTCAGGCCATATTCACGTTAGAATGTTATATTTTTGAAAAAAAAAAAAGTATTTCAAGTCAAAATAAGTTATTAATAATTTAAATTTCTTGATATCTAATAAATATAGTGAAATATGAAAGATATTAAGAAGAAACATGAATCGCATAAAACGAGACCCAGGTGTATATATTTTTCAGAATTTTGAATAAACTGAATATACTATAGTTTTTATTTCTATATAATTAAGAAATTATTATTCTGTAGTTTAATGTTATGATGATATTTATAAAGAAAAAGTTGTTATTTCTAATAATTTTTTTAGTTATCAATTGAAAAATTCATTTTTTTATTATTATAGAAAAACAGAAATTAATTGAAATATTTTTATTTTTTAGAATCCCTGTGTGCCTGTTTTTTTTTCTTTGAAAAAAGTTATTCTTGTGTTAATCTTCTTTTATACTGGTCTGTTACCCTTTGTTCCTTTGAAAGAATCTCTTTATGAAGTTTTAATGCCATCTATTTTTCTGAAGTAAGTTATATACATATATGTTACAAAACAAAAATTTGAGATTATATAATATTAGCAATCATATGAATATAGAATAATATTATGAAATACATATATATATTTTGAATAATTCAATATTAAAAAGTACTTGTAATCCGAGCTTAAATTGTCTATGGTTGTCAAGCATTGATAGCCGAGAGGTCAGCGCAGCTGCCTTGCAAGTTAGCGGTTGCTTGCAGACGGTTGTCGCAGGTTTGCTTCCCAGCCGATGCTTTGACATATGAAAAAAAAAATTGTCTATGCTTTATTTTATAAAAGCCTATTCTTACATTTGCTTAAAAAAACTGTTGATTTGTTGTTACTTGTGAAATTGAATTGTCCTTTTTTTTTTTTAAATGATGAATCAATGTGAATGCAATAAAATTAAAGTTATAAATCTTTATTATCAATCAAATACTAAAGATATTTCATGCATTAGTTATACTTCACATTAGCTGATGTTATTAAAAAAATAAAGTACATATAAATTAAATTTATCAAATATCTATATATATTTCATTTTTTAAAAAGAATTTTAATAATATTAATTAATAATATTGTCTTTAATATATAAATAAACCTACAAATATCCATTTTCTATTATTATTATTATTATTATTATTATCGTCATCATCATCAACTGCGGAGCTTAAGTGCTGAGTGGATGTTCATTTTTACTATTTCTACTATTTTAGCTAATTTTATTAGTTATTATATGATTTATTATTTTTATTGTTGCCTATTTTTTATTTTCTAAAGTGACTTGATATATTTAACATAGATATGTGTGGTACTTGTGATAATTTATTGCCTAAAAATGGCAATTATATTTCTTGTCATGATTGTAATTTGTAATATGCATTATACGCGTTCAACATTATAGAAAATACATACAGACGTATGTCTATAGATAAAAGGCAAGCATGGAAATGTTCTTTTTGTAGAGATTCTTTTTCTACTACTAATGCAGAATTAAACTCTGCCCCGTTATCAGATAATTTAGTTTTGCAACAGATTATTGAAAAATTGCAGTTGTTACCATTTATTCGTAATGCATTATCGGAGCTGACACAAACTGTTTTTAAAATGCAAGCTGATTTCGATATTTTGCATTCAAGGATTGATAAGAATAATCAGGATATTTCTTGTTTGTCTTCTGCTTGTGATGCACATAACAATGATATATCTTTGTTAAAGGATAAAGTGGAGGTATTGGAAAGATTCCAAATGGCTTTTGAAATTGAGTTGCAGGGCATTCCTTATCAAAATGATGAAGATTTGTTGCAAGTTGTTTCTAAAGTAGCAAATAAACTTAATGTTGAATGTTTTTCTAATGGTGATTTGGAACAGATATTTAGTACATAAGCTAAGTTGAATAAACCGGGACTGGTTATTGCTTGTTTTAACTCTCGAAATAAAGCTAGATCATTTTTACGAAATAGGAAATCTGTTATTTTAGTATCTGATATTTTGCCTTTGGAAAATAATAGTCAATGTATTGGATTTCCTTGGTCACTCGGCAGCTGTTTGGAAAGTGAAGCAAAAAATGTGTAATCAAATACAAGGTGTGGCATTTATTCGAAATGGTTTGGTACATATCAAAAATGACAATAATTCTTCCAGTGTTGTTATAAAAAATGAAGCAGATTTATCCTCGATCTGATTTTCATTGTTTAGTATACAATCTAATAGCATTCCTGATTATAAAGATTTAAAATTTTTTTATTTGAATATTCATAGTATACAAGCTCATTTTGATGAATTAAATGTATTTTTAAATGGATTAAAAATAAATTATGTGCTATTATTCTGTCTGAAACAGATTTCTTACAAGGAACAATATTTATATGTTTTGGACGGTTGTAAAAGTTTACTTGCGCCACGTTCTTACTCATGATCGGGAGGTTTAATGATTTATATAAAAAATGGATTAAATTATATTTATGAGGTTCTAAAGATTACTACTGTAATGGTATATAATATGCCGTTACATTATTTTAAAATTAAAATAAAAAGATCGTAAATAAAAATTGATTTATTAAAAAGAAAAAACTTAACTTAAAAACTGAAAATTAAAAGTTGTTTAACATAGATATAGATCGCACAGGTAGAAAACTTTAAAAACTATTTTAAAAATAAAAGTATTTGAATGTATTTTTTTTTTTGTAAAAAAAGTAAAGATTGATGTTTTTTTAAATAGAAGTAAATGATTTCTATCATGTTTAATCTTAGAAAATGGAAATGATTGTTTTTTTTTAATTAAAGGATTGTTTTAAAGCAAACTAGCCCTTGGGGCACTTAAAATAATTTAAAAGGTCAGATAAGAGAATAAAAAGAATTAGCTTGACCAATGGAAGTACCAAGCCACAGCACGAACCAAAAAAGAGACTCTAGGATTAGTGACATCTTGTTTGTTGAACCCGAAAATTTGCTGATAAGAGGCTAATAAAAATATAAAAGGCAAAATAATTGTTGTCTGAGAGGCTGACTATTAATCTACAAGCGGACTATTAATATATCTATAAATTGTAGCTGTATTGCAGGCTCGATGATGAAGGCGCCTGCAGTAGATTTAATTTCCAGACAACCAGTTGATGCCTCCAGAAGACGGTTCTTGACAAACTGAATGGCAAGTAGCGGCTCCATTTCAAAGGACAAACAGTCAACCAGAGAGATCACGAAAATGGACAAACAGACTCCAGGAAATCTATCATTGAAAGTATGAACTTTTGTCATTATAGACTGTTTCAATATATCTTCTATAAGCAAAATAAGTTAAACTTAACTTTAAAGGAACTTATCTGACTTAAAAGAAAATTTCTAAATTAATTTTATGTGTAAATTAGCTAAAGTAATAATTATTTCCATTTTTTTCATTAATAATTTCATATTAATTAAATTATTTGAATGTATTTAAATTTAGGTTGGGTGTGGATGGCTATATAGATTCATTAAGTTATATTAGTTTAAGGGAGGGTTAATCTTGGGTTAGTTGTTCGCAGTTAAATTGGGTTAATGGATTGGATATATTGGTGTAATTAGTAAATGTAGTATGAAGAACCGCTACGTGCAGGATCATCTTTACACTGCACATGGGAAAAATAAGTCCCATTTCTTAATGACCATCGGAAGCAGACATATTCCATGCTCCTTGGATCACCCCTTTAGCCTATGGAATGGGATGGTAAGTTGGCAAAAAGGACCGCAATCTCTTCCTATGGAGTTTTCTGATATTTATTTTATTGTTCTTCTCGCCAGACAAATGTAACATTTCTGCAGACAATTTCTGCTATATAACCATGCTTTTCAGATGTTCTTTTTCGAACGAATCCATGTTGTGTATCTATACTCAACATTATAAAACAAACTCTTATTAAAATCCATCTGTGCAAATTTATAAAATTTAAATTTTAAAGATAAAATAATAACAAATTTAAGATCATCTTTATTTCTCAATTTTTAAATATTTATGTATGTGTCAATAAATCTTTTTGTGTGTTATTTCTGGCAGCAGCTTATTTATTTATTTTATGGAAATTGCCGTACAGGGTGCCGCCAGGCTATTTGAACGTGGAAAATTTATATAGTAGGCAGATACGTAAGTTAAAGATCCACATTTTTACATATATATTTTATTAGACCATCAGCCCATGCCACTAGCTCATGGAGACACAGAGATTTAATATAAAACTTGCTTAAAAAAAATATTTTAATAAAAAAAATTTCCATAAAATAAATAAATAAGCTACTGCCAGAAATAACACACACAAAGATTTATTGACGCATATATAAATATTTAAAAATTTAGGAATAAAGATGATCTTAAATTTGTTATTATTTTATCTTTAAAATTTAAATTTTATAAATTTGCACAAATGGATTTTAATAAGAGTTTGTTTAATAATGTTGAGTATAGATACGCTACACGGATTCGTTCGAAAAAGAAAATATTCTATAGCCCTTATTTAACCTTAGGCCAAAAGTTCACAGTCAAACTAATATCAATCCATTTGATGCATCGATGTATTCAATGCAGCGTGATTACGACAGCACAGTACCATACTATCGGGAATACACATCTGAAAAGCATGGTTATATAGCATAAATTGTCTCTCGTCCAATACAGGAATGTTACATCTGTCTGGCGAGAAGAACAATAAAATAAATAAACAGAAAACTCCATAGAAAGGGATTGTGGTCCTTTTTGCTGACTTGCCATCCCATTCCATAGGCTAAAGGGGTGATCCAAGGAGCAGGGAATATGTCTGCTTCCGATGGTCATTAAGAAATGGGCCTTATTTTTCCCAAGTACGGCTTAAAGATGATCCTGCACGTAGCAGATCTTCGTACTACATTTACTAATTACACCAATATATCCAATCCATTAACCCAATTTAACTGCGAACAACTGACCCAAGATTAACCATCCCTTAAACTAATATACCTTAACGAATCTATATAGCCGTCCACACCCAACCTAAATTTAAATACATTCAAATGATTTAATTAATATGAAACTATTAATGAAAAAAATGGAAATGATTATTACTTTAGCTAATTTACACATAAAATTAATTTAGAAATTTTCTTTAAGTCAGATAAGCTTCTTTAAAGTTAAGTTTAACTTATTTTGCTTATAGAAGATATATTGAAACAGTCTATAATGACAAAAATTTATACTTGAAATGGAGCCACTACTTGCCATTTAGTTGGTCAAGAACCATCTTCTGGAGGCATCAGCTGGTTGTCCAGAAATTAAATCTACTGCAGGCTCCTACATCATTGAGCCTGCAATACAGCTACAATTTATAGATATATTAATAGTCCGCTTGTAGATGAATAGTCAGCCTCTCAGACAACAATTATTTTGCCTTTTATATTTTTATTAATCTCTTATCAGCAAATTTTTGGGTTCAACGAGCAAAACGTCACTAATCCTAGAGTCTCATTTTTGGTTCGTGCTGTGGCTTGGTGCTTCCATTGGTCAAGCTAATTCTTTTTATTCTCTTATCTGACCTTTTAAATTATTTTAAGTGCCCCAAGGGCTAGTTTGTTTTAAGCAACAATCATTTAATTAAAAAAAAAAAAATCATTTACTTCTATTTTAAAAAATATCAATCTTTACTTTTTTTTTTACAAAAAAAATACTTTCAAATACTTTTATTTTTAAAATAGTTTTTAAAGTTTTCTATCTGTGCGATCTATATATACGTTAAACAACTTTTAATTTTCAGTTTTTAAATTAAGTTTTTTCTTTTTAATAAATCAATTTTTATTTACTATCTTTTTATTTTAATTTTAAAATAATGTAACGGCATATTATATATCATTATACTACTGTTGAATATTGGTAATGCTTAATTTTCCAAATGGAGTTCTTTCATTACTTGCAATATATAGATCGTGCACTAGTTCTATTATAACTTATTTATGAACTTGATAATTTGTTATGTAATTTGTGTTCGTCATCTGTTGTATTGATTGGTGATATAAATATTGATTTATTGAGTGGGGAACATAATTCTACCTGTGGGTATTTGGATTTGTTACATAATTGTGGTTTTGTTCAGGTAATTTATTCACCTACACGCATAACGCCATCTTGCAAATCTCTGCTTGAGCATATTTTTATTAGACTTGATCAGAATTATAATTTTGAATCTGGTGTACCTGAATTAAATATTATTGATCATTTTGCAATTTTTTTAAAATTGTCTATGACTCATAATAATTAATAATTCGACTAGCTACAGGTATGTTGATAAATTATTACATGTTAAATTAAATTGTTTGTTATCTTTTCAAAACTAGGATTGTATTTTTGATTTGGATAATGTTGATAAGACTTTTTTAAAATTCCAGAATATTTGTTGTTCTTTGATTGATAAGGCTACTTGTTGTATTAAATTAAATAATAAAAATAGAAAATGTTCTTTGTGGATTTTAGATCAGTTGATTGAAAAAATTAATTTTAAAAAATAGGTTAAAACGTTCAGCGAGTTCAATTGTCTTAAAACAGATTAATAAAGAAATTAAATGTGATATTAAAATAGCAAAATCAAATTATTATAGGGAATTTCTTTGTAATAAAAATGTTTCTTTGAAGTGGAAAGCAATAAACTCTTTGGTTAAAAAATCTTCTAATCAAATTACTTATATTAAGGATAATGATGTCATGTTAGAGGTACAAGATAATGAAAAATACGTAACTGATCTTTTTAATAATTTCTTTGCATATAGATCACACATAGAATCATCTATTAATGATATGACTTCTACACTTATTCCTGATATTTTCTTTTGTTCAGATGTTTCTGATGTTCAGTTATCACATCTAATTCATGATTTAAAAAATGTTCACTCTTCTGGATTAGATAAATTAACATCCAAAATTGTGAAAGATAATAAATTAACTTTTATACCAGTTTTAGTTTACTTGTTTAACCTATTTTTATCTTCTGGTGTATTTCTTGAATATTTTAAAGTAGAGGTTATTACACCCATTTTTAAAAAAGGTGATCCATTGATTATTAGCAATTATATACCTATTTTGAATGTTCACAAAGTGATATCTTTACATCAGTTTGGCTTTGTTGCTGGAAAGAGTACTTTAGATGCTATTTATAATCATGTCCATAATGTAAAGTTATCACTGGATAAGGGTCTCAAGACAGCAGCTGGTTATTGGGATTTGTCCAAAGCATTCGACTGTTAATCATACAGTTTTGTTATATCATTTGTGTTCATATGGTTTTAGAGGTCTTTTTTGCTTCTTGGTTATTAAGTTACATGAAGGATAGGAGACAGGCTACTAAAATACATGGTATTATTGATGATTTTAGATTAGTTAATCATGGTGTTCCACTAGGTTTTGTACTGGGCCCTATACTATTTTTAATATATATAAATGACGTCTTTAATTTGCTTTTGAGTTCAAAGATTTATGGGTTTGCTGATGATATTACTTTATCTTGTGATGCTGTTTCATATAGTATTCTGGAGCAATTGATTAATAAAGATCTAGAATCAATAAATAACTGGCTTATGATAAATTACTTAACTGTTAATTGTAATAAAACCAGAGGTATTCTATTCTCTTATAAATACAGCACACATTCAATTAGTATTAGGATTTGTGATCAATATAATGTTCATTCAAAAAGTATTTGTACATGTTGTAACATTAGTTCTGTCAATAATTATTGCTATTTAGGCATCATTATTGCTCCAAGGTTATCTTGGTCTAAGCACATTGTCTACTTATGTTCTCGACTACTGAAGACTTACCAGACAGGAGTGAGTGATAACAAAAATGATTACAGTTAAGTGATTATCTATACAAAAGTGATTAAAAAAATGCAAGCACAAAAATTCAGAAAATGTTTCTGTATTTTACAGAAGTGCATTAAGTATTTTTGTCACAACACACGGCGTATTGAATTACGAAGATTCATATAAGACTCAACCAGATCTGTCCATTATAAATTGTGCATATTCTGAACACTTTCCAAATTACCCATGATAACCTTACTTAGATATTCTTTTTTAAAACTTTTTTTTAGAAGAAAGATTGATTTAATTTACAGTAGACTTTGATTTTTAAAATCACTTCCGTTATTTAAAGTCTTTTAGGAGGGGGAAAAAATATTTAAGAAACCAAACTGATTTTTCTTTTACCTTGAATACTTAAAAGCTACCACAATCAAACTCTAAAACTAATCAAATATTCTAAATATAAATAAAATAAGTACCTAAAATTACATAAATGAAATTATAAATTATCCAATATACTAGCTTGTGGAAAGTCAAATTTTAAAAGTTTGTTAAATTGTTCATAAAGTCAATAAATTGGTTACGTTAAGCCCAAGATTCAGTTGAGAGGAAATAGTTACTCTGTATAGGCAGAATTATGTTTGTCAAAATAGTCTAAGAGAAAATATGTAAGTACCATTATAGTTTATCATTTATTTAAAGCATTAATGTCAATAATATTATTTATTTAAACATTCATTAGTTTATAATTTAATATGTCCATTGTGGGTTTCAATGGATAAGCAAAATCAAGCTAGGGCTTTATTAGGTCTTATTTTGGGGGAAATACGGTGTGTACATAAATAATGATAACTTTAAATTGTGCTCTATATATGCGTATTAAAACAATTATACATATCTGTAATACTTGAATACAATTATAATTTTTATACTTAGAGTTTAGATGTAACTATAGAGGATTTGAACACAGACTTTCAAGCTCCTTTTAGCCATTCGCTTTATCTCATACAACTTATGCACATGCCCACACATGTGAAAAAGATAAATGAGCTGGTTTCGCATGAAATATGTATATTGGAGATCATTTATCTTTTTCACATGTATGTGATCATGTGTCTCGGTTGTATGAGATAGAATGAATAGCTGAAAGGAGTTTGAGAATCTAGGTTCAAATTCCTTATAATTATATCTGTAAGTGAATACATATACAAACCGATAATGCCTTAAACATCAATGTACATACTTCATATTTGTAATTATGATCACACACTCGGAATGTAAATAATATATTCAAGATATATGTCAAAACATGCTTAAGTATGTGTAACAAACTTGTTTAATCAAAGCATATAATAAATAAATAACTAGTCACCCATGTGGATATATGGCAAGGGCGAATTGATATTAATTTTTTGAGTCACCTGATAAAATCCATTTTGGGTTGAAATACTGTATAGTGATGAGGTGGTTATTGATTTTCTATTTGCATTGTTATGGATGACTAGTGTTTATATTTATATGCATGCTAATGTGGCATTTACTTTGCGAAGTTTTTTACTGAAAAGATGAAAACAAGAAAACAATAGGATGCTAGAACCTTGATCATTGTCAATGGTTGTTTGTGCTTGACACAAAAGATTTACCATTTTGATATTTAAAGCAGCATCTTAAACTTTAATAAGCCCTTTATAATATCATTAAATGCTATATATAATTGAATATAAACATATATTATATGTTTGAAACATCTGTTTATATGTGTGTGTATATACATAATGCACACAATTCTCATTCAGTCAGTTATCTGATTGTTATTCCAGTGAAAATATATAGGGATGTTTTCTTTCTCTTTAAGTTTTTTTATAACTGTATTTTTCTATATTTGTATTAATTATTTTGATTGATGTCTCAATATGTATAATTTTTCTAATTAAATTATGGCATTGCTATATGTGTGTCAAAATTGTTCATTATTATCCATAGATTCAAGTATCTACATGAAGGTTAGAACTGTATGACTATGGATACAAAGGAAATTGTATAAAGTATTTATTATTCATTAAAATATTTGCTACTAAATCAACATTAACTGTTTCTAGTCCTACTTTTCTACTTTCATCTGATAATTCCTGCAACACTTCCTGCAGCTCTGAAGCATTATTTGCAAAAACAACTGCATCATCTGCAAAATCTAAATGGCTTAAATAATCTCCATTTACTTTCACTCCTTTAGTTTACCATTTTAATTCACAAAATACTTCTTGCAGCACTGCTGTAAAAAGTTTTGGAGATATGAAGTCACCGTATCTTACACCCTTTTTAATGTTGACTTTCCCAGTATCATTATGTAATCTAATTGTTGCTGTTGCATTTTTATAAATATTCTTTAAAATGTGACAATATCCTGGATCTATACCTTGATGATCTAATGCTTTAATCACTGAAGAAATGTTTATAGAATCAAATGCCTTTTCATAATCTACAAATTCAAAACATAATGGCATCTCATATTCATTTGACCTTTCTACAACTTCTCTCAATACCTGGATATGATCTACTGTACTAAAACCACTTTTAAATCCAGCTTGTTCTCTTGGTTGATGGAAATGCAATGTTCTCTGTAGATGAGTTGTAATTATCTTGGTAAAAATTTTGTATAAAAGTGATAAAAGGCTGATAGGTCTGTAATTTCTAATATCTTCTTTATCACCTTTTTTAAATATTAATATTATTATTGCATTCTTCCAATTATCTGGGACATCTTTATCATTTAGACATTTGGTATATAACTTTGCTAAAAAAATTTCTATTTCTTCACCTGCTTCTTTTAATATATCAATTGTAATTCCATCATTACCTGGAGCTTTTCCTTTCTTCATACATTTAATTGCATATCTCACTTCTTCGTTTAAAATGCTGGTAATTCGGAAGATGTAATAGATATAGTAGGTAATTGTTCTTTATTACTATATAATTCTTGATAAAAGTCTTCTACCCATTTCATGAGGTCATCTCTCTTATTAGTAATAATTCCATCTTTTTTCTTATTGCAGATATAAATTTCCTACCAATACCAAAATGTTGTTTTATATTCTTGAGACTTCTATTTTCTTCTACAACTTTCCTTGCTAGTTCATAGTTATATTTTCTTATATCATTTTCAACTCTTTTCTGCACCATTTTACAAAATTTGAGATATTCAATTCTTCTTTTCTTCATAAATTCTCGGGTCTCAGTAGAAATTTTATTGGTCAATTGCTGCTTTTTTCTACCAGCTATCTTTGTTACAGTTTTTAAAAGTGTATCAGTTATTTTCAGATTAATTTCATTCAAATCTGAATCATGTTCAAAATCTACTAATATTTGAAACTGATTTGTAAGTTCTAATTTAAATTCATTAGAATGTTTCTGAAGATTAGGAATACCAACTGTAAATATTGTTTTTTTTAATAATTTTTGTCTCTAGTTTTGCATTAACACGTATCTTATATCTAACTAATCGATGATCACTTCCTGTGTTAAATTTATTAAGAACATTACAATCTTGAAATATGTATTTTCTGTTAGTCAAAATATAATCCAATTCTGCTGTACCTTCATTTGGATGCTTCCATGTCAATTTCCTTTTAACATTTTTCTCAAAAAAAGAATTCATAATATAAAGTTTTTCTATTTCTTCAAAGTCCACAAGTCTATGTCCTCTCTCATTTCTATTACCGTAACCAAAATTATCTATAGCATTTTCATCTTTCATTTGTTTACCAATTCTAGCATTAAAGTCTCCCATAACAATTTTAAAATGTTGTTTACTCTGATCAAAAGCCTTTTGTACATCCATAGAAAAATCTTCTACTACTTCATCACTATGAGAACTTGTTGGGGCATAAACCTGAATTATCTGCATTTGGTATCTGCTATTAAGTTGTATAACTAATCTTGCCACTCTGTCCGATACACCTTCAATCTCCAGAATGTTGTTCTTCCACTTTTTATTTATAATGAATCCTACTCCACTTGAATTTCCAATATTTGTGCCTTTATAATAGAGTACATGTCCACTTTTTAAATCAATTGTTTTTTCATTTTTTTTTCTAACTTCACAAAGTCCAATAATATCCCATTTAATATAAGACAGTTCTAATTCTTGCCATCTTCCTTCACTTGAAAGAGATCTGCAGTTGTAAGTACCTAAATAAAAAGTCGTCATCAAATGGCAGCCTGGGTCCGCAATCAGGGGATTCTTAGCACCCTCCGCCTTCGGCCACCAACCGCTGCCTTGGTTGGTAACTTTACAGCGTCCCAGGAATAAGGGCCATGATTTATTTTTGTCTGTTATAATTGCATATATGTATTGGAAAAATATTTATTATTTACACAAACATTCATTCTGCCTTATCAGGCAACTGAGAAGAAAAATCATGGTGTTTTTAGATCTTGAACTCAGAGATAAAAAGCCAATAAATTCCCCACGCTGGCTAATGCATGTTGGTGAGCAGCCCATCCATGTTTGTATACTATATGAATAATGACATAGTAATAGCAGCTTGAACTACAAGAATGTAGGGAGTGGACATTAGGAATTTGCCCTGCTCAGTTCCTTTAAGGTCTCCAAGAGGAAGTATACTATTGAAAATACTACTTTCAAAAATGTAAAGATTAAAGAATAATATATTATTTCTTTATCTTTCAGGCTATTTTCTTACAAAGTTTTAAAAAGAATTATAATTTGTTTAGAATAAGAAAGTCGCACTGAGGAGAAATATTATTTTAAATAATTTATTGAATATTAAAGAGAGATTTGATAAGAATATTATTCCTGGATTCACTTATATTATTTTTTGTTTTTGTAAGAAATTATATTTAGGTCAAAATAATATGAGCCTAAATGAAAGAATAAAACTTAATAAAAGTAGAATAAAAATAAATATTTTGGTTCTGCATTATATACCTATAAAAGAAATGCAAGCCATAATATAATGTTTAAGCAACTGAGGGTATTTTCTTCAAAAAATATGAAAAAAAAAAAGAATTTATATTAAAAATTTATTATATTGAAGCTATTAACTTATTTAAGAGTTCTTTTAATATTAAAGATTAATGAAAACACAATGAAAAATTATGGAAATTTATTATATATATGTGATGTGCTTTTGTTCCTTTGCACTGTCTTGGTTGTTAAATTTAAATTTTTAAATTTTGGCTTTTTTTTTAATTGATGCAATTTATTTATTTTTATTGACTAATTTAGCCTTTATCTTTTGATATTTTATATAAAGAATAATACACATTCATTACTCTATAAATCTGGTTCCTTGTAGCAGCTTCCTTCATTCAGTCTTTTTTTAACTAATACATAATAAAAGGGCAAATTTTATTAAAGAGATATTATTTATTAAGGAAATCAACAATAGAAGGAAGATTATATTTAAGCAAAAGTTTCAGTTTTTAAATAAGATTTAAAATTTAATCTTGAATATAAGTATGTTAACTTTATCCCAGAAAGGAAAAAAATTAAGTACTGTATCAGTGCTAGTGTCAGACTTCATTTAGCTCATTCATGGTTATCTGTAGTGGTTGTTTGATAGCTTTGCATTCATATTTAAGGGCAAAAACTTGAAATAATATGTGTATAAATTGATTTTAATTCCAAGTAAAATATCTAGATTTCAGTATGATTCATGAAAAGTCAATCCAGTAGGTTTCTTTGATTTGAAAATAATGATTGCACTTGCATGGATCTCAGCTTCATTAAAATCTTGAAATACAAAACAGATTTTACTCATAGTTAAGTACTTGCTTATTTTTATGCATAGATGTACATATATATATATTAGACAAGGATATATAAATAACATATATATGTATGATAGAAATCAAGAAGTGAAAAAGGTCAGAGAGATTTATTTAATTCCCATTTAGGCTCTTATCTGATGATAATACAACCTGATGTTTCCAAATATTTCATTTTTTTTTTTTGTATGTTCAAAATTTAACTTGAAAATATCGGGTAGAAAAAGGTTTAAATTATAATAGTTATTTTTTTTAATGTTTGTTTATTATTGCATTAATGAATAAATAGAGTTCAATTTTTTATCACATTTATCATTGTATATGATATTTAAAATCTCTCCTTCCATTTTCATATAGTGTTATTGTCACGCAACATATTTAATTATTTTATTTTTATTTTAGTTAATTACAAAACATCACTCCTTTTTTTAAAAAAATTTTATTACTGATATTCATTTTTATTTTATAAACCAATAAATTTAGAGTTATTTAAAATCAGAAGAATTTGTTTCATTATTATTATTTTATTTTTTTTGAATGTGCAAGATAATTTTGATACTTGAAATCTGGTCTAAGATTCAAACTCATTTTGGTAAGGAAACTAGAATTAAAAATATGTATATTTTATATGTCATCATTTTTTAAAAATCCTATTATATATAAATTTTACATTTAATAATGCATTCAGATATTTATTTATTTATTTAAATCAATATTACTAGTAAGATAATTTCTTTAGCTTAGAGTTGATGATCTATTTGCTTATTTTGTCTGGTTATAAAATCTTAATCAATTGTGTTCTGTCATTAGTCAGAATGACTTATCATAATTACTTTTTAAATTTCTTTGAAGTTGAGATCATAAATTATTATCATATATAGCTTAATTGTTACAGAGTCCATCATTCCTTTTAGGACATAAATGAAGCAATAATTGCTTATCGCTCTACTGTAGGAGGATACGAATGAAATGTTTATATCATGTTTAACGTTTTACTAAAATAGGTATACAATTGAATAAAGGTTTATTTTGTTTAAACATTTAAAATAGTGTATAAGTTTTTATAAAATGTTTTTCCAAAAAATGTAATTATAATTATTTTAGAAACTAGTTGATTTAAATAGAATATCATTAATTATTAAGATAAATTTAAATGACTAGAAATAATATTAAACTAATAAAGTATATTGAATTTAGTTTTATTCAATTGTCAATTGAGTAGATATCTCAAGCACAATCATTATTTAGGGCAATGATATACGATTTTACTTCTTATTACAGTTTACTTTGTAAGTATGATAAATTTGTTGATGTTTGGAGCGGTGATCTAGTTGGCTTTATTTCGTGTTAAACATTATTTGGATAAGTTAGATTTTAATATAGATTGTTAGTAGTATTTTAGTGTAATGTAGTGGACAATTTAAATAATCATATGTGCGAAATATTGTTATGGCCTAATATGACCAATGTCTGATTTAGATAATTGTACACAGGTTATTACAGAGTCACTATTTTAATGCATGTTTGCTTAGTGATAAAGAATATCAGTCTTGAGGGCACTTTTTTGACTAATGTTGATTGATCAAATGTAGAGAGGTAGTGAAATAGAAAATCCATTATTATTGTAATAAAGTTGCTGCCTCATGCTAGCCGATGATGATTGTGCACAAGTAGTAATTATTACAAAATGCCAAATCAACTTTAAGGCTTCTATAAAATGACATTCCATATTTAGGCTGAATCTAGATTGTTATAGATGACGTTTCAATTCTTAGGCATAGTAATATTTCTTTTTATATTATTATCCCATATTATTGTCTATAGTTCATTACAAAAGGGTGACCCCGATTGAGCTAGATTTTATTCAGATTATATTGATCATTGCCCCAGCACAGTTAACACGTTACAAAATGTATAAATAACTTTTATCCTTAACTTTTTTTTTTGCATTTGCATGGCAACAAAAATCATGTCTTTAGAGTTTCTTGATTTTCTAAAACTTCATTGAGTCTCTGATAACAGTTTATCTATGACTGGAAGCAATCCATTCACACAATTTTTGAAAATACATTGGCTCAAATGGATAATAATGAATATTCCATGTTAATTACTACAATCTTGTCCTTTCCCTTTTTAATAATTGAAACAATAGAAGCATTCTTAAGATCAGATAGCACTACTTCAAGAAAATTCCAGTATTTTTGAAATAAAACATTACCACATTTTAAAACATCTTCGGGGTTTTTTTTGGATCTGCATTTTTTTCAATAAAGGTTTACTATAGCGGCCCCAATATGTTGGCCCTCTATTGTTTAAAATTATAACTAAATTGTTTGAAAATCTTACGTATTTGCTACTATATTACAATTACATTAAAATTTAATCAGTGTAAAACATGTATATACCGCTATATTACAATTACATGAAAATTTATTCAAATGTAAAAGATAATAAAAAAAACATTTACCTTTTTAAGCATAATTGTGTCCTATGCATATTAGGAAGTTGGAGAAAAAAGTGGTATTGCTGTGTCTACTCCGGAAGGCAAATTCATGCAGGTACGATGAAAACAAAGCTCTGCTGGTACCAGATTGGAATTTCAGCTTACTCTTTGCTCTCATCCACATATTTTCAATATTCTGGGTGTGTATGCCTTGATCTTCGGGATGCACGAAGTTGTCCTGATGGACGACAACCGAATGCATATACACATCATTATTGAGACTGCTGATGTTATTGTATGCAGCCCAGCCATCTGAAATAATGTGCGCACCTGGTAAAATGTACTGCTGTATCAGACCCTCCAGTGTATCAGCCATCCTGTCTGGAACTTCTGTCAAGAAGCACTTTCTTGATATTCTTTCTATATCACCAAAGACCATTTTTTTAAACTATAAAACTGTACACGTGTGCGTGTAATTCAAACTGTTGAACACAGAGGGTGTCTTTTTTTTGTAACGTGCTATAAATGTAGATAGTTTAAATTCTTAAGTTGTAGATAGTTTAAATTCTTAACTTTCAAATAAATTAAAACTAATTCTTTTAATTAATGTCGTGTAATTAATCCAACATTCAAATTCTTTAAAAAGGTAAATGGTTTTTTTTTATTATCTTTTACATTTGATTAAATTTTAATGTAATTGTAATATAGTAACATATACGTAAGATTTTTCAACAATTTAGTTATAATTTTAAACAATAGAGGGCCAACATATTGGGACCGCTATAGTAAACCTTTACCTTTTTTTCTCTCATTAAAATTGCAAAAATCTGTTTTTACTAATTGACTAAATAAAATGAATAGATATCGTAATCTTATAAGAGTATTCCATTACTAACTTTAGTAGAATTGTGGATTCTGTTTCTCAAGTTTATATATTCAATTTCAGTGCATCAAAAAAGGATTTTCAATTTGTATTTTTAATGCAGCAATCAGTTTAAAAGTTTTTTGTCAATCATCAAACTTTCATTTTTAAATCCTTACATTTATTTTAAAGCATCGTATGTATTAGTTTGTCCAACAGAAAATGCCATGTATTTACTTTTAATCAAATCACTAATAGATCATTATTAGAAAACCAGTTGTGATCTTTCTTTTTAATGAATTCAAGAATAGATTTCTTTGTATCCTTAACATACTCCTTGAGAGAATTTCATGCCTCAATAATATGACAATTCTGAAAATTCAAATTAGCACTTTCATCGAATAATGGCTGTAGAAAGCTAGTGTGTATAGTAAATACTTTTAAAGAATAAATGCCAGTTTTCTTATGAATGTAATTGGAATAAGATTTTTTTTTCCCAATGACTATCATTTTAATATTTTAGTATACTACTCAATGATCCATCCAACAACCTGTACTTGTAAATGCTCTTATAATATAATGTAATTTATTAAATACCATTGTTTGAGTATGGATGCATCCATGTTTTTTATATCAATTTTTCTGTCTAAACAAAATGTTTGTGGTCACAAAAATTCAATAATAACAGACCATTTGAATTTACCATACCAATATTAGTCTGATAACTTTTGGTGAATCTGCTATTTGTAACAAATCATGCATTAAAAAGAAAAGTTTGATCTTTTAATGGCATTGCTGTAATAATGCTATCATTAATATTGGAGCATGTGCACTAACAAAATGTGCTTTGATACCGTTGGACAAATTAAATTTTTACACAATTAGCTTTCATTGATAAAATGAAGAATTCTAAGAATAGAAATATTAAATTAAACTTTACAGAAAATTCAGCAAAATACATTCTCTTTTGACTTATTTATCTGTCTTTCCAAAAAACTTGTAGCTATCTATCTGTGTGTTGTACTTCCTTTTTCTAGAAGAGAAGTTTTGCTAATAACAGCTGTATCAAACATTAAATTCTAGCAGCTTATAAGTTATCTGTACTGTCCTTTGTTCTGGTTTTGAAGAATTTGTATCAAATAATGTTTGCACTTTCCATGTACTGATATTTACAAAAAAAAAATACAACTGCTGTCTTCTGTTTTACCACTATTATTGATAATATATCTATAATAAGTAATTTGGCAAGCACAATATCTTATGCCAGACTATGTGAGAATTCATGTTTAAACAATATTTTCTAAATTTTTTTCATTTCCACAATAAGCAGGGTGGGCCCAAATAGAGCTGCTTTAACATACAGTTTTTGCTAGCTAAAATAGTATATTATTTGTAAATTTTAGAATTGGTAGAAATATGAATAGATTCTTTACTTTTTATCATTATTCAGATCATTATGTTAATCTAGGAATAAAAGTGTATTGATGTGTCTTTGTATCTATTCTGTTTGTTTAAAAAAAAAGAATTTTTTTTTATTTTAGTTCTGATATTTAAAAAAAAAAAAACAATTTGTTTTTTGAATTATCTGATAAAGTTCATTTCAATTCAATTGTATTTAGAGAAACATTTTTATTGAAGATAATTATTGGAGTTGATGTATTTATTGAGCCCAGATGTTACTAAGTATCGAGGTACAAGCCAGATTGTAATATTGGATACCTATCACAACAATGGGAAGGTAATAAATTAATCTCAGAAAAGCACTTTGTAATAAATTTTTCAAGTAAAATTATGGAATCTCTCATTGACTACAGGATGATCGGTTAAAGTTTACATCAGAAATGAAAAGATGCCATTCTGGATAAGCCTAAAGAGTTGAGGTCTGAACTGATAGTCTGATGTCTGTGATTGTCTAACATATTAATCTAAACTACATTAAAATCTGCACCCTAAGTTACTTACCTAAAAGTAAATTGAGAATCAAGCTTAGTGATGGATTGGTGAAACTACAAGCCTATAGCAACAAGAAGCTGATCTAGGATTACAGATAATCGTACTGAAAATGGATATCATTATTCAAGAGAGAAAACAAAATCTTCAAGCTTTATTGTAGACAGCTTAATAAAGCACCTATACCTACATATATTCACAAATAATAAGAATTTATATTTTATTCATACTTTGAAAGGTTTAAATTTGCGATTATTATTATAAGTAATAAATTAATCATTTTTTTTTTATTGTCATTCTTTAAACATAGATTTGTCATTTTTATTTTTTCTTTCTTGTAAAATTATGTATTGGTGAGATTATTTTATTTTTATTTTTTTTCTATCTTCCAGTTTTCCACCAATTTATGTAGATGAGTGAAACAAATTCTCAGAATAAATTTAATACTTTCAAATACATTAGTAAACAATCAAAGGTGTATTTAAACTCAATTTTTTTTTCTTTATTGTTGAAAAAGGGATGAGTATTTTTGACAGATGTATTCAATTAAACTTTGTTTTTTAATTATTGTTATATATATTTAAATCCTGTGATCCAATGATATTAATATAACTTAGTTATTGATAAAATTGTTATTGTTATAAAAATGTCTATTTTCTTTTCTCTTATTTTTTCTATACATGTTATCTGATAAATAAACTTATATTTAAAAACATCTATGTGTATTTGCAATTTATATCAAACACTCATATTGTGTACTCATCTTGCATTCTGAAGCAACAACAGGGAAAAGGTACATTTTCTTTGTAGAAGGATTTAAACATGGTGTGGCTTTCCTATAATAAATAGATTTTTTTCCTGTATATAAGTAGACCATTGTCTTTACAAGGTGATTTTTTAGAAGACCAAATGAAGATTAGTTTTTAGGTAGATGAAGTATCTGAAAATGTAACCATTGTCATTAGAGGAAAAATCTGCAATCTTAATTTGATTATCTTTGTTATTTTTTCCTCTTGTATAATATTTGAAAATAATGAGATAATCAATTTATCATTCAATTAAGTTTGACATATTGACACACATAGATAGACATTTTTTATTATTAATTATTTAATTTCTTTACATTTGATTGCCTAAATTATGGCATGATCATTGAAAATGAATTTCATATTTAGTATCTTAACAAGATGATTTTGTCCTGCATGGTTTAGTACAGTAGTTGGCAGACTCTGGTACTTAAGGTTCATGGACTGCAGTCAGTCCTTTTATTTTTTGTTCTCTAACTTTTTATGAACTCCTGAGCAATAAAGATATTTGATTATTTTTTTATAATATGATGTTTTTTTCCCCATATATCAAAGCATCGGCCAGGAAGCGAACCCGCAACAACTGTCTGCAAGCAACTGCTTGCTTGCCAGGCAGCTGCGCTGATATATTGTTACAAATGCTGTATTCATATGAGGCTATACAAATTTTCTCATGAACTTCCCTTCTATGACAACATATATTGGAAAGTTTTCATGGTGTAGTAGTTAGTGCATCTGCCAACCATGCCTAAGTTTGGGTGAAATTTTAAAATTTTTTCAGATTCCAAACAGGTTTAGAATTTTTTTTTTAGATAGCCAATCCATATTTTACCCAGCTAGTCCTCCAATTATTGTTTAGTAAATGGGTATCTAGTTATTCTTAACTAGAAGGATTTCAAAATAATGAGAGGGTTGTGTGTTTTAAATCCTCATTGTTCATCATTTAACTATTTGGACAAATATTGTCTTTTCTTTCACTATTTTTCTGTTGAAAAATGCTGGAGAAGTCTTTGCTGTAAGTGCACTGTCTAAAAGGTGTGATTTTAAAATAGTTTTCTAAACTTTAAATCTTTATAAAATTTTATATTCTTATTTTTTATAAACATGATATTGACGATCTTTATTATTGTGTTACATACTATTCTATATTATGTTATGTAAACTAATAAATGCTTGTTATTTATGTCTTTTGAATGTATTTGTAATTTTTTTTCTTTACCCTGAGTATCTATAATCACATATTCTCTTATCTCTGTGCTTTAACCCTACTCTAGGAAACCTCGGTAAGATTTTTTTATTTTAATATTATTTGGAAAATAAATTAAAGCCTTCTATTCACTTTTTTTATCCTGATTTTATCTGCACAGACTGTAATTAATTTTTAAAAAATTATTTATAAATATTTATATATTGTTGTAATTTGTGATGACACCCACAAATTAGAAAACTGTTCAGTTGATATGTTAATTGTTAAAAATATCAGGCACATATCGAAATGATATTATGTTTTATAATTTTTTTATTATTGTTTATCTATTTATATTTAAAATGCCCTACATGGTTTGATGCAATTGTAAAGTGGCAAATTCTGGAGTTCAAGATTCAAAAAATTATGATCCAGTCCTGTCCCTTCTTTTGCTCAAATTTCTTAAAAACTCCTGACTAATAAACTTTATTTGATCGTTTGTTATTTTAGTTATAATTTAATATACAAAATTAGCAAGGATATAATGGTAATTTTTTTTGATAATACTAATAAAATTATATAGTAAATATATTATTAATCACATAACATTATTTTATTTTAACTTATCTTTTGTGGCCTTTAGAAGCAAAATATATTCAAAATTTAACAAAAGTTAAAATGAAAAAGGAAAAAAAAAATTTTTTTTAAAGATATCAATTATTTATATTATTTCTTCAAACAAACTTTGAAATATTAAATAATTTATCAAAAAAAAAGTTAATTCTCTTTATGGAAAATTGAAAGTGATAATGAAAATAGTTTTATTAGTGCTGTATTTAACTTGTTCAATTCCTTTAAATATATTATCATGAAAGTTTTATTTTTTGTTTCTTATAGTATTAATATTTCAATTTTAATACATGTATATGTTTTCAAGCAATAACATTTGACTAATATGCCACAATCTAAACAAGGAAGAAAACAAATTAATAGATTAGCTGCCTATATTATTATCAATTTCCAACTCAGTTGAAAATCTTGCACTCTTGGAAGTTGCTAACAGCAGACTAGTTTTCATTTTACTTTTTTTTTTTGTTTAAAAACATTTGAAAACTATACAGTTTCAATTAAATAATAATAAAAAAATAGTGATAATTATTTGTTTAATTTAAACTTTCATATATATATATTTAATTATGCACTGATGTCTATATATATTTGTTTTATTGAGAGAATTGTAAAGAGTACTTTGTATATTGTTTTTTTTTTAATATTATTTGGAATTATTGCAGTAGAGCCATGCAGTCATAGAATTATTCCATGTTATTGTCTAGTATATATGAAGAAAATAAAGACAAATACGAAATAGAATGATTATAAGAGTATAAAATATATATATTAAAAAAATATGAAATTTGAAATAAAAATAAAAATTTAATATTATTATGATAATGATTATATGAGAATAAAAGTTTTATTTTGTCATTTTTCATTTACTACAGATATTTTGGACTAAAATTCTAGATATATCATTAACTACAATTATATAGTTGTTTAAATTTTAAAGTTATATGTACAATAAAAAGTAATTGATGAATGGTAATAATTGCATTTAATCTCTTTCTCCAATGTTAATCTGTTAAACCTAATAATTTATATGAATGAATACAAATTAGATTTGAGAGATGTTTAATGTTGTTGAATATTAACAATGTGTGTAGTTCCTAGAATTAAGTTTATAATTTTATTACAGAATATCAAATTTTGACATTAGATTTTGATATATGTTAATACTCTGTATTATTTTTTATTAATCAACTTTATAAAATTCCCCATACAGTTTAATGCAGTGGAAGAATGATAAATCTATGCAGCAGAATTGGATTTAGTAAGATCATTACTTCATTTAAAAAAATCCATATGCTAAATAAAAATACTAAAAAGACTTTGGAGTTATTATTAAGGAGGATATTTTAGAAAGAAATTACAAGGAATACATGTGGATAATATCTGTGAAATAGGGTATTTAGCTATTCGAAATGAGATGTGAAAGAGAGAATCGACAATATTTAACACTATTTATACAGATATGTAAATGCATTTGTTCAAAAGAGTAATTGTACATATTGATTGTAGATGAAATATGTGATCATATTAATAAAATTGTTGAAATGAAGAAATATGTATGAGATATTATTGAAAAGAACGAGTGAAAGCAATGACAAAAATTTAGTTTTCCTAATCAAAACAGAATAGAAATTATATTATTGGTTAAATATTGTAAATAACTCTAATACACCCATCATTAAAATATAATTCAGTATATTCAAAGAAAACATTGAAAATACTAAATACATCCGTAAGGCATTTTCAGTGCTGAGCAGTCTTGTCAAAGCAGCAGTTATCTTCCTTTTTTTAAAAAAATCATTAAGTTAAATGTTTTTTCCAAATATATGGAATTACTATTTTCTTTAATTTTTAATGTAATTGATAAATAAAGAGGAACTAAGAATTATAGGGAGGAAAGAAAGTTTTTGATAAAGAAAAAGGGTGTAGTAGTGATCTTAATTTTATGTTGATAAAATTTTGGGATATGGCTGGAAAATAAGAGATGAATCTAAATTGAATATATTTAATAATATTCCTAATGAATTAATAAGAGATGATATGTTTAAAATAATGAAAAGTGAAATGATATAGTGAAGAAGGTTTCAAGTTAATGTTTAGTTAGAAGTAATTATGATTAAGAAGAAAAGATGGGGTTTTTTTTATAGAAAATGTAAAAAAAAAGGCATCTAGGAATATAATGAGACTATTAAGAACCAAATGGAAAAGAAAGTGAAGATTAGATGAAACACTTATTTAAGAAAGAAAAAAATACAATAAAAAAATATATGATGAATTTAACAGTGCAGATAGTTATATATTACAAAAAAAAGTAAGAAATAAAATGCTATTATATGGTTAAATGCAAAGAAAACATATTGTGAGGATAGGACAGAACTTAAAATACTTAGAGTTTGTAATAAAAGCGTTGAAAGGTATGAATTAACTAAATGATTCTCCATTATTTACAGGATAAGTCAAAAAATGATTGATGGAATAATAAACTAACAGTAGATTAAAGGAAAAAGTATTTTACCTGAAATATTAATAGGTTTATGGAAGTACATTAGGATTAATTTAAGAAAAACCTTTGTAACAAAATTACACATGAATAGAGGAGTGTGAGGATTAGATTATTATATAAAGAATGAAAACATTTTATAATGTTAATGCAATAATATCCATAGCATATAATTTTTTTTATTAATTTTAGATATACATAGCTAGAACTTTGATGGAAAAACATAAAATCTGGAGATTGGTGGTCAGATTGGATTTCTTTCTGGATAATGGATAGGAGATAATTTGAATTATCTACAAGACAGTTTAATTAATTTAGTAAAATAACTATTTAAAACAATTTTAAATATAGAAAAAGCTTATGATAGGGTGTGTAGAAATATTTTGCAGAGAAATCTTGAAATTATGGGATTAGATTTGATGTTAAGAATTATTGAAAATCTTTATAAAGATAATTTATATAATGCCAATTGAGCAATATGGAATTGGTGGAAAATAAATTAGATTGAAACAGAATTATTAATTATCGTTTTTATTATTTATTTTATTTCTAAAAGAAGTGGAGGTTGAAGTCAAAACATTGGAGATAAAAATCCTGTAATAAAATGAGATTATATAAATTTTATTATATTTATTTTGCAGGTTATATAACATTTTTTACAAAAATATATAAGATATAAAGTTGGTGTTAAGAGAAATATTCAAAAAGAGGAAGATAGATGAAAATTAAATTCGGTGAGGAAAAATTGAAATATTAATAATCAATAATCAATGGGAAAGTTGAAATTAAATGATAGAAAATGTGAATATTTGTTTTGAAGAAATAGAGAATTATAAATATGTTAAATGAGAAAATGAATTATCCCACTTAGAAAGTAGAATTGAGTCAGAAAAATAGAATGTGATTAAGTAAAAATCTTGTTCATTTTTCAAATAACAAATGTAAAAAGTATTATAAATAATTTGTTTTTACATTTGGAAATGAAACACTTTGTATTGATGGGAGATTCATAAATTTTTAGATAGAATTTAGCAAGACTTAAATAAATGTTCATTGAATGATGAATTGTGGACAGCAAAAAAAAAGGTTAATCAAGGAGAAATAAGATAGGTTTTTTTTAATAATTAAGAAAAATTTTAAATGTTTGGAAGGCTACAGTGTAAACAAAAATAGATTTGTAAAAATAATATAAAATTATTTGGAGAAGACTCCAAATATAGTGAGCTAAAAGAATTTATAATATGCAAAATTAAATAATGAATATATTATAAAAACAGTATTTAATTGGACTATGTGAAGAAAACCCGAAAGATAATGAACTAAAAGTTTTGTAATTTGGAAAGTTAATAAATAATGAATGTATTACAGTTTCATAAATATGGAAGTTGGAGAAAAGAGGATTATAAGATAAAAAAGTAGAATTATGAAAAATGGAATATAATAATAAAATTAAAGTTAAGAATAAAAATATAAAGAGGATATACACTGGAGAGTATATTGCTATATGATGCAAGTATTGGAACTATGAATATCAAGAAAATGAAGTGAAATGGATAAAAATATGAATATATTCTTATGTTGGGATGAGAAAGAAGATATTGGATATTTATTTTCACAGAGATGATGTGAAAGAGAGTCTGGATAAATTGTATGAAGAGTGAGAAAAACAATGAAGTTGAAGAGTGAGAGAATTAAATGTTAGCATTTTTATTTAAATCTTTACAATAAAAATAGAACACGAAGATAAAATATTGAAACTGATAAAAGCAGCTTTTATTAAAATGGGATAGAAGAAGAAAAACTATCATTAGTGATTTTAGATTAGAAGAAAATAGTAAGGGAGAAATAAAATATTTTTCAGCGCAGATATTTTTTATTTGACTTAGCCATGATATCTATGCACAGAATCTTCAAAGTATGTCTAAACATTTTGCATTAAATTGTATTAAAGGTTTTAGTTTTTTCATATAATAAATTTAAATTTGAATTTTATTTTATATTAGCATATTTACAATAAAAATAGATCATCATGTTATTAATGACTCTGTGTCTTATTATTTAGGAAAATTTTATTTGAGCTCCTATGAAAATTATATGTGTGAAATTTTATGGATAGTTCCATAATTATTTAGCCTTGTAGCAGCAACACCTCATTAATGAAGTTTTGATAGTTATGCATTTTCTTTGAATATGTTTCATTTTTTGTTACAATATTACCCTGAATTTATTATAACTGCTGCTATGATATACTGATTAGATTTGAATGCAGTGATCTCATTTATTAGTGAAATGTTAAATAATAAACATGAGGATATATTTAATGTCATGAGATTATTGTTATATATTACTGATCATTAACAAATTTTAATTGTTGTAGAAATGTTGTAATAATGAATATATGTGTTCAATGTGTAAAATTGAATTAAAAATATTAAAATATGTTTGATATTTCTCTATACTTTGATTCAGTTGAAGTTTTTATTTTTAAAACATAAACCATTTTAAAGTGCAAGAAATAAAATTTAAATCTAGTCATATTATGGTATTTGTAATTGAACTTAGAAACAAATCTTTTTAATAAAGTTATAATAAAACGATTTTTGAATACATTTAAAGTATTATGAATGTATTCATACACATTTTAGCAGTGATTTCTCTGTATAATAATAATCTTTTGTAATATTTTATAACTATCATTTTTTATATAAAAACTTCTAAAAACTTTTTTATATATACTGAAAGCAATTCACTATTAAGGATAAAGAATAATGAATGTTAAGAAGAAAAATAATAATTTGTTGTACTTAGAAGAAATTATTAGTTAGAGTTACATTTATGAATGGCATGGTGAATATAAGTGAACAAGATTTAGAAATATAGTAAAGCAACAATTATCCAAACTAATTTGGACCAAGGATGGTTTAGAGAATCAAATATTTTGGATCCAATTTATATGGAAACAAAATGTAATTACACAAGCTTATATATACATCAGTGTACTTTTTTTTCGACACATCAAAAAATGTAATCTTAAAAAGGATATTAAAATCATATTAAATTATTAGATAATATTCTCTTATATGATGGTGCTATTTTAAACAGATTGAGAGAATAATTTGATCACATTTTTGAATGATGATTCAAGAAATCAAATAACTTTTTTAAGGATATATTCTTTCTTGCACACTGTTCATTTAGATGAAGACAACCAACTTAATGAAATTAAAATAGTTTCTTTGTAATCTTAAAAATGAAAAGACTGCTTATCCTGATGAAATTCATATTTAAATTTAAAATATCTTTTGAATGGTGATTCAAGAAATGAAGTGATTTAGATTTGACAAAGATGTCCAGTTTAATGAAGTTAAATTTTTTTTTAAAAATATTAAAAATGGAAAGACAGCAGGTTCTGATACAATACATAGTGAAATTTAAAATATTATTATATAGGAATATATGTTTTCATGAATTTGTACCACCTTCTCTTAAAAATTTTTTTAGCGTGCCAATTATAACAAAAATACTTTGAAAGATTATGTTGAAGTGGTTTTCAGTCATAAATGAATGATTACCTGAGATTCATTATGTTTCAGAGAACCAAGAAGCATTCTATAATATGATGTTTGTGTCAGTCAAATATACATGAAACAAAATGTGATTATTTATTGTTTTTATAAATTTGGTCAAGATGTGTTGAAAAAGTTTGTGAATCTACTTAAAATCAGCGAATTCTCCAATGAAGTATTGTATCATACAGCTTTTAAATGATTGTATAAAAGGAAATATTAATAATGATGATGACTAATCTATTGTATTAGGTATGTAAAGTGAATGGATAGTATTATATGAGTAACCCAATTGGGGTTTTTTTTTTTTTAGGGCAATGCACATTGCATTTTATATAGATCATCCCAAAAATACTCTAAAGAAATGCAATATTGATTGCATTTATTGGAAAAATATGACTGAAGATGGAATATAATCAACAGTTATAGTATTCAAAGGATTCAGGGAAAAAATTTAATACAGAAAAGTGCAAATCACTGGATCACTAGGATCATTATTTGATAGATGTGTTTCACAGATCGATTTGTGTAGGCATTACAAAACTTGTCTTTAAATTTTTCTCCATATTTTTGTGGTAGTATGGTCAAGTTCATTTATAAATTGATGGTCATAATAATGATAGCTATGCATGCAATGCATATCTACCTACCTATCTATGTGTGTATATAAATGTGTGTGTGTGAACCGTGGTAAACCATTTACAGCTACATGATTGAATAATTTTATAATTTTGAATGATAATTTTTTTATATTTTATGATCAGGCATTTATAGTCCTATTCATTTGTAAAATTAAATTAAAAAGAAATGAAGTCCAATTTATTGAGTTTTAGTATAAAATAGATAATTTATTCAGAGATGAAAGATTGTGTATTTTCAAAAACTTCCACCAGATGTAACAATAGAAAATGTTTTGATTTGAGAGGGTTAATTTATCAGGTAAGTAATAATTGAATAAAATATTCTTTATCTTTCTCTCTTTTTCAGCATAAAAACTAAATATTACAATTTATATTTTTCTCACCTTTATGAAATAAATAAAGTGAATGTGATCTATCATATGTTTATCCTTTAGAAGCAGCCATATTGAATATTTTAAAAATTATGTTAAGCCACAAATTTTATCATAATATATGTTTGTATTACTAAAAAATGACCTTATATATATTGTTTTAAAGATCAAACACCAAAGAATGTAATTAAGCTGAAAAAAATATAATCATTGATATTCAAAGTAATGTAAAAAGGAATAAAAGTTAATATTTCTAATAATTATTTTCATCTTATTTCATAAATTCTAAATTATCATGCATAAAACTTAAAATTATAGTTTTTGTAGTAGGTTAGTTAGATTTATAATAAAATTTCCAAAAAAATTAGTATATAATAACACATACTTAAGGTAATCCATCGCTTGAAAACTTCCTAGAATAAAGACATTAGTATCTTTCATTTTTCTCAGTAGTTCTTCAAAATGTATTTCCATACAGGGGTTTGCAATGTCATCCCTAATAGCAAGTAGTTAATATTGATATCAATAATTAGTATAATTTGAATATTAGAATAAAGAACTTCAATACAATTTGTAATTTATTAAAAAGTACTACTAAAATAATCACTATATACAAAAAGTAAAAAGTGAATGAAATACTAAATTCATTATAGAGTTAAGCTTGAGGTACATAAGTTAATAGTTGAGAGTCAGTGTGATGTAGTATTATTTATCCTATCTTTATAGGTTTTGAGGGCTCATATTGCTTCATGCTACTATGACCATAAATTTAATAATAGCTTCATCAATTGCCATCTCTCTTTGCATTTGATATGCAGCTTTGGAATTTACATTGCAGTAGTCTATAATCTGCCTAAGTTTATATATATACTGTCAAAATCTTTACTTTTAGCATTTGCATATTTTTATAATATTTGTAAAATATGTTTATCTTTATCTCATATCACCTAATTCAAATACTGGACCCAGACCCACATCATATCAAAAATGCAGATAATTCGTGATATAAATGTATGCAATCATGAGCTCTTTTTTTTTTATGTTAGTTTCAATAATAACTTTTTGTATATTTTTATCAAATATATATATGAATAAAATAATAATTAAAAAATATGCAGCTTTGAAATTTACATTGCAGTAGTGTATAATTGGCCTAAGTTTATGTACTGTCAAAATCGTTACTTTTAGCATTTGCGTATTTTTATTATTATTAAAATGCAGACAAGAGATTATAGAAAAATCTAAATCGGGTCATAATATTTGCAAAATATGTTTATCTTTGTCTCATATCACCTAATTCAAATACTGGACCTAAGCTCACATCATTGCAAAAAATGCAGATAATCACGATCTTTTTTTTTTTATTTTAAGTTTCAATAATAATTTTTTCGTTTATTTTTTATCAAATATATATAAAAAAAAGTAATAAAAATAAAATAATAATTAAAAAATATAGAAAAATAAATACTTACCATTAGCTCCCCCCTCCCCCCCATAACATAATGTTATCTTCAAAATACATTGGAAAAAGTAAAACTTTTTACCGGTGTATTTTTCAAGGTGAAATCTTTTCCAGTAACTATCAAAAAAATGAAACAAAACAAAAAAATTCAATTTACTTGATCACAAAAATTATCATAAAATTTTTATTTTTTATCATAGAAAAATAAAACTTACCATTATGGAAAATAGAAAAAAAGATGGAAACGATGATGATGTAAAAAGCGCATTCGTAGTCTGCATAGATTTCCATTAATATTACATTGAAAACGGATGTTTACATTTTGAAAATGCTTGCCCGCATTATACATGCATTCATCTCCAGTGCAAATTAATTGAAGTAAGTAACTTTGCTGAAATGATTCAAGCCATGACATATGCATCCAAGTGTAAACATATGTTTATTATTTTATTTTTAAAATAATGTTATGACCCAAATTATGTTTATGCATATTTTGTAAAGCTATTTAATTAAAGGACATAATTATGAACAGATTTTATACGTAATTTGATCAGCGTTAAATAATTTATTTCATTCTGCCAGTTGTATTGACTGTGAATGGTAATAAATTCTGTTAATAATAAATCTAGAATTTAAATCATGGAAATTTTTAAGATGAGTTGAATTATATCTTTTAAATATTTTAGTCATATTATAATAGGTATGTCTCAGTAATTAATAAAAAAAATTATTGGCTAGTTGAATGTTATTGTTTACAAATCCCAATTTTGTGACTCTTTATCATGATAAACATAAACACTTTTTATTTCCTCCTATAATTTGTAAATTAATATTTTGATGGCTCCAGGAGAGGGGAAATGTGCATTACAACATTGTTTTTTGAATTGAGCCTTATTATAGAATAGTAATTATTATATATGATGAACATTTAAATATAGATTTTTTCGTTTTTATTTTTAAGGAGAATTTTTATTTTCCTTTGGATGTATACGGATTCTGTTATGTTCTATTACTAAAATAAATATTCAAGTATATCTATAATCCTTCAGAATTTTTTTTTCCAGAACATATTTTTCACCCTCTTTCGTTATGGCTCTTTAATGGGAGTGGGTGGGGTGATGGGGGGGAAGGGTGAGAGATTTAAACAAAATGGCTCTTCATGTTACAAAGTTTGCTGAAACCCTATCTACAACAACAAAAAGAAATGCAAGAGTGGATGAAGTTAATCGTTTGGAAAAATGTCTTCCGAGTAAAATTATGAATCTTATTTGTGTACCATTTGTTTATCAAAATAAACAAAAGAGTGATCATCAGATTTTTTTTTTTATGAATTGGAAATAAAATAATATCAAAATTAATTCTTAATTTATCTAATATTCAAAAATAATAGTGATATTTTTTAGAGTGTGTTTCTTTATAAGAAGGTAGAGTATAAAGATCTTTTTACCTGAAGGCTGCTTTCATTGTGCCTTCAGAATATTGTTTTAAATAATTGACCTAATAGTTAAAGGTGATTGACTCCTTTACATAAAGAAAATGATCATCAAAATCTGTATTTATCTTTGCATGATATTATTTATTTATTTTACATCAGAAACTAATGGCCAATTGTTAATTAAAATGTTTTAAATAGAATAAGATATGAATAAATGTATTTTTATTAAAGTGATTTGGTAATGACCTTATTTGTATTAAATTATTTTCTAAGTTTAAACAGTAGAATAGAATTTGTGGAACTTAATTATTATATAATATAAATTTTACCAAGGTATATAAAATGTGTTTACTTTTAAAAAATGTTATCTACATTTGGTATGCTGTCCTATTATCACCATTAGACTTATGCAAATGTGATATTAAAAGATTTTTTATTTATTTACCATGTTTTAATTATTTATATTATTTTGCAGAGAAAAGGAATTTTTCATTGTTACAAAGAAATGGCGGACAATTTTATGGGCTCTAGATAAGTATGTATATAACTCATAAATTAAGAATTATGTTAGGGGAATTTTATAGAGTTAAATATTTATGTTAATAAACAATTTTTGGGAAAAATATATTTTGTCTTAATAATGTGTTTTCTTATTAATTTTCTAATAAAATATTATTATTATATAATCATGGCCAGAAATTGGTGATATATTATCCTAATTTTGTCTTTTCCTTGTTTATATTCTGTGGAGGATTGTCAGCCTTTTTGTGTATACAAGCACTTCTCATTCTAAGCTCATATGGAGGGAAAAATACAATGCTCTAATCTGACTTTCAATATTTATTAAATATGTCAAATTATGAAAATTTTAACATTGCACTGAGTTAGCAATTTTTTCAAAATCAGATTCACAAGAAAAAAATTAATAATCATAAACATTAAGTTATCATTAATTAAAGAATTTCTAATTTTATTATATTCATATCTGATTCTGCTAAATATATATAATCAAAGCCAAAGGTAATTTTATGTACAATATTTGTCACAAACCCCAAAATATAATTTCCAGTGATCCATCCAATAATAGATAAAGATCAACTATTTGAAAACTTGTTTTATGGATGTTTTTTTTGGGTTGCCAACATTTTTTTTTTAAGAAAGTTATATAGAAAAAATTTATCTTTCTTTAACAAACTTGCTATTCAATTAATTTTTTATATAATTTTTCATTGTGAAACATTTTGCATTTGCAATAACATTCTGTAACATTGTTTTTTCACATGCCAAGATTCTTCTGACTGAATGTTTTGATTGACGTCACTTGTGTTTTATAATTATATAATTTACTAGTTAATGTGTAGGTATCCATTACATATAATTTAATTTGTAAATTGATAGAATTTGTTTTTCCAAATTTTCTTTATATCTTATAGATATGTTCTCACTGTGGCTATTCTTAATTTTATTTCCTTTTGGTAATCAATATCAATAGTTATACTATTTCCAGGATTTACAAAAAAAAAAAATTATGTTGGCTGGTACATTTTTTTTTTTTTTTCAAATATTTATATTTTGATTATGTTTTCATTATGTCTTTGTTTCTTCAATTAACATTTCTAATATGGATTTCAGTGTTTCTTTTTTTTTTTTTTCCAGTTATTATTATATCATTTGCATATCCTAAATTTTATTTCCTTATTCCATACACTTAATGTTTATTTGTGTTCTTGTTTTGATCCTATTCATTTCTCTTTACTGATGTAAAATTTATTTAATGAAGTTATATATTGTTTGGGCCTTTTCAAATTTAAACACAATTTAGAATTTTTCTACACATTCTTACAATTGCTTTTGAATTATCACAGATATTCTTTAGAAGTTTGATTACTTTATTATTTACTCAGTATGATTCATATACTTCCCAATCACCTTCTTACTAAAGGCTATATATAAACAAATGTTTATAATCTAAAATGTAGACAATTACTGCATATGTTGATAGGTTTACAATTTTTTTGTCTTGGAATTTATTCATTTTTATTAACATTATTCCTTATGAGACGATTAGCCTGCATTTTTTATAAATTTATTTATCACTTTTTTTTTTCCAAAATAAATTCATTATGATCATTAAATTCAAAACCATGTAATAAATTTGTTATAATGTAAATTATTACTTCTCTGATTTTCTAGACTAATGTGATAATTCATTAAAATTTAATGTGTACTTCTAAAAATGAATTGCTAGAATAAAATGAAATATCATGGCACTAATGGTTATTACATGATGATATGTTTTAGTTTACATAAATATTATAAGTTTTAATATGAGAAATGTCATAAATTAATTTCATAATTTTTAAAGCAAATGAAAGATTTCTGTGTTGTGATTTAAAAAAATATATTTGATATTTTAATTTAAATATTGTCATTATTTAATGTCAAAAAATAATCAGATAATTATTATGACATGTTCTTTTGATTTATTTTTAGATATTAGTTATTTTTTATAATATATTGAGAAATGAAAAATTAAACTCCCAGAATTAGTTTTTAATTAAAGCCATATCTCATCGAGAGTAGCCTTAATATCTTCATTCTTTTATCATTAAGGAATATCTATAAATCAAGTAGTTTCATAATTTTATTATGGATTGAAAAACTGAAACCCATACAACTTTCTGCTTTTGTTATCAGATAAATCTAACTGTAGAAAATTCCATTTGAATATTTTTAGAAGTTTTATTGTTATTCTCATTATAAATTAAAGATGATATTAATGTTGTATGTTAAGAGAAAAGCTTGAAAACATTAACTGCCCAACCCAATCTTAATTTATTTGGCTTTCTGTGACTATACAGTATTAGTATTGCTTTTAATTTATTACATTTTATCGACAGAATTAATATAATCATTTACATTATTATGAGTCTATTTGTTATAAATAGAAATTTATTTCTATTGAAATTCCTGAAATAAAAATGAGGTATATCATTAAAATTTGAATGAACTAGTTTGATCTTGAAATTCAATTAGAGTTTAGGTTATCACATTTTATTAGGTTATAAAATAATAAAAGCAAGTAATTAAATTTAATTAATAATTATTATTAAAGTCCTCAGGTATATTTTAATATGTATATGTATTTAATCAGTTATGAAGCATGTAAAAATAAATTATAGCAAAATTTAAATGGGTAATTGTAAATACAGTATATAACTTTAATAGCATATTTTTTGGTTATATCAATTATGATAGCTATCTCTTACTAAATATGAATGATGTATGTTTTACTTATATTAATTCCGTACCATGATGTGATATGTAAGATGAAGTTTGATATCAGAATATTAATGACATTATATTATTTATATTAATAAAGATTACTTCCTTAAACTTTTTCTAATGATTCTTTTTATAGTTTGTTTAAAATTAAATTACTGCTAAACTTAGTTTGCCATCTCTAAATTATTGATTGTTGAAATAATAAATTTCTTAATGTTACTTTATCATGCAGTAGTTTGTATTCTTAAATTATTTTTCATTTGTGACACATTCCACAACTATTATTGCAGTTCATCTTATAACTTAAGCATCCCCAGAACTATTAAAGATATAAATTGCACTGTATGGATCATTTATTTCATTCAAGACAAAAGAAAAAAATCTCACTTTGGTAAATTAAATGAATTATTAGTCATCCTACTATTTGGCTGCTCAACATCATGTTATTATTATTAAAGATTTAATCTAATATTTTTTTTGTATTTTTCCTTTGATTCTACCATTATTAAATGAATTTTTTTATTTTTTGGAGTCTTCAATGTAACCTATATCACATATTTTATATGTGAGTGTGTACATATATATTTAATATGTGGAAATTTCTATTATATTTATTTTATAAAAATCATAGTCAGATGATAAATGTTGGTTCTAATATTAAAGACATTAGAAAAGTAATTCATTGTTAAGAAATGAATTTAGTAGAGTAATTATTAAAAAAAAAGAACAATGAATTTTTTTTCCATACAATGCTAATGGTGGTAATTAAAAAAAAAAGAAAGTAAATATGTACAGAATACTTTTATAGTTTATCAGTTAATAAATTTATTAGAAATACTAAGCCTAGCCATATAATACTGTTTCAATCAAGAAACTTATTATTATTCAATCAGTTAAGCATTTATATTTAGAGAATATTAATTAAATTGACAATTTAATTTTTAAATTCAATGATATTAACATTCTATATGAGAAAATAATAAAAAGAGAAAAATTAAAGTATAATTTTTATTGGTGCAAATAATCTATTAATAGATTGTCAGCATTCACCTGATCATCAAAGCTAACATGTATGCATTATAAATTAATAAATGCTGCAATATATCCAAAAGCATGTTATTAAAATTGTAATGAATATTTAAAATTTCACTATTAATATTTATTTATTTAGATGTGTTTTTTTTTTTTAAATAGATTATTGATGAGAAAAGCTATATTTGACCATTTGGAAAAAAGGGGAATCCAAGTAAGTATTTTTAAATCTATATTTTTATTTCTTTTATTTATATATATATATGTAATAGTAATTCTTTGGAATAGCAGTGATTTCTCCAATTTAATCTATTTATTTTATCTGAGTTGATTTTCAATATCTTAAAATATTGTATGCATGAAATTAATGATTTTAATTTAGTACTCTCATTAGCCTCTGCTAATTTAAATATTGAATGATTATTAATTCATTACGTCATATGAAGCATGCATATTTATTTGTAATGAAGCATGGATTTTTCATTTTTCTTTTCCTATCATTTTGTTCTTCACCAATGATTTTAACCTTCCTGGATCAAAAAACATGTCCTATTTGCTCATGTTCTGGAAATGTACAGACATAACATCCATTTGTTTACCATTGCTCTTTAATATAGCGTATGTTGAACAGTTTGTGATTCAAAGTTAGTTCTTGTTTCATCAAAATATATAAATAAACAATTGGAAATCTTGCCATCTTCCATAGATATACTATATTTGGATGATCATTTAAGCTTATTTGTCTTTACCAATATCATTAATTTTATTTATTATATTGTGGATATAAAGTATTGAAATCAATGATTTTCATCAGGCTCATTAATGTAAAGAATAATGGGAAAAATGAATGGTAAGTTTGTATTTTCGAGAATAAGAGCAAACAACAGATCATGTTTGGAACATGAAAAGATTGAAATCATAAACAAAAAAAGTAATAGGATAAAGATTGAGAAAACATGATACATTACAAATATATATGACTTAATGAACCAATGATCAAACAATATTCAAATTAGTGCAGCTTAGAATTTCACTAGATATGATAAGAGTATTAATTTAAAATCATTAATGCCATGAATATTATATTTAAGTTATTGAAAACTAAATTATATAAAATAAATGGATTAAATAATGAACTCACTTTTGTTACAAAGATTTATTATCATATAGCTAAATTTTAGTTTAATAGATATGTTAATTAAACATATGTCAAAATACAGGGAAAATTTAAAAAGAAATATTAAATAATGTAGAAGTACTGTAAACCCCCAGCGAGCTATATGTAATGAGCTCACCTATACTTTAGCTTTGATCATATATGCCTATATGCAGAGCACGATTTTTATATAGTAATTTCAAGACAGTTTAGCTATTTTGAAATCACAATAATTAATCTTCAGTTAATAGATGTAAATATAACTTTTTAATAGCTCATAATAGATGAAATAATGCAAAAGTATTGCAAACTATATGTACATAAACTGTCAGTAAACATAAATGTAGAATGACCCCACTTATACTTTAGCTTTAATTATATATGAGCATACCATTAGTGACATATTTACATGCAGACAATGTACATATAGCTCACTGGGATTTTTCAGTACTTGGGCATTATTTCATCTCTTTTGGACTATTAAAAAGTTATATTTACATCTATTACCTGAAGATTAATATTAAGAGGTTGTTAAATATGAGATTGAGCTTTTTCGTCTGATTAGTAATAGCGACTTCAAAATAGCTTATAGTTGTCTTGAAATCATATTACTACATATAAATCACACTGCAAGTATGTCAGTAAATGGTTATGCTTATATACAGTCAAAGCTAAAATGTAGGTTGCTCATTCTACATTTACATTTATTGAAAATTAATGTACATGTAGCTTGCTAAGGTTTTCAGTACTTCCATATTATTTCAGCTATTAACCGAAGATAAGAATTATTGTAGAAGGTTTAACATTGCTGTATATTGTCAATGATTAAATATCATCCCTATGACAGATATGCAGATTAATGTTATATCAAAATATGAAGAAAAATTATAAGAATTATTGTAGAGGATTGAATGTTATATCTTTAAAAGCATGAATCATTAAAAATGTAAATTATAAAAAATATATGCAACTTCAATTTTTCTAATAAATATATAAATGCAAAGTAGTGTTTTCTCTTGATTTAGGGATTAATTTAAAATTGTTGTGTAAAGTTGAAATAAATAAATATTCATTCATATTTGGAAGGATTTATTATTTTTAAAAAAATGACAAAAGGATGTTAGACAGAATCTATTCTGCTCTTTCTATGATGGCAAAAATATGGGAAATTAAATTAATGTGGTTATATAGCTCTATTTGTAATTTGAATACATTTTACTAAGATTGAATATACATTAAAATTGTATATAAGTTAAATGTAAAAACATACATTTTAAAATATTTGAATTTATATACATGAAATATAAAAGCCAATTAAGACACCGATAACTAACATGCTTATGTGAAGTTAATTACAAAAAAATCAACTGTGAAGATAATTGACTATGGTTACATTATTTCAATTTATATTTTCTGTTAATCAGATCATCCAAATAATTTGAATCCTATTAAAATTGCAAAATGAAAAGCTGTTGACAGAAATTGGGAGTAAAAAGAATATAATTCACCAGCATTTACTAAAGCTAGTCAAAGTTTTTCATAGGATAACTAATTGTTGCAGCAGATAGAATTGCAACTACTTATTATTATAATTCATCTTTATTTCTAATTATCCTATATTTCAATATAGTAGAAAGAATATATTAAAATGATAACGCCACTCTTCTTTGGAATTAATTTCTCCCAGACTTGTATTCTTATAGTAAGAATAAAAAGACATCCAACTAAACCTTCAAATGTCTAAGGAAGAAGCTATCATTATTTACTAAATTGTAAAATTTGGAAAACTATTGACCTATCTAGAATATATTACCTGTCACAAGATTTTGGATATCAAAAAAATTATAAAAACACATGGATCAAGGCTAAAAAAACCAGTAGCAAAGAAAAATCTGATGTAATAAAACTGGCAAGATTGTCAACTTGAAAAGTATATAATATATATGACATATCTACAAATGCTGCAAAACACACAAAATACAATTATAAATTGTAAGCGAGAATTCAAATTTTATAAAATCTAATATATATATATTTCAAAAACATCTTATTTTCTTACAATATTTATAATTATCTTATGTCTTAAAATTAATATTTATCATGTTTTTATAAATGTTAATGTAAAATTACAGTTTTGATCAAAATGTAATGCATATGTCTCACCACTTCTTTATATTAGTATAAACTAATTTTATAAGTTATTACTCATTTTTAAAATAATTTATTGAACAATTTATCCGAGCCACTTCAAACACTTTTTAGCAAACTCTTTATTTGTACATACATATATCTATGTTTCGACTGTCCTGCAGTCTTTTTTAGAGCTATGATATAATGAACAAAATAAAATACATAACTGTATAATAATGCCATAAAAAAAATGTAAACAATAAAAAAGTAAAAACAACATAAAATATATAATAAAAAAAAAACTAATAAAAATGAAATAAATAATCAAACCCAAATAAAATAATCCAGTTAATATAAAATATACAACATAAATATAAATTATACATGTATATTCCTAACTGTATACATATATTCAAGTACAACTATTAATCTAAATATATTATATTTAGATTAATAATTGTCCTTGAATATGTATATATTTAGGAATACACATATATAATTTACATTTATGTTGTATATTTTATTTTATATTAACTGGGTTATTTTATTTGGGTTTGATTATTTAATTTGTTTTATATATATATTTTATATTGTTTTTACTTTTTTATTGTTTAATTTTTTTATGGTATTATTATATAGTTATGTATTTTATTTTGTTCATTATATCATAGCTCTGAAGAAAACTGCAGAACAGTCGAAACGTAGGTGTATGTATATATATATGTACTAAAGAGTTTTGCTAAAAAGTGTTTGAAGTGGTTTGGATAAATTGTATTTATAGGATATTACAGCAAAATAAAAAAAAGTGTGATTTTGGTAATAATTTATTGAGCAAAGTAGTATGTGTGTGTGCAGGCCTTTTAATAAATAAAGTTTAATTTTATGTTGTATATAAAGTTAATAGCATATTTACTCATTCTTATGATATGGAAAAGAGTAACATATGTTTGCAGTTTTTCAGTTATTAATATCAACAAATGTATTTATTTATGCTAAATCATCTTTGTTATGTATTGTATTTGCTCTGTAATATTAAACTTTTATTAAATTAAATTTTTGTGTGAAATAAAATCTTATTCTCTAAATGTATGCAGTAAACTGTAATTAAAAATTTAATCTTACTTGTATGGAATTTGAAAATAAGTCACCTATTATTAGCTCATGTATTTATCGGTATGTTTCAAAAAATAGAAAGATTTTTAGGAAAATATAGCAATGAAAGTAATAGCTTCTTTTCTGAAGATTGCATTCTAAAAATTGTTAATTTTCGTAGTATTGCATTATAAATGTGATGACTACATTATTATTGATTGCTTTTACAAGATGAAATATCTTTATGCAAATAAGTCTGTATAATTAAAAATCTACCGTACTATGTGATAATTTTATTTGTTAACCTTAGTAAATTTAATTTTTGGTTTTTGAAAAGCATAATTCTTATTATTATGGTTTCAATTAGGTACTTGTTAATCAATTATTTCAAAACACTTTTCTGGATATTATTTAATAATTATTTATATTTTTAGACTTATTTGTGGGTTTTAAATGAAGAAGATGAATTTGAACGTGCACTTGAAATAGGAGCAACTGGTATTATGACAGATTATCCTACAAAATTGAAAGAATTTTTAGAAAATTATAAAAAATCTCATAAAATTCGACGATAAACTTCCTTCCCATTTTTTTTTTTTTTTTTGAAAAAATTTTGTGCATTTATTTTTTGAATCCAGCCAATTGCCTTCTATGATTGTGAGCAGTGCTGTCATATTCTAAACAAATTCTCAGATGACAGGAGAATGAACATAATCTCATCAAGAAAGAGTAGTACTCCAGGAGTTTCAAGTTAATATTTTATGCATTCTGTTTTCATCTCGAAACAAGATTTCCTATGTAAGACTTTTTTTTCTGTGTATTTTTTTTTTTTTTATGTAAATTTTGTTTTGTTTTTTTTTTTAAAAATATATGAACAATATGTAAAATACATGAATGTAAATATTTATATTCTTTATTTTAAATTTTTTTCTAAGTTTTGTCTTATAAACAAATGAATCACTGCTTTTATGGTATCTTTCAACATTTTTATAATAAAATCATTTATTTTATAAAATAAAGTCCATTTCTTTTTTTTATATATTTTACTTGTTTTCAAACCAAATGTATTAAAAAATCTTACTTCTGGAATATGTTGATAGAAAGATTATTTTTAATAATAAATTTCATTTTGCCTATTTCTTTATCACTGCATGGTTTGTTACAGTGATAGTCCAGCAAATTCTGGATTTAAAGACTTATGGATTGCAGCTCAACTCTTCTACTTTAGGTGCTCAAATTTGTGTTCTTTAATTTAAAAGATGATTCAAAAAATTATTATAACAAATCATTTTTAAAACAATTTTGATCTGTATTTTTCATTTATTTCAAAGGTTTTGCTGAATTGCTAATTTTTTATATGTATATTGCATTATGACAATAAAAAGGGTATTAAAACTCATTCTTGAGTATTACCTTTTATTATCAATGATAATTTTCTTTTTAATTGCTGGATCACAGTGTTTGTTACTAAAAATTAATTTAGGCAGTTATCTATATAACTGCTAAGAAACTATTGACAATTCAAGATAGTTAAGAATAAAATTGAATTTTTCATTAATCTTTACAAATGATTTAAAGAAAAAATAAATGAATATAGAGACAGTTCCCTTACCAACATTGCTAATTTATTTCAAAGAATGATCCTGCCAATATATTTGGATTTGGAGAGTTGCATAACTTATAAGCATGACAGATTACATAATGTACTAACCATAAAATCTTACAATATAAATTCAAATGCAAGTAATATGCTTTAGAAATGATTATTTTGTCTTAATAAAATAACCACAGAAAAAGATTTTTTTTTTTTTATTGAAAGTAGCTTATTTCCTCTAAAATTTCATTTTCTCATGGCTATCCATGAAATATTTAATGATATTCAATACTTGATTTATGTATTTGAAAGTAACTATTTAACGAAACTGCCAACAACAATACTTAAAATGTTTTGATACAAATTTTCAATTTTCCAACTAACTATAATTTATAACTGTTTTTAATGTAACTTTTGATTTGTATATTACATTAAAAATAAAAATGAATTAGCAAGTAATCTGTAAACTCTCATTTCTCTCTGCTGTAAACAAAATCTCAACTCATTATAGATGTATAAATGTTCAAAAGAAATTAATAGTTTATTAAATTACATTTTCAATTAATAATGAATAGGTATTTCTCAGGGAAAGTAATTTAAATCTCCATGTACCATTCATACCTATGTTTTTGGATGAGTACATCCTTAAGTACATATTTATAGTGTTTGGTGCATGAGAGAAATTATATGCTTGCATTCTAGTAAGAATACAAATTGATTGTTGTTAAAAAAAAAAAAGAAATCTCTATCAAATCGTATACTATAAATTACTGAAAATTTTATTTCATATATTTCTCATCTTATAAAAACAATTGAGACAAAACAAGAACACCCATCTTATTTTTTGATGTAATCTAAGCACAAAAATGGAAGTACATACCAGCATTTTTTTTCTTTCATAAAGAAAATTGTTAAAAAGTTCATCAAACAACAAATTGAAATCAGTTTTATGGCTGAGTTAAAAAAAAAAAAGTTATTGTTGCATAATTATATGGTTCCAAAAACTGCTAAATTGTACGTTTTAAGATTAATACTCTCAAAAATAATGTTATATTTTCACCTTAGTAAAAACAAAAATATTCCAATTTGCTGACATCTATTTTCAAAGTTTTTGAGTTATATTTGGTTGCTAGTAACGTAGTTCTATATTAAATATATATATATATATGCTTTGCGCACAGATAATGAAGCTATTAATAGTGCTTGAAAATAAATAATATTATCCAAATGTTATTGCCAAGCACTTTCGGAATAGTTCATAGTCCCAATTCATGGCTGCTGGAATTTATTTAAGAACTGTAACGATGTTAAGCAAATTTTGTGCAAATTCATGTGAAGATAGTACATATACTATTTTCGAGATAGAGAAAAGCAGGCCTCTCTTCTATTGATTGCTGCAAGGTCACCTACTATGTAGTAAGCCTCCCTGACTTTGCGTTTAATGTAGTTTCTTTCAGAGCAGCTAACACTGGGCTGTGGTGGGTAGGAAGGCATGGCGGGTGGCTCTCGTGCTCAACAAAAATTGAATTGCCTTCAAGCTTAGTTTTGGTCCTGCTACTCTATTTGCAATGTTGGTTTTAGTTTCTTTATAATATGTTGCCATGCAGTTTCTTTGGGGGCAGGTAATTTTGTATACAACTTGAGGGGTGAGTTCAGGTTTAATCCTGTCTGGTGTTATTAATAAGTCTATTTGTGTTAGGAGGTGAACGGAAAGTGACTTCAAAATCACGATAGTTTGTTAATAAGGCTTTTGGCTGATGAGTGGATGTATGGAATTAGGATTCTCTGTTTGTTTTCTTATAATTATGGTTTATTTTATAAAAGAATTTATTAACTGTTCTGTTGATGGATGATTGAATGTGTCCTATTTTTATTAAATCTGCAATGTAATTAATGAGATTATTTCTTTTATCTGCCTCATATTTGCACAAATTGTGGTTTCTAAGCATGAAGGGAGGGCTGCAAGTTTGTGAGATCGGGGCGCGTAAGAATTGGGATGTGTCGGACCTCGTACTTCTAAAGATATAACTATCATACGGTAGTCTAGCTTGTCTATGTTTCTGTTGATATATACATCTAGGTATTTAACCTGATATGCTTGGATTTCCCAAGTTGTAGTGAAAATGAACTTAGTGTTATTGTGGAGATTAGTAATGATATCATCTGGAGCTGCAATGAATATATCGTCAATGTAACGTGTGTATATCATATATGGAGTTGACTTGAAGAAGGCAGGTAGTATTAGTTTTTCATAATGGTCGAGTATATTTGCTAATATACCACTTAGTGGGAGACCCATGGGACAACCTTGTGTATGTTAAGCCATTTTTTCCTGAAAATAGCAACTATGTTTAGATCAAGCCATTTTAGAAATTCAATGATGAATTTGACACATGTAGGTGGACAGTTGCTTGCAATTAATGTGTCATTGACTATTTCAATTGATTGTCTGTGGTCAATGGAGCCATATAGCTCAGTAACCTCAAACGATGCTATTTTGAACATAGGTTGTACGACCGCGTATTTAATTTTTTCTACAAAATCGAATCATGATTTGATGGTGTTGTCACCAAAGCCTAATGTGTCAATAAGCCAACAATTAACCAAAACTGCCATGTTGAAGTAGTGTGCCCTTTTGAAATTGATCATCAGTCTTAAAGGTTTATCAGGTTTGTGAAGCTTAGCATTACGAAGATTCTGGGAGGGGAGGAGGTTGACAGATGTATACGGAAATATTCAGCCTTTGTACGTAGTATAGTAGATGTGAATTTATCACTGTTAAGCCTATTGTTAAAGTCATTTAAATTTACGAATTTTAATTTCTCAATTTGGGTGTTAATTTTGTTATTATACTCATTGTCATTTATTAATACAAATCTGCTCCCCTTATCATCTTTTAAGCAAATGATGGAGTGGTCAGCCAGAAATTGGTGTTGATAATTTTCTTGTTCCATTCATCCGTGCAATGACTACTTTTAGTGGGTTGTCTATTAAAGCTGCTTCGACATCAGCGACAATTTCCATTTTGGGATTCTTACAGTGTCCATCTACAAATTTTGGACCTAATTTGAGAACCTCTTTGATCAAGTGCGGTATGTTTGTGTCTGTAAGATTCACAAATGTATTGCGATTAAGCCCATCAAACTGAATATTTTCCTTATTTGCCAGAAATTTTATTTTATTATTGAATTTCTTAAGCAGAGCGTTTGTATGTCTGTTACATCTGTCGATAATAAATGGGGGGATTATATAGTTGTCAGAAATTATGCTCCATCTTCTCGTTTCTTTTTTTAAGGCCCTTTTGACTTTAGTAGTTGTCTTTACAAATATGTTTTAATTCTATCATAATTAAATATAGTTCTGGTGATAATAATTTTGCAGCAGTTAGGCACAATGTTGTGTTGCTCACATTTCGTCCAGAAAGATATTTTCTGCTGAAATGTGTAGCTGCCGATTTAGTACGTAATTATTCATATTATTGAAATAGTTGCGGCTTTACTTCATTAGCGTTTGATATCAAAGAATATGTATATATGTGCTTTGTGCACAGATAATGAAGCTATTAATAGTGCTTGAAAATAAATATCCAAATATTACTGCCAAACTCTTTCGGGATAGTTCATAGTCCCATATTCATGGCTACTGGAATTTATTTAAGAACTATAATGACGTTAATGCAAATTCATGTGAAGATGCTACATAGACCATTTTCGAGACAGAGAAAAGCAGGCCTCTCTTCTATTGATTGCTGTAGGATCACCTACTATATAACAAGCCTCACTGACTGCGTTTAATGTCGTTTCTTTCAGAGTAGATAACACTGGCTGTGGTGGGTAGGAAGGCATGGCCAGTGGCTCTCGTGCTCAACGAAAATTGAATTGCCTTTTGCATAAAATTTGCATTAACATCATTATAGTTCTTAAATAAATTCCAGTAGCCATGAATATGGGACTATGAACTATCCCGAAAATGCTTGGCAGTAACATTTGAATAATATTATTTATTTTCAAGCACTATATCTGTGCACAAAGCATATATATATATTTATTGATTTCAAATGCTAATGAAGTAGAACCACAACTATTTCAATTAAATAAATAAGTAAATCAAATGGTCACTCTTCTAGTCATGATATTTGACCACCAATAGGTTAGAGTTCAATCCAGGAATCTTTAGTTCTAGTCTTTTTACTCTATACTATACAGAAAAATACTACACTTGTTATTGTTCACTTAGATATTCTCAGTATTTGTGACATCCCAAATTGAAAAAATCTAATTTCTGCAGTTGTGAGGCAATAATACAAACAAAACAAAAGGATAGTGTGACAATAAAAATCAAGATACATTTTGAATTCCATTCATGAGATCACAAGTCTTTCAAAATTTCCCTTTACTAATACACTAGGAAATTATTTACATGAAAACTTTTAAAAATAAGTTTGTTTTTTAATATTGGGAGAAAATGGCTATTATGATTTTTTTTTTTTTAAATGATAATATTAACACTGAAAGAAAGCTGATTAAATGTTGAAAGAAGAAAGGATTAATCAACATGAAGTTAATAAAACTGAATAATGTGAAGTTTTTTTTTCACTTAATAAAATTAATAACCTCAAAGATATTTTTGTCCCAGAGGCTGCTGAAGGATCTTATTCTGACATTATCACTTGCTTATCATGTGATGGTAAGAGACCAATAAATGACACATTGCACCAAAACATCTATCTGAATGTGATATTTTTCCACTAACAATTTTGGCACCATATATAAGAAGTTATCTCACTTTAGTGAATAGTAGAGTTATAGCAAGCAGTAATAATTTCTAAACATAAATTTAAATATGTTATTTACTCTTTTCCCTATAATTGTTTTAAATCAAAAACAATTTTATAAGCAAATCAAATTGTACATTCTCAAATGTTGTGTTACATGAATTAATGAAGTATAAAGTATTCAAAAATATCCAAAAGTGTTCAATATATACAAATAAAAATAACACTTTAAAGCACAAATCTTTTATGGAATATTGATTAACTAATTACGATTTCACTTGATGTAATAATATTCCAGTCTTATATAAAATGAATACTCCTCTGTCAGGCTATGAAGTGCAATTTCTGTTTAATATGTACCATATTCTTATGAAAAAAATCTTATTAACTATTGAATTAAGTACTGTCATTATATATTTCAGAGAATTCACAGTTTGAATTGTAAATCATTTCACAACTAAATATATATACTACAGTATTCTATAATTATCCCCACATATAAAATTGTTATTATTTTGTTCTCGTTAGAGTGCAGTATTTATTTTATTAAATAAAAAAAGACAGAGAAAATGATCCGGGGTTAGTGAACTTTGGCAAGAAGTGTGAAGATAGCATTCATAAAAAGTATTTTAATCTTGAAAGATCATATGTTTTTTTTTAGAAAATAGTATATTTTATTTGTAAAATTAAACTAAAGATAGTTATGAACATGTAAAAAATATCTAATAACTATACTTAATGTTAACCCTGATTTTTTTAAATACTATATATAATTAATGTGAATTAAAATTTTAAAAATATACACATTTTCAGAAAATAGATATAAAATGTTTTGAATTATAAATACAAGTTGTTCTTAAACTTATATTTTATGTGTATTTCAGTGAAATATAATTATTAAATTACTCATCTATATTTTTAATTATTTTCTTGTGGTGTCCTTTCTCCTTAATTTCATTTTTATTCTCTATTTACTTGAAAAATGATGGATGAAGTTTTACTGTATGTCATTAGTTTTCTGTGGATGATAGCTTATAGAATGTAATAACAATGTGGCTGTTGTACAAAATTTATGATGGTACTGTTAACTGAAGTCTATGAAAGCTTGAATTAATAGTTTAAAATTGCGTACTGTTGATTTTAATGTGAACAAATGCTAATTATGAACGAAAATAAACAATGAATTTAGAATAAATAGGAAGATGCCTAAAATTATATAATTTAAAAGATATTTTGTCTTAGCTTTATTGCAAAATTAAGCTAAAGATCTTAAAAACATGTAATTTCCTAATACCTATTCACTACATGGTGAATCTTTTTTAAATACTATATGTAAATTATTGTGATATCAAAATTATATATAGATACACAAAGAATGAGGAAGGGATCAAGTCTTTAAAAAATGAATATCAAGATTTATTCAAATTATAATATTTCGTGTACATCTCTTAAGATGTGAAACTTTGGCATTAAAGAAGCAGGATGTGGAAAATATTGATATGCTGATTGAGATTTTTGAGAATATCATAGATAAATAAATAAGTGGATACCTGATCAGATTAGTTTGATTTTTTGATTAAAGCACAGATGATCAGGCTGAGATTTTTTTATTTTGGTCATATAGACAAAGTGAAAAATGAGAAAGGTAATCAACAATAAGAGTGCAACTTTAAGTATAGTTAAAAACATTTTATATTTAAATAAACTTATATTACAAATATGTGTATTTAAAAGTTGTGTTTTTTTAAAAATTATTATAAAAACATCTCAGTGAAATTAACAAGTTTTAAATTTTACACACAATATACATTCACTTTGATAGATGGACTCTCATTCAGTTCAACACCTTAGCCATGAATTTTGGCACGGATTTGAGCACTTCAATTAATATTTATATGTGTATTCTTTTTCATAAAGTCATTAACACTGAGACATATGTAAAAAAGCAGAGTTAACTGATTTTCTATTTTTATCTATATACAAACTACGAGAATGTCGAGTCGATTTACTTATTGGTAATTTCATTGAGGTAGACTTGCTATGCGATGATTTTTTATAAAGAAGAGGATCGTTTTCATTTAGATCTTGTAGCCTAATATCATCTTCTCCAGAGTCACTGCTTTTTTTGTTTGGTTTCCAATGAAGCCTCTCTGCTGCTACCAAGTGTGAAATATCTGGTGTATCAAATAATCCACTTTCATCCTCATAACAGTAATTGTGGATTCCTCGCAGTTCTCTAGAATCATATTTATTTGCCATGTTTTGGTTTGAGACTATAGAAGAGACAGCATTTGGTTGATGAATTTGTGCCTTGGTAAAATAATTATTTTCAGATTCTATCCTACATGCTAATTTTGTATCTAGAGGTCTAAAAGCAGATTTAGTAAGATCAGGAGAAAATTTTGAACATAAATTAGATAATGGAGGAGGGAAAGACCCTATTCGATATTTTATAGGTTTTGGAGGTAGTGGTGGGGCTGAGAAAGAATTCTGATCCATTCGAGGGCTTGGACATTCATAACCATCTTCGGAGAGAACAGTACACCTGCGATGAAATGCAGGTTGCAACTGCTGAGTTGATAATTCTTCTTCTTCTGTAGATTCTTGATTATTTGTCCAGGATATTGCACTTCCTGACTCTGAAGAAGAATCATGCTTATGCTTTTCTTTTTTTGATTTTAGACTATGTTTATTCCTAGGTTTAGGAGGAGGAGAACTTGGTGGACTACTAAAGTCTGTAGATAAATTCATATTAGAAATAGTATTTACATCTTTATGTTTAATATTAACTTTTTTATTTGAATATCTTTGTATGCAAGCCTCAGAATTAGATTCACCAGGTTTATAAGTGGACAAATTAGTTTTTAAAAAAGCATCAGAATTTTCTTCTTGACTTTCTGTTATTTGTGATTTCCACAACTGATGGTTCATACTAAGCCTTTGCATCTGTTCCAAGGCTGCACGCTGAGTTTGAGTTTCCGCTAGTATTTTTAATGCTACTTCTGTAGGATTTAACCCAGAATGCTTATTCATATCTTGAATAAATTCTGAGCTTGGAGTCGAGTTAATTTTTTCTTCACAATTTTTAATTGATGACTTTATCAGACGTACTGGAGTAACGGCTGTGTATCCTGGATGCGAGCCTTTACAAACTTCTCTTGGTGGCTTCATTTGTTTTTGAATTTCATTGGGTTTCCATTCTGGTATTAGATCAACGCTGATTTGAGGTGGTTCTATTTTTTCATCTATTGCTTCATTTTCCAAATTATTCACAACCATTGATCTCACTTTGTTTTGGTGGTGTAAAACTAAAGCAATATCAGGGCTGGAATTGGGCACAATATTGTTCTTTAAAATATCAGTAATAATCACATAACTGAGAGAATTTTGTGAGTTCCCCATAAAATTAACATCTGATTTTTCATTAATCATATTCTGAGCAACAGGTGAAGGTGCAAGGTGATTAGAACTACTGCTGTTTGAGGATTCTAGGTTTTCCATTAAACTTAAATCTTCCACCAATAAATTTTTGGATCCTTCTTGAGTATCTAGAAAAATAAAAATGAAATTAATTTATAGACAAACATGTAAGCATAATGTGTAGATAGATTTAGAGAGCAAAAGTGAATAAAATCTTAGACTAAAACAGGTCGGAACATTGGGTTAGCAATGTAATCAATGCCTGAAGAATTCCAGTTTCTCATTAAGAGGCCATCATTAGGAAAAATGTACTCTTAGAATAACCAGAATGCTAGTCTAGTGGATCTAACTTTTTTCAAATTTAAAGATAATTCCAGACTATCAATCTATCAAATCACAAACATTTGAAAATAATTAAAAATTCTATATATTTTAATAATCAGTTAACAAGACAAAAATGTACTCTATCAATATAAAATGGCTAAATTCAAAGTAATGATATCTACATTATGTGGCATTTACTCATGGTTTGTGATGCATTGAATATATTAAAAATTAGATGGTAACCACAAGAAAAAAATAATCACAATAACAATGTAGACAAGAAAAACTAATCATATTTTTTTGTAAAAAACCAAAATGCATTTCATGATCAACAATGCTAGAAAAACAAATATTTTCAATAAATGTAAACATTCAAAAAGATACAAATCAGCAAATACAATAATTAAACAATCCATAAAAAAGGTAAATGACAGCAATAAATTGATAAAAAAATTGAAATATAAAAAGATTATCATCCTCATGGATGCCATAAAAAACACATGACATTAAACAGAGCACATATATTTTGAAAGCATACCTGAAAATAATATATTCAGATATCAAACCAATGTGCAGCGATAAAAAGATATTTTCAATAGGTATTACCATAAGAAAACAATTCACTGCAATAAATTCAAAAATGTTTCTGTTTAAATATTAATGCTAAAATTATATGGGTGAAAATTCATTTTTGTTAAAAACTGCATGATGTTAAACTATGAATAATACATGTTTTAACAATAAGGCCAAAAATTTATAAAAAATTAAATTTCAAAAAGCAATCATTATCATTGGAACTTGAAAGTAACCTTATGTGCAGAAAGTATTAGAAATGTTATTCATGAAAGCAATGAGAAAGTTTTGATTCATATCTTGTCAATAAATTTTTCAACATACCTGATATAGATATGATTGAAAAAGTTTATGAAAATGTTGCAATTGGCCTCAAGCCAAATATATTTGATAGACTGTTTGGGCTCCTGCCATTGTGGACTTATGTAATGCAGCTGGTGATTGACAGACAAATGATGGAAATTGTCTTGTGCTCAAATTTGTATAAATCACCTAGCCAGGCACACATTTTCTTTCAATATTAGGAAATTAGCTCTATCTAGCTGTGGCACAAAGAAGTAGCAGTAATCAGACTAAAGCTGAACACTTGAAATCCATCTAATTTAGATCTATAATCTTGTCACCTGGTAGTCCTGCAACGGCATTTTTGATAGTTGGCAAATGTGGCTGATATAACAGACTTCCTCTATCCCTAGTATATTATCTCTTGAATCAAAGTTAAAACTGAGCAAACTTCAAAGTGTATGTTGAATCAATCAATCATAGTATTTGAACCTTGATTATCAATATAGGTACATTCAGAGCAAAATAAAATGTTCTAAAATTTAACACAATCAGGTTGCAATGTATTCTCCCATTCAAATAAGAGTATAAAAAATATCACTTCTGAAAGAACAAATTGTGTAGCAATCTTTCCATGAATATTGCAAAATAGGAATAAATTCTCCTCTCAAGTTTTCCCTATCATATCAATTATCTAAGAGATTTGTGTTGGCTCAAAAAGTCAATGTCATTATATATTACTTGGTAATAAAAAAATTCCAAAAACAATTTTGACAGAAATGATACAAATAATCAAAAGTATTAATTTCTGATTGAAAAGCAGTGAAGAACAATTGATAAGTAGTCAAGCATTATCATGAGTTATAATGTCATGCAAGTAGGAAAATAGTCTTGCCACAATTTGAATAAATGTATATTTTCACCTTTATGCACTTTTTGCCATATTCATTTTTCCAGCTTTGTGGAATTTAATTTTTTATGGATTTACATTTGGCTTCATGCAAATGAAACTTTACCAGAGTCATTTTTACATCATCAACATTTTCCATGAAGACTGCCATCTTTTTGGCTTTATTGTTATCAATTACTTTCTTATTGATGACACCTATTGAAAATACTTGTTTTTTAACCATTAAATATTGCTTTATCTAAACATTATTTTCATGTTTAGTTTCAAAATGTTTGTGCTCCATGATTTAACTTCATGCATTTTCTGATCTAAATTTCACTTTTCAACTATATGTTATTTACAGTAATATTTAGGGACAACTTATTGGAAAGCTGGCTGGCACTGTTGAGACTGATAATTTTTCAGATTTCAATTTCTTATTGATTTATTGTTGTCAATTATTTTTTTATGGACTACACCATTTCTTTTCTAATTGTATGCTTCGTATTGTAATTTAATTTATAATAGAATTGTACTTGTCCTTATCATTAACTTAATGAAAATATTTGATTTTTAATCATTGTTTGTTTACTAAACATATTATTTTCATATTTCATTTTACTTTTTAAGAAAAATATAATACCGATTACCTTTTTTCTTAAGTACATTAATATATGTATGGTGACGATATCAATATATGCAATTAGCATCAAAAACATTTTATTTTATATTTTATTATACATTAGGTCTCATTTTCATTAATTTACTATGCAAAGAGTTTAAACACAAGTGTTGGAAAAGATTTCATCATAGACATTTTCCGAGCTCAATATTTTTGAATTTTTGCATAACTATGAATGAAACAAATGTCCATATTTTAATGCTTGACAAAAACTGACATCCTATAAATTCCTACTCTTTTTTTAAAATGTTTTCTCTATTTCAAAAATGTTTTAAATAAATTACATAAAAATAATGCATTAGATAAACTTAATTAATAAATACTGTATATTTTATCCAATGCTTATTTCTACAATGTTCCTAAATCATTCTTTTTACATTTCTTTTAACTTTGTTTAAAGACATTTGACTACTACAAATGAATAAATATATATTAATTTTTAAATGTTACATACAATCTGATTATTTATAGACTATCTTACATAACAATAAATTAAGTTTATCTAATTCAAATAATCTCTTGAAATGTAAGATTGTCTATGAATAGTATAATGTAATGAATGTTTAATAAATTCTCACATGAGTTTTTAAAAATTAATGCAAAAAATTTTAATCAGTGAAAATTATCTTTTACTTCTCAGATGATAATTAGAAGTTCATTATTAGTAGTAATGATATCAATTTTCAGACAATGAAGAGAAAGTTGTTGGAAAGCAAGTTTTATGATTTTTAATGATCTCTTGAAAAGAGTAATATGATTAAGCATTAATAAAATACATTTAATTAATGTCAATGACAATTTTCATCACCTACAGAGCCCAATATGGATGACAGAGCTGCAAGAAATATAAGAATGAGAGGTACAAAGAAGTCATGTTTTGGAGGGAACAATCACCAAACCTGCCTTCAATATGGACATTACTCGTAGAGATAATTATCATTTATTATATTGAATTGTAGCTCATAAGCATTAGAATGAGAGTATTATGGGAAAATATCAGCAGACATCAGAGATTCTGTGAAGTCAATTGTATTTGTTTCTGTAAAATAATATGGCCACAAGCTGCTGCTGAGAAATTTAAATGATGAGAATGATAATCCTTTGATACTAGATCCCCAGAATATGATTGGGGGAAAAAAAGCCTTATGGCTTTTATGATGACTCCTACTGAATGCAAAATTTTATTTAAATTTAGAAGATAAGATTATTAATAGCATATAGTGACAAGCAACTAAGTAAAATATACAATGATGATCTATAAGAAGCAAACAGTTTTTTTATCATGTATTCTTGTACAATGACTAGCTGGTTATTTCTGGCATATATTATCAGCATGTTGATGTTATGATAGTAAAAGGATCAAATTTTATTATCTATATTAATGCCTTTTCTAATAACATCTCTCGTTAATGTTTGTATAAGATTTAAATGCTTCTTTAGCCAAGTTGGTTTCGGATATTTCATACATCAAAAATATACAGAACATTTAAAAGTGCTTGCTTTGAACAACTATAAGAATTATATTTCAGAACACTATGTAAGATTGTTTCACTTTATGTTCCATTGCATTTTTGCATTCCACATTATGGTATCATGCATGGTACCAATAATAATAACAAACCTCTTTCATCTACATTGTATGGAAATCAAATGATATTCAATTTAAGGACAATTCTATGGATATGCAGTTTTGTCTCGTTTGCATTTCTAAGTTAAGCTCATCTACAATAACTAATTGTAAATAACTATTAATATTATTAAAATAACTCACCAAAGAGAGATATAAGAGCTTGCAAAGCAAACTGCATTGTCCGTTTGTTGGCTTGTTTGCCAGTGCGCAATGTCACACGGTCACATCCCACTTCCATTAAATCAAAACCTTACAACAATAATAAAAAAATTCAAATATTAGGGAAAGCACTAATGTAAATATACAGATTCAAAATATATTTATCTATTGCATTAACTTGATAAAAAAAAGATTTTGTATAATTTATTTTAAAAAAATCATTAAAAATTAAAATATCAATAGAAATAAGTAAAACTATACTAGGAATAAAATTTATTGCAGTATTTGAATTTACATTAAAATAGCACCTTGCAAAGAATTAATGCAGACCTAATTAAATAGGGGTGGCCAATGTTTACAATCTATGATAATTTTTTCACTTATAAATTCCCATGCACTATATAACTTTTGTGCCACTGTACAATTTTTGTATAAAATACAGATATAATACATAACTTTTTTTTTTAATAATGCACTATAGAAAACCATTTTTATGAAAGAAACAACATTAAAATTTAAGTTTATATACTGTTTTTATTAGACTTCTTAAGTTTGAAATTAAGCAGAATATTTTCCAAATTTGAATCAATCAGATGTGATCAACATTTGTTTTTTTTTATCAATGAAATTGATAAAAGTGATTTTCATAAAAAATAAAACTGGCTGAACAATTATAAATGGAAAATTAAAAACAATTACAGACTTCAAAATTAGACAAGCATAAATGTCTACTTACAGATTAAAAGTAGAAAAAAAAATTTTTTTTTTTAGTTAGATTGACTTAATATAAATTTTTTCTGAGTATTAATAAAAATTGCTTTTCAATTAAAGTATTACTTTACACGATCTAACCATTTTATTTTTATAATGAAGGGTTCAATATGCTACAATTAATCCATCAATGTGCCAAGTTTGGCTCATGCACCACGGATTGACCAACTCTTTTAAACATATGGACTTTTAAAAAATATGATCATTTACATTAAAACTAAAATATGGACCTAAAAAAAAAAAATCTTAATAAATTAGTAGGTGGTATTTTTTTAAAAATATATGATATTTTGAACAAATGAACTGAAGTATTTTATCTTTTTTTTGAATAATGATACAAGAATTCAGATGATCCATTAATAGCAGCTACTCACAAACGAGGAGTACCATTCTAACACCAAAAGAAAAATAATATATTAGAGATGAGTTTTGCAATAACTACATAAACCAATCTGTGAACCATAAATACATCTACATATAAAACATGTTGGTTCATTATACTATTTATTTAATATTTTATGATACTGTATTTTAATTTATTAAGCAGAAAACTTTGTGAAATACTTCAATACTACATCTAATTGTAGTCCTCCATTGAATTCTATTCTCTGTCATATTTTCCCAATAAAAACAATCAATATTGTACTTATTTAGAATATATGTTAGATAATTTTTCAAAATAGATGAGATCTAACTTTTCCATGAAAAACATGCTCAAGTTCAATGTAAAACACTCTTTTAGAAAATATTGTATTGTTTTTATTCATTTCTCATGTCCAATCCAACAAAGATTGTAATAATGGACTCTATAGTATCACATCCAATCAACTGAACAACATATTGATTTGTCTTATAATCTTGTCATTGTATTTTTAATTTTTAAGAAGCAACCTTAAATGACAGCTTTTCTAATGCTTTTATGTTACTGCTTTTAATAATATGTATATCCTATCCTAGTGGATTAATTAAAAAAAATTTTCTATAAGCTTTAAAATGATATGGTTATGAATACCAATAAAATTCATATAGAAGTTTTAAAATATGGCATATATGTTATGAGTAAAACTATTAGAATTTTTTAGAAATATATGATTCCATTAAATTATGCTATCTCATCATAAGTATGCATCTAATGTTCCATTATAAAAGTAAAAAGAATGACAAAACTGTTACTCAGTGTGCCAAAAGTGGTATCAGGAATTTTATTGAATAAACTTCCAGTTTTATATAACTGATTATCAGATACACAGCATGGTTTTGGAGAATCAAGAAGTACAATAGATATGTTTTATTTTGTCAATCAAATTCATGAAATGCCACATTATTTTTCTTCTTGATTTGATTACAATTAAACAAGATAGTTTAAAGCAATGTTTGAAAATATCTGGTTGTCCAAGTTTATTCCCGTTTCATAACCCAAAGTAGGAACAAAAAATTTTAAGGCAATTGCTGCAAAAAATTAAAAAAATAATATATACTATTTTATACATTTTTTTAAAATTAAAAATAATCAATTTAATACAACAATATTATTAGACTTAACTGAGATCTATTACCTAATTGCCTTATATGAGTGGTAGATTCTGGAGCTCAAAATCAATGGATTGTGGCCAACCATCATTTCAAATGCTAAAACTTATGAACTTCCAACCAATAAAGCCATTAATTATTATTAAGATCAATTATGGAGAAATTTATAAGAAATAAAATTTAAATTTTAAAAATTTTAGACGCAAACAAAATCCTGCCCCCACATTTCCCAATCCTTTAAGAAGAGGTGATACTTGGGAAATTTATAACTTATATAAATTATACTGATTTTTTATTATAAATATTTCAATTTACTATCACTATTTTAAAATCCAATATCTGCATAATGGTGGTCATCAAATTATGTTTGGTAATAATAAAAAAATTCAAGCCAGCAAATCATTTAAGAAGTGAATGATAAAGTAAATATTTCATTGTAAAACATACCTGTGTTAATTCACTGATTATAATAAAGTTAGGCAGAATTTAATAAGTTCACCTCAAATTCTAAATTAAATTTATTGGAGTATTTTTGAAGGTTATGAATATAAACCATTGTTATTGCTCTTCTTAATAATTTTGCATTAACTCATTATGTTTTGCTTATTCAAAATGTTAATCCAACTTCCTGGATAATGAAAAGAAACAATTTGCAATTTATCTTTTTCTGTAAATTTGTTTCTTAACAAAATTTGCAATTTTCTTCTTTCAAACATTTTTAAATTTAACTTTAAAGTAATACTCATAATATTTTTAAAATGGTTGATCTATTCAAAACATTATAAATATCTGTATAAAACTTTTCTACTTGAATTTCTGCATTTGTTTTCTTATAATAATTTGAATAACTAAGTTTGATACTCTTTCTAATACATCACTTCTTCCCAATTTATTCTTCCATCTGTTGTTTATAATGAACTCACTCCATTTGTACCTTTATAGTAAAGTACATATCAATAAATTATATCTTCAGTTTTCGTTTTTTATAAAAATATAATAATTATTTAACCTTAGATGTTTTTTTTAAATACAAGCAATCTTTCTCTTTTGAAAGTAACCCACCGTTATAAGCATTCCCCCCTGCTTTTGATTGTCAAACTGCTTTTTTTGACTGATAGTTTTACAGTCTTTGAGCCATACAAGCCACACTTATTAATTAAAAAAGATGAATTCCTAACAATATTTTATTTTGGAAAATCAATTTGTTTTGTAGATCAATAAATATTTGATTAAAAATAAATAAAAGGGCTATTTATTTCTGATATTTTTTTGAACTGCTTCAAAAATTTATGTACTTAAACATAGGTAAATTAAAACCAATGGCACTTTTTATTTATTTATTTAATCTATTTTAATTCAGTTTCTTTTTTCTGAGCTTAAAATTAATAAGTTTTATTATGTTTTTTTTTTTTTTACTAAAAAACACTGTTAATTTGGTTTCCTAAATTGGATACTAATAAAATGTTATAGAGAAAATGGTACATCTCAAGTACTATCATTAGATAGAAAAGTTGCTTTCTAGCTATCGCAGTTCAATCAACTTTTTACAATAGAAAAATGGCCAATTCTTAGTTTGCATCCCAGATTATTTATGGAAAGCTTTATTACAAAAAAAAAAAAGCTTTCCATTTGTAATCATAGATGTGCTAGAAGAAGTTGTTTTCTTACAAGATGATTAAATTGCAATAGCTACAAAACACTCATTTTTATTGTAATAATAATGCTTGAAGTGCAGCATTTTATCCATTTCATATAATTGGAATTAATAATTATCTATTGTTGATATAATGTTAGTGAATTATAATTGGAAGTTTGACTAAACAATTTAAGTGTAAAATTTCTTGAATAAAATATACGCACCCAATGAAGCTAACAATTCATGACATCCGGGAATTTGCCACAACTTGACATTGACAGAAATATCAAAACTATTGCTTTCTCGATCTTTTATCAAGTAATGATTTAAAACTTGCCTAATCTAGAATCATTAATAAATAGAAATAAGAAAAAATATTAGTTTTTTATATATATACACACACAATCAATAATACAATAAAAACTAACTTCAATTAAATGATTCAAGATATATAAAAAATGAACTGTTAAGAAATATCTAAATAACATGTATAGTAATATCACATATTCCACAAACTTTTCCATTACATATATGAAAGCATACTTGAAATTATACTGTAGTTGGTCAAACTAATGGTATCACAAATGACACCAAAAATGTTTGTGATCCTATGTCAAAATAACATAAAGGACAGCATGCCATTCCTCATAAAAAAACAACAACTTAAATTCACTGTTAAATGTCAATGAGAATAGTCCACAAAGCTTATTAATTTTTATATCAGGTGATTCATGTGGTCATGAAAAACAAGTAAAGTTATCATGGTTTTAGATTAATAGTTGATTATATAATATAATATGAACAGAAACATTGAATCATTATCAACTTAGAAGATGCCAATGTTGTTGTTTTTTTAACTCTGGAAATAAGGGTGCTAATTTTTTGAAATTTCAGTTCTTATTGAAAAAATATGTAATTAAAGGGAATTTGAACACAGACTTTCAAGCTCCTTTCAGCTAGTCAATCCATCTCATACAACTGATACACATGACCATCCACAACACCAGTTGGTCCAAATCATCATCTCCCACACACACACATATATACAGTGCTTAATTTATATTAAAATAGCAAATCTTCAAACTTTAATGGATAGGCTTATTCCACCCTCTAACTCTTCAGCACAATTGCAGATCACTTATTTTTTTCACATATATGTGGTCATGTGTAACAATTATATGAGACAGTGTGGATAACAGAAGGGAGCTTGAAAGTCTGTGTTCAAATCCCTTATACTTAAAAATTTCTACCTCTCACCATTATAATTTCAGCTTGAAAAAACTTATCTATCTATATCATAATATTTTTTAAATTATAATTTATCATTCTTACACTTCAAATATGCGAAAATGAAAATGAATTCCAAATTACATTTTGACAGAATGGATGTACACTACAAATGTGATTCTTGGAGTATGAATTGATATAATAAACTATCATAATTTGAGTAGAATTACATAAGATATTTTATTAGACCTTTTTGTTTTTTAATTTAATCACTTAAATCCCAGATGGCCAATATTTCGTAATTCCTATATCAATTTTTTCATGCATGAGTTTAGATATGCTACACGATTCTGAAACTACCATTCAATTTTTGTATAAAATATGCAACATACATAATCTTTAGTATTTTTTTAATATATAAAAATATATCATACATAAAATAACATTCCTTACTTTAATTTAAGAAAATTTCTAAGTTTTCTTTTGTTTTCATAAGATTTTAATGTTTGAAACTGGTTATTGAAAGTAGCAGAACATTTTTTAAAATTTGCATCAGTCAGTCATGTCTTCAGTTTTTTTTTTATTTCATGGATGAAAATGTTTATTCATATCTGTACTTTGGTCCAAAAAGAAGATATAATTCTGGACAAATTTTCTTAATTCTGAAAACTTCACTTGTAATAATCATCAAAAATTAATCAGGTTAACATCACTTGTAACTGTTTTATTAGAAATCTTCATGAATTTTTGTTCATTAATTAAAAAGGGATTTATAAATACAAGAATACAATCCTCTTTTGCAAAATCACAAAAGTGATTATTCAAATGTTCTTGCAATAATCAGACTTTTATAAAATTAATATCATCTTCAGTACATACATCTAAAAAGTGTTTTAATTTAAAATTAGTTTTCACATTCTTAACATTTAATAAAAACATACAAACAATACATACACTTATATATTGTAATGGTAACACTGCTCAATATAAACAGAAGCAGTAAAATGTAAAATAATATGATAGTAGTTAATTAACTAAAGTTCAATGTTTATACAAACACTCATTTGCTTTAGTTGTTGTACACTCCAAACATAACACACAGGAGAGCATGTTCTCAGAGCTATGTAGGAGAGGGTATTCTACCAGGTCATATTTGTATTAATTGCATATACCCTGGGTCTCGTTTTACACGATAGGTTCCTCAGAAAACACGCGCAAACGAAATCGTGCAAAAATAGATGTAACTTACATTGAAAAGGGAGGGGGGGATGTGGTCTGTGATTTTTCAAAATTCGCATAAAAGGAAAGCACCAACGTAAAATTACTTTAAAATTCACACACAAAAAAAATAAGGAAATAAAATATGACTAATAAAAAATTTCAAATTTGTGATACATGACAAACTTTTTTTAACTATAATATTTAATTTTATTCAAAACAATATATTTTTATGCATAATTTACAGTACAGTAATTTACATTTTTTTATACACATTTTAATTATTATGATTTTCTGGTGACAACGTAATTAGTAATTAATCTTTGAGATGATGATTTTATTAATTGTTTACGAAGCTCGCGATATCCAGACATACAACCATTTAGCTCTCATTGGAATTTAAGAGCACGTTAATGATTAGTGTCATTAATAAGAAAATAAAAATTGATTACATTCTTTTTTAAAAAGCAAAAACAGAATGTGATTTAAAATGCAAAATTAACACGCACAATGTTTGAACAAATTTACATTATAATCTTGTAAAATTTAATGTGTGTACACAAAATATGGAAATCATGATTTTAATTTCATTATTGCATAAAATCTTACTATTATAAAGCACTGAAAATATTGAAATTACTAAGATGAAAGTCGAATTCCAATAATGTGCTATTACTTTCAATATAATGTAAGTGCGCAAAATTTATTATTTAAAGTAATAGCGCATTATCGGAAATCGACTTCCGGTGAAACACGAATCATGTAACTTCAAAATCGTGTTAAATAAGTCTGCATAAAAAGAGACCCAGGTGTATTTTATAAGAAAGAATGTATGAAATAACAGTTAATAAATCTATACATAAATAATTTATTAATGACAAAATGGAGTAAATATAATAATAAATAACTAATAAAATAAATAATTATAATCTTCTTTAGGAGACTTTGTTTCTTGAGTGCTTTTCAAGTTAGGAATAATAATATAAGTTCAAAGGTTTTATCATTTGATAACTTTATGTGATAACTTCTCATGTAAAAGACAAATGATGATCATTTATTATTAGATAGCTTTCCTGAAAATAGTTTCATTTAATTTATTATTAAAGATTACAATATATTTCATGCTATAAATAATTCAAGGGTTCAAACATTATATCCTTATAGTTCCTTCATGAATAAAAAAAAAAAACATAATGTCATTTTGACAAATTCCAAAATAATTATCATGCATTAGTTTTTTTAAAGTTTGTAAATATTTTTCCTTTATTTGTCTTGAATATTTACAAATAACCAATCATATCAAAGCATTAAAAGTTCTGGCTTTAAAATATCTTACTACTATCTAGAAAGTCTTTCTTTTCCTCCTTTAGATATTTTCCTTCTTTTCCATATTGTTAAGTAAAGCATTAAAGGCAGTTACACAAAGCATCAGTATCTGTATTGTAGAGTTCTATTTATCAAAAACAGTTTTTAAACTAATTGATAAAGAAAAATAAATTGGGCAATTGCATTAGGCTTGAAACCAATGAGATATTTACTTTAACTTAGCACTTTATCTTCTATATAAGCCTTAATACAAAAAGTATTTCTATCACTTTAAATAAATAAAAAATAATAATTACAAGTTCATATTTTTTGTATGTATTTTCCTTTTTTTTTCATTTAATATATAATTAATTTTGCTGCTTTTTCTTTTTTTTAGTTCTCTACTTCAAAAAAAAAAAAAGATGGGGAGAATGAAAAAAAAATCTATCTCATTTTAATATTTTTCAACTTCATTTACATATCAATACTTTCATTGTATCTTCATAACTTTTTGGTCATCTCCATAATAAACTTAGAATATTTTATTTTTTTAACAGAGAAAATTAATTAAATGGATGTTATTTTCCAAAAATATAATAATGTAACTTTGGTATGCCCAATATAACTGTTATACTAGTCCTCTCACCAAGAAGAGACAATGGGACTATGAAATATTCCATTTCTCTACTTCAATCACAATACCATCAATATTTTTTTTATATAGTTATTTCGTGACATTTTTGTCAAATAATTTTTTTAAATAAAAGATATTCCTTTATGGAAAAACTATTATATTTTTCTTTTATCCAAACTCATTAATTCTTTAACAAATCTAAAGTCAACAGAAAGAAAGCCATCCTTTATCTTTCCTTAATATCAGCTTTCATATCTTCTGAAGTAGAGCCTACGTGGAGATGGGGTTGGTAATATCTTGTATTTCACTTTTGTTTTTCCTTTATCTTGAGTATTGCTAGTTGCCTTCTGATGATATGAAATCCTCTCTTTTCTGTCTGGGTTTTCCTCTTTATATCTGTTTGAATGGGAGATAATGGTCGTGATTGCTTCACAGTAACATCTATTCATGATCCAGATCAAATCCTTGAGTGTGAACTCACTCCAGTTCTATTAGTTTCATAATTTTCTTCTACTTCTCTGCTGACTTCTATAGGATTGGTAATCTTGAATTGTAATCAACCTACATACTACCAGTGGATGCATCAGCTTTCTTAAATGATGGTTAGGCTACCATAGGAAGCTTATTTTCATCACTTTGATTGTGGTAACTCATATCTACAACATTCAAAAAATCCGGAACCTCTTCAATAGTCTTTCTATCAGTCCTAATAACCATTTTCTCAATCCTGAAAGATAAGTTGTGCCATATTATTTAACTCTCGATGATCTGACATGCAGACAATGTTCATAATCTGGCGATGTGCCTTCTGAAGAATTGCATATAGATTTCACACCCTTTTATCCAAAATTTCTTTTGCATGATCTGGTACTTTATTGCTTCCTCTTCTGACCAAAAGTTGCTTAAAATCTGTTTTTCTATATTCTGGATAAATAGTTGGTTTGCTTATCAGTGAATTCCACCATTTCTTAGCCAGTTCATTTAGAATGTTATACGCAATGGCTACTTGCTCTTTCTTTATTAGCAGATTTAGCTCAAAATAGCTTTCTAGACTATCTAGATGCTCGGATGAAGTCTCTCTTACATTGCCTCTAAATGTTTCTATCTTCAAAAATTGATTAATGCTATTTATATTATCACCAAGTCCATGTTGGCTTTTAACTAATATATCTTCTTCCTTTTCTTGAACCATTATATCCATAGTATCGCATTTACTTTCCTCTTTCTATTGTTGTACAGTCTCCTTCAATATATCATAATCTGCTTTTATGTTGTTTATAATGACAACTATTTCTTTTAATGAAAAATCCTCCACTTGAAGTGTCCTTATATTTTCCTCATCCTTCACTTCCAGCTTCTGTAATAATTTTTCCCAAGCTTAAAACTGTTTCATGCAAATTATCTTGGTAGGTTCTAATGGCTGCATGGACCATATTCTGGACACCTACAAATGTCTTCTCTATGCATTCTAACTTTTCGTGGACCTGTTTATCTATCTGCTTTATCATCTCTTCCTTCAGAGTGATTATATTATTTTCTACTCCCTGTAAGTTTTCATTCATTTCTTCTTTAATTTGACATATTCTTCTTTCATTTCATTACACATTTCTTTAATTTCTATCTACAGTTTTTCTTGATTTTTATTCCTTCTATTATACCTTTCTTCTTGATTTTTATCCATTTTATCATGAATTTCTTTTATTTCTGCCAGCATTCTATCATTTTCTTCTTTCATTTATTTATTTCTTCTATCATTATCTTCATTCATTTGATTATCTCTTCCACCATTATCTTTCTTCATTTGATGTGAGTGTGACTGCTGCTAGCTTTCGCTCCTCTGACCCTTGCAGTCGAGCTATCCTCTTCAATCAGTCTTGGCCTCCATTGGTTGACCTTCTCCAGTATCAAGTGATTCCATACTTATTTATTGTTCACTGTTTTTCTTCTTTACCTATTCTAACATTAATCTACATATCACTATTTAACAATTTTTCAATTTATTCTTTTTATCTTTTATTCTATCAATTAATTCCATCCCAGTATAATGCCATTCATATCTTCCCTCCTTCAACTTTAATTTTGCTTTTTACTTTTCCTTATTTAATCCAACAAAAATTCTCTTTTCATTTTCTGCACATATGTATATATATCTCACACATTCTTCTATATCCAAATAAGAAATTCGAGCTCTTCAATATTGTTGTTGCCAATTTATGTATCAAACACCCTTATCTTTTTCAGAATAAAATATTCGATGCCACCACATTGTCAGTGCTAATTATATAATGATAACCCTGCACAATATAAGAACAAGCAGCAAAATGTACAAGTAAAGTAATATGATAGTAACAATTAATTAACTAGAGCTCATTCTTCATACAAATGCTCATTTGCTTTTGCTACCATACACTACAAATGTAACACATAGAAGAGCATGTTCTCAGCTATGGGAGGAATTTATTCTATGAGCCATGTGTGAGTGTTAATTGTATATATTTTATCAGAAAATATGTATGAAATAACAGTTAATAAAATTATAGATAAAGAATAAAAGTTCAAAGGTTTTATCACTTGATGATAACTTTACATAATAACTTCTCTCATAAAAGACAAATGATGATAGTTTATTACTAGATAGCTTTCCTGGAAATAGTTTCATTTAATTTATTATTAAAGATTACAAAACAGTTCATGCTATAATTAATTCAAGTTCAAATATTATATCCTTATAGTTCCTTCTTAAATAAAAAAAACCATAATGTCATTTTGACGAATTCAAAAATAATTATCATGCATTAGTTTTTTTAAAGTTCATAAACATTCTTTCCTTTATTTGTCTTGAATATTCACAAATAACCAATAATATCAGAGCATTAAAAGTTCAGGCTTTAAAATATCTTACGACTATCTTGAAACTCTTTCGTCTTTCTTTAGATATTTTCCTTCTTTTTCATATCATTAAGTAAAGCATTAAAGGCAGTTACACAAAGAATCAGTATCCGTGTTTCTTCTCTGACAATCTGTTTGAAGAGTTCTATTTATCAAAAGCAGTTTTTAAACTGGTTGATAAGAAAAATTTATTGGGCAATTGCACTAGGATCGAAACCAATGAGCTATTCACTTTAACTTAGCACTTTATCTTCCATATAAGCCTTAATACAAAAAGTAGCTCCGTCACTTTAAGTAAATAAAAAATAATTACAAGTTTTTGTGTATTTTCCCTTCTTCACTTAATATATATAATTGATTTGTTGCTTTTTCTTTTTTTTCTTCTTATCTACTTCAAAAAAAAAAAATGGGGGAGTGAAAAAAAATCTCATTTTAATATTTTTCAACTTCATTTACATATCAACGCTTTTGCTATATCTTCATTACCGTTTGGGATCATCTCCATAATAAATTTAGAATATCTTATTTTTATAATACAGAGACAATTAGTTACATAGATATATCACATTATTTTCCAATAATATAAATTTGGCATGGCCAATATAACTGTTACAATATATATAACACACTTTTTAACTATTGAAAACAATTTTTATTTATAACAAAATAAAATTCTGGCTATAGTACTCTTTCTTCTATGTTAAATTTTATAATGGAATTAACAGATTTTTTTCAATTTTTTTTTTTTTTTAATATAATGATTACAATAAACAATAGACTGCTAAAATGAAAGGGAATATGTTTTTTTCTTAAAAAGCATAGAAGCAGTCTCTTTTATATGTTTGTACATACTTTTTGTAAATAATATGTTGATGAAAACTGATGATAAATAAAAATGATACAATAGAAGATATTAAGATGATTATTATTTTAAATTAATGGATCACATCTCCAAAGTAGGCCATTTAAATATTATTACATAAATTTGCATATATTACTGTGATATCTACTAACTATTAGTGAAAAGAGCTATGAATATGGGAACATAGAATTCCAGAAAGCACTCAGCTTATTTATTGTTATACAGCTTCATTAATTGTGTATAAAACGCAAGCTTAAAATTATCAAATGCTTATATATTTTCTTGTTTTATTTTTGTTTACTATGTTTTTTGGAGATTGTATAAGTGAAATAGTGGATAGTGAAACAGTGGATGTGGTGTCTTTTCTTTACAAAACACTTGAAAATCAATAATCATATTGAACACATGCTTCTACTGCTATTATGTGTATGTGCTTAGTTGGTTACTTGATGTATTTACTAATCAGCATTACAAGCTATACTACCCCATATAAATAAAACTGATAATAATTACAAATGATGACTAGATATTAGCATTCTATCACAATTGAAGATACAAATCAATTACTTGCCAGCCACATGATTGCTTATTATATTTTAAATTTCATGGCCTAAGCTTAAGTTCCATAATGATAGATCTTTTAAATTTAATTAACACTAGATTCAGCACATATTTTCCATTATAGATTGATTTCTGATGTCAAACATCCTCCTTATTATCATCACTCCTCATCTCATGATTTTATTGAATATATTTCTGTTACATAAACTCGTATCCAACATACAAATTTAGACTATTACACATGTAAAGATGCTTTGAAGATGATATATACTTAAGTTTACAATTATATTACATTATCTATGACAAATGGTGGTGGTGGGGATTTTATACATAAATTACATTCATAATTTTACAAATCATAAGATTTATTATGACCATGTTTAGAACTAAAACTAATTTCATATCAAATATTAAATTTAATTTTCAGCAATCAAATCAACTTTTACAATTTGATGCTATTAAACAATAAATAGAGCAATATTATTTGCATTTCCTTTCAGCATTAACATTTTGGATGCAATTACACACACATGTACAAAGCATTTATTATCCAAAAATATCGAAAAAGCTATTGTAACATTTTAAATAAACAGAAAAAAACAGGATGAGAAATTAAAATGAAGTAATGTAAAAATATACTACTAAAATCATACTTACTACTGTCGTAATATTGTCTGCCATATCAGATGATGATAACAGTTTAGATAAAGCCATTAGAGAACTGTTAGACAACCCTGCATTTAAAAAAAAAAAAAAAGTACTATAAAACTTTTTACCTATCAAAAATATTAAAGCATTTAGATATTGTTATTTTTACTTATCAAATTATTTTAACAGTTTCTATATACAATATTGATTTATTATATCTATTTCTTTCGGTTGACCATTGGAAATAATAATAATTAAACTTTCCAGATATTTTGAACTAATGATTATAAGATTTGAAAAATAAACCTGCATTAATAATATGTTAAAAAATTAATTTAAATATGATTTCATATTTACTATCTAAATTGTAAACTAATATCTCATATATATATATTATTAAATTTGCTACAATGTTACATTCAGGATTGCTGTTTTCTTCTCTCTTGTTTTATACTTTTATAATTATTTTTTTGTTCCATACTTTTATAGTTATTTTAAACTTGTCTATATACAATATTGATTTATTATATATATATATATATTTCTTTGGATTGCAGTTCTAAATATTAATCTGCTACCATAGGAAATATAATAATTAAACTTTCTAAATATTTAGAATTATTGATTATAAGATTTGAAAAGCAGACCCACATTTATAATAATATGCTAGAGAATTAATTTTAATATGTTTCATATCTATTATGTAAATAGTAAATTCATACATAGTATGATTATATTGATTATTGTATTACATTTGAAATTGTTCTTTCTTGAAACATACTTTTAAATCATTTCTTTAATTGCTGAGAGTGAAGTGCATCCAGAGCTGCTATGTGCTGTAGGGGCAATGTGTGCCATGCACATGGGTGACCAAATCTATATACTTTCTGTTTGCTTTAAAAAAAATGCTTTAGATTTCACCAATATTTACTTTATGTAATGAGATTGTTATTGTTAATCTTGAATATTGACTATATAATTTTTTGTTTTTAAGTTAATGTAAACTGATGTAAAGTTTCAGAGAACTGCTTTACCCTATATTGGCATTAATAAATCATTATCAACCCAACTGAAAAAAAGAAATATTATTTTAGGAAAATTTATCTTACTTTACAGCTTAAACATTTATTATCATGCCTTTTATAAACAAATCTATCTCACACATATATTATTATTCTATTTATTTATTTCTTAAGCGCTTTTCGAAGGAGCTATGCCTTCATTTTCAAAACTATAGGTTGATAGCGATGTTCAATTTATTTATTTATTTAAACCAAACAGATGCAAATTATTTAAATTAGGTCTGCCATTTCTTCGAGATTGCGTAAAACGTGTCTCTTTTATTTAACGAGTTTTCATCTAAGTTAATGAAATAGGCCTCCTTGATTTTCCTTCTTATCTCATGTCGCTCACCGCACATCACTTGCAGATTATCTGAGTATTCATTAAATTTAGGTATGAATGAATCAATATAATTATTTTATTATTACATTCTCGAAAGTTACAATACTACTACTTGTCTGAAGTGTGGATGTACTCGATCGCATTGATCTCAGTAATGGGTAAACTCCAAATGTTCAATATTTTGTACTGTTTTTTTTTTTTAAAAAAAAATTGTAATATTAAACAGAAAATTGGAAACAATAAATCAGCACTCAACTAAAAAACATTTTGAGAAGAACTTGTCCGAATAAAATCTGGACAATAAATGAAATTTATCATGTTATTGGACAAGATCAGATGAGCTTGCAGAGTTTATTTGATGGGATTGCAAGATTAGATATTAATATATATATACACACACATACATATCATCATCATCAATCATTATCAATCCACTGCAGGATGAAGGTCTCTCCAAGTTTAATCCATCTTTTCCTATCTTTAGCTTCTCTTCTCCACATCACCCCTGCACACTTTCTTATTTCATCCATCCATCTCACATGTGGTCTCTTTCTGGGTCTTTTACAATCTCTTGGAATCCAGTTTAAAATTTCAATTGTCCATCTATTATCATCTCTTCTAGCAATATGTCCAGCCAACTCCACTTCAATCTTTTAATTTTTTCAATGAGGTCAGTAACACCTGTTTGTTCTCTTACCCATACATTGCGTTTTCGATCTCTTCTTGTTACTCCTAACATGCATCTCTCCATACTTCTTTGAGTGGTCTGAAGTCTCTGTATTGCTCTTCTATTAAGTGTCCAAGTCTCAGATCCATAAGTAAGAACTGGTAAAACACATTTGTTAAAAACCTTCATTTTCAAACACATAGGTATATTTCCTTTTAGTATCAAGTTATTTCTACCAAAAGCACTCCAACCAAATTTAATTCTATGATTAATTTCTTCCATTATGTTGCCATCTGTATTAATAATCTGACCAAGGTATTTGTAACTGTTAACTTCTTCTAATTCATCATAATCAATGTTTATTTTCATATTTTGAGCAAATCGATTAAACATTACTTTAGTCTTTTTAACATTTATCTTTAGTCCTACTTTCATCTGATAATTCCTGCAACATATCCTGCAGCTCTGAAGCATTACTTGCAAAAACAACTACATCATCTGCGAAATCTAAATGACTTAAATAATCTCCATTTACTTTCACTCCTTTAGTTTTCCATTTTAATCCACAAAATACTTCTTGCAGCACTGCTGTAAAAAGTTTTGGAGATATGGAGTCACCTTGTCTTACACCTTTCTCAATGTTGACTTTCCCAGTATCATTATGTAATCTAATTGTTGCTGTTGCATTTTTATAAATATTCTTCAAAATATGACAATATCCTGGATCTATACCTTGATGATCCAATGCTTTAATCACTGAAGAAATGTTTATAGAATCAAATGCCTTTTCATAATCTACAAATCCAAAACATAATGACAACTCATATTCATTCGTCCTTTCTATAACTTCTCTCAATACCTGGATATGATCTACTGTACTAAAACCACTTTTAAATCCAGCTTGTTCTCTTGGTTGGTGGAAATAAATGTTCTCTGTAGACGAGTTGTAATTATCTTGATAAAATTTTTTATATAAAACTGATAAAAGGCTGATAGGTCTGTAATTTCTAATATCTTCTTTATCACCTTTTTTAAATATTAATATTATTACTGCATTCTTCCAATCATCCGGGACATCTTTATCATTTAGACATTTGGTATATAACTTTGCTAAAATTTTTTCTATTTCTTCACCTGCTTCCTTTAATATATCAATTATAATTCCATCATTACCTGGAGCCTTTCCTTTCTTCATACATTTAATTGTGTATCTCACTTCTTCATTTAAAATTCTGGGCAATTCGGAAGATGTAATAGATATAGGAGGTACTTGTTCTTTATTACTATATAATTCTTGATAAAAATCTACCAATTTCATGATGTCATCTCTCTTTTTAGTAACAATTCCCTCTTTTTTTCTTATTGCAGATATAAATTTCCTACCAATACCAATATGTTGTTTTACATTCTTAAGACTTTTATTTTCTTCTACAGCTTTCCTTGCTAGTTCACAGTTATACTTTCTTATATCATTTTCAACTCTTTTCCACACCATTTTACAAAATTCGAGATATTCAATTTTTTTTAATGCATCATTTTTGTATATCTTCATATTCCTTCTTTTCTTCATAAATTCTCTAGTCTCAGTAGAAATTTTATTGGTCAATTGCTGCTTTTTTCTACCAGCTATTTTTGTTGCAGTTTTTAAAATATAAAATTTTATAAAAGAAATTAATTGAGTATAAGTGTGGGATTAAGAGGTATTACATTGTAGAGATATTGAAATTTTGTTTTTTATTTTATATATATATATATTTATATATGTATGTTTTTGTTTTTTGTTTTTTTTTAAAACATACATATATAAATATATATATAAAAAATAAAAAACAAAATTTCAATATCTCTACAATGTAATACCTCTTAATCCCACACTTATACTCAATTAATTTCTTTTATAAAATTTTATATTTTGTTTATTTCTTCATATTCTTATCATTTAAATCTTAAATTTGCCCTTTAATCTAATTTATTTTTTCTATTTTAATTACTTATATATTATATATACATTAATCAATAACAATATTAACATAACATTCATATAATTTTATTTTTTCTTAATTTTTTCATTTTCTAACTAAATTTACCTCTTATAAAACTTCACCTCTCCTACACTTCTAACAGAAATAACTTTCAAAATTTTTTTATTTCATCACCTTTACACCGTCTATGAACACCTTCTAAAAGTATATCTTATTCTAATTCTTTAAAATCTATACATATCTATTGATTAACAAAAATAAATCGTATGTTAAAAGGCATTGTGAAGTGTAAATTGTGGGCTATACGATATATTATATATAATTCAGCAATGCAAATAAGAGGGAGAAGTGGAAGGGAATTTTAAGATAAGACATTGAATGTGAAAAGGCGTACCACCTCTCCTACAATGCAGGATTTAAATGTAAGTACGACTGTGTTTCATCCTGGTCTTTTTAACATTTCAATAGACTCTCATGGTTCTTGTGATGTACTTGATTTAATGTTACTTACGAGAAATAATCAAATACACCTAATTCAAGTAACTATTACTCTCTTGCATAAAATTAAGATATCCCACTTAACAGATACAAGATTTTATTAGTATAAAAATTAACAAGCATTTATACACAGAATTATCATTAGTTTACTAGTGCCTGTAAGGCTTACAAAAATAATAATAAGACAGGTATAGTCTGTAAAATTACCCTAGGTCGGTCTTTGGTACCTTCAGACCCGAATATCTGGTTCTCCTCCCATCGTTGGTCCTGTTCTGAAATTCATGCTACATATAAGTCTCTCAAAAAAACAGGACTGACGCTGACTTGTCTTTTTCCCGCTAGATTGTATCTACTTTTAGTTCTATTGTTTATTCCTTATCAATTTTAATCGCAAAAGCATTCAGGGATTATTTCTGAACTAATTAATTAAATTGTTCTTTACATTTTTAATCCTTCATTTAATTAATTATTTATTCGGATCTTCCATCTTGTTTTACACCTTGCTTTTTATAAAATATATATATGAAAAACCATTTGTAATTTCTAATTTTCGTTTTTATTAAATCAACTCGTTTACTTTCACATATAATTATTTAACACTTTTAACTTCTGGAGTACACACAGTTTCACACGTATTTATCTTAATATTAATCATACTACAACATAATTCCTCCCCCACTCCAGAAGGTAAGATTTATCCGTCTCATATATACTCTTTTAAGTACAAAGGTCTTCTTTTACATCATATTGGTCTGGTCTGTATTTTATCCTCTTCTACTGCATCTTCTTGGATGTCGGTCAGCAGCATCTGTTTATCTAAATTCTTTTCATTTGCATGTTGAAACTGCTGGAACATATCTAGTTGTATGTCATCTTCACTTTTATGAATATGATTTTTGTGACGCTTATATATAATTCCGTTTTCGCCTTTAATATTATAAATTTGCTTTGATCGTGCCCATTCAATTTTTCCATTAACCCATTGTTTACGTAGTATATCTCTGACTATTACCTTGTCTCCAATGTTAAAGTTTTTCACTGGGTCTTGGTTATATTTATATATATGTGTATCAGGTCACAAATAATCTAAATTAGTTCGTATTTTCCGACCAAATAACATTTCAGCTGGCGATTTTCCAGTCGTTGTTGATGGAGTTATATGTTGATACATCATGAATTCCTGTAAGATGTTTTTCATATCCGTATTTTTCTTTTTTCTTAAATATTTCTTCACTTGCCCTACCGCGTTTTCCGCCAAACGATTTGATTCAGGGTAGTAAGGGGGTGTAAATACATGTTTAATGTCCCATTTCCCAAATTGTATTTTTAGTTCTTCACTCGCAAATCCAGTTCCATTGTCAGAGACGATTACTTGTGGAAATCCATGTATATAAAATATGTCTGTTAAACATTTTATTGTTTCGTTTGCACTCGTATTTTTAACCTAGTGACATTCTATCCATTTAGAGAAGGCGTCTATTAAAATTAAATAATTTCTTCCCTCTATTGGACACGCATGATCTATATGCAGTCTTTGCCACGGATATATTGGTTTAGGCCAAGAAGAATATTATTTATTCGGCAGAGCTATTTCAGACTTACATTTATCACCATTTCTTAATATACTTTTCAATATCATTACTTATCTGCGGCCACCAAACATAACTCCGAGCTAGAGCCTTAGCTCGCACAATGCCTGGGTGCCCCTGATGCAAAAGTTCTAGAACTTTCATTCTCCCTATAGGAGGTATAACTACTCTGTCTCCCATATTAATACACCCTTTACAGACCGACAATTGGTCTCTATTGATCCAAAACCCCATTGCTAAATTTTCAGGTTTTTTATTAGGCCAACCTTTGCTTATCCATTTTCTAAGTAACGCATACCCGTCATTTTCATTTGTCCATGTCTGAACTACTTTACTATTTATGACTTCATATTGTCAATATGATTAACTTCCACATCAGTTTCATAGTTGTCATTATTTCTGGGCACTCTGGATAGAGCGTCCGCATGAGAAATTATCTTTCCTTTTTGATATTTTAGATTGAAATCGTAAGCAGTAAGTGTATTAGCCCATCTGAGCATGCGTGGACTTAAATGCTCTGGCATCGGACGATCTTTTCCTATAATCCCTAACAAAGGTTTGTGATCTGTTACTAATTCAAATTTTCGTCCATAAATAAACTGGTGAAATTTTTTCACAGCAAACATAACTGCCAAAGCTTCTTTGTCCAGCTAAATATAATTTTTTTCAGCTTTAGACAAAGTCCGAGAAGCGTAAGCTACAGGACGTTCATGACCATCTATTTGATGCACCTAGTAATAGTGATGTCTTTGTCGCTATCAAAATGCACTAATAAGCTACTAGAGGTTAACAATTACTTAACTGCTTTAAACGCTTTTTCATGTTTGGTATTCCAAATCCATTTCTGATCTTTGCGTAGCAGTTCGTATAGAGGAGTTGTGACCATCGCTTTGTTCGTTAGAAAAGGTTCGAAAAAATTAATCAACCCTAGGAAAGTTTGAAGTTGCTTGACATTTATTGGGCTTGGACCATCTTTGACTGCCCTAATTTTATCAGTTAACGGACTTTTCCCTTTTTCCGAAATAAGATGGCCTAAAAACTTTAATTCTTCAGTTTACCAAATGCATTTTTTAACATTTAATTTTACCCCTGCGTTATTTAGTTTTCGCATACTTCCCGAATTTTACTTCTTAATTTCTCCGGTGACGTTGCAGTAATCAAAATGTCATCATAATATGGCATCACACCTTCCAAGCCTTGTAATATTGAATTTATTTTTGCTTGAAATATGTTTGGAGCTGATGTAATTCCAAAAGAGAGACGGTTACATTTGAATAATCCAAAAGGGGTCGAAATTGCCAATAACCGAGCTGTATCATCCATAACTTTTAGTTGGTGATATGCCGAATTTAAATCCAATTTCGCAAAATTTTTTGCTTTAGCTAGATTACTGAGAATCTCACGTACATTCGGCACCGGGTAAGCTCCTTTATTAAGGTACTTATTTATTGTTGTTCTATAATCTCCACACAGTCTAATTTTTCCGTCTGGTTTTATTAACACAACAATCGGCGTGGCCCAATCCGCCTCCTTGATTGGGGATAACACATCTTTTTTAACTAACGCTTCTATTTTTTCCTCTACTAACTGCCTTTGGGCAAATGGTATTTTTCTCGGTTTACAAATAACCGGTTTAGCATTTTCATTTAAGTGCAAGTCAATGGGCTTTGATTTTATCAAACCTAAATCTTCGGTAAATAAATTCGGATATAACTCTATCATTTCTTTTTCAACCGAGACCTTTTTAACTATATTAAATTTAATGCCTAAGTCTTTAAACCAGTTTCTTCCTATTAACGTACTAATATCTTTATCTACTATATATATAGGTAATTTGTAGTTTTTATTTTTAAAACCAACTATTATTTCGGATTTCCCAATTAACTTGATCGGGTTCCCGTTGACATCTCTAACGTTAATGTTAGCTTTCTGTATTTTAATCTGAGGGCTCTCTGTGGATATTTCCTTCCACTTTTTCATAGATATTAATGAAATTCCTGAGCCACTATCTATTTCCATTTCTACTCTTTTGTTACTTAACTTAATCTCTAGCATTAATTGATCCTGCTCATTTTTAAGATATTTCCTTTTAATTATTGTTTTCCACTGTTTCTGATCTTTACCATATTCAGGTTTTTGTTTAGGTTTTTTGCACACTGCTGCTAAATGACCTTTGCTCCCACAGTTGTAACATTTTTCGTTCCTCCATTTGCAGCTTTTAGACAAATGACCTACTTTTCCACAACAAAAACATTTTATTTCGAAACTTTTCCCTTCTTTAGAACAATCCTTATACTTTCTCTCTATTTTAAATATATTATTCCTAGAGTTTTCCTCCGTTCTATTTGAAAAAGCTAAAGCTTGTTCTGCCACTGATTCGTATACTATTCCCTTTTGAATAGCACCTTCATATGTTATCTGAGTTTCAATTAATAATGATTGACACAATTTATCGTCCTTCATTCCCCATAATAACTGATCAATAAGAATTTGTTTCACAAAGTCGCCATATTCGCAATTCTTTGCTAATTGGCGTAGAACAATATCATATTCTTTAATCAATTCGAGTTTGTCTTGTTTGCAGTTTCTCAATTTTAACCTAGCTAAATACTTCGATGGTTTTGGGCTAAAATAATCTGTTAGTCTTTGAACCAGTTCATCGTAGTTACTACTATTCGTAATTTGTCCATTATACAATTTGCTTACTATTTCAATAACTTTTCTACCTACAAACATAATAACGCTGCTACTTTCCTGTCATTTTCAATAATATTATTTAACTTAAAATAATTTTGCAATTAAAGCACATAAAAGGGCCATTCGTGCGGATTATCTATCCCAAATTCCGATATATTAGCTTGTCCTATCGACATTTTAATTCTTTACAACTCACCGACTTCTGAATTACTGTTCGTGTACTTCTTTCATAAAGCTTGAAAAACAGGTTTTCTCCTGACTGCGCCAAAATTGTGATGTACTTGATTTAATGTTACTTACGAGAAATAATCAAATACACCTAATTCAAGTAATTATTACTCTCTTGCATAAAATTAAGATATCCCACTTAACAGATACAAGATTTTATTAGTATAAAAATTAACAAGCATTTATACACAGAATTATCATTAGTTTACTAGTGCCTGTAAGGCTTACAAAAATAATAATAAGACAAGTATAATCTGTATAATTACCCTAGGTCGGTCTTTGGTACCTTCAGACCCGAATATCTGGTTCTCCTCCCATCGTTGGTCCTGTTCCGAAATTCACACTATACATAAGTCTCTCAGAAAAACAGGACTGACGCTGACTTGTCTTTTTCCCACTAGATTGTATCTACTTTTAGTTATATTGTTTATTCCTTATCAATTTTAATCACAAAAGCATTCTGGGATTATTTCTGAATTAATTAATTAAATTGTTCTTTACATTTTTAATCCTTCATTTAATTAATTATTTATTCGGATCTTCCATCTTGTTTTACACCTTACTTTCACATATAATTATTTAACACTTTTAACTTCTGGAGTACACAGTTTCACATGTATTTTTCTTAATATTAATCGTACTACAATATAACAGTTCTCAAATCATAATTTTCCAAATTAACAAGTATTTTAGCATTATCAAAATCGGGTGTGTGATCAATTTCTAAAAAATGCAAAGTAAAAGCTGATGTATTTAACTTTTGATTGAAAGTATTTTTACGCTCCCTAATTCTGGCATTAATTTGTCTATTGGGTTGACCTGCATAGCTTCTTGAGCATCGTGATCATAGAATTTCATAGATACTTTGGTATTCCAAAAGTACTCAATTTTAAGTTTGTGGATAAAAATCTATTTTTTTTGCTAGTGGAAAAGAAAATCTGAACATTGAAATTATTTTCTACTGATTTTATCTGTGACTTCTTTAATATAAGGTGAAACAACTCTATAATTAGTTGAGTTGTCAATTTTATCACCTTTTTCTCTTAGTATGTTTTTATTGTAGCCATTAGAAATTAGAATATTTTTAGTTAGTTCTACTTCTTAAGTAAGATGATCTTTATTAGACAAACTATATGTTATCATCAAAAAAAATTTTACTACAGAAAATATATCAGCATAAAGATGATGAGAATTAAAATTAAAATACCTGTTTCTATGGGTGGATTTCCCACAAACAGATATTGATAAAGAGCCTTCAAATTTTCTAGCATTAAAATATCTAGAAAAGAAAGTGTTTTGTTATTTTCAACTTCTATGGTAACGTAATATTAGAATGTCATTCATTAAGAAAAACAAGAAAATAATTCAAGGCATCAATATCATGAATCCATATAGCAATTGTATCGTCCACATATATGAGCCAAATAGAAGAAGTATCTTACTAGCTGCATTTAATACTAAATTTTCAAAATTATTTATAAAGAAATGAACAATTACCGGTGACAGTGGAGAACCCATAGAAAGTCCTGAATAAAAAATGTATTTTCAAAGCAATGTTTTGCTAATGGAATCATAAAATCAGGTAAATTATTGTATTGAGCTATTATAGATAAAGCTTCTTAAAACAGGAATACTGTAAGCATAGAAGAGACATCAAAACTGATGTTCTTGATAACAGAAATAAAATGAGTTGAATTTTAATTCTTGATGAAATGTTATCTGTCAATGATTGTAAGTATTAGCCTAAATATTAAGCCAAAGAATGTACAGAAAAAGCTATATAAAGCTCCTTCAACAGGAATACTGGTAAACACAGAAAAGACATCAAAACTGAGGTTAATAATAGAAATAAAACAAGCGGAATTTTTAATTTTTAATGGAATGTTATCTGTCAATGGTTGTAAGCATTAGCCTAAATATCGAACCAAAGAATGCATGGAAGAACCTATATCACACATAATAAATCTCAATAGTTTGTCAGGTTTATGAATTCTAGGAAAACCATACAATTTAGGATATAATGAAGAGCCTTCCCTTTGGAGAAATATATTAGACTATTATATATTTCTATTTCTGACTATATAATGCCAAAATTGTAGTGCTGATATAGATGTGTTTTTGCTGTTTTGAGCAATCCTTATTTATATTGCTTCAATTTTTGTCCAGACAATATTTCAACTTTTGAAACTTGCTGTTAAAGTAATAAGTTACAGAATCAAATTATTTAAAAAGGAAAAACATAATACAAAATGAAAAATATAAATGTAGATATACATATAAAATTAAATGCAGTAAATTTACAATATAGTTCAATTTTTAATAAAACTTAAAATAAAGTTTTTAAAAAATATAAACATATAAACTTATCTAATAAAAATTCATACAACTTTGATTAAGTTACATCATTTGCAAGACTTCTGCTTTCTTTGTATTTATATATTGAACTGAGTATTGAATGTCCTTAGAAAAGTTTAACTTTATTTAAATATTCCAAATACATTCAACTGTTAGTAATAGCACATAGGTTGTATATGCACACATTCAAGAGGTATTACTTTCCCTTCTTCAGAGGTTGTTGGCTTGACGAGTGACAATATTAGCATAGTAATCAAACCTGGACCCTTAGATTCTTGAGTATTGAATTTTAAGTTAACGCTCTAACCCACTAAGCCATCCTGCCAAAAGGCAACAGTCAGTAGAAATTTCAAATATTTATGTATGAGGTTCCTCCTGATTTCTTCACTTTTTCTTACAAGCAAAGTTGATTAGTGGTTTCCATACATTATGTATAGTCACCCTAGGTTGACTTATGGGATTGTTTGCCCTTGTCATGTGTGCAGTTTCTTTGAATTTATCTTCTTTGTACCTTTTCTTCTCTATCCAATATTTTTGTATTTTCCTAATTTAATATATGATGTCCATTGGTACATACATGGTATATTACTTTAGACACATCTGTTTTCTCTCTTCTAATCATCAGTTTGTGTTCTTGCAAACACTTTCAATGGAACGACTAGTCTCACCAATATATGTGCTTTCAAATTCACATGGTATTTCATAGATGCAGTTTTTTTTCTTTTCAGTATTTCAAGTTTAGGCTTTGTAGATGTTAGAATTCTTAATAGTGTGGTATGGCTCTGGAAAGCTGTTCTGATGTTATGTTAATTGCAAATTTTCCTTGATTTGTTTGCTATTTTTGGTATGCATATGCACACTACAGTAATAATAATTGTTTTTTTCTTTTGATGGTTCTTTTTGTTGTCTACTTAAGGTTTTCTTAATAACAGCTGATGAATAACTGTTTTTCGTAAGAGTTTGTTCTATATAGGTATTTTCTTTTTTCAAATCACTGGTTTCTAAACAAACTTATTTTGCTCTATTCCATAATAATAGTATAACTCCATGATTTGTGTTTCTAGTGTAATTAAATGTATAGGCTAAGTATTTTCCTGCATGTGTGGGTTTTTGGTAAACTGTAGTTTTGACTTTGCCATGAGGGAGTCTTGTCACAAGAACATCTAAGAATGCCAATTTTTGTTCTTGTTCTGATTCTATTGTGAATTTAATGTGGCCATACAACAAATGTATCATTTACATAACAAAGCCAAACTTTAAATGGATATGGAGTAATTTTTATGGCTTTGGTTTCAAGTTCTTCCACGTAAATATTACTAATTAGAGGTGACAATGGTGAGCCCATAGCCATTCCATGATTTTGTTGAAGAATTCTGTGTTATATTGAAAGTAGATTGTTTTTATGCAGAATGTTAATAATTCCATTATACTATCAATAGATAGAATTGTTCTGGTTTGTAAGTTATTATCACCATTTAATCTTTTCCTTACAATAGACAATGCTTTCTTGGTTGAAAATTTATGGTTCTCATCTGATCCTTCGTGTCAGCCGCGAGTGGCGCTATTTCTAGCTAAATTTCTAGAAATATGCCGTTTCCGCGGCCACACCCAAGCCTTTAAGCATTCTTTCTAAATTAAATCCTAGAAAGATTGTTAACTCGGAGTTAAGTCTTGTTTCTACGCTAAAAGGTAGAGTGTTAACTCGGAGTTAAGTCTTCTTTCTATGATAAAATCTAGAAAAAGTGTTAACTCGGCTTAGCGGCTAACGGTGTGGCTTTTTCCGATGCTAAAAGCAGAGGAAAATGCCATAGTTGTTTGTGTCACTCACTATATCGTAATGCTGTGTTATGTATTTTATATAACAATATTGTACGAGGGTGTGTTAATTTGATCGTGTCAAAAGTATTTAAATTTTCATTGGGGCCTTTTTTTTTAAGACGAATTGACATGTACTGTTACCTCTTAACAATTTAAACAGTATCGTGATTGTTCCTCGTAAAACTATAAGCCTCCTAAATTCTCGATTAGGATGGGGTAGCGTAAACTTTTTAAATGATCACGCTTTGAATCATGTTTTAGCAAGAAATTTTCTGAGACCAAGAAGATGGCTAATTCAAACAACAGAAAACTTGAAAAGATGAGAATTGCCAGACACGGAAGCTGGCGCTGGAATATTTCTACAGCAGAAAAAAAAAAAAACATCCTGCTGCTGAAAGAAAAGATTAGATTGTGCGGCAAATATATGCAGATTTGAGGTCCAAAAACATCTTTCAACTTTCATTTGTAAGTCTCGTTGTGGCCGATGGAAATGTTCACTTTGTAAAGGCAAGTTTGTTTGAGGGATTCCAAATGGCCTTTGTCAAATGTCAAAAATAAAAGAAGTAACTTCAATTTTTATTTAAATGTACATCAACTTAAACCATTAAGCATCACATGATCACATTTCGTATACTAGCACATTAATTGTTGATAAACAGAGCAAAACTCTCCATACAGTATTGCCACCTGTGCTAAACAGAGTAATCAATGGATGCCAGAAGGCTTGTGCATAAAATCCCTATCCAATGCCTACTCATCCAATATCCCCAGACTAGTTTCTGGCTTGTGGCCTTCGTCAGTGAGGAGCTTTGGATCTGAGAGCACTGCATCTAGATCTTAGGATCTAATGCAACCCTCTAGCAACCACCTTTTATCTCTACTTAACTACAAAACTATGAGAATGAAATTGAAAACACAAAAAATATTTTCAATCTAAGCTCAATAGCTTATATAGTCATATGGGTCTGAACTCAGTTCAGCACCCATACATTTTGGTGTCTGGCTCTTTTACAATCATAGCCACCACTATCCTATTAGGAGGATTGGTGTTAAACCATTAAGCATCACATGATCACATTTCCTATACTAGCACATTAATTGTTGATAAACAGAGCAAAACTCTCCATACAGTATTGCTCCTCACTGATGAAGGCCACAAGCCAGAAACTAGTCTGGGGATATTGGATGAGTAGGCATTGGATAGGGATTTTATGCACAAGCCTTCTGGCATCCATTGATTACTCTGTTTAGCACAGGTGGCAATACTGTATGGAGAGTTTTGCTCTGTTTATAAACGTACATCCTTCTTCTCCTAATAATTGTTGTCGTCGGCAATCAAATGTAAATTAAAAGAAGTAACTAAAATTTTTATTTAAACATAGCCCAAAAAAACCCTTCTTCTCCCAATAATTGTTGTCGTCGGCAATCAGACGGACAAATAAAAGGAAGTCAATTATTCTTTAATCGTATAGAAAAAAAAACCCTTCCACTAATTGTTGTCGGCAATCAAATGTAAACCAATCAAAGTAAGACCGTAAATTATTAGTTAAACATAACCCAAATTACTATTTGAACATACACCAAAAAAGACCCGCTCTTGTCAATCAAAATTAAAGAAACAACAACTATTATTGTCTCATTGTCAAACCGAATATTATTTGGGAAAACCCAAATAATTTACAAACGAAAAAAAAAAAAGTCAAATCGGTTGTCAATCAAATGGTAACCGATAAAAGTCACTTAAATTTTGATTTAAACATACACACAAACAAAAAATAAAACGCAAAACCCTTTCTCCCAATAATTGTTGTCAGCAATCAAATGTAAAAAATAAAAGTAATGTACAATTATTCTTTAATCGTACACAAAAACACCCCTCCCACTAATTGTTATCGGCAATCAAATGTAAAGTACTAAAAGTAAGGTAAAGCAATTATTTTTTAAACGTAACCCAAATTACTATTTGAACATATACCAAAAAAGACCCACTCTTGTCAATAAAAATGAAAAAAACAACAACTATTATTGTCCATTGTCAAAAATATTAGGTTTTGGGGAAACCAAATCCATAATTTATAAACGAAAAAAAAAAAAAGAAAGTCAAATCGGTTGTCAATCAAATGTAATCGATAAAAGTAACTTCAATTTTGATTTAAACATACACAAAAAAACAACCCCTTTCTCCCAATAATTGTTGTCGGCAATCAAATGTAAAATAAAAGGAAGGTAAATTAGTATTTAATCATCACCCCAAAACACCCACTCCTCTCACTAATTATTGTCAGCAATCAAATGTACACCACCACTAAAAGTAATGTAAACTACTATTCTTTAAATGGTTACACCCTTCTCCCAATAATTGTTGTCTACAATCATACACACAAAAAAACACCCCTCCCAATAATTAGTGTTAGCAATCAAATGTAAACCAATCAAAGTAAGACCGTAACTTATTATTTAAACGTAACCCAAATTACTATTTGAACCTACACCAAAAAACACACTCTTGTCAATAAAAATTAAATAAACAACAACTGTTATTGTCCCATTGTCAAAAATATTTATTTGTAGAACCAAAACCATAATTTATAAATGAAAGGAAGTCAAATCGGTTGTCAATCAAATGTAAACCGATAAAAATAACTTTAATTTTTATTTAAACATACACACACACAAAAAAAAAAACCCACTTCTCCCAATAATTGTTGTCGGCAATCAAATGTAAACCTATAAAAGTAACGTAAATTATTATTTAATCGTACACAAAAACATCCCTCTCACTAATTGTTGCCGGCAATCAAATGTAAACCTATCAAAATAAAGTAAATTATTATTTAAAGATCCATCAAAAAAACCCGTTCTCTCTTAAATTTTGGCAATCCAATTTTACAAAAACAGTAATACTATTTTAAAAAAAACACAAATTACTATTTGAACACACATCAAAAAAGACCCTCTTGTCAATAAAAATTAAAAAAAAAAAACAACTATTATTATCCCATCGTCAAAAATATTATTTGGGAAAAATAATTCAGAAACGAAAGAAAGTAAACTTTGTAAACAAACAAAAAAAAAGAGTCAATATTAATAGAAAATCGCTAGCCCGGGAACGTTATATTAATGTGTTTTTGGTTAGAAATTGCGCCACCCATGGCTGACACGAAGGATCAGATGAGAACCAAATTTATTTATTTCTTAATACTACATTCTGCCTCATAATGAAATTATATTTGCTCTTCAAAAAGAAAAAAAAAACTAGTTTAAGTTGAATTTTTTTTTTGACATCATTAATTAGTTTCCTAATTCAGTTTTCAAAAAAACTTTGAAATATTTTAAATATACACATCTTATGTTATCCAATAGTACTTTTATAGTTGACAGTTTTACAGCTTTTTAATTTGGAAATTTTTTTTCTTGATGCAACACTCCAATTCTAATTTGTGCCTCATAGTGAAAATATCAATCATCTAATAATATTAAAAAACTTATACTTTTTTGCTCGAAGTTTTTTTTCCCCAAAATATTATTCAGTTTTTTAAAAAGGCATTGAAACATCTTGAACAATACAAAAGGGTCATTAGTTCTCTTATGAAAAACAATAATGGTTACCCCTCTCCTCAAAAAAAGAAAACAAATTATATTGTACATTTTAATGTTTTATTAAAGATGACAACAAAAAAAATTACTATTACGTAATTATAAATTTACTTTCTGAGCATTTACAGAATTAAACTTAGATACAATATCATTAACATTTAGGGTATTGCATATGTCATTCTCTATAGCTATCACTGACAAATTTATCAACTGATCTTGTGACATTGAATGTAAATAATTTTAAAAATTTTAACTTTCAAAATAATCTCTCCCCATGTAGAAAAAGATAGTAATATTCTTAATGATACGCTCAAATATGGGAATGAAACGGTCAAATCATAAGTTAGAACACCAAGTGGATTTTTGAATTGAGGTAATTCACTTGAAAATAAATTTGTAAACAGATATAGTTCTTCATACAATTCCTTTTCCATTTATGTCTTTATTATCATTATCACTCATATGAATTTGTAGATCAAAATATTCTTTTTTAAGTTTTTCTAAATCAGCCTCTCCAAGTTTATTTATATTTGACAAAAATTCAAACTGTTTGTGATGGGTTTCCATTTGCACAAATCTCTCATCAAGAGATGCAATTTTGTGAAAGAAGACCAACAAACTATATCAAACCATATTGTCTCAACTATTGAACTTATTTCTACATGCAGATGAATCTATATGTCGCAAACTCATATATATTTTTCTAACATTATTGTGTGCTGTTTACAATGTAATGCATTGATATATATAAATATAAGCGCCATAAATATAAATAATAAAATGAACTATTTCTTTTTCATAACACACAGCAACGTGACGTGAAATAAGGATCATGTAAACCCAGTGCAAGAAGACATAAATGAGAATATCAAAAGAAAAAAAAAAACTCTAGGAAATTATAATTGACAAATCACATTTCAAGAAGTTTATTTTAATATGTTTATATTTCCTTATTTTGTAGAAATAATGAGTTACCTTAATTAATATTCATAACATAACAAAAATGTATTCTTAATTTTGCACCATTTTAGCACCTTCTTGTACTGGCTTGCTTACCTCTGGTCCTGATTTTAAACAAAAATATTCTATGCAATGAATGACATTCGCCATCATATTTCTATATGCTGACAGTTTTCCATCTTTTTTGTTTGTGAATTTGTTTTTTGTGACAACAGTTTTCTAATTCAGATTTTCAGACTTATGCAACAGAATAGTTTAAAAATATTAAATACCATATGGTAAACAAATTAAATTGATTATTTAAACCATATATAATTAAAAAAATCTGCCATTTTAATGTTCACTGTATTTTGCATGAATCTTAATTTAATGAGAAACTGTTTATTGTACAACTTGTTCACTTTGCAAACCTTTATTATAGCAGATCTTACTGTATATAATATTGTGAAAGAAAAAATTGTATTTATATCATAAACATTACTAATAGCATTGTATACATATACAATATGCATTATGCCATTTTGTGGCACAACATAAAGGGGGGGGGGTAAAATAAAAGTTTGTAAAGTAATGTAAGTAAGAGGAATTATAAGTAACTCTTAAAATTTATATGGAATTATTACATTTCTATTCTTTCACCATTACTGAATACGATTAATATAGAGGATTTGAACACAGACTTTCAAGCTCCCTTCAGCCATCCACTCAATCTCATACAACCAATATACATATCCACACACGTAAAAAAGATAAATGATTTATGCAAAACCAGAACTCATCAGATAGTCCAGATCATCATCTCCCATACATATATTAGTTTTACATGAACAAAAATATAAAAAAATTGTATAGACATTGGAATGTGTATTTCAACTAACTTCACACATATAGTTTTAAGAAATATAAGACAAAAACATCTGATTATTTAAGGTATATATAAAAATATATGTAATCATTAAAAAAAATCATAGGAGTTACCTAACAAGGCTTGTAAACTAGCACTGCATCTTGTGAGGCATTCACCAACATCTGCCTGAGGGAAAAATACTGAAGCAGGTAAACTACTAGTAGCAACCTCAAATCTAAATCCAACAGATGCTAGCAAATCCTTCCATCCCTGTACTGAACCTATTTTATTCTCAATACTTTGCTGGGAAGTGTACATAGGATTGCAAAGACCACGATGTATTCTCTGTAAAGATTTCTCAATCTGCAAAATAAAAAAATAAATAAAATAGTGGAGATGGCAGTAGAACAGCTGAAAATTGCATTAAACAAGCAAGAATATGCAGACATACATGAAGCAAATGCAGCTGCTATATTTTACCACCATTTTACATTCAGTATTTGTTAAAATGATGTATGGGAACACATTTGCCTGTATTAGTGCAAATAAAAATAGAAAAAAAAAAAGGCTATTTGAAAAATGTTAAATTTATCATTAATCAAAATGTATGGATTAAAGATATATATTAAAGAGGAAATCCCTATTAGGAATAATTATAAAAATAGTGTCTAGTCAATTACATGAAATAAAATTAGAAGATAACAGAATTTTGAGATGTCATTTATATCATATTAAAGAATAGGGAATAGAAAGTTTAGAAGATGTAGTGGTTATTCTAAACTCTGATGTTTCTGATGAAACAGAATTAAAAACACCAGTTGGCTTTCCAGTTCAAGAAGAACTTCTAGAATTAAATAATAAATGAGAAGATTATAGAGCCAGAGGAAGAAAATAGAGCCTCAACAAGGCCTACCAGAGTATGGAAGAGACCAACAAAGCTATAACATTATGTTGTAAATAAAACAGACTGTATTCTGTATAAAGCAAAACTATAAGATTGATAGGAATAAAATTCTGCATATTTCTGGATCAGAGGGGGAATGATATATCTATACACGGATATTTATTAAAGCGTAATAAATGTGTATGTACAAAATTAAAAATATTAATATTGCTAAAATACTTCAGAAAAGAAATAATGAACTAATATACAGAAAAAAAGAGTTCAGCAACTACAAGAAGCAATGGGCTAATTTACATGTTAATAAAAGTCTTAATTTATGCAAATTAGCAAAGCTAATAAAAATCTGCAAAAGAAAAATTAAAAGAAGAAAAAAATAAGCAGTGCATACTGAGTTTAAATTCTGTTCTGTGGTCAGTTCAGTTGTTTTGGAAATTAGTAAAGATGAGCTCTAGACAAGAATCTAATTAGACTATCTCAAAAATGGTGTGAGCATTAATGTGCTTATAAAATTAGAATTAAAGAGACATTTGTATATATTAAATCTTGTATATATTAAATCTCTACAGAGATATGAACTGTAAAGTGATCCTATTCTCAACTAGAAAATAGTTAGTTGAATTACAAATCTTATACTGATAGTATTATCATTATTCAGAGTACAATAAACTCTAGAACTTATTATTAAACTTTGTTGTTGCCTTTATTTAACATCAAAAATTATCCAGCTGCCAATTGACTGGTGGCCCTGAATATATTAATTAATACAATAATTATTTGGGAATTTTTTCAATTGCCAATATTCAAAAAATTATTCAATGATATAATTTAGCTTCTAAAAGCTATTCCTGTCTTTTTCTAAAATGTTTAAATTCAGGACTTCATATCTAATTCTATTAGTATTAGTGTACTTTTCATGATCTTTTTTGACCATTTATTCACAGAAAGTTGTATTTATATTTAAGTTCAACAATTATTTTTTTCTCTCAAAAGTTATTATATAAAATGTGCCAAAAAAAGAAAGTCATTATGGAAAAAACATTGATATTTCAGACATAGAAAATTTTTATATCCACAAAACAGGACTAACGATCAACTATTTATAGTGGAAACAAGCAAAGACACCAGTGCAAAAGCTTTTATTAGAAGAAAGTATTAAAACCAGTGAAATGTTTTCAGTATTTGGCACCAAATCCTCTGTCAAAGCCTGCAATAACTAAATGTTATGGTCCAATTCAACATGGCAAAAAAAAAAAAAAAAAACAGCTGCAAGCAAGTTAGAAAAAAGAGAAGAAAAATTTTTGGATGGAAATTTTCCAGAAAAAAAGTAGAGCAGAAAGAATAAGAATAAATCTAAAGATGAGAATGATAATGATAAATTTCAAACAACCATTAGTTGAATATTATTTAAAACAAACAAAGCAGAAACTATCAAGGAGATCAGTTCGTAAAGATAAAAAGCCTACAGATATTCCAGCAGTTGAATTAATTCATTCTGGATTTAATGGACTATTATGCATATATGATTCATGCACATAAAGTAGAAAAGATGAAAGTTCAAAACAAAAAACATTTTTCTCATTAACTCTGGAATCCTTGTATTACAGAAATCACAGGAAGCACTCAATGAAGAAATAAAGTCAGGTTTTATTTGATGAAGAGAATGAAGAAAATTTAGCTGAAGAAGATAATGTGGAAGGAATTAAAAATAGTTCAATAGACCAAGAAAAAAGAAAAACACAGCAAAAATGTCAAAGACAACTTATTACAAAACTTCTAGAAAAACAGACAAAAGAAGCAAAAATCTAAAACATAGAGAAATTGCTGTTGAAAAAAAATTAACAGAAGAACACATAAAGATAAGAAAAACAGCAAAAAAATTGGGAGTAAACAAATAAATCCAACAAAATAAATGTGTACTTATTTTGTTTTTATTTTATTATAATTGTTATAATTATAAATTTATTAAACGCATTATATAAAATAGAAATGATCCTCTTTTTAAGTTTTTATTAATCTTTACAATTAACTATTTTTATAAACAGCCTATATCAATAAGTTTTTATCTTTTCTCTCTTTTTAAAAAATAATTTTTACGGTTGAATAATTTAGTTTTTGTTGATAGTTTGCCATCTTATACCAAATGGTTTGTTATAAGAACCTAATAGGACTGAGTTCAAGCATTTACTCTACCTAAAGAACCCTGCACAGTTCAGCATAATTATGAAATGACAGACCCAAGGGCTATGATTATAGTAGTTTTTGATAAAGCATATGAAGAATCTTCAACTTTTATTACACATTTTTTATCATTTGATAATTAAGTTTTTAAGCATTCTTTTTTAATCATCAACTTTATGATATAGTATATAAAAACCAATGCAACTCTAATCACATTCTGATTTATGGTCACCAATGCAAAATTTCTTCATAAATTAAGGGAATATAATAAATTAATTTAAATTTATTTTATTTTATATTAAATTAATTTTTAAAGAAATAATTGCTAACAAGTTATATTTAAGTTTAATTTTCAAATACTTTCCATTTTATAGATATAATTATAGATTTTCATTTGAGTGACTATCTTCATTTTTGAAATTTTGCAGAATCTGAAATATAGTATTCAAGTTTTGGGACTAATAATAGTCCATTTGTATTTATTTACTTAGGGGAAAAAAAGTATTTTTAAATAGATGTCTTCTACCTAGGACTTGAATTAAAAAAGGAAATAACATAATGCTTTGATTTTTATAAGCAAAAACTATTAGTAATGATAATGAATGGGTAATTACTATTATATATCATTTTAATCAAAAATTTAAGGTAGAAGAATTTAAAAATGAAAATATATTTCCTATTTTAAATTCTTTCTTTTTATGACAATGATTATATTTTCTTAGCATTATTATTTATCATGGTATTTGAGCTATATACAATATTTAATTTTTATTTTTACTTAATATAATGCATTTGTGAAAATTTTATACTCGGTTAAATGCATAAAAAGTCAATACGGTATAGTTGGGAGGCAGAAAGTTTAAAATGTTAAAGTTCATTTAATTTTTTCAGGATGTAATTACATAAATGTCAACCTATTATTTTTATAGTACAAAATTTAAATTTAATATCATTAATATTATAGTCTATAAAATCAGAATGTCACAATATAGTGGTTAATTCACATGTTTGCCATAACCTTGACTTGTAGTTTGAATATGAGTTAATATACTTTTTGTAAGATAGTAGGTAGATGAGAATTTTTGAAAAGTATTTTAAGATTTATTTTTTTTTAGTGGCTGGGCAGTAGCAAAAACCAACTATCTGAATATCAGATCAATAAATGGGTATCTAATAATTCATATCTTGACAGTAAAAAAAAAAAAATCCATTATCAACCAAGACTCAATTGACTAGTCTTCTTACCTATTATTATTACTTGCAAAAACGCTGGAGAGAATTTTGCTCCGCTATGGCTATTTATGGTTTTTTAACTATATAGAATATAGCCTTTTCTTTGTCAATATCAAGATGGTTATAGAAATGAAACAAAATTCTGTAGTTATAAGAAACAACTAAAGAAATGAAATTCTGGTATTATTCATATTATATTATGAGTAAATATTACTTTCACACTATGTGTTAAGCCAGGGATGCCCAACCCGTAGCTCGCGAGTCACATGTGGCTCGCGTAACTGTTTAATGTGGCTCGAATTGCACTCTTCAAAAAAATTGATAAAATATTTTATGTTCCTTGATGGCACATGCACACACTAAAAAATAAACATTTTTACAATACAAACAATAACGATATGCAGTGTCAGGTTTCACATTAAATAAAATATATTTTTCCTGTAATTGTAATTTATATGTATGTTACCAAATTTTTAATAAATAAAATGTATTTACATTTTTTTTTCTTTTTAACATATTACACCTTTTTTTTTTTTTTGCTGTACACGTTTGGTTTGGTGCTATATATATATATTGTGTTTAGTGCTCTTGTATATATTGTTGTTTTTATCGAGAAAGATCCTTGTAGACGTTTGGTTTGGTGCTGTATATATATTGTGTTTAGTGCTGGAAATAGTTTTTATCGAGATAGATCCATGTACACGTATATATTTTGCTGTATATATCGATGTTTAGTGCTGTAAACAGTTGTTTTTATCCGTGTACACGTATATATTTTGCTGTATATATATATTGATGTTTAGTGCTGTAAATAGTTGTTTTTATCGAGATAGATTCGTGTACACATATATATTTTGCTGTATATATTGAAGTTTTCATCGAGAAAGATCCGTGTATACGTTATTTTGGCCACATTAGAAACGGCGGATTGATACCAATGTGAATAGGCCATCCCCCCCCCCACCTATCTCCCTACATTGCAGGTTTAGTACCCAAGTACCATGTTTATAAATGTAATATGAAAAATGTAATATATAATTGTGGCTCCCCAAATTTTTTTAAATTCTCAACTGGCTCGCGTCAAGTTAAAGTTTGGGCACCACTGTGTTAAGCTATGCATACAATCTTTATTATTTGTAATATAATGCTATCTAAAATAAAACACAGTGTATTTCAGCATCTCTTCTTATACAGATCTCTCTTTAAGATCATTAATTATATTTATAGCTATTTCGAAGACAATCTAATCCTTTCAGGTATGCTAGAGATCTAAATATTTGTTCATCACTTTAAAGCAACAGTCTGAATTAAATATATAATAGTTTCACGTAATCTATTCATTTGAAAGGCTGAAATATAGGGAAAGCTTTTACAAGTAAGAAAAAGAGTAATAATATTTTACTAAACATCAATACAGTAGGGGAAGACTTCATAAAAAGATAAACTAATGTATTTTATTCAAAGCAACTTACAAATACAGTAATAAGATATATATAATAATTATAATAATATCAATTCTTTAATATCAGTACAAAACATGATATATTCATTATGATTTCTACAATGTGTGCGATATTGGTCATCTATGTATATTACTATATATATAATTTCCTTGTTTAAATACATAACTATCTTTTGCAAATCTTAATTAATGTTTTATAAATAAACTATTTTGTAATAGAGAATTATTTAAACACCCCTAGAACGATTTTTTAATCAAATATATTAACATTTAAGAAATAGTTTAAACAAAGTGAAAAACACTTACCAAATGTAAAGCTACTCTAAATGCATCTTTGCATCTTTCGGGAGTTTTAAGAATTTCACATAGAGCCTGCATCATTAATGGGACTCTGCTATTTAATTCCGCATCATTTCCAATCAATAAGAATCCAGCCCAGTTAGCCGGATGGGCAAACTGTTTGGTATTCTGTACAGCATACATTGCCTCAGATAGGGCATGGCTTGCTTTGACACCTTGAAGTAATCCTGAGTAAAATGTCTGCATCAGTATACGGACAGCAGTGTCAGGCACAGGCCAAAGAGACACAAGGACACACTGCGCTCCTGCTGCTAAAAAAGCTCTGGTTAGTCCTACAACTCCATCAGAAGTAGCCTTTCCATGTTGGTTACGTGTGTAACAGAAACTCAGCACTACAAGTTTAGCGGACAGCTTAATATTAAGAATATCAGCAGCAGTGAGAAGAAACTCAGAGAGAGAAGGAGTATCTGTAGCATTTTCAATACCACTTCCATCATCCCCAATTTCAAGCTGTTCAATATTTAATAAACCATTATGGTTGGAACAATGTGAATGTCTTTTACTTATAGACAAATGTTCCCCTGGTGAAAGAATAATGGCTGACAATTTCCAGCTAATATGAGTGGCAAAGTGAATACATTCTGCATTACTTAATTGTTTAATGACAGTTTCTTTTGTGGCCTGAAAACCTGTTAATGCTTTAGTTCCAAGAAGCTCTGAAACTAGAACTCCTTCTTGCTCTGCATAAGTTATATCTCCCCATTGCCATCTTTCTGTTACGCTAGAGGGCAACTTAGGATTGGCTACAACTAGGGCAGGAACAGATTCATGATTAGATTTGATATTTTCTAATGCAGTCTGACTTGCTTGAAGGGCTGTTATTGAGGGTGCCATCACAAGTTTAAAACGTTCATATAAACATTCAGTTCCCACATTGCCTTTGAGGACAGCAAATGGTACAAGATAAAGATCTCCCTGAAGCACTAATACAAGATTTTCTCCACGTTTTGGCAGAACATCTTCAACTGGAGCTATTAAAATATCATAAAGGGCTCTTAATGGTGGAGGTCCAGACCATATTCTTCGCTTTTTTGAAGTCTCTTTATCATTTGTACTACCACCAGTACTGCTGTTAAGACTTAACAAACTATTGAGGCTGTAATTGCTAGTATTGAAAACATGATTTCTATTTACTAAACGAAGAAATCCTGTACGATCATTCTCCTGATTAAGTTTTTCATTCAGCACTTCAAATTGTTGATCTTCCCCTTCACTATCCACATCTCCATAAATTGATTTGCTTTAAAAAAAAAAAGTGGAAAAAGATAAATCAATAATAATAAAATTTTATTAAACATATAAATGAAAATTAAGGGTTCTTTTCTAAGCTTATCAACACAATGACTACAACATAAATTATTTGCATGACTTAAGGTAAATTAAAATAAAAGCATATATAAAAAATTGTGAAACCTTATATTACCTGTAATACGTTAATTAGAATACAGCTATTTTAAAGATATCTGAATATTATGAGTAGCCCTCCCCCTCCAAATAACATTCAATATATATAAATTTTGAAAATTTGGTACATATTTTTTTAAAAAAAATAATAAAGCATATATAAACAGCAATAATAAAAATCTCATACTTTAGAGGCTAGTGAATTCTCCAAGCCCACAACTTACAGATTTGACTCCAGGCAAATCCGGAAATTTCATCATAATTTCAAGCAAGCTAAAATTTTTCTATCAGCTAGCCATCTAATTATTGGTCAGTAACTAAGTATCTAATTTATCTTAGCTAATGGGTTAAACAGAAAAGAATAGAGATTCCATCATATCTATTATAATCACATATTAAAGTACAGAGAACTTTTTTTATTATTATTTATTGAAGTAGAATTTATAAATTAAGTACAAAAATGGCAAAGTATCATCATAAAATAAATAAATTACTACAGATAATAATTGGTAAAAAAAAAAGACTAAATTTAAAAATATTATGAGTAAAATTCATACATATTATTAAGATGGTTTAGATTTGAAATTAAAAAATGACTTATTTAATTCAGATTAGTTTAATTCTTAAAATATATAAATCTCTAAAATAAAGAGATATTTTGATTCAAATATATTTTATATAAGGAGCATATATTGTTTAAGAGATAATAAAAGAATGTTATTTTGTAAAAATAAATGTATCCATAAGTTTGCTTTTACATTATGTTTTAGCTGACAGCAAACATGCCCATAGCATGTTAGAATTTAAAATTATCTTTATGGTCTTCCATATAATCCATAAGAACTATGTTCCATTAAGATTATTATTAGTCTTAAAATTTACTGTATCGAAAATTGTAAAAAAAATTTCTTAAGTTTTTTGTTAGCAATTTATGAATTAAATCAAAAATAAGAAAACAGAGAGAATTGATATTTTAAGAAGCTTTGATATGGAAGTTAATTTGCAAAAACGATTATATATAGCCAATAAACCAGAACAATATTAGATTCTGAATAACAACATATTTTCAAAATAAACAAAATTTTTCCAACAAAATTAAGCTATGGCTACAACCATCATTGATAAGCATTATTTATATGGAAGAAATTGAAACTACAGTCACAAATTCTACTCCACCAAAATTCTCTTTGTGCTATATTATGATATTTTTCACATGGCAACATTGTAAAACCCTAGTAAACACATTCAGGAACATCAATAACATATATCATTCAATTTAATTCATAATAGAATTAAAATAAGAATTAAAATGGCATTCTTAAATGTCTTTGTGATAAGACTTTGTCAAAACAAATTCATAATTATTGTTCACAGAAAATACTCGAACAGGAAAATAAATATCATATATATCCAATCATGCACAAACACAAAAAGTGGAATTATACTACAATTGTGAAATAGAGCAAAAGAAGATTGTTCAGAAGCCAGTAACACTGAAATTAAAAAAGCCAACCTAGAACAAGTGTTTATGAACTACACTAAAAACAAAAATAAAATTATATAAATAATAATATATATATGTGCTCTGCGCACAGGTAATGAAGCTATTAATAAATTGTCAAAATTTTTTTTACTGCCAAGCGCTTTCAGGACAGTCTACCGTCCCATATTCATGGCGAGTTAGTCTGTTAATAACTGTAAAACTATGTAAATTTTATGCAAATTTATGTGCAGATATTACGTGGACCATTTACGAGATAGGGAATAGCAGGCCACCAGAGTAGCTCAATACCGATACCTTTACAATAAAACCAAAACAAAGTATGAAGGTAATTCGATTTTTGTCGAACACGAGAGAAACTCTGGACATGCTTTTCTATCTACCACAGCCAGTGTTGTTTGCTCTGAAACAAACGACACCAAACATAAAGTTAGGGAAGCTTACTTCATTGCGGTTGACCCATCGGCAATCAACAGAAGAGAGGCCTGCTATTCTCTATCTCGTAAATGGTCCACGTAACATCTCTACATAAATTTGCATAAAATTTGCATAGTTTTACAGTTATTAACAGAATAACTCACCATGAATATGGGACTGTAGACTGTCCCAAAAGCATTTGGCAGCAAAAAATTTTTGACAATTTATTAATAGCTTCATTACCTGTGCGCAGAGCACATATATATATTAATTTATTTAAGCGTTAATGAAGTAAAATCTTAACTATTTCAATAAATAATAATAAAAAAATATATCAAAAAAACAATCAATGATAAGTACTGCAGTATATTCAGAATATCATGACTAGCAAATAAGATGAAAAAAAAAAATGCAATCAATATAATATCAGAATGGCTTTCCAAAGTCACAGCACACTATGAGGAATCCTAACTTCTATAAAATCTAAACTTACAATATTGAAAAACAGAAAAGTACACGTATAAAATATCATGTGAATGTAGAAGAACATATTTCGCCTCTTCAAAAAAAATTAAAATAAATCAATGATTAGAGAGGCAAGACAATATAACTAAAGTAACAGGTGTGTGTGTATCAATAAATATACATTCAAGTGAAAAAATCATACAAATTATTGAGCAGAGAAGTATAAACAAAAAAAAAAACAAACAAAAAAATTAAAGAAGCTGCTCACATTACAATGGCAAAAACTTCATAAATCAACCTATTGTGACAATTTAGAAAGTTCAGAAATCATTCACTAACTTTGCATTTTTTTAAAAAAAAACAAAGGGGGGGATCATCATCATCATCATCATCATCAACTATTATCAATCCACTGCAGTATGCAGATCTCTCCAAGTTCAATCCATCTTATTCGATCTTTAGCTTCACTTCTCCACATCACCCCTAGTCCAACTCCAGTCTTTTAATTTTTTCAATGAGGTCAATAACACGTGTTTGTTTTCTTACCCATATATTGCATTTTCAATCTCTTCTTGTTACTCCTAACATGCATCTCTCCATACTTCTTTGAGTGGTCTGAAATCTCTGTATTGCTCTTCTATTAAGTGTCCAAGTCTCAGATCCATAAGTAACTGGTAAAACCCATTTATTAAAAACCTTCCTTTTCATTTCCTGTTAGTATCAAGTTATTTCTAACCAATTTTAATTCTAGGTTATTAAACAGGCAAAACTCACTATACATATTACCACACACAGCAAGCTAGAGTAATCAATGGATGCCAGAAGGCTAGTGCATAAAATCCCCAATAATCAATGTTCGTGCATAAAATCCCAATCTAATGCCTACTCATCCAATATTCCCAAACAAGTTTCTGGATTGTGGCCTTCATCAGTGAGGAGCCTTGGATTTGAGAGCACTGCACCTAGATCTTAGGATCTGATGCAACCCTTTAGCAGCCATCTTTTAACTCCACTTAACTACAAAACTATGAGTCTTAAATGGAAAATGCCTTAATATTTTCAATCCAAGCTCATTAGCTTATATAGTCATATAGTTCTGAATCAGTTCGGTACCTATACATTTTGGTATCTTTCGTATTAAGTTATAAGCAAGCATAAGAAATGGTGATCATGTGATGCTTATTGGCTTAAAACCAATCCTGCCTCCTAGGATAGTGGTGGCTGTGGTTATTAAAAAACTAAAGACATCAAAATGCATAGGTACTGAACCGAGTACCTATATGACTATATAAGCTAATGAGTTTGGATTGGAAATATTTAGATATTTTCAATTTAAGACTCATAGTTTTGTAATTAAATGAAAATAAAAGGTGGATGCTAGAGAGTTGCATTAGATCCTAAGATCTAAGTGCAGTGCTCTTGGACCCAAGACTCCTCACTGATGAAGGCCACAAGCCTGAAACTAATTTGGGGATATTGGATGAGTAGGCACTAGATGAGGATTTTATGCACAAGCCTTCTGGCATCCATTGATCACCCTAGCTGTGTGTGGCAATACGTATAGTGAGTTTTGCCTGTTTTAATAACAGTTATAAGTAAACATGAGAAATGGTGATCAAGTGATGTTTATTGGCTTCCTGCCTAATAGGATAGTGGTGGCTGTGGTTATTAAAGAAGGAAAGACACCAAAATGTATAAGTACTGAACTGAATTCAGACCTATATGACTTTGAAACATTATGTTTTATATTAACATATGTAACATATGTGTCACTAATTAACAGTTGAATATATTTAGAAAGGTGTAAATAAAGTTTGAATTTTTCTAAAAACATTAAATAATTCAGCCAGATGAAGTCCAACATAATTATCCAGGCTGCCATTCAATGATGATTTTTTATTTACAACTTGCTGAAGCATAAACCTGACTTACCTACATTTGTATCTTCCAGTCTACCATCAATCTCCACATTGTTATTCTACCAATTCTTATTAACAATGAACCCCATTCCATTTGTGTTTCCAATATTTGTGCATTTGAAGTAAAATATAGGTCCACTGCCTTCTAATTTACAAAGTTCAATAATGTCCCATTTAATATTAGATAATTTTTCTTCCAAATTGTTCAATTTTTCTTCTTAAAAGTGATCTGCAATTGTAAGTTCCTAAACAAAAGATCATCATCAAATGGCAGTCTAGACCCATAGTCAGGGAATTCTTAATATCCTCTGCATTTGGTTGGAAAATACTGAATTGACTAGTGATTTTACAGCCATCTGGGATATTTCATTCTGTCTTCAAGAAATCCCAGCAGATATTTCAATTAAGAACTACCAGGCAACTGAGAAGAGAGACTATGATGCTTCTTAATCTTAAACTTAGAAGTAAAAAACCAATAAACTCATCATACTGGCTGATGCATGTTAGTGAGCAATCATATATTAAAATAATCATAAACTAGTACCAACTGCAACAATAAGAATATATGGATTTAGACATTGGGAATTTGCCCTGCTCAGTTTCTTTAAGGCCTCAATAAAGAATCAAAAGTCTTCCTTCAGTTAACAGTAAACTCCTTTCTGCAATTCCATGATATGCAAATATAATTTTAACCGCATCATTAATGTGATAGGGGATTTTAAGAAAACAAAGGTTTTATTTCAATCACGCTTGATATGTACCTTAATTTGAGGTGCTTATCTTCTTTAATTATAGAAAAAGATTTTTTGGATATATGTGCACAGCCAGAAAATAAAAATTGTAGAGTAATTAATTAAATTAGAAATTATGTGTGTGTATTCTTTTAAATCATGATATATGTATTTTTTACTTTATATGGTTTTAATACAGTGTATTCACATGATTGCAAATACAGAATATTCATTCAACTATGTTTACCACTTTGTTGTTTTTTCATTTTTGTAACCAAAAAAATATGTTAAAAAAAACTCAGTGTCTTCACATGAATTTGTAAATCAAAAGAAATGAGAATGAGAAATTGATTTCAGAGTGCAGTTTGTAGATCATGAATTTTGAAAACTACCTTTTTTAAAATAAAAAAGGTTTATAAAGTACATACACACACACATGCACACACACATATACAAACATTTATATCCTTACTAGTTTGTTTAAAGATTATATAATTTCTTATATTCACACTTACTTGTAATTACCACATGGTGGAATCTCAACTCCTAATGCTTCTCTCACCTGAGAGATGTACATATCAAGAACAATAGATGTAGATGCTAGGCCTTGTTTAATATTACCATCAGTATCTGGTTCAATATCATTAATGTTACATTCTGAAAACTTGATTACTCCTATTAAACAAGAAATAAATTTGCATTAATAATAACTGTGTACCCCACGTGTAAAAAAAAAAAATACATGTTTTAAAATGTTATGTTCAATAACTGATAAAAAGATACTGTGTTTACTTAGAAATGGTGTCTAATAACACTACCAAAACATTTATATGAAAGCTATATTTTGTAGAATGATAACTTTTGCAAAAGCAATATGAAACACATTCATTTGCTGAATATATCAAATAAAATGCAATTACCTTATTTAAATATCTTATCATGACTATAAAAATCAGAATTTAGCACATTTAAAAGTAAATGCCATTTTTGGGAGTTTTTATTTTCTGAGCATTGTTATAATTAAATTAAAATAGCAAAAAAAAAAAAAAAACACATTTAACTTTAGAAGCTTATCTAGCTACAAAGAAAATGTAAAAGTTTATTAATGACAATTAGCAATATTTATTATAAAAATTATGCTATTTTTATTAATTCCACATATTATAGCAGAAATACTTCTCTTCGAAAATCTATTTTACAGAAGTAATAAGTCTACCAGACAGAAGATGATAATACAGTCAGTAGCATTTTTAATAATAATCGATAGCAACAAGAATACAGAGCAGATTGTTAAGATAATATTTAATTAATATCACACCAAATTTTTATGTTATCAGAATAAATTCCACTAAAATTTATTATTGATTTTTGAAAAATTATCTTGATGCCATCAAAAATGCATTTATCTGGTTAATTGCATGAAACCACTAAACATCACATGATCACCATTTCTTATGCTTGCTCATAACCTGTTTTAATTGTATGAAATGAATTCAGAAAATTTATGATCTTATTCTTTTTTATTATTTGTACAAAAAAAACGTCTATTAAATGTCTGTTTCTAATGATTGAGTGCTCAAAAAGATATCATCTAATGTATTATATTATTTCAATCCTCAATTGTAACAGACTTAATTTTACATAACAATCAATGTTTTTCAGAGTACTTTTGATATTCAGTCTCTAAAAAATAAAAATAAAAATTGAATTAATAACATTGATCCAGAAATGTTTAGTTCTACAATCTGTTATGCTATCACTGTATTAACTCCACAGAGTCAAAAAAGTTGTAAATTATTTCTCTTATCTGCATACATTCTATATCATCTTTATAAAAGGAGCGATAGCTTGAGAATTAAAAATGGGAAATAAACCCACTAGGAGATGAAGATTATAAAGTCAGAAATATGAAGGTATAAAAACATCAGCATCACTTAAGGGCACAAAAAAAATCCCAATTATTATAAAATCTAAAACAAAATATGTTGGATTTGGGTCAATTAATATTTTTTCTGAACAGCTTAAGATGGATGTGAGAGAATATAAACCTGAGAATGGGGCAGTAATTTTTTTTTTTTTTTAATATACAGAATGATGTAAATAATAATTTTAGAAGATTTTTTTTTTTAAGCCAATAAACATCATATGACTACCACTTCTTATGCTTGGGTATAACTGTTGTTAAAACAGGCAAAACTCACTATATATATGTGGCAATACATATAGTGAGTTTTGCCTGTTTTAACAACAGTTATACACAAGCATAAGAAGTGGTGGTCATGTGATGTTTATTGGCTTAAAACCAATCCTGCCTAATAGGATAGTGGTAGCTATGGTTATTAAAGAACCAAAGATGCCAAAATGTATGGGTGCTGAACTGAGTTCAGACCCATATGACTATATAAGCTAATGGGCTTGGATTGAAAACATTAAGGTGTTTTCAGTTTAAGACTCATAGTTTTGTAATTAAGTGGAGATAAAAGGTGGCTGCTGGAAGGTTGCATTAGATCCTGAGATCTAGGTGCAGTGCTCTCAGATCTAAGGCTCCTCACTGATGAAGGCCACAAGCCAGAAACTAGTCTGGGGATATTGGATGAGTAGGCACTAGATGGGGATTTTATGCACAAGCCTTCTGGAATCCATTGATTACTCTAGCTTGCTGTGTGTGGCAATATGTATAGTGAGTTTTGCCTGTTTTAAGATTTTTTTTTTTTTGTTTCAATAAATAAAACATTATTATCTATTTTATTAATTTTTGTAACAGAAATGTTTACAAAAATGTATATAAAATTTAATAGCTATCAAAAGTATAGCATTAGAACATATATATCATTTTGTTTTGTTACTCTTAGAGTTGCTGAGACAAAATAACTCAAGATAAAATGATGGAAAAATTCAAAGAATCTTCAAATATCAAATGATACAAATATTCATATATATATCTATAATGCTTCTTTCATATACACTTCAATGCAAACAAATTTTCTTAAAAAAACTTCTTTATTTTCCTTCATCAGAGCTTATCAAACTTCCTCTGTAAGGAAAATAAAGAAGTTTTTTAAGAAAATTTGTTTGTATTGAAGTGTATGTGAAAGAAATATTATAAGATATATATATATATGAAGATATGCAAAAAAAAGTAAAAGAAAAAAATAAGAGAATGTTACAAATATATTAAGTATGAAATAAAATGAGGAAAAGAATACCTGAAAATATAAAATAAATAAATTAACTTATAAAATGTTCTTATTACGAATGTCTTTAGGAATGTAAAATACTTTGTTTTAATTATTATTTTGCAGAAATAAATTTTAAATTAACATAAAATAAAATAAAAAGTAGTTTAATGAACAATAGATACATATTATTTTTTTAACCTAATTCTCAAAGAATTGTTACTAGAATTTATAATTAAGTTATCATTATTAAACAATCAAATTAATCTTGATTCAATTAGATCTTGATGTAATAAAAGTAAAATTTGAAAGCTATTTTTATAATTTTATTTCAAAACAATAAATTTTGTTAGGAAGCCCTAACACTCTAGACTAATTATTATATTTAATTATTTTATTAATATTATTTGTAATAGTTAAACAGCATTAAGCTGTTGCACATGCGCTTTGCAGATTTTAACTATAAATGACTGAATACTAACATTTCAAACACATGATAATGTTAGTATTCAGTTATTTATAGTTAAAATCTGCAAAGTGCATGTGCAACAGCTTAATGCTGTTTAACTATTACAGTTTATAACATCGCACTATACAAAATAATTGATTTATTAATATTATTTGTCTAAAATTACTTTTTCAGTATAGTCTATTCATTTGTATAAATTTTATTTGATTCAATGCATCAATCTTAGACAAAACAATACTTTAAAAAGAATAGAAAATGGTATTTCTTTCCCTTTCCTTCTCTTCCCATTATGTTCCATTATCAAAATATTTTTTCTGTTACAATATTTATATAAGAACTAATAAAAGTACAACACTTCAAATTGACAAATAATGTAATTCAAGACAAACTTCAAATCAAATTTAGACATAAATACAAGCATTCTTAAGTGAAATTAATTTCTACTCATTTTTAAATATGCAATAACAAATTAGTGTATACTTCAAACTTTATGAAAACACAGGAAGTGATAAACTATCCAAACATCATTAATATTGCTGAAAATTCTTCTTTATTAGATTGCATAGCTAACATAAAATAATCATTAATAGATCTACTTTCTCAATTCTTATAAGTAATAGCAAATTTGACAACTAATATAATTTGGTCAAATTTAAAATCAAAACTAGACATTAACAAAGCTTTTTCCAATATAGCTAAACATTAAACTTTGCAATGTAACATGAATTTTTACTCATTTTTAAAAATAATAGTAATATTGAATATGTAAAAATTAATAAACATTTCTTGTGTTTAAATATAGTGTGCTATATTCATTGGTTATTATATTTTATTCACACAAAAAATTTTAAAAATTGAATGCAAATTAACTCTAGCTTGTCTCATTTAATATTTAACCATAATGAAAAAGACTCTATTTACATAAGGGTTTGATTTGTTATATCACTTGTCAGGTTTGTCCATAAAAATTAAAAAAGTAAATATAAATGATCATTTTACATTTGTTGGACAATATAACAAAGTTATAATCTAATAAAGAGTATATTAACAGTAATCTAAAAGTTTATCATTTTCATTGTTTATATATACATTGTTACCATCATGCCTGAGTTTACAGGTGTTGCTTTTATGTGAATATTTTTCTTTATTATATATTACAGAATATTAAAAGTCACATATAAATAAATTATAAAATGTTTTGAAAAGGATAATAATAATTGTTAAAAGTAAAATGTATTGTCATTTTTATTTTAAAATAAAGAATTATTATTTTAAACAAAAAAAAATTTTGCTAAAGGAACCAATAGAAGCTTCTTCAATTGTCTGCATTTCCAAAAAAAAAAAAGTGAATTATTATTACTTCTTTAGCATGTCGCTTACCAGAGAGAAGTCAATAAAAATGGTAATGATTATTTAAGTAAAAACTATGCAATCTTTGGAATAAAAAAACCTCCAGAATATCTTTCCTGGCTTTTCCAATGGTGTAACTTGCTATGAAGCTGTAAACAAAGAAATACCTTCAAATTAACTTTGATTCGGCCAATCTGTTCATTCCTATCTAATGCTGAAGCTAAATATGTGACAATACTTATTGTAAGAAAAAAACTAGCCAACTAAATTGATTATCATATAAAAATATTCTTCTATGAATTACTTTGTAAATCTACTTATTTGGATGCTCTAAATGTCTGGGAAACTGTAATAGGAAAATTACAATGGAAACCCTCATAGGAAAATTACCATGGAATGAATCAAAAAAAGTTAAAATGTTAATATTGGCAGCAGACTTTTAAAATTAATAATTTCAATGGCTGTATATATACATTGATGGAAACAGAAATATATATGAGCTAACAAAGATATCAAGTCATATAATTTTAGATATAAATTTGTGAATACTTTTATTATTATTTTTATTCTATTTGTTAATTAAAGTGATCATGCAAAGTTATTATTGTTAATAATTTTGTTGTTTGTTTAATTCTCATTCAAAATCCAAGTCGATTATTTATTTTATCAATTAATAATAGTATTAAAGTGGAGGAGGATAGCGATCAGGAAATATAATTAAATCTGCATAGAGACTTGTTTTTTTATGTGGGTGTTAATTTGATTTTTATCTATGACTATTATAAAGTTGTTAATTAAAAATAAAATTGTTGAGTCACTCCACCATGTATAGGGTTACCTGTTAGTTATCTTTGTTCCCCTAGACAAAAATTAATTTTTGAATATTGTTTTCATTTTATTATCAATTTTATTATCATCAATTATCAAAAGGAGGCTATCTTTACAATATATATCACATTAGATTTTATTTTCATGATTTTCTTTCCTTCAAGTAATTATATTAGAAATGCAATTTCTTTACTTTAAGGCACCAATAATACATTACTGTACCAAGCAAAAAACATTTGACCATGCTTGATATCACTTTATCTCAATTTATTTCAATACAATGAAGTTCTTTACAGCATTAAGATTCATATATTATAAAAATATTTAATGGCAAAAAATATTAACTTATATAGTTGTAAAGAAATTAACATTTTACATTACTTTAACTTATTTTCAAACTCCTGGAAAATAAAATAATTGTTTTTATGGAATATACTACACTTAAGTGAAGTTTAAACAATTCATAGATTACAAGACTTCTAGCATATATTAAATCAAGTAATATAACTCATCATATTTAAAGATCAAAATTGTATATTTAATGTTTATCATTCTTTTATAGATATAAAATTTTCATCCTGAACTCCATGTAAGAATATAAATATTTGTAAAATTAATTTCCACTATCCAAATTACTATATGATACATATATAAATAGTTATAACATACCTTTATATGGGACAATAAGCCAACTGTATAAAAATCCTGCTGCAATAGAGTAATATAGAACTGATGCATTTTGCCTGTTGACAAGTTCCACGATTTGCTCAATTGTAGAAATGGTGCTATCTAAAATGGTAGTTTGTTTTGCTTTGTCATTTCCAGTTTGTCTTTCTAATAATAAATCAATAAATGCCCTAGTTCTCCCCCGTTCTGCTACCACTAAAGCTTCATTCTGTCGATTCAAACTTACCAATACTCTCTATAAAAAATATATATAAATCTTCACTTTAAAAATGTATAATATGTAATGAATATGCATTTGTGTAAATAAATACATATTCAGCAAATATACACTCATGAAATAAAACTAGTAGTTATAACCATTTTTATTATACACTATATCATCATTAAATTATTTTGAAAATTTAATTAACTATATTATAAAATTTTCTACATAAAAGTAAACATTTATAAAACAGTAATAACAATATAAAAAGTCTTAAAACAAGTATTTTATTTACTTTAGAATCCAAGATCAAATTGTTGCTTTGCAATTCAACATATTAGAAACTTAAATATGTATGGATTTTATAAAAATAACAAACATATGTACCCGGCCTACAAAAAGGCAGTCGTTTTTGTTTTGTTTTTTGTAATAGTTTTTTTAATTGATTGCTTTAACAAATTTCAATCATGCATGGTTTTTCACAATTTAAATATTATACCTATTCAGTTCTGCACTGTAGTTAAAAGCACTTTTTTTTCTAAGTGTTTTTTCCTTCAAATAGTTTTATTCCAATACCATATTTTAACATACAATATCAAACTATGCAATATCAAACTGCACAAAAGTAAATGAAAATACAGCACTATAGCCTCTATTTTTTTTCCTCACTAAATATCACATTTTAAACATGAATTTATGTACTGTAATCACATTTTGTTCACAATTTAAATACTATACCTATTCAGTTCTGTGCTGCAGTTAAAAGAACATTTTTTCCAAGCATTTTTTCTTTAAAAAGTTTCATTACAGTTTAATAATGGTGAAACAAATAATATTTTTTTAACTTGAATATCATGTGATGGTGTTTCGATACCCATCACGTGACACCATTACAGATATTTAGGGATTTTATACATAAGATACTCTCTCAGTTGGTCACTCCAAAAAAACAAGATTACTTAAAAAATACTTTCTTTTTCCTTTTATCTGGTTTTAACTTTCTTATTATATTGCTAAATCCATATAATATTAATATCATTTACTTTCTTTATTATTTTTACAATGCTTTATATAATTACAACCTACTATAGACAATTTTGATTGCCCTAGCAATCTTCTTCAGAACTATAACAAACACAATACATGAATACAAATATACATGAACATACAATTTTACATTTTATATATATATTCTATCTTATAATCTATATTCGTATACCCACATATATCTCTATATATAATTATTACCTCTTTATATATAATACAAAATAATAAAAAATAAATGAAATAAAAATAAATATATATATGATTATAGGAAGTATTGATGGATAAATATAAAAAAGGTTAAAATATATTATATATAAAAAGATAATACTTATATAGAGGTATATAAAGATATGAGTATATGAATACTGATTATAAGATAAAATATATATGTATTTTGTACCAACATTGTGTTGGCACATAATAATTTTGTTTAAAAATTATTAAAATAAATTCTTTCGTAAAAGAAAACGTAAAATTAAGTTTTAAGAGTTTTGAAATAAAAGTTACAGTTATTTAATTAAAAGGGGGGAGGGGGAGTTTGCTGTAGAAACAAACTAAAAGTTTCATAGAAGTTAAAGAGGTTTTTTTTTCATTATTATTAGTTAAAATGTAACGTAAACTTTAAAAATATAAATCTCTTTTCATTCGAGTTAAAGAAAGAAAAAAAGGAATCTTAAAACTGAATAGTGAGTGGGTCTTAAATTATATATATGCGTGCAACTGTAATTGTAATAAATGTATACGTATTAAATATTAAGAATAAATGAAAGTTAAAAATTAAAAAACACTCAGCGATGGCTATTAATTAAAAATATAAAACAACAAGTTCAGCGATTGGCTACTAATCACAAATGTAAAAAAACAACAGGATTAAAAAGCTTATCTCCAAAGGACTAGCTACTAATGAAAAAATTACCAAAGGAATTTGGACAACAGATATTGCTTGAGGATATCAAAATGAAAACATGCCTCATGTATAAATAGACAATTTTTTATCGGACAGTTAGTTGCATTCGAGTTGAGTTTCAGTTGCATTTGAGAGAGTTATATCAGTCAGTTTATTATGGATCCAGAATCAAAAATGCCATGTTAAAACCTTGGAAAACATATGACTTTCTCCAGCCTGAAGTCTGATGAAAACAGCCAATCTACCCGATAAAAGTGATGCTTGCGTAACAACTTGAAGCCGCTCAATATCTAATTGTCTTAAAGAAAATGCCTCGGAATAATCAGCATCAAATCTCCACAAGAAAACTTCAAATCTAACTGGTTAGAAATACTTCATTAGAAGCAGCAAACAGGAAGATGTATCTACATTCAAAATCCGAGGTAAAAACATTTTCTTATATTCATTTCTAAAGTAGCCATCGCATTTGTAAAACTCCAAGAGTCAAGTTTAAGAACTCTATAGCATACATATAAGAACTATTAATATGTGTATTTAAAATGTTGTGTGATCATGCATTAGTATATTGATGTCATTGTATTTTAAATTTCAAATATTATTTAATGCTTTCTCCTAAGATATTATAGTGTGTTAATTAAAAACGTGCGTGTGTTATATTAGTAAATAAGATTTATAAAATATTTAAAATTAGTTTAATAAATGTTAATTAAAATAAATTGTCGTAATTAAATAACTGTAACTTTTATTTCAAAACTCTTAAAACTTTTACTTTTACGTTTTCTTTTACGAAAGATTTTTATTTTAATAATTTTTTAAACAAAATTATTATGTGCCAACACACTGTTGGTACAAGATATATAATAAAATTATATGTTCATGTATATTTGTATTTATGTATTTGCATTGGGTTTGTTATAGTTCTGAAGAAGATTGGTGGGGCAATTGAAACCTCAATAGTGGACATAAAAGTAATAAAGAAAGTAAATGATATTAATTTTATCTGGTTTATAAAAATCTAACACTTTTATCAAGAATAATGTTTTCAATATTTCTGATGAATACTTAAAAAACAATTTTTAAAATTGTTAATTTATAGTAAAATTTTCAAATACACAGTGTAATTTTTTTAAATAGTCTAACCAATGAAATATATAAATTTGTAGCAGATTCTTTGATAAAGATGTAAATATAATAATCATAAGAATACCTCTGAACAATTAAAAATTTATTCCTACATTCTAAAAAGTCTATTCACTGTTCACAATTTTTTCCAACTGCAGAAAATGCACTTACTGGCTTGACAATTTAAAAATATTAATTTATTCTTATTATAAATCAATTACATATTTTCATAGAGTTCAGCCAATTGTTATATTTATCATATATGTATTTTTTATTTATACATATCTGATATTTATAAATACCTCATAATATAACAATAGTGCTTTTTGCCTATGTACAAAACAAAACTCAAATAAACTAAAAAAAAATCCAAATTCTAATAAGTTTTAGTATTTTGCTTTAAAGTAACTAGCCCATGACCAACCCTAAATAATGACCCAATAATGATCCTCACTACTCACAATTACCAAGCTGATGAGTAATCCCTTCACCTTCATTGTTGTCTTCAATGGGCTACTGGAAAGACTGTTTCCTTGCAATAGGCAACTTAAAAACTTTTACAATTACTTTTTATAAATACTATTTATTTAAATTATACCAAGTATTAATAAGCAATTAAAAAAGTACCAATCAAACTGAAAAGTTAATTACTATATGAACATTCTATTTCACATGATAAAAACATTGCCAGACTTATGGTGTGTTATTAATGTTTCTAAGTATAATATACTTCATCATAAATTCCTTTGACATCTCACGGTTATTTTGATGCTCTAATGCATGATCACAACAATATTATGTTAAAGAAAATCTCAGCTTTTAATTTAAAACTATGATGATTTAAAGATAAAAAGATCAATAGTTTCATTCTCAACTGGCTTCGTTTCACATCAAAAGATTTTAACAATAATTAAATATCTTGAATAAAAGAGATAAAAAGCATAAACAAGTATATTAAAATAACAATAACTAAAGATTTTGAAAGAGACCACATGCGACATGAATGGATAAAATAAAAAAGATTGTTGTTGTGATATGGAAAGGCTAATGAAACTAGTAAACTTGGAGAAATTTTCATCCTGTGGTGAACTACAATGATTGAAAACGATAATAGTGATGGCTCAAATGAGGGCAACATTACAGCAATCATTTAATAAGCAGTTAGACATTTGTTGACACTTAGAAAAGCCACTGAACATTACTGATGACATTAAGAATACACCTATTTTAGAAAGAAAATGTTTTGCAGATTTTGCATAAACAATAGTCAGAAAGAAATTGATTATTTCTTTTCAATAAAGATGATGCATAATTTTGAATTAAGGCATTGTTTACAGATTTTAGTGAAACAATAGTCAAGTGTCTGTTAGATTTTTTTGCACATTTGCACAGGTGATAAGTATCAAAAATTGGTAAGTGGAGGTTTTTGTGAGATTATAATTGAATAGAAAAAATAAAACCAAAGAAAATGAACTTTCTTGATCAAAATAAAGTCAAAAAAAAATTTTCTGTGCATGTTTCAATTGAAACAATACTTTATTAAAGAGGTGGCATTTAAAGTGACAAACAGTTGTTTTTTTTGTTTTTTTTTTATAATAAAAAAAACTAAAAAAAAATAGATACTGGGAATTATGTGTAATTTTCTAGCAAATAAATAAATAAATTAAAATAATCACTTTGTGTATGTGTTTTGTCAAATAATTCTACAGATGGTTTTACAAACTTCACACAATTTTAATGAACAATGAAAGTAGATAAATAAAACATTAATTCTTAATGCCATAGAATATCAACATACTGTAGTAACCTTTTACTTTTTTTAAAAAAAAATTACTTACTATAATTGTTTTATATTTTTTCTTCTTATTTATTTATTTAATTACTTTGTACAAGTAAATACACATTTACCAACATAATTTATATATTTTTTTTTATCAAAAAATTTTATTGTGAGCTCAAAGAATTACATTATTGCAATAACAGAGTTACGTTGTTAACAGACACTATAATAAAGGTTACATAACCCAATACCAACGGTCTGGGCATAAAAAATCAATTGTTCAATCACAAACTGTCAATTGCTACAAGGCTCCATGTATGTAGCATTGTAGATGTATATTGGAGCTAATTTTTTATCTCTGTTTCTGATAGCCTGAAGTTTTGCCAGAAGTAATTTCTTATGGTCAACCAAGATATGGCCATAAATGAATGCGCACCTAATTGACCAATGGGCAAACAGCAGAAAAGTTATGATTCTTATGGATAGAAAGATCCCATTGGATATGATAGAAATCAGTCTGGTGAGGAGAGGCACTCTAGTTTTGTATATGGATGCAATAGTCTCTGTCACATTGGAGTGATGTACAATAGCTCAGAATATGTATTATTGTGTCATCACACCATTTACATAAAGGGCAGACCAGGTAAAGCATGAAAACCCTCTATGATAGATCAGAAAATGTCATATGGGCAGAGCACTCAGGTTTAATTTAATTAGAAAATCAAAAAATTTCGGTTGGAGATGCCACTGTTTAAACTTTTAATGATTGAATGATTGGGAAGGGTTAGGAGTGATGGGATTGGGGGGGGGGGAATTCTTCATTAATTAGGTGGTATGCATCATTTTTATTCTTTTTGTTTATATATTTAATTAAATTTCTAAATTGTTTAGTGTCTGATAATTGTAATATCATTTCTGAAAAATTGCATATAACATTTTATTTAATTTTGTTTACATAACACACATTACTTTATTAATATTATAAGGAGGGAGGGAGAAAATCTGCTACCTGTTCATTAAAACTACACAAGTTTTTATATTAATATTGCTTTAAACAAATAAATTCATACTTGTATAACTGATTTGAAACAACCCCCCTCCCCCTCACCATTTATTAGTTGGTATTTGCAGTAATAATTCCATGGTTCTCCCAAGTATCATTGAATGTCCCTTAGCACCTATTAAACAATTGCTGAGTGTCTTATCCACTATTAAAGTAAAATGTATACACTTTTTCTTTGAACAGGCTGAAAATAATTGAAACATTAATGATGTTTTTTTAATATATATAAATAAGTGTTTTACTGATAGTTTTATTAAACTTTTACATTTAAAGTGGTGTTTAAAAAGAAGACATAATAAAACAGCATTAGAATTCCAACTATACATTCTACTCAACAGTACTTAAGTTCCTTCAAAAAAAATTTCATAATCTATGTTCTTAATTAAATGGGTTCCATTTTTTAAACTGTAAACCTGTCTATGTTTGTCTTTTGATTTTATATATATATAATATTTGTATATTAATGACTAAAATGCTCATTTGATATATTAAATCAGCTATCATTATAATGATTTAGTAGGGAAGAAATGACATCCATTATAATTGGGACAAAACAGAAAATAGAATACTGAAAAAATACCAAGATACACATATTAATTAACATAAACTAATCATAATTATATTTTTATAGAAATAATTTTAAATAAAATATTTATGTTAAAAACATAACTATTGTTTAATCAAAATTATAATTATTTAAAAAGATTTTTTTTTAAAGAAAAAAAAAGATACCCTATCAATTTAGCTCTTTTAAAAAAAAATTCTAAACAATATCATTTATTTCTTATACTAAAATTAATCCCATCTACTTATAGCTGAAATAAACTATATAATTTTCATGAAAATATCTATACACTGAACACTTAATTTTTGTAATAAATATCAATAGAATGGTAGACAAAGAATCTTACTTTAAAACTTGAAATAGCTGGTTATTATAGAATCTTAATAAAAATGGATTGACTGCGGTAACGACTTAGCACATTTGTTTGAATTCCACATATCAAGTTTCTTTTTTTTTAAAAAAAAAAATCGGTATATTTATCTCATATAAAAGTTTTATTTACTAGCAAAAAAATATAGTAGAACAAAACAAGAAATTTTAAAATATATACTTAATAATTAACACACGCAGAAAGTTAATACAAAAAAAAAAAAAAACAATTCTTAATGTTCAAATATGATGAACAAATGACATTCAGTTTAGTCTTCTTGTAGATAACAAATTGCAGCATTCATTACTGCTAATATCAGCTTGCTTCAAGGATAATAAATTTACATTTTCTGTAAATTTTAAATCGATTTGCTGATCCTGTTTAAAAAGCTTCATTATTAAGCAGTACTTCAAGTAGTTACAAAGGTGAAATGTAACTTTTCAAAATTTCCTGCATTGCATCACAAAGTAAAATTGTGGTAGGTATATCTACTTTGCAATAACAATTATACAAATCATATGTTATTTATAAAATATTATGGAGATAAAAATAATTTTTATCTGTAAAGTTATAGCACTTAATTCAGGGATCAACATTTTACAGTTCATGCTCCAAGTGAGTTCACCCAACTTATATACTACCATTCAATTTCTGTATAAAACACAGTATGCTATAGATAATCTAAAGATATAGCAGAATTAGATTATATTTTGAATATAAAAAAAATGTACTTCAAGATTGCAATGTTCTTAATAGATTCATTAAAGAAAGTGATCATAAATTAATGAGATGTAAGATATATCTAAATACAAAACTAGAGGAACAAAAACTATTTAAAAGGCAATATTAATAGTTGATATTCCTAACTATCAGAAATATACCAATAAATTCAAATTAGAACTTGCAAATCATTTTAAAACAGACTTTGAAAATGGATGATACTTGACTGAAATCCATATGAAAGTAACATTATTAAATTGCCAAAAAAGATAGTTATAAAAAATCAGCAATTTATTAATAAATTTCAAAGGAGACAAGACAATGTATGATGAAAAAAAGTAATATAAAAAATATTTAAAAATAATCATTAAGAAGAATTAAATATCTAAAATTTTGTAAAGCTGTATAAAAAAATAATAATAATATAAAGAAATACAATTGTGAATTGGCAAGGAAAGCTATAGAAGAAACTAAAAATTCCAAAAGTGAAAAAAACAACAATAATATTTTGGTATTGGAAAGTTGTTTCACCAATAAGAATAAAAAAAGAAACTATTATTAAAAAGAGATGATATCATGAAATATGTTGAAGACTTCTATAAAAAATTATAAATAATATTTACTGAGGCTATAACATCGACAATATGCGTATAAAATGCGTTAGTAGGGACCTCTACAGGTATTTTAATCACAAGCTTACGCTATGGAAGAAAAGAGGGTTCTTTTCTTCCATAGCGTAAGCTTGTGGTTAAAACACCTGTAGAGGTCCCTACTATCGCATTTTATATGCATATTGTCGAGATTATAGCCTCAGTAAATATTACTTACGTAATCAATGTGCGTTTAATAAATTTATAAAAAATTATAAAGTAAATCTATGAAAAAGAGAAAAGCTCCAGGAAATAAAAGAAATAGAAAAAATAATGGCAAAACTGCATATCAAATGTCTAAATGATAAGGATACACTAAATGATTGAAAAAATACAGTAGTAAAATTGATATGTAAGAAGGATAATAAAGAAAATAATTAGACATCAATCTTCTATCAATTCCATGGAAAATCTTATTAAAAATAATTAAAACTCACGTGCAAAAACTTTGCATTCTAGTCAATCTAAGAACAAGTTGTATTTAAAAGTGCTTTCAGCATAAAATATCATATCAAATAAAATTGAGAGAAATTATAGAAAGGACCAATGATTATGAATTGCTATTATGCTCTGGATTTTTAGATTAATAAAGGATATTTAATTCTATAAGCATTTCTACAATGATTAAAGCTTTGAATCATCAAATATAGAACCAGGATATTGTCAAATTCTGAAGAATATTTAAAAATACAACAGCAGTGATTAGATTACATGATTACATTAAGATTAACACCAATAAAGTGTATGATAGGATGATTCCATATCTCCAAAATTTTTTACAGAAGTTTTACAATAAGTATTCTATGGACTACAATGGAAAGTAGCTAGAATAAAAATGCATGGAGATTATATAAATCATCTAGATTTTGCAGATGAAGTGCTTGTTTATGCAAGTAATACTTTACAGCTTTAGGAAATATTGCAAGAGTTATTAGATGAAAGTAGAACTAAAAATATATGCTAAACAAAACTACAATAATGTTCAATGGATTTTCTTACAAGAAAAGAACAAAGAGTGATAATGATAAATTAGAAGTCCACAACTACAAATATCTCAGATTATTAATGCAGGTGGAAATAAAATGAATGAAATTAATCATAGAATTAATCTTGGGTGGACTGTTTTTGGTAAAAATAATACTGAAGGATATGCCTTTGTGTTTGAAAAGGAAGACGTTTAATAGATGTGTTCTATCAGTTTTTACATATGGATCTGAGACTTGAATACTTAATAGAAGAGCAATGCAGAGAATTCAAACCATTCAAAATATGGAGAGATGTTGAAAATAATAAGAATGAATCTAAAGTTAAATATTTGGGTGAGACAACAAATAACTATCATTGACATTATTGAGACATTTAATAAACTGAAATGGAGCTGGACAGAACATATTGCTAGTTTCAAACTGAATCTCAAGAGATTTTAAAAAGCCTAGAAAGAAACCGCATGCAGGATGGATAGATGAAATAAGAAAGTTTATGGACTGGAATGTGGAGAAAGCCATGGATCGGAGAAACTGTTTAAACATTTAATGGTTAAAATGATTATGATAATAAATAAACATTATTACATTGTGAAAAAAATGATAAAATTCAAGTTTAAATATTGCCTCAATAGCGAATCTGTTTATCTTTTTTTTTCACCAGACTTAATATTTGAATTTAAGTTTGTTAATGAAAACAGAAATAATTTTTCAATTTGAATCAATCAGATGCTGCTTTTTTTTTTTTTTACTTTCTATCAATTTCAAAGGATGAACAATGACAAATTCTAAATTAATTCTCAAAATTATATAAGTGAGGAAAATATCATAGACAGAATGTGTAACAATATTTTTTTTTTTTTTAATTTACTGAATTTGAATTATATTTTTTATAAGATCCAACTCTTTCATTTTATAATCAGGCATTTAATGTATTAACATTAATCTATCATTATGCAAAGTTTGTTACACTATACATTGACCATCTCTGATTATATTTATAGTTTATTGGTAATCATGATTAATCTTTTCATATAATTTATATATAGACTTCCATGACTGGAATAAGCTCAAAGGACATAAAATTTCTGATTTTCAATAAAGAAAATATTGCATAATTTTAGATATTTCTTTAACTAAAACCAGTATTATCAAATTTATGAAATTTTACCAGAGAATGAATGTTTTTAATAGAGAAAGTGTTTTAGTCTCTAAAAATTATAAAAATCATAACAGAATTAAAGCTACTTTTTGCTTTTATTATTTATATTAAAGATCAGCTTTAAATTTAGCTAAATGATTTTTTTAGAGGGATAGGCATTTTTACTTATATAATTGAACAAGATTTATACATTCACAATGCTGATATATATTATTAGTGGATACAAGTGAATACATATTAGTATCATTTACAAATGTATAATCTTAAAGGATCTGTAAATGAACTAAATACTGTTGACACCAAAGGGATTATCTAATATAAATCCTCCATCAGTCCAAAATATTTTACTGCTAGAAGTCTATACCATGGGGTGAACTTTGGAAAAATGCATATATATATATATGTGTGTGTGTGTGTGTTATTTCTACTTTTTTAATCAGTAATTGATCCATTATTAATAAAAATAATGACACTAATAAAATATCACATAATCTATCACGTGACCTCAGCTTACAAATTTCTGATTATATTGTTTCACCTTCTTTATGCCATTTATTTTAAACTTTACAAAGCAATGATAGTTGCCAGATGACAGTGCTTAATAAACTCCCAGGTTACTTTCAATCTTATAGCTTTCATAAGTGAGGAGCTGCAACACGATCTTTAAAATCTAATGCATCTTTCCTCTAGTTATACCAACAAGCTACTAGTTCAAGCTGAAAACAAATAAATGTATTCAATGAAAACCAACTTGCATGTATAGTCATACGGAACTGAATCAAGTTCAATTTCAATATATTGTGGTATAGTTAGTTCTCTATCCTGTGGCTAAAATACAAAACTCCTCACTGATGAAAGCCATAAGCTTGAAACTAGTCTAGGGATTTGGGATAAGAAAGCACAAGATAGGGATTTACTAAGCACTGCCATCTATAAACTATTATTGTTTTCTAAAGCTTATAATGTGGCATAAAGAAAATGAAAAAGTATGTTCCTAAAACAGCAATATGTAAGCTGAAGTCATATGATAGATTGCGTGATATTTCATTTGTGCATATCAAATCATGGTCACCGTATATAAAGTTGAGTTTAGTTATTAAAAAATTAAGAACACCATAATATATAAAAATTCAATTCTGTATGACTATACAGGCAAGTTGGTTTAGATTGGATGCATTTATATGTTTTTCAGTTTGGACTAATAGCTTGATAATATAACATAGAGATAAATAATAGGAGCTGAAGGGAAGGTTCATTAGATCCTAAAGGTCCGGTTGTACTGTACCAAAATCCAAAGCTCCTCAATGATGAAACCCATAAGCTTACACTTAATCTGAGAATTTGGATATGAAAGAATAGGATAGGAATTTATTAAGCACTGTCATCTGGAAACTATAATTTTTTTCTAAAACATACAGTGTGGCACAAAGAAGATCAAAAAGTATGTTAGAAATGTTGACTGAAAAATTAATAATACAGCAGTATTTTGAATTGAAATAACCATCTTCATAGTTCTTTCAATTGATTTTGGCAATTGTGTGTTGAGCCTATAATTTTGGATTAATAAGGATAAAAAATTATTAGTTACAAGAGTTCTGATAATTTCATAAAAGGACAGGAAGATCAAGTCTGATAAATATAAGAAAAAATGCTCTATTTATATTTATAATGATGACATATCAAAATTGTAAAGCTGTAGATTACAAAAATACCTTTTAGGATGCTGTTAATAATTACAATATTAGTACTTAAATAATGTCAATGAGAATTAATATTACTCAACAATATAGACTAGTATATTAACAAGTTTACATGATATTAAAGTAATGTTAAATGTCATAATTTATTCATTTATTCAATTGATAAAGTTCTACTTTCCAGAATTAAAATTACTTCAGATTGCATTGGAATTTCCTTAAAAAACTATTAGATTTGATGTCAAAACAAGATAAAAAATTCTCAAAAATAAGTAAGTGCACTATAGATGGAACATGAAGATCTAGACATATACAAGTTTCTACCAATAAGTTACCAATAAATTATAGGGTGAAAAAAAGCTTCAACAAATAAATAACACATCTGACAATTAAAAAAAAACATTATTCTAATCCCTTCAACAACATAAAATTTAAATGATGGTTATACTTTTAAAATAAGTCAACAAAAAAAAGTGCAGAAAATATAATCTTGTGTAAAGATTACATTTAAACAGAAAAAAACAACTATTTCATTCCAAATAATCAGAATAATTATTTATTTATTTCATTTTCATCAATTAGGTCAATCCTAAAACTTCTACAAACAAAAACTATACTCTTCACTGGCTAACAGATAGGTGCAAAATGTGTTGATATAAAAATACATAAGGTCAGTTTTCACTATATTCAGATGACCACAAAAAATCATTGCAGATTATCAATACATTCAGTCAAAAGCAATAATAAAATTAATTTGTACATCATAAAAAAAAAAAAAATTGGTCAATTTTTGATGCTTGTAAATAAAATAAACTTAGTAAAATTTTGAAGATGAAAAAATAAAAAGATCTCAAAATGTAATAAGTTTGAATAACCTGCAAACATATAATAATTTTTGAAAATATTTTTTCATCAATTTTTACCAAACAGATTGGTCTTAAATAATGAATAAAAAACACTTTTTAATATTTTTTTTAAAGCCAGAATATTATGTGATTAGTCATAGTGTAGAAATAAATTTTCCATTGATAAATGTAATTATATGATAAAAAGCAAGTCCCACATATCAAACTAGTTCATATATTTCAAGTCTTTCTGTCTTTTGCTCTACTTTTCAAATTACTCATAGTTATTTCCCTTTTTAACATCATACTTTTTTTTTCGGCCATTTCTTTTTCTTATAACTTCTATAGTCTCTTCTAATACATCTTTTATAATTCCTTTATGTAATCCAATTCTTCAGAATCTTAACAAATAGTCCTTTTCTATTTAATTTTTTTCAAATGTTTGATTTTATTTTGTGACTTACCTTCTTCATTTCTCTAAAACTACATTTCTTAAACTATTTAATCTTTTCTTTTAACTTTTTCTAACTGTCCATAATTCTGATATATATAAAGCTATACTCTATAAAACTAAGAAGTCGTTTTCTTAGAACTAATTTCAATAATCCATACAAGAATTTATTCTTATTAAAAATTGGTTCAGGCATTGCATTTCTTACTCCAATATCTATCATTACTACTATCAATATTTATTTATAATTTTCTTTCAAACATTTACTTTTAATTTTGTCTTTATTTTCAACATTTTAGTTTCATTACCATTTGTTTTTATTGCTAACTTTTTACAAGCTTTGTCAATCCAACACAATATTTTAATGAGTTCATAGTTACCACCTGCAAGTAGTGCCATATCATCAGCAAATCTTCACAAGGTTCATTCTTTTCTTATCAAAACATCATTTATTTTAAAAAAAAGCTTATCTACATATATATATTAAAAAACTAGATAGTCAATATCCTTGTTTTATGATTTTTTCAAATTTATTATTTAAATTAGAAGATTATTGGATTTTGCATACATAAAAGTCATATACAATATTTGTCTATAAATATCTTTTCTCCTGATCTACATTTTTAAATTTATTACTTTATTAAAATGTCTTTTCATAACTAATAAAATAAATATTAACTTCTTTTTCTTTCTATTTATTTGAACATTCCAATTGCAATTCTTGTCGTCGTCCCCCCCCCCCTTCTCTAAACCCAAACTGTTTCAGAAGTGAATGTATCTATTTGAAATCTATTTACTCATTTGCATAGAAAATTAAGATAATTGTAAAATTCTTTCATTTTAGTGAAGTAGCCTCCCACCCCGAGTGCAATCAAACTGTTGGCCATTCTTCTCAAGCATAAATTACATTACAATATCAACCAATCCTCCTTCCCCATATCTTCAATAATTCAATTAGAATCTTACTAATTCTCCATGTCTTGCCAATTTTTATTATATTAACACTTTTATAACTTCATCAATCATTCTTGCACAAATGATTTTATCTTTAATAATGACTTTTTTTATTCAAATAATATAGATGGAGACATATTGTTTCTATTATATAAATCACTAACATATCATCAACATAATTATAATTTTCTTTGTAATAGTGCACGTTTTCCATCAGCAATTTGATCACTTTATTTCTGTACATATTGCAAATTAAATATTTTCCACCATCAATTGACCATTTTATTTTGCACATACTGCAAATTAAATCTTTTATTTTATAAATGTGTGATTCTTTTATACCCTTCAGGTCATTCTCTCCTGGTGTTATCTGAGCCTCCTATACATAGTTCTACTTTCTGCAGAATTCACATTTTCTATCACTACAGTTTATTTATGATCTCAAGACTTTTTATTTCTTCCACTTTTTTATAATCTACTTCCTCTAATCAGGATTTTTTTTAAAATAAAAAAATTCTCACTTTTAATAAAATTGTGATAAAAGGCAAAAAATCATTTCTTTTATGGTATGGAAGTTTATTGTGCTTCAGTAAAATAGTAAACAAAAAATAGAATTTGAACACTTACTATTAGTTCCTAATCAATTTCTTAAATCAATATACTTTATTGATACCTATTTAAATTAATGCTAGTAATATAATGTAACAATAATAATAATTATGAAATAAGACTTTTACAGATGATAGTTGAGATTTAAATTGTACACAAAATAAAAATAATCTCAACTATTATTTAAAAATCCATAGAAGTCATTTGTTCTATTGAAGTCTATTAATAGCATTTTTTTCTTATTACTGCATTTGGGTAAATTAAAAAAAAAAAATCTTATATATTTATCAAAATCATATTCTAAAAAGCACATATATTTATAACCCAAATGAAGCACTGAAAAACGTTTAACATTAACTTAAATAGTTAATTGTTTAAATAATATATATATATATCGAAGCAAAGATTTTCATGGGCAAAAGATGTATTATAATTCATGAAAACTTTCAAGAATAACCATGTGGAACATTAAAAGTATATAATTACTAATGTTTTGGCAAAATATTATCTTTCAACTGGGTAAAGATGTTATTACATGCTTATTGCAAAGATAAAGAAAGTTGCAAACATTTAGCTAATTAATAATTATTCTACTTTGTTTTATAATTTCATATGCACTACTTACTTCTACAATTTCATAATAATTTTTTTTACAACTTTCTATGTCTTTGCAATGATCACAAAACAGCTTTATCTGGTTAAAGACAAACATTATTTTGCTAAAACTTTGATAATTATATATTTTAATATTCGTCTTTTGAATGATATATTTTAATATTCTATATGGTTATTACTGAAAGTTTCCATGAATTACAAAATATTTATACAGTATATGATTTTAAATAATACCTACAAAAACTATATACCTGCAATGCTTGGTAAGAGGCTGTTTGAAGATCAAATAATGAAAGTTTGTAATCGCTGTTGATCTGAGCTTCTCGTCGGATAATTTCAAATAAATCAGCTGCTCTATAAAGTTGATGTTGGGCTTCCTCTAATTCTCCTTGACCCCAAAGAGCCAATCCTAAACGATGCCTAATTTTAGCTTCATCTTCTCGTCTTCCCAATTGTTCAGCAATTTGGAGGCCTTGCTGAAGATATGTTACTGCTTGATTCAAATTCCCAAGAGCATGATGAATACGACCTAGGATAAAGAAAAAAAACTGGAAAGTCTTGAAAATAAACAACAACTAGTTTTTTTATATCTGTCCATTTTCTAGGCAACTGAAATTTATTATATTCAAAAACAATATTGTTCTTAAACAAAAGTTTCAATTACTTCATTTATTAAAGTTTTCTTTTTTGTTAGCTCATTAATTTATCTAATATAACTAAACTTTGATAAAAAGAAATGATTAAAAATATAATTTTTTATATAAAGATATGCTTTTTAAATATTTGATATACTACATTATTTTGAACAATTTATTTATGATAGCATATACAACGAAACATATTGCATTTTCCCTATAACTTGATGAAAGTGACAAACAAAGTCTGATGCTTATGAAACAAAAATCAAATATATAGATAAATCATATTTTCTCTGTAATCCAATATAAAAATAAGTTGTAAAATGTTTACCTAGCTATAATATGTCCAAGGATTTAGCATGGTTATAAATATTATTAGCAAATAATAAGACAAAATTAACTACATTAGTGGGTTTTAATGTCAGAAGATAAATATAAAATAACATTAAAATTGATAAAATTTATTTATTTGTACACTGAGGTGGATTTCCATGTTTTGTTTTGTTTTTTGATGTTGTTTTTAGAACAGGTACAAAATGTGTTAAATCTTAAAAAAGTGTAGTTTAGAAAAATATTTATTGATATTTAATAACTTTTAAATATGTTTTACCAGTTCTTACTTATGGATCTGAGACTTGGACACTTAATAGAAGAGCAATACAGAGACTTCAGACCACTCAAAGGAGTATGGAGAGATGTATGTTGGGAGTAACAAGAAGAGATCGAAAACGCAATGTATGGGTAAGACAACAAACAGGTGTTACTGACCTTATTGAAAAAATTAAAAGATTGAAATGGAGTTGGGCTGGACATATTGCTAGAAGAGATGATAATAGATGGACAATTGAAATTTTAAATTGGATTCCAAGAGATTGTAAAAGACCCAGAAAGAGACCACATGTGAGATGGATGGATGAAATAAGAAAATGTGCAGGGGTGTTGTGGAGAAGAGAAGCTAAAGATCGGAGAAGATGGATTAAACTTGCAGAGACCTTCATCCTGCAGTGGATTGATAATGGTTGATGATGATGATGATGATGACCTAAATAATCCAGTAATGAGAAAGTATATAATTATATAATTCTAATAATGCATAAAGAATTTATTATTATTGATAATGTATTATTTCTTATAATAGTTTGATATCCATAAATTTATCAGTCTAGCTATATTCTCTATGTGAACTTAAGAAATTGAAAATCAACCACCATAAATGTGTATCTTTTTTTATTTCATAAGATTGCCTAAGTCAGCTTTTTTAAAACTAGTGAAACCCAAAAAGGTCATTCTATACACAATGCATCGCTGTTTGAATAGATCAATTGTATAGAGTGAATACTTCATGTTTCCATTAAACTTAGGATTTCATAATATGATGGAAATTACTCTTCTAAGTATTAATGTTTTTAATACCATCATTCTGAGGACTAAAAAAAGTACAAAAATAAATAATAGTTTTAACAACTTAATACCAAGTGTTGGAATTTTTATTTTTTATTTTTCTGAGAGTAATATGTGATGAGATGTTTTATTATATAAAAGATACCTATAGTATACAGAAAAGAAATTACAGCATTGAGAATAAAAAATAAAGATAGTAATGTACATATCATAAACTCAGCTGTAAAATTAACAAATGCATTATATAAAATAAAATTCCATTAAACATTCAGCTTTGCCAATAATAATGGTCTAAAAATTTTAGAATATTTGTAGAAGAGCTCAATATTCACCATCATACCAAACAGGAACTACAATCCTCAACTTTAGATTGAAAGTAATATCAAGAATGGGACACTTATATCATTAATCAGTTTGTTTCACATTCTACAGACAGTATTAAGAACAGAGAAATATATATATATAATAGATTTTTAAAATATAATTTTTATAAAAATGTATTTTTCTTTCATCATCATCACAATTTTTTTATTTTGGGTACTTTTTGGTTTTATGGTATTTTATATATTTAAATTATATGAACCTATGTTGTTTAACAGTAAACATAGAAATGATCTGCAATAACTTTTATGGAAATATTTTTGTGTCCTTCCCCCTCATCCTATTCTTTTCATTTTTTATGTCAATAATTGTTAATTTTATTGCTATATTTCTGTTATATTTTAGCCTTTTTTCTTTTCTCTCCTAGAAATGCTATGTTCTAACAAAATAAAAAAGTATTTTCTATTCCATGTCAATACAAAATCATATTTTAAATATAAATCTCTTCACTATTTTTTAAATATTTATTTGATTCTAAATTCTTTTGCATTTGGCTTAAGTAATAATTGACTTTTATTGTTGTTATCCTACATATTTACATTTTCATTATCAAAGTATTTTGTTTATAAATTTTTTTAAATTTATCTAGTATATTATGTATTCATTTGTTTTTGGTGTATTGTGCTAAAATTGGTATGATTCAAGCCACCAATGTGGCCAATAAGTTAACCTTCAGTTATAAGAGTTGACTGTAAATAACTAATACTGAGTGCCTGACCTAAAGAATCATTTGCTGCCTTTTAAATTAAGATTTTAGTTTGTTAAAAACTACGTATTGTTTCTAATACAGTATTTTATATCCCTTCTCTGTGTTCTTTCTCATAATTTTCTTTGCACTTTTTTTTCCTTTTTTAACTTTATTAGTATAAAACCCAATGATCATGAGCCTCATATCATTGGTCATTTCTGTTCACTAGCTGTGAGAATGGAATTAAGTGTTTCTCAAATTGCATTTTTCATTCTTTAATGACAGATACGGCACTTCTGACTTTAATTTTTTCTCTTTTTTCCTTTGACATGTATGAAAATTAAGTATAAAGATCTTAATAGAAGGAATGCTGGGTGAACATTCAACAGGCTGTAGCTCCTTAGTTAAAGAGGCAATATAATCAGTAATGAATCATTTTAAAATTGAAATTTATGAAAAAATTTTCATTTAATAAATGAATGTATGCTTAGCAAACCTATTTATAGATCTTACTGCTACCATATATGTGTAAAGACCTAGAAAAGCTGATATAAAAATATCTTATCTTCAAAATCAGGCTACTCCACTATATTTGGCAGACATCTCATTTAAGTAACAGAAATAATTATATATGTATCAGTTGTATAAGATAGTGGATAGCTATAGTCCGAGTTCAAATCCCTTCTAAATTATATTCAGTTCACTATAGAATATTACTTGTATTTAAATATTACATATTCAGGCTGTATTCTGTACATCTCTCTTCTGTTTACTTAAATGGACTTATTTATGAACTATGCATGAGAACTCAGAGTGATTTAAGGTTAACATAGGTCGACAACAATATTGGCATCAACAAGGGCTTTGAGTGTTTCATCATCAGATTTTCAATGATATGGAAGGCTGAAGAGTTGAAGGGTGGAGAAAGTCAAAACCTGTACATTAAAATAAGATTTGCTATCTAGCACTGATTATATATATATGTGCGGGAAATGATGATCTGGACCAAATGATGAATGCTAGTTCAGCACGAAATATGTATATTGGAGATCATTCATCTTTTTCACATGTACATGATCATATATACTAGTTGTACAAAATGCAATAGATAGCTTGATTTCAAATCCCTTCTAAATTAATATCAGTAATAATGGCAACCATATAAATATTTCAATTTTTTGAAATATTGGCTTGATGAAAATATTTCAAGACCTGAAAATAAGATATTTGCCATTAAGGAAATATCAGTTTTTAAGACTAATATAACTATTCTTAATAAAACTCATCTTTCAAAGGAAAGGGTTCAGTATGATATTGGATTTGTTGTGACATCAAGCTTGATATCTTCTATTCTTGGGTTTTCTATTTTATAAAGTTAAAAAATCAATCCTTATGCTCCAACATTCAAAAAATATTTAAATTTTTTGTTAACAGGATTATTGCATTAATACACTTAAAACTCAATTTATTTATTTTTTACATTGTAACACATGCATCGACCATGGCCAGTGATTTGCATAGACAAAATAAAATTGCTGCAGAAGAACAAAGGCATTTGACAGATTAAATTATAGTCAGGATCAGAATGTAAAAGAAAATATCAAATAAGAATTTGATAGTTGCAGTTTGTTGGATGAATTGCAAATTAATATGGTAGTTGCATTTTAAAAAAAATCCTAACGAAAACATATTGATAGGAAATTGATGTTTATTCCATAAAATTACTATTGCTCATTCTATGTTTCAATAACTGGTAAGAACTAAAATGCAGTTTGGATTTTCAAGTTTTCTGTGTCAATGGGCAAAAATGAATATGTGTATTCTTGAATTTGCTAAAAAAAAAAAAAAAAAAAAATCTTTATTGGTTCATTGACAATAATGGTATTATTAGTGATTTGATTAAAAGGACATATGACTTTGTTTTGCTTGGCAAAACAATAAAATGAATGAATGGAGAGCTTCATAATAAAGGCAATTTAATTAATGAGAAGATTTACTGTAATCAATGCAACATGATAATATAGTGTTGTAATATTTTATGTTTTGATTTAGGCCTTATATTACACAATATAAAGTGCTAGTTAATCAAAATATTTAATGAGAATGGTCCGTTCCAGTAGGAGTTTGGATATTTCAAGAATATAGTTATATTTTCTGATTAACTGACCTAATAATTCTTTACAATTTAGTTTTAATTTATTTAAGAGGGCACCAAGATCTGTAGGCCCATTAATTTATCATGTTTCTACAAGGCTTATGAAGCAAATAACTAAAAGTAAGATTGGGAATTACATTTTCCATCACTTAATTAATTTATTATATGAATTTTCCCCAGGCTTTATTCAAGCATATTGGCAAAGGTAACATGCTTAATTTTAGTTATTTAGATTTTATTAAAGTTTAATTAAGACACATTAAATATTTAAACATTTATTAACAATTATTTATAACACTGAAAAGAACACTCAACCACTTAATTCAGTCAATTCACTTTGAAGGATTAAATAGCAACTGTCTCTCCTTCTTTTGTCTACATTAGAAGTTTATCATTTGAATTTAGTTCACAAATCGTTTTGATATAGATATGAATTATGATATGGCCATTAACTTACCGGTAAATTCCTTTTATGAGAAGTCGTAGTAATTATTTATGGCTTCATTCTGGTAACACTTTCGCATCTCTGATCCATATTTAGGGCAAGGCTAGATGAAGCTTTTGGTGACTTTTGCAAGAGGTATCAGTGAACAATTTATTTTCTACTTATACATGGTGATTAGGTTCAGAGTCGTAGTTCTGGGTGGAAGCATCTTATTATGGCTTCGAAAATGCTGCACACAAAGAACAGCCAGAAAAATGCAGATAAAAGCTCCACTTCTAAACTTGTCTGCTTTTTTTATTCTGACTACCATTTTGAGATTTATGAACATATCTTCTTATCCTTTGTTTTATTATCACTCAAATAATCATCTATATTCCGTTTTACTTTTAAAGTTCAAAGTTGTCTTTTTTATAACTTATTTCAGCCATCTTTAATTATTGTTAAAAGGTTTTATTCTGATGGTAATCTGTTGCGTTTGTACTTTCTTTTATTTATTTGGATTAGTAATCTGTATGTGCTTACAATCTTTCCAATATTAATGTTACTGTAATTAAATAATATTAAACACTAATAGCTTTCATTGTATGTAACAAAAAAAGAATAAATTATACTAACTAATAAAAAAAACAACCCTAATTTATGTCCGTTGACGATTTTTAAATTTTACTTTTTTCAACTTTTAAATCTTACTCAATGCTAACATACTTGTACCATAGTATGTAAATGGTCCAATATCTTCGGGGTCAGGGAACGAGAATAAAATGGTATGAACTTATTTTATTCTCAATAAGTTTTATGTATAAATTTTATTATTAGCATTACTGATATAGTGTTGTGGTGTGCGGTTTTTAAGCCCATGTTTTTAAATCTAATATGACAGGATTGAGGAATAATTCCATATTTACCTGTATCCCTGCCCATGTTTTTAGGTCTAATATGACAGGATTGAGGAATATTTCCATATTCACTTGTATCCCTACAGCAAACACATAAGTCTAACAATAAGAAGCCCAAGTCTGACCACATTGGAGCATTACTCATCCATTTTGAGACTTATAGGCTCGTGGCGACTTAGTCCATCTCCCTTTTTCTGGGACCCTGCTACAATGAGACTGACAGGCTTTTAAGGACGATCTTATCTTACTGGTATGTCAGGAGTTGGGGCTATGATTTTTCCCCTCTTCAGTATCCACCTATGCAATCATCACTGTGATTTAAAGTCTACATCAGCTGCAATCATTTTCTCTTCAATATACGTATTATAAATTTTATTTTAGATTTTTCTTTTTATCTTTATAGACCAGTTCAAAGTTGTAATCCAATTTATCATTTCATCCAGAGGCATATCCATGGTTTTCAGAATAAAATCTGGCCCAATTTATCTCCTACTACTATCTATCTGAATAATTAGTTGATGGCCATGATGATAGGGATCAAACCCCTCCCTGTATTGTTCACACTAGTCCCTCCATTTTACATCTAGATCCTCTCCCAGATACTCGTCCTGATACATGAATCTTTCTCCTGGAGATGGCAATCTAAAGTGTGATAATTTCTTTTTTGCTTTAGTTAGCAGTTTCATATACTATTCGTATCATATTTATGTTGGTCCATAACCATTAAGGTGTTAATTTGGACTTCACTCCTTCGATTCGGAATTTTATGCATATTTTATGCATTCTGTTCTTCACCCCCAGACTTGTTGCTGTCAAATGCACTAAAGAATGCTGCCATTTGTTCAACCATTTCGCATCTGGTGCTATCACTAGGTGTACCACTGGGTTGGTAAAATTTCTACATGTAATTTTTATGATTTGTTTGTCCATCAATTGACATTCCATTAGCACCTGCAACTGAGCTGTACATTTTTCTTGTGCCACCTAATTTTTTTTTCCCTTTCGTGGTGGTCTTCATCCCAATAACATTTAGATAAGGCTTGCCCATTTAGAATAAAATTGTTTGGTTTTTCTAACAGGGATTCCCACCATGCCTGCACTGCTTCTTGTAAGTGGCTCAAGGCCATCAATTTCAAGTCTTCAGACATCATATTTACTGAGAAGTATCACTCCAGGCTATTTATACAGTCTCTTAGCAATTTCCCTTCATGTCCATAGAAAACATTTAATTTTAAAAATGGGTTTACTATGCTTGACATATTTTCTTTTATCTTCTATAGGTTTTCCTATTTCTTGGTCATTTTCTCTACTTTCTCGTCTATCACTTTCACTAACTCTTTCACTTAATTTCTAACCTGAGCTCATCTTTCACACTTTTAATCATCTCCACTTTTTTAAATTTTACCTCTTTTTTAAACCCTGCTAGTTCTTTTTTTATTTCTTCTTTAAAATCTGCCATTAATTCACATAGTAACTTCCTTATTAAAGGCTCCATGCCTTCGTTCATTATTTCAGATTCTGCCATGGTTTTACCATTTCCCAATTTCATATATTTTCCTGTTTAACTTATTTTTCTGTTACAATAAAACAAAACACAACTCTTTCTTTGTCATCAAAAATATAAACTCAATATCTTGGTTTTTTTTTTTGGTTTTGATAATATCTATCTATGCCAATACTCTCTCTCATCACCTTATAATCCCTGTCTATATCTGCCTTTTCTTCATACCAGATTTCGACCAATTTTATTTACATCTTTTATTTCTTATTATCTAACTTATGAGCTATTATTTTGTTTTAATAAAGCATCTTTCTTAAAACTTTTCTTCCCCAATCTACTCTTATGGGAAAAAACTTTTGAATCTCGCACAGTAACTTTTTTACATGATAAACGACTTATCTTGGGCCGTGGTTTTTTATGTCAAAGTCCTGCTTTGGGAAGCCATTGTAACATTTAACATTTTGATTAAGGCCTAATATTACACATTACAAAGCACTAGTTAATCAAATTATTTAATGAGAATGGTCTGTTCAAATAGGAGTTCGGATATTTCAAGAATATAGTTATATTTCCTGATTAACTGACATAATTTATTACAACTCAAATTGCCGACGTAGTTTTAATTTAATTAAGAAGGCTCTAGGATCTGCAGACCCATTAACTCATAGTGTTTTCTTGAGGCTCATGAAGCAAATAACTAAATGTAAAATCAGGAATTATGTTTTCCCATCACTTAATTAATTTATTATATGAATTTTCGCTAGGTTTTATTCAAGCATATTGGCAAAGGTAATTTATACAAATTCTCTAAACTTAGTAATAAAATCTAAATAACTAAAATTAAGCACATACAATGAAAGTTTTAAGACACATTAAATATTTAAACACTTATTAAAAATTATTTATAACACTGGAAAGAACACTCCCACATATAACAATATTAACCACTTAATTCAAACAATTCACTTTGAAGGATTAAATAATAAATGTCTCTCCTTCTTTCTTTTGTCTAAATTGTAAGTTTATCATTTGAATTTAGTTCGCAAATCTTTTTAATTTAGACATGAGTTATGATATTGCCATAAGTTCCTTTTACGAGGAGTCCGTAGTAATTATTTATGGTTTCGTTCTGGTAACACTTTCGCATCTCTGATCCATATTTAGGGTAAGGCTAGATGAAACTCTTGGTGACTTTTGCAAGAGGTGTCAGTGAGCAATCTGTTTCTACTCATACACAGCGACTAGGTTCAGCATAACAGTTCTGGGTGGAAGCATTTTATTGTGGCTTTGAAAATGCTGCACACAAGAAACAGCCAGAAAAACACAGGTAAAACACTTTTAAACTTATCTGCTCCTTTTATACTGACAACCATTTTGACATTTCTGCACACATCTTATCATTTGTTTTATTATCACTCGATAATCATCTACATTCATTTTTACTTTTGAGGTACAAAGTTGTCTTTTTTATCATTTATTTCAGCCATCTTTTTTATTCTGATGGTAATCTGTTACATTTGTACTTTCTTTTACTTATCTGGATTAGCAATCTATACGTGCTTACATTCTTTCCAATATTAACATTAGTTTAATTAAATAGATAATTTTAAACACTAATAGCTTTCACTGTATGTATTCAAAAAAGAATAAATTATACTAACTAAGAAAAAAAAACTAAGTTACATCCCTTGACAATTTTAAATTTTATTTCTTTCAACTTTTAAATCTTACTCAATACCAACATACTTATACCATATATATATATATATATATTTTTTTTTTTTTTTTTTTTTTTTTTTTTTTTTTTTTTTTTTTTTTTTTTTTTTTTATATTTAAAAATTAAAAAAAAAAATAAAAATAAAAATAAAAATATGACCATAACCACCCAAAAACCCCAAAACTACAAGAAAAAAAAAAAAGAAAACAACCAAAAAATTAAACCACCCAAGGATACCCAGAATACTAAAACAAAACAAATAATTTTTCTTTTAAATTGAGGATGTGAAAGTGAAGTGAGAGAGTTATGTGGTTTTTGTTTATTTTTTTTTGTGTGTTTTTTTTTTTTTGGATTTGGGGGTTTGTTTTTATATCTATGGTACAGTGTATAAAATTCCCATTTCAGATCTAGAGTAGACTAAGAATAACTGCTTTTGAAAGCAAAGAGTAAGAATATATAAGAGCTTGGATGATGTTGTTAGTAAAAAAAAAAAACTTAAGGTAACTAATATAATCAAACTGCAATAAAGATAGTTATTTAGCATGGATTTGAAAAAATATCGCAATCTTACCTTATCCACAGATGGCAACTTACATGTTCAATTAAGTTTCTATTCCTTAAAATATTTGTTATACGAACAGCAGCTACTTCAATCTTAGACTTTATTGACCCTTTGTTGATAAGCATTATCCTACATTCAGGTCTTGAAAATTTCTACTAAGCAAAACTTTTATATTCCATGTAACTATATTTTTTAAGATTTGAAATATTTATTTTATCTTTATTATTACTATGCATTTTTCTGTCATTACTGTTTATTGATATCACAACTGTTTTCATCACTTAACTGATAAATTTCTTAGATATAGCACCACAACACATTTTGCAAGATTGGATATTTTTATTCCATCTTTTCTATGACTATTTCATCTATAGCCATTAGCTAAATAAAAATTCCTGTCACATATTAAATTCCAAAGCATTCATTATTGATCATCCTGACTCATGAAAATTCACAACTAAATATTCTCAGGGTGCTAAACTGTCCCTAAAATTACTTTCATAATATGTAAGACTTCACATTATCATATACTCTTGCATACAAGAAAAAATATATATTAATGAATAAAAATTTCTGTGCATAAAAGATGAAATATGTGACTACACAATACATTATCCAATGTTATACACAATAGAGAAATGATTACTGTATTAAAAGCTTATGAGAAAAAGATCTTATATTAATTTAATCACTGAAAATAATAAGGTTAAAAAAAGATAAGAGAATGAAAAGATATGAGAAACAAAAAAAAAAAAAGGATAGTGAAGAATTACAAAATACTGTTTGCTTTGGAAACAGCTATCTAGCCTTTAATCACAGAAATGCATGTAGCTATTCATAACTGGCACTGTTCATTAATTATTCACAATTAATACTCGTAATCAAAGATTATTCCATCAATGACCATTTATGAGTCCTATCAGTACCTTGAGATCAGCCCTCAATTCTTAATAATATACACTTATTAATATATATATATATGCTGTATATCATTAAAAGCAGTCATTTAAACAATCCCAATATCAATCAGCAATCTCAATCTGTTGTCAAGACAACCCCCTTTTAGCAATATATATATTGTACCCTTTATATCGTCGATATACCCCATCATAAAAAAAAATGGGAATAAAATGTTGAAATATATAATTTTGAATTTTATTAAATTAAAGAGATAGGTACTTATTAAGATAGGAAAAGTAATTCTCAATTTAGTTATCATGATGTTTGAACTTAGGTTTAGTTAATTTAAAGTCATATAAAGGATATAAATGCTGGGTAACATAGTTGATTACAAATGTAAATAAAAGATAAAATAACAAACTATAAATTTATTATGGTTACAAATAAGTACACGGATGATAGCATTTAAAATTATAGTAAAATTCAAATCTAATGTACATGCGCTTTTTACAAATGTTAATAATAATAAATACTTTGATAAACATAGCGCTATATAAATAAATGCCTCATTTACATATGTTTAGTTTCATTTAAGAGTGACGTTTCGTAAATTTTAGATAATTTTGTTGACGTCATTCATTCAGACATAGTAAACAGTAATTTAAAGTGATTGATTTATCCTCACGCTTTCATATCCAGTACTTAAGATTTGCCCATATATAAGCATTTGGGTTGAATGAATAAGTGGATTCATTTATTCGTTCGCAAAGACTTTATCTTGTGTTGGAAATGAAAGTATTCATTTATTATTATTAACATTCGTAAAAAGCGCATGTAAGTTAGCTTGAAAGGCTAATCTTTAGTTTATTACAATTTATAAACATAGCGCTATATAAATAAATGCCTCATTTACATAAGAAAAGATAATGTTTTTTTTATTATTGTAACTATCTAAAAGGTAAAAAAGGGAAATGTAAATTTTTCTATATTGGTTTATAATTTTATTACTATTGTTATCTTAAAATAGCTGTTGGTTAATATATATATATATTATAATATCTTGTAAATAATATGATTTATTGTTGTTTTGAAAGTAAACTTGAGTATTAAAAGTTGCATTTCTTTTGTGGAGTAATTGTCACTACATCACATGAACTCAAAGTATACAGTTTGAGATTAAATAAGAAATTAATCCAGTTTAGAACAATATAACAGTCAATTAAGCACACATCTCTTAAAACAGATTTTAATTTACTGTAAATTGCTTTGATTATATAAGTCATTGATGATATTACAAATTATTAAAGTATGCTTAATTATAAGAAAGTAAATCATGAATCACTTATTATTGAAAGTATCCAATCTAATTACAATTTAGATAACAATATTAGTTTAATATTAAGTATTAGAGAACATAAATATAAATAGTAGTACAATTTTGATTATAGATTCAGATTATAAGTCTTATTGATTGACACACTACCTATAGAGTTCAGTAAAATCCCTCTTGATATTTCATAGGTGCATTAAATAACTAATTAAAAATCAATGATTATCCTGAGATCTCCTTAATATAAAATTATTATTATTTTTGCTAATTATAATCCTATAAAAGTAATAATAATAACATTCAATATACAATAACATGATAGTATAATTTCTTCATTAGTTAATTACAAGTTAATAATTATAGATGTTTTATTATAATTATTCTATCGTGATTGTTAGTCATGAGAGTATGTAGATACTAAATAAGGAGGAGTGTCTAGGTATTCTCATGCCATTGAATAAATACTTTAGTATTTATTTAAGGTTAAAGGGTATGCAATCTTGTTGATAGGAGAGTCTCACAATTGTTATAATTGATTAATCATAGTTAAAAATGGTAAGTCCATTAAATGATACCTAGTTAGTCATAGGATAGCTTAATGTAGGAACTTGATCTACTAGGGATCATCCTCCCTACTGACAGGGCACTATATATATATATTATAACCTAAACAACAATAAGGTGGCTGGTTCACTAAGCAATCTGATCCAAGGTTACATGCACAGGCACCATATAACATGGATTTTTAATCCTACCCGTCCTGCCAGAATGTAGATAATACCAAGGCTAAATACAATTAGTAAAATACAAGCTTCTTACTATAATTAATATATATATCTATCTTCTCTTAGTTCTTAAAAATATCTTGATCTCAAATATAGGCTCTTTTAACTTTTAAATATCTTATGTTCTAGAAATATTGTATTAATTTTAAATACAAGTTCTTTTATAAGTTTAAAGTATCTTAATCTCAGATTTTAAAACATATGTGTCTCAAATATGGGTTCTTTTACAAGTTTAGGATATCTTGATCTTAAGGTTCAAATTTGGAATAAAATGCACTTGGAAGAAAATGTTAATGATAATACTTTAACTTCTTACTAAAATATGATTATTATTATTAAACTAAACATGGAATATTTGGCATTTCTTTTAGTTTATTTTTGGAATCTTGGTATTTTAAAAAAATAGAAATGAAACCACATAATAACAGAATACTCAAATATTTAAATAATATATAATTGATAACTTGAAAACATTTTAAAATACTTTACAATTATTAAAATATAATCATTTCATTTCTACTGACCATAAAACACAAAAAGATATTATTTTCTGATGTAAATTTGAATAAGCAATATCAAAATAATGTCAAAGGCAGTAAGGACATCTTTTATGCTGCCAACTACACAACAAATGCATTTGAAATAAGGTAAATAATATAACATTTATCTTCTAAGAATGCAGGTAAAATAATTATCGAGCAAAATGAACGGATAAATACTATGTGATCATTGAAATTTACTCATAAAATAATCATTAATGCAAATCATTAAAGTAGATTTTCTGATAAATAGATATGCTTAAGCAATGATATTATAATGACAATGAAATAAAAATGTATTTAATTAATAACAAAATATTTATTTACAACATATAATAATCCACATAATAAAAATATTTATTTAGTATAATTATTATTAGTTCTTTTAATTTACTATTTATAATTTGCAGATGTTATTAACTAATATTGGTGTATCTTTCTTAAAACCATTTCTACAATTTTATCATGTAAGTGATTTTTATAGTCCTCTTATTTACAATCTTTATTTACCAACCCACGACCTATAACATAAAACAATATATTTCTATGCCTTTGTTTAGGCTACTAGGAGATAATACACACTTTACTTAATCAAAATAGTATTAAAATATCAGTGTGGAGACATTTAACAAATATTAATACACTAGCAACAAATATTATGCAATATAAAAACACTTATAACGTAAACAATACCTATGTTGGGGAAAGGAAGTAACTATGATCAACATTGATAATATACTTTAAATAAAAAATTATAGTGGAGCTAATAATAAATTGTAAAGCTGAACATGCCTGTGGATATACACTAAAATACATTCTAATATTGAAATTCTAGGCATAGTGGACAAGGGAAATATAAGCTAGCAAAAATACTATCAAACACTCAGTGCTACATGCATATGGTGTTGATGAATAAGTGAGCCACACCCTTTTCCATGGAGTGGCTAAATAGACATAAAAATAATATTACATCTATTTAAAATTGCCTCAAAAATACTACCAATAATAAAAGCATGGAGTTAATAATAATAATAATAATAAATATATAAATAATTGTTCATCTCACACACACATACTAAAGGCACATAATTCATTCACTCGGTTTAAGATTATATGTATACCAACAAATCTGTTATTGCATAAAGGTAACATTTTATGTATACACTATTTAAAATTCTCATACCCTTTATAATATTTACAACATTTTCAGCCATAAAATACTTTTCATAAATATACACAAGGCTGTTATACCTTTGGGTACAATCATTTATAATTTTAAATGCTCATTTGGAAAAAAACTCCAGAATAATAAAACTAAAATATAAAACTATCTACAGTATATTTTACCAACTCCATTTCTGGAACATCATTCATACAAATATTTTTATAATATAATAATTAATAATAATCATAATATAGCTTATAAGCTAATGATTATAATACTTCTAAAATACTATACAAAACAGTATATTCTTACAGACTGTTTCATCTGTTCTATCCCATAACTATCACTGTGATAACTTTAAACCCCCTCGAGTATACATATATATCTCTATAAACACTGTTATATATGTATCCATATATATATATATACGTGAGTATAAACTGTAATGTATAATTGATTTTTATATTTAAAAGTTTAGATCTTTTTAAATTTATAAATTTGTGTATTTAATATTTACTAAGGCTGTAACCTCAAGAATGTACACATAAAAATGCGATAGTAGGGACCTCTACAGGTCATAACCACCAGCTTATGTTTTGGAATTTTATTCCATTAGTTTCATAGAGAATCTCATATGTGTATGCAATTCCACATAGGACCAGCTTACATATATAACGAAATGTTCACTAAAAGATTTTCTAAATTTCTAACTTTAACATAAATATATTGTCAATAAAAATCATGCCACATTACCTGTTTTAAAATTGCGTATAAGCTAAATTTAAATTTGATAATAATAATTTTAAGTATAACTTAGTTCAAAAGCAAATGCAATGAAGAAGCACTATTATAGTTCCCATTGGGAATTGAGTTGGTTATCCCAAGATAAAATTAGATGATAAAAAAAGTTAAACAATAATAAAGTCAATTTTGTAAATTTTAAAACTAAACTTGTAACAAGCTAATGGATTTACCTGCTGTCATCCAGCTGGTGGGAAAATATAATATAGGAGTAGAAAAATAGTATAAATACCCTACATTTGGCAGTGCAAAATATTCTATTCTATATTTAAAAGTGTGTTACTACATGAATCCATGCCAGTTTGAATCTTAAAATGAGCAGGTAGAAAGGTGGCATATTTGCCATTTCTTCCTACAGAAGAACGATTACCTTCAGCCCCATCCTACATACTGCTATGGCATGTGTTCATCATCATTACCGGGATGGAGATTCCCAGCTACAGCCTGTTGCCAAGAAAAACTTCACCAAGCAACCTATCTAAAGAAGAGTGCCACAACCCCTACTCCAAGTGTTAGATGACTAACCTGCAAGAAGAGATTGGTAATAATCTTCATAAACTGCAGAGCTCTAAAAATTAATTTCTATTCTATCCTTTAGAATATCAAACTAGCTATTGTAATCTATGAACGTTCAGTTAAATTATTAATTTCTTATTAAATTTAATCATTCTAAAATTAAGCTGTAAACTTGCCACTTGTAATAACTGTATTCAGTTTTTATTCTAAATTCTCCTTATAAACTACGGTCTTGCCTATAGTTACTGTTGTTAATTGTATTATTTCATTTATTTAATATATATGTTATAATATGCCAATATTTTGAGATAGTGAGTAATTTTTTTTTTTTAAACTTTGAGGAGAGAAGATTAGAAGCTCTCCAGCATAAGACTGCTCAATGCTCTTTAGCATCTATCAATCACTGTTTCGAAATCTTATTCTAAGAGATATAACCGATTGCTATGTGCTCGCTATTATCAATATTTACTCATCTTAATATTTATATTATGTTTTTCAAGGTTTGCATGATTCATGCTTATATGTATTAATTAGATGACAGTCAGGGATGATATTAAAAATATATTTGTAAATGTTGATAAGGCCATGAAATATACTTCTCCTCCCTAACTTGATTATTATTAAATATATATATATGAATACAGATTTAATATATTAGCTAAATCAATAATTTAGTTAACCCTTTTCTTGGCATTACTAATATATGCTATCCAAGTGCTGGGTCAGGTTAGTTCCTGCAGACAGAAACTATATATATTTAGGCGCATTAATTAAATCTTATATATATATATTAGTTACTATGTGTTGCGTGTCTTTATGAAGTACCTGGTGTGCACTAACATCTTCCTATGTTTGACAGGTTAGCAATGAAAGCTGCTTCAATCCACCTCTTTTCAGATTAGAGCATCAAGCACGTTACTGAGTTTAAGGCCAGAACACTTGAGTAGCCAATTCAAGTACCTGAAAAAAAATTCTATATTATTGTAGCAAGCCGTTCAGTCTTAGGGCACCGAGTATTTGCTACTGAAGCCTGTGAACAATGACACATTTGCACCATGACATTATTTTAACATTGTAGCACCATAGTCTTCCGATGCAAATCTAAGGATAACCAGTTCTTCTCCTCCATATTATTTCACTTTATCAAGAGCCTGAACGTATGGTCTAAGTTACCATGATGAATCTGCATTTTGAGCATATTTAATTGCTCATTGGTAACAAATTTAGAATGAGCAGCTTAATGCTGTATATTGTATCAACCTGGAAAATGTTTAGATTACAAGATTGGCAAACCCAAGAATAAATTTGACATATCAAAATATTAGGCATGATTGATTAACTGCAGATAATTGTATGATTTAATTTGCCATATAGAGATGAAACCGCTGTATCAATTTATCTTATCATTACTGTGACATCTGTGTGTACAATTCATGCCCACTTTCACTCAATAATTAATATTCTTTTGTTATATTATTATTTATCATTTATTTATTAAACTTATTTAAAATTACAATTGTTTCATGTCCTTACTTGAATTCCACTCCAAATCATCCAAACATGCATTTCCTTAGATAAGTCATAGCGTGTTAAGCAGTTCATTTAATCTTTAATTATAGTTTAGTTATTAAGTTTTCTCTGAGCCTCATGTTTCTCCCTTTGCTCAGACAGCTCGCTGAAAAAATCGAGACCAAGTGTAACCTCATAAATGTCATTCATAGGGTATTAAATCTCAGAATGCTGGTAAATGAGTTGAAGTGTGGTCAGATTCAAGGTCTCACCACCTCATCTAGATCGGGTTTGGTGTAATTTGCCTGGGCTCTGGATTTTGTTGCGTGAATATGATAACTATAGCTCATTTTCTTTACTTAAGGAACACCATCACTTTTCAGTCTTTTTGTTATCTTCTTGAAGTGATATAAGAATACATACATAGTCCTTACTAGTAGAGGAGATACATATATATACAGAAATATTTTGAAGAAAAAGTTCACAATAATTTTACCCATGTAAAATAACAGGAGCTGCAGCAAATGATTTTAATGGCAAGTAGTTCCTTTCAAAATGCTTTTTTTTAATAGCAATAAAACCAGGAGAGCAATGAATAGAATGATAATTCTTTATTTAAAAATGCTCTTTATGAAGTTTTATTATTACAAGTCTGACTGTAGTAAACTTAAATGATATTTATTCCTCTTTAAAGATAATCACAATATAGTCTTTTCATTAGATAATTGAAAATTTAATTTTCACACATTTATCTTTTATTATACTTTCACAAGATAATTTTAAATAATTGTCAATGCTTTTTTATTTATTTTTTTATAAGTGTAATAATTTTATAGAAATTCATCGTTCTATATATGAGCTTGACATAAGTAAACTAATTATTTTAGTCGAAAATAATTAGTAGTAATCACTAATTAAAAGTTAGTTAAAATATGTTGGAGATAGTTCATTTCAAAAGTAAACTTTATTTACAGAAAAGGATTCAATAAAGAGAATGCAACAAAGTGTGAAATACAGTGGGAACATAGGTATAGCATTTCGTAGGTTACAAGGATACATTTGAAAGTTCAGAAATATGTGCAAAGGAAGTTATGCAATAAAAAAACATAATTAAGGTGTACAGGTGGTTGTATGGTAGACATTTAATACAACCACACCAAAGATCAGGCAATAAATCAAAGGTATTACATAATTTATATTATTAGATCACAGAATTATAGAAGCTGAGTATAAATATGAAAATGAAAAAAAAATTAAAAAATACAGAAAATGGAAAGATAGGCTTCAACCTGTAGGAGTACAAAGATCATGGAAGCCGAAAATGACCATACAAACTCTTCATACTAGGAGTATATAAGGCTAAGAACATCCATTGTTGTTGTAATAACAGGCAAATCAGGTGAAGGTCCATAAATAATGTAATCAAAATCACATAAATCCATGTGATTGGTCACTGTCAACTATATTCTCAGCTGGCCCCAAGTTTGGTCAGCCAATGAGGGGGGACAAGTGAGATAGTTTTATAGGAAAGTTCAGAATTTAAACTAATGTTATAATAATAAAACAATATACTTTTCCGTACAGGATTTTTCCTTTGGTTTCTTTGAGAAAATATTAGAATTTCCTTTAACATCTTTTAAAATTATTGTTTGATAAGTCAGATTAACTATGCTTTTAAGAGAAACACTGCATAAATAACTTACTGATTCTTTTACTCTATCATGAGGATGATAAAAAATAAAACTTTAAACTTTAACATTGACTTAAATAGTCAAATAAAAACCAAACAATTTACTTCAAAACTGAAATATAATTAAAATTTAAATAAAATGAAATGTGAAGAAAGTGTTTAATTTTTTAATTGTGGTTTATACTAGTGTGTGTCTTCTTTCTCTCCTCCATATACCAGAATTAATGCTGCACTGCATCTTTATTAAATCAATGAATTACAGATATGCATTATAAACATACATTATTGACTTTTAATTGATCTGACTTTAAACTCTGTACTTTAAATCCAGACAATTTTAGTCAATTATCAAATCAATTATTTAATAAAATTATTACCTGAGTTTTTAAATTAAACATTCTTTTTTTTTTTAATAATTTTAAAATTGATTGAGTGTACCCATTTTTTTTTAAAATACACTTTAATAAATCTTTTTAACTTTCAACATTTCATATAAATGCTCCAACACTCATAATACATACCCATGCACATTAATATAACCATTTTTTAATACAATGAAAATAAATTAGCTATTGACTGACATTTAAGATCAATTAAAAATTGGAGTTATTCTCAGTCGGTTATATTCACTATTTTAAAATCCTACTTCTAAATACTTTGATATAAATTGGTATTTAATAAATCATAATTGTTATTTTAAAAATTATTATTTTAAAAAATCAACAACTAAACATTTTAACTAAGTTAACTAAACATTTCAGACAGTATAAAACAACTTTATCTATTAAATCTATTTAAAACATATTAAGCTCTTAGATTAACTCTATTTTAGTTTAAATATTAATTTAATTTTTTTCATGTAAATATTAAACAATTTAAGATAATCTTTTAAATAACTGCTAACTAATTGAGCTAACTGAATTATTTTAACTCATATTATTAAAACTTATAATTTAAGATTTTATTATAACAGCACAGATAAAGAAATTTACTTATTTTAATCTTACATAATTAAAAAAAAAATTTCATGCTTTAAAACATATATCTAACCAAAGGGTTAAATATATAGTTATAATATACATTTATATAATATACTTTGAAGATCATATTGTAAAATGGTCAAAGTATTGAAAAAATAATGGCAAAAACAATGTATGGTAAATGATTTAAAAATACTGCAATATAGGGATAGTGCAAGCAAAAGAAGTAAGAAACACTGAATTTTTTGTTATGTAATTATTAATCAAGAAATTTAATTCCAGAATCATGTAAAATTAAGCATTGAAAGAAAAGAAAATAATATAAATATATATATATATATATAGAAACACAAGTTTGCTAAACAAGATTATTTTAAGGAAAAGATTAAATAAAAATATTAATAGCTAATTTATTTTTATGATAAGGTAAACTTTACTTAATGCACTTTATCAAAGGTAGTAATATATAAAAATGATGCTCAACCTGATGATTGCAATTTACCGACTGTCAGTGGGGTTAATATTGTAAAAGTAATTAAAAATAAATATTTATAAACTCATTTGATATTTAGAGATTTATATCTAATAGAAATAAATCTCTGCAGAAAGTATATTGTAGAGTCTTTTCAAATCAAAAAATGTAGCTTGCACATCAACAAAGATTGAGAACCATTGATATAATATACAAACTAAAATAACCATTACACTCATTACTTAAACTAAAATAAATACATCTTTTCTGACTTACCTAAACTACTAAAAGCCAGAGTTTTTGCTACTCGGTCATTGATTTGGGCTGCTATACTTAAATGTTGCTCCTGATAGATAATTGCTTGTTCAAAATTCCCCAAAAGTTCGTGAGCAACGCCTAAATTTCCATAAGCTCGACCTTGAACTGCAATATTTCCCATGTCATCAGCTATTTTTAGATCTATCTGATGATATCTGAGAGACATTTCACATTCTCCCATTTGCTGATAAACACCTCCCAAACCACACACTGCTTCACCCTCAGCAAGTTTGTCATGAGTTTGCCTGGCAATGTCAAGCTGATGCTCCAAGCAAGACACAGCTTGTTCAAAATTTCCCAATAAACTATGTAGACAACCTAATTCTCCATATGCTGATGCTCTTGCAGCCTGACTATCTAATTCATGTGCAACTACTAAACGTTTCTCAAAGCATACTAATGCTTGCTGAAGATTTCCAAGTGCTCGATGTGCATTTCCCAATCCAAGATAAGCTCTTTCCTGATCAAATGAGTTGTTATTCTTTTGTGCTATTGTAAGAAATAACTCGTGACATTTTGCTGCTTCTTCATGATCACCAAGAGCTTCATAACAATCACCTAAATTACCATAAGCATGGCCTTTGTCACTCAATGCTATATTTCCACTTACTTGTTCTAAAGTAGCAAGTTGTTGTTCAAAAGAACCAATCGCTTCCTCAAATAATCCCATGTTCATTTTAGTAATACCTGCATTTCCATATGCTTGGGCTTCCAAAATATTGTTTTTTAAATCTTTTGCTCTTTCAAGCTGTTCTTCATAGCATTTAACAGCATGATTGTATTTACCTAATGCTGTATAAATGGCTCCTATATTTCTGTGAGCTTTATATTCTCCCTTTAAGTCATTTAACTCTTGATAAATTGTTAATTCCTGAGTATGATACCCTAAGGCTTTATCAAAATGCCCTAATACACGATGAGCTATTCCTAAAGCACCAAGAGCCACTGCTTCCAACATTTTATCTCGCCCTTGTCGAGCAAGTGCTAATTGTTTAGTATACACTTTAACAGCATCACTGGTTTTTTTCATTTTCATTAAAATATCCCCAATATTTCCAAGAGCCCGGAATTTTCCCATTACATTTTTGACTTTATAAGCAATTGCAAAAAAATATTTCTGACATTCCAAAGCTTCATCTAAATGTCCAAGAGCCAAATGAGCTAAACCAAGATTGCAATATGCCCTTCCCATATTTAAATGATCCCGTAAATCTTTTGATAAAGCCAAGTCTTGATCATAATATCGGACAGATTCATTGTAGTTGCCTAAGCTATAATGAGCATAACCTAAGAAATGGCAAGCCCTACCTTCACCTTCAATGTCATGCAATTCTTGAGACAACATTAAATAATTTTCAAAATATGGCACAGCAAGATTAAATTCTCCAATATTGCTATGATAGCTACCAAGATTACATAATGCCCTTGCCTCACTAGCAGTATCTTTCAATTCTCTGGCAATGTTTAAATGAAGATGATAATGTTGTAATGCTAGTTCCTGCATCCCCAAAGCCTGATAAGTCACAGCTAAATTTCCATGAGTTGAAGCCTCAGAACTTCTATCATTAACATCTTTAGAAATATTTAATTCCAATTTATGAAATTTTACAGCTTGTTCATGTAAATTTAAAGCACTATATGCATTTCCAATATTTCCATAAGCTCTACCAATTCCTGCTCTATCTTGCAAATCCTGTACAATTTTTAAATTTGCTTGGTGGAGTTTAAGTGCAATTTCATATTCATGCTGAAGTTGGTAAATAATACCAAGATTGGCACAAGCTCGACCTTCAGCCGTTTTATCTTTAGTTATGAGAGCCATATCTAACTGATTTTCATGCCATTTTCTAGCTTGATGGAGGTCTCCCATACAGCGAGCAGCATGGCCTAAGCCTGCATAAGCTCTTGCTTCTAACATATTATCTTTAAGTTCTAAAGCAATCTGTAATACATGATTATGAAATGATATTGCTTGATCATAATTACGTTTATAATGATAAGCACTTCCAAGATTGCTATAAGCTCTAGCTTCTTCAGATTTACTTCCTGCCTGTTTTGCCATTTTCAAATGTTCCTTATGACATTCCACAGAATTATCAAATTCTCCCATGGCCAGATAAATAGTGCCAACATTCCCTATCTCTCTTGCTTCTTGTAGGTAATCTCCCATCTGTTTTAAAAGTTGTACACACTGTTTATGACTGGCTAAAGCATTTGGATAATCTTCAATAGCAGAATAAATATGTCCAAGATTTGTTAAAACTGAACTCAACACTAGTGTATCTTTATTTTTTAAAGCTAATACCAGCTGAAAACGATGATTGCTCAAAGCTTCTTTGTAATTATTTTTTGCAAAGTAGGCAGAACCTAAATTTCCATGAGCTCTGCATTCACCAATTTGATCACCTAAAATAATAAAAAAAAAAATCATAATAAAATAAATCATAAATATAAAAGCAGTGAAATGATTAATGATTAATATTTTTGAAAAAGATAAATTTAATAATAATAATATCTATTTTCATTTATTTCTTTGCCTAAAATAACAATAAAATATGTAATAGCTAATTAGACTTTCAATAGCATAATGCAGTTGTTTTTGCAATCTGTTAAACTCACATTTAAAAAAGAGATTTACTAGATGATTTAATTTAAAATATAGTTTTCTTTTTGAAGAGGAAGGAAAAAATAGTGGGAAGTTTTAGATATGAACAAAAATATAAAATTAAATAAAATAAAAAAAATGGAAGGACTGCCAAAAAAAAAAAAGAAAAAAAACCATTAAAAAAAAAACAAGTATAAAATGAAAGATAGGGCATGTATTTAACGCCAGAAAAATATTCAAAAAGTGAGAGATAGCGTGAGGGGGGGGGGGAGATTACCTTAAAAAGTCTAATTTAAGAATCTGCATTTTAACAGTGTAAATTGTAATAAATTTTATTTAAAAATACTGTCCTGAATATTGTTTTCTGCAATCTAATGACTAAGTATATTAATTTCATTGCCTAAAAACATTTTGGATAATTAGACAATAATTTACTATAATCAAACAATAAAATTTGATTACTTGGCGATGATATAAAACATTAATTTTCTCTAACCAATCTCATTCAAAAGATGATTGATTATAAATGAATCATAGTGATGTGAATATGTATCAGTTAAATTGTAATACTAGCTTAGCAGCCTATTACTATTACAATTGTATAATATAGGTATTAATATAGAATTTATGTCTTCTTTCTTAAAGTACAGATTTATATAAATATATATATATTTATTAGGCTGCAGAAAGGAGTTTGCTATTAACTGAAAGGAGACCCTTTGATTCCTCTTGGAGGCCTTAAAGAAACCGAGCAGGGCAAATTCCTAATGTCCACTCCATACATTCTTGTCATTGCAGCTGTTATTACTATGTGATTATTCATATAGCATATAAACATGGACGGGCTGCTCACCAACATGCATTAGCCAGCGTGGTGTGTTTATTGGCTTTTTACCTTTGAGTTTAAGATCAAGAAACACCATGGTCTTTCTTCTCAGTGCCTGATAAGGCAGAATGAATGTTTGTGTAAATGATAAATATTTTTCCACTACATATATACAATTATGACAGACAAAAATAAAGCATGGCCCTTATTCCCAGGAGGCTGTAAAGTCACCAACCAAGGCAGTGGTTGGTGGCCGAAGGTGCTAAGAATCTCCTGATTGCGGATCCAGGCTGCCATTTGATGACCTTTTTATTTAGGTACTTATAACTGCAGATCACTTTCAAGTGAAGAAAGATTGCAAGAATTAGAAAAAAACTGTCTTATATTAAATGGGACATTATTGGACTTTGTGAAGTTAGAAGAAAAGGTGAAGAGACAATTGATTTAAAAAGTGGATATATACTCTATTATAAAGGCACAAATATTGGAAATATAAGATTTATGGTGTATCGGACAGAGTGGCAAGATTAGTTATACAACTTAATAGCAGGTACCAAATGCAGATAATTCAGGTTTATGCCCCAACAAGTTCTCATAGTGATGAAGTAGTAGAAGATTTTTATATGGATGTACAAAAGGCTTTTGATCATAGTAAACAACATTTTAAAATTGTTATGGGAGACTTTAATGCTAGAATTGGTAAACAAATGAAAGATGAAAGTGTTGTAGGTAATTTTGGTTATGGTAATAGAAATGAGAGAGGACATAGACTTGTGGAGTTTGCAGAAAAATAAAAACTTTATATTATGAATTCTTTTTTTGAGAAAAATGTTAAAAGGAAATGGATATGGAAGCATCCAAATGAAGGTACAGCAGAGTTGGATTATATTTTGACTAACAGAAAATATATATTTCAAGATTGTAATGTTCTTAATAAATTTAACACAGGAAGTGATCATCGATTAGTAAGGTGTAAGATACGTGTTAATGTAAAACTAGAGAGACAAAAATTATTAAGAAAAACAATACTTACAGTTGATATTCCTAATCTTCAGAAACATTCTAATGAAGTTAAATTAGAACTTACAAATCAGTTTCAAGTATTAGTAGATTTTGAACATGATTCAGATTTCAATGAAATTAATATGAAAATAATTGATACACTTTTAAAAACTGCAACAAATATAGCTGGTAGAAAAAAGCAGCAATTGACCAATAAAATTTCTACTGAGACTAGAAAATTTATGAAGAAAAAAAGGAATATGAAGATATACAAAAATGATGCATTAAAAAGGATTGAATATCTTGAATTTTGTAAAATAGTGCGGAAAAGAGTTGAAAATGATATAAAAAAGTATAACTGTGAACTAGCAAGGAAAGCTGTAGAAGAAAATAAAAGTCTCAAGAATGTAAAACAACATTTTAGTATTGGTAGGAAATTTATATCTGCAATAAGAAAAAAAGATGGAATTATTACTAAAAAGAGAGATGACATCATGAAATTGATAGAAGATTTTTATCAAGAATTATATAGTAATAAAGAACAAGTACCTCCTATATCTATTACATCTTCCGAATTGCCCAGAATTGTAAATGAAGAAGTGAGACATGCAATTAAATGTATGAAGAAAGGAAAGGCTCCAGGTAATGATGGAATTATAATTGATATATTAAAAGAAGCAGGTGAAAAAATAGAGAAAATTTTAGCAAAGCTATATACCAAATGTCTAAATGATAAAGATGTACCGGATGATTGGAAGAATGCAGTAATAATATTAATATTTAAAAAAGGTGATAAAGAAGATATTAGAAATTACAGACCTATCAGCCTTTTATCAGTTTTATATAAAATTTTTACCAAGATAATTACAATTCGTCTACAGAGAACATTGGATTTCCACCAACCATGAGAACAAATTGGATTTAAAAGTGGTTTTAGTACAGTAAATCATATCCAGGTATTGAGAGAAGTTATAGAAAGGACAAATGAATATGAGTTGTCATTATGTTTTGGATTTATAGATTATGAAAAGGCATTTGATTCTATAAACATTTCTTCAGTGATTAAAGCATTAGATCATCAAGGTATAGATCCAGGATATTGTCATATTTTAAAGAATATTTATAAAAATGCAACAGCACAATTAGGTTACATAATGATACTGGAAAAGTCAACCTTGAGAAAGGTGTAAGACAAGGTGACTCCATATCTCCAAAACTTTTTACAGCAGTGCTGCAAGAAGTATTTTGTGGATTAAAATGGGAAACTAAAGGAGTGAAAGTAAATGAAGATTATTTAAGTCATTTAGATTTCGCAGATGATGTAGTTGTTTTTGCAAATAATGCTTCAGAGCTGCAGGAAATGTTGCAGGAGTTATCAGATGAAAGTAGAAAAGTAGGACTAAAGATAAATGTTAAAAAGACTAAAGTAATGTTTAATCGATTTGCTCAAAATATGAAAATAAAGATTGATTATGATGAATTAGAAGAAGTTAACAGTTACAAATACCTTGGTCAGATTATTAATACAGATGGAAACATAATGGAGGAAATTAATGATAGAATTAAACTTGGTTGGAGTGCTTTTGGTAGAAATAACTCGATACTAAAAGGAAATATGCCTATGGGTTTGAAAAGGAAGGTTTTTAACAAATGTGTTTTACCAGTTCTTACTTATGGATCTGAGACTTGGACACTTAATAGAAAAGCAATACAGAGACTTCAGACCACTCAAAGAAGTATGGAGAGATGTATGTTGGGAGTAACAAGAAGAGATCGAAAACGCAATGTTTGGGTAAGAGAACAAACAGGTGTTACTGACCTCATTGAAAAAATTAAAAGATTGAAATAGAGTTGGGCTGGACATATTGCTAGAAAAGATGATAATAGATAGACAATTGAAATTTTAAACTGGATTCCAAGAGATTGTAAAAGACCCAGAAAGAGACCACATGTGAGATGGATGGATGAAATAAGAAAGTGTGCAGGTGTGATGTGGATAAGAGAAGCTAAAGATCAGAGAAGATGGATTAAATTTGGAGAGACCTTCATCCTGCAGTAGATTGATAATGGTTGATGATGATGATGATATTTATTATCTGAAAGTTTGTGATGATGAGATTTTACTGTAAATAAATGCTGGATTAGTTTCACTAATTTTAATTTTTAAATGTTTTTAGAATAATTTAAATATTTATTTAACATATACAACTGTTATTCATAACACACAGGTTAATATATAACACTAATGTTTGAATGGTATTATTATAATCTCTTTTTAATGTATCCCTGACTAAACAGCATAGAAATTGAACTGATAATCTTTAGATTCATGAATATTGAATATATAAACAACAGTAATTTCCAAACTATTCTTGTATATTTACTTTTATGTAATTTAAAACATTTGAGTTCACTATATGGCAATCATCTTTAAAATAATAATGATTATTATAGTTAGTAACTAAAGAAATCAAACAATAATAGAAAATTCAAGTTTCCAATTGAGCATGAGAACTCGTCCAATTAACTAAACTACCTTTTCTCAATTTAACTCTGTTGGGAATTGTTAGGGAATTTAAATTTTAACTCTTACATCTTTCATTCTACCATGCTAAAGTGATTACTAGTAGGTAGGCCTTGCTTGCATACAAACTTTAAAAAACCTAATCATTAATAATCCAGTTTTGAAGTACAACTACTCTCTCTGTTGCTTTTTGTTTCCTTACTGATTACTCCTCATCCATTTTGAGACAGTCTCACTATTGCATTTCACATATCAAATAATACTTAATTTCATTTCTAATAATAAATTATTTTCTCTCATTTCCTTATTATTTTTAAAAGCCCATGAATGTATTCTTACAATATTTTTTATCTAAATATAATAGCTTGGGATATTTAAGATTCAATCTTGATAACAATTCTAAATATTCTTTTTCCAGAAGTTTTGAAAAGATAAAAGACATTTCTATTTTTAAATTCAACTATTAAATATAGATTTATTTTTCAAAATTCAACTAAAGTACAGAATCTGCATACATATATAAATAAATTTTAGTGAAAACAACAAACCTATTTTTCTAAATATATTATAATCTTAAAAAGAACAATAAATCTGAATATTTTAGTTAAATAAAAATAATAAATCTTTAAAAATCGGACAAATACATTATCATTTTTATAAAAAGTAAATATGAAGAAGAAAAAAAAGAGAAGACCTTAATTATAATGTAATACATATACTATATATGGTAGCAATGCATATCAACACTTGCTTGCAACTCAACATCTCACTAATAATTAATCTACTTTTAAATTATGAAAGCATACCACGTTTGGTCTTTTTCTATTTGCAGCATGATTTGTAGATTTCTGATAATTTTCAAAACATTTGTTATATATTGTTTAGATAATATTTTTGTGTTAACTAATAACTGACATGTGTGTATATTATAAACTGCATTCTGTATGTGAGAAAGGATCAAGAATGAAATAAATCCATCTATTTTAAAAGCTTTTAATGTTAATAAGATTAACTTTGCTAGCACTGGAGAAAATTCAAAATGAAATTAATATATCAACCAGATGAAATATGGCACTCATAATTATTAAGCTAATAATCAATTGTATGAGAATGGAGACATAAATCCTTTTTTCAATAAATAGAAGTTAATAAATGTAAATATGACATTAGCATAGCCTAATATATATATATATATTGTGCCCTTGTCTGTAGGTCATAACAAGGTAGAATGGTCAATTACTAAAAAATTTTAAATTTTAAGATATGTTTGTATGATATATAAATAATAATAGGATAATTAGATTTTATAGTACAATTTAAAGCTGAAAATACCTGGTATATAAAAATGTAAAGGATTATTTTAAAGAGAAAACAGTTAAATAAAGCTTAATTATATCCTTGCTTATGGTTGTAAAAGCTGGCCATATAAAATAACACAGCTATAAATAGTTTAAAAGTATATTAATAATTTGAGTATAATATTTTAAAACTAATAAATTAAATAAACGCTATATGTAGTGTTATAAATATATTTAATAGACAAAATTAATAGAGTATATTTTAAAATAAACTTTGGGATGGTGAGAATTATATTTAGTTCTACATTTTTAAATTATTTTCCAAATTTTTTATAAAATATATCAGTTTTGGTAATTTCGACCGAGACGTAAATTAAAAATCATCTGATAAAAGTAGTAAACACGTGACTGTATATTATATACCTTCACACACACGCTTGTTAAAATAATAATAAAGTTTGTGAATTTGAAACTAGATATAATTGCCATCGATCCTTAAAGTAAAAGTTTAAATGTTAAATATTATTTTAATAATTGTTTTTAAAGTTTAAATAATTTTGATAAAACTATAATTGAATTTAAAAATATAGTCTAAATAATATTTAAGACATGACGTCATCAATTCTTTATTTTTAAAAGTCTAATCTGTTATAAAACTAAAATGTGTAAATTTGTTCGCGCTAAAAGTCATTAACCAATCAACGGAGGTAATTTAGCAGACAAAAAAAAATAGGAATTAGACGGAGCGGGAAGAGAAGTAATGTGTAAGTGAAAGAGAAAGTAACATATTTTTTTTTAGCTGATAACACCGTAGCTAGAAAAGTAATATAAATTTAAAATTTTGTATTTATTTTAAAAGTTCTTTTGTAACATATAATATATTTTGACTGCCTCTACATGGATTGCTAATTTTAAAAGTTATCTTACCAGGATATTTTATTCGAGTTTGACCAAAACCTTACAGTAAAATGGAAGTACAGGAAAAAATACTTAAAAATATTGCTGAGGGAAAAATATTTGGAAAGTACCTTATTATTATAATTCAGAGAAATATAATTGGGACGCTATATGAAAACTTAAAAGAGAAGTTACTTGCCGTCAGGAAAAAATTATGACGCACAATTTATAAGGCTACTTTGAAGTTATGTTATTCTTCTCTATGGAAAAATTTAATATGCGTTTTTATTATAAACAAAATTATGTAAAAGTATAATGAAGAAAGAATGTTTATTTTTTAAAAAAGAGACATTACAAAAATGTAGTACCAGAAGTTTAAATAAAGAAAAAAGTAATAGAATAATATGAAAGTGCTATTACGCGTTTTATGGAAAAGAACGGAAAACCCTCTCCAAGAGGAATTAAAAAATATTATAAAGTATTCAATGGAGGAAATGCTTGATTGGTAAAATATAAAATTAAATTACTTAATGAAAATGGATCCATGGAAACAGAAAAATTTTATTAAATATTTAAATAAAAGTACCTAGAAGATGCATCATAAAAGTCGCGCGGGAAAATATTAGCAGACAATATTAGAAGAGAATATGGAGACGTTTTTCTTTACGGGATCAACTAATGTCAGAATTAATAATTGTATTCAATATTATGAAAACCAAGGATTGTCATCTATGAATATTTATTAAACAGAGTAATAATTGTTTTGCCTTAAAATAGAACATTAAGTGACTGAAGAAGAAATAATATATTTTTTTTAGCTTTAATATGAACGGTTCAAGAAAATTCGATAAAGAAGTACCGTAAATATAATTTAAATATTTTTTACTAATTTATTTTTGAATATAAAATGCTATGTGAGATTAGGGAAAACATATAAACATAAATTTAATAATACTAAAAATTAAATCTAATAGCTTGATATAATGATAGAAATATTGTTTTAAAAATAAAGTGTATGTATGGGAATCTTAGATCTACAAGAATCAATGGGATGGTGAAGCCTACAGAACGCGATCGAGAAGATAAAGATCGTTTGGTAATTTTGATATTTATTATAATGCATAATGTATTTTTTTTTAGATCGTCTATTGATTAAGAATGATGTGTGAAAGTTTAAATTATATGTACACATTTGATACAACATTTTAAAACATATTATGAGATAGGAGTAATTTTAAATATGCATGCAATAAGTTATTTAAAGTATATTAATAATATAATTCGACAGAACAATTGTGTGATTCTTTTGAACTTTCATGTAATAAAGTATTTAGATATTTTAAAATAGTTTGTACATGATAAAATATACGAGGAAAGTAGTAAAAAGATTTTCTTAAAGAACAGCGGAATAGTTTTGAAATAAATGAATTTTATTATTGTTAGAAATGCAGATAGGAATTTGTCGATGTACTGTATAGAAAAATCTTGAGAAATAAGATTGGATAGTGACTTGGTAGTACTAGTGGAGAGGAAACCAAGATGATGTTTTGTTAAGAAATAAGAAAAATAAAGTATTTGGATCATAGTTAGTTTGTGTGATTTCAGTATAGTTAACTAAGTCCTATGACTGAACACATATAGTTTGGACAGTGTTTTTGCATATCTTTAAACTTTTTGATGTTATAATAAAGCTGAAGAAATAGCTTTAGCATCACTCCTATAATAGAGGTTGGTAGACAGATAAAGGTCACTCCTCTATAGTGTCTTTTAATTCACTGTGCCATGGTTGTCAAGGTTTATGATGAGTAATATTCTAGTTCTATTTTGATCCTAGGCATCTATCTTCGCTATCCTTATTTCGTGAATCTGCATCAGTCAGAAAGATATATTCAAAGAAATAATGAATAAAATAGAACTGAAGATATGTTATTGTTTATGTAAGAATAGTTTATTTGCTGGAATGTATAGAATTGTGTAATTTAAAAAGTGAAAGTACAAAATATCATAAAGAGAGAAAGAATCATATAATACAGTTTAAAATTAATTCGGAAATGAATATAAGATTTTTAAAAAGAGAAATCTAAACAAAGTTTTTTTTTAAAGTGATAATAAAATTTTAATGTTTTAAATAATATTTAGAAAATAAATATTGCATATTTATTAAGAAAATAAGTCAATAATGTGTAATAAACATATATTTGTGCATGGTATGTTAATAGTTGTAATTATATCATCCGAAGTAAGGCTTGAATGAATATATTAGGATTAATAAACATCGGATAATGAACAATAAAACTTAATACCGAATGTAGAAGAATGTTTTTTGAATTTGTAGGATTCCATACAACCAATATAAAACTAGAATTTTATTGTTTTGTAGAATGTTTAATACGAATGTAATTTTTGTAAAAATATAATTTTAATAATAGTAGGGATACAAAGTGTTAATGATAATCCGATAAGAAATTCATTTTGTAACAAGCTAACCATAATAAGAAATCCAATAATAATAATACTGTATTTTCTTAAGCATTTAAAAGATAAGAGTTAACTAGGAAAATAAATAGAAGTTTGATTTCATTTTTTATAAACTAGTAAAATAAATTGTGATAGGAGAGTAAGGATATCCAATGTACATAATGTAAAATATTGTTATTTGTTTATGTTATTAATAAACTTTGTTGTAAATTTATTTTAAAGTTTTGTGTCTTCGTTGTTATTTCTCCACATGGATGCATGATATCACGATACATTTATAATTGAAACAGACATATAGTTTTTGCACAAAAAGGTAAACATAAAAGTGTTATAATAATTTTGAGAATTTATTGGTATGTTAAAATTAAAAGATCATAATTTTATATTATTTATTGGTCATAAGTAGGTTGCCACAATATTACATTAAAATATATGCTAATGTCGCCACACGTATTCTGTTGTCAGATTATTAAAATACTACCACGTACGTATTTAATTGTTTCATTTAGGAAGAAATAGGATTATATTAAATTATTATTGTTATTATTATTATTTATTATTGTTAGTTACTGCGTAATGAATTATGACATAAAATTCCCTTTTCATATTTTACTACCGTAATTTTAATCAGTTAGAATACAATTTATGAACCTGAGATTTTATTTTATTTTATTTTATTTATTTTCTTCATTTTATTTAATTGAGCTAGATTCTTAGTATGAAGAAGATTAGGATATGATTATTATTTTAATCGTAGTGAATAGAGCTTAGAAAGTCGTAAGAATACTATTAGTTAGTTATTTGGTATAGTAAAAAGGGGGAATAGTGTTCTTATGCCATTGAGATAGTATCGTGTGGATAATATCTCAATGTAGTCTATCTCGTTCCCCGTGTCGTTACTCCATGTCTCATGAAAATAGTAAATATTTGTTAATTCATTTTAAAAATATAACCGTATTTGTATTTTAAAAATTAGAGCTAGTAATCATTTTAATTAATGCTGGATATTTCATTTATTTATTTGGTAACTGAGCTAGAACCTGGAATTTAAACAGTATATAAATTTTGGAGAGGACGAGCGGTGGGGGAGGTTAGAATATATAACTAAGAGAAGAAAAACCCTATCCCTCAGGCTATGGACAAATAGCACTCTAATGTTAACAAAGAGTCATGGGTGGATGAATTCATTCTATTCTTGACTTTTTATAAACATACAGATAACCATAGCCTGAGGAAAAGTGCTTTTCTCGACTTGATTATATATGTATATAGTAAATTATGACATAGATTTAAAGAAAAACTTTAAATATTATCCACTTCAACCTAATGAAGATTAAAATAATATATATATATATATATTACTTTTACAGCAGATGATGTCATCAGAACACCAATGAATCCCATACATGTCAGGATAATAAAATGATCTTCAGATATAAAAATTAGCTGTGAATAAAAAATAAACAGAAACCCACCAACAGTACCTTCTGCTGCTTTAAAGGATAGAATGTTGGTTCATCAAAGGCTAAGATACAAGAGTCTTTTCGATGTCTCCGTATTTTTCTTCTTCAGACACTATGTTTGTGCAGTCATATTTATATCTTTAACTAAATATACAACATTTTCTGATTTCAATTCCCTTTTACATTTATTTTTAGCTCAAGACCTGGAAAATTAAAAAGCAATGATAGGGCTGACTTGTAAGTTGGTAATCCTTAGTTATGATATTTGTGCAAAGCAGTACAATCAATCACTAATGAGTCAGCTGGATTTTGAGACAATAGTTTCATCTGGACAGAAATAGTATGTTTAGGTAGCCCTATTTAGAAATCCCTGCCTATTACTAAAGTTGAAAGAGCCTAATAAAAGTGATCCCAAAATGACCTATCTGACACAGTTTGGCGAAGTTGTCATGCCTTGTGGATTACTCATTAAAGCTATAGATATAAACAATAATATCAGTAATAATGATAAAACAGGAGATATAGAAGTACTAAAGATAAGTATTATAATGTGCCGACTTTTCTTGATACAAAATCTTCAAATCCAGAACAAATGATAACACCGGTGTCTAAGAAAGTGTCAAAATTTAAGATCAATACAACTAGTCTTTGTGAAACTTGCCTCCAGTAAAAGGAAGTTTAATAGAATACATGATGCTATAAAATCTTATTTAGTATATTCTATTCTTAATATTCCTCATTGTATTAATGAAAGACTAAATTTATGGTGATCTGTTACTGGTTTCGATATCAAAACCTACATTAAAAAATACAGAGCATGTCACAGGCAAATGCATTACCAGAAAAATTTAGCACATGACTAAAAGTTGAGAAATTTTAGAGTTGCATGCACATTGACTATCTGGGTCTGTTCAAAAGTCACATATTTCCAATATTGATTGATGCTGGTTCTAAATGAGTTTAATATAAAATGGTCAAAAAGTGCATGTTATAAATACCTTGAAATCTCATGTCTGATAATGAGGTAGGTTTACTTCAACTAAAGTCGAAAATATTAATTTAGTAGGAAGGTATATTTTACTACCACCCTATCATCCAAAATCAAATAAGATAGGAAAGAAAGCTGTATAACAGGCAAAATAGTTGCTAATTAAAAATAATATAGTTAATATACAAGAGGTCATTAACATGCCTATGCTGCATCAACATATCTCTCCATCTGCAGCTAAATTGATTGGATGAAAGCTTCATAATAAAATCTCTATCATGCCTCAATTGGAGAAACAGTTTAGAGTACTTAGTAATCTTTGGAGTTGATAGAAATGACTATCAGAGGGTGGAAGTTCAAATTGCACTTAGACTATATATTTATCACCACATAAATTATGTCCAGCAGAACTAGATTAAATAATGCTGAGGGAAAAATAAATCTTGATCACAATTTGCAAAAAATTGAAGAGTGCAATAATATGCTAGATGCCCCCCCCCCCCCAAAGTCAACAGGAGAGACAACCTCTAATATATTTGACAGATTATGAGTGCAGCAATCAATAAATTTGCAAATCTCTTGAATAAAATGGGATAGTGCAGAATATGTAAACATAAAACATAATTTAGAAAAAGTTTGTAAATTACATTATTAAAGGTCTAACATTAATTATTTCAATAATGCACTTATTGAAAACATTCTTGTCATTGTAATTACTTAAAAAAAATTAAACTCTATTAAAAGATGAGGAAGCCACTAGATCAGTGGAGCAGACGCTTGATAAGATGACTAATTAGTTAATCACTGCTGAAGGGAGTGAAGGGAGATTTAGGACTATATACAGGCTTACTGGCCTACATTATTATTTAAGTTTGCCTCTGGGCTTTTGTAATGAAAGCAGATAAGTAAATTCAATAGTTAATATTGTATATCTAAATTATAATTATGTTGTATATATTTTGAATGTTACTGATATAAAATCGACATTTACATATATTTGTTATTTTTATTTTATATATATTCAATTTAATGTTTAAATTATGTTATTCTGTCATTTTCATTTACTTTTATTAAAATCATTAAAAATGGAAATTAAATCATCTAAATTATAATAAGTAATTAAAAATCACATAAAACAGCTATATAAATACGTTAATAATAATTACACATAAAGTCTTTCCCTGCCCTGCTTTTGTGCCAAAAAAGGTTTTTTATGTATAATTATTATTAACATACTTTATATGATTTTTTATTATTTATTTTTATTATATGTGATATCCAATCTCTTTGCTTACAGTCATAGCTTTATAATCGTCTAAAATTTAGACATAACATATTTATAGTCGACTGAACATTTGCCACTTTTATATAATATAAATCACTATAATAGAGCATATACTGTAATATTTATTCTAGTAAATTAATATACTTTTAATGCATTATTCCATTCTCAAGATTATCAACATTACAATTCAACATTTAAAAAATCTTAAAAACTCACTATTTATTTATTTGAAGGCTCACCGTATATTCATTTTGTTCAATAAACTATGCTTTCTATTATTTTTAAGAGCAAGAATGATGGCAGTATTTGCTTTTGTACAGAAAAGGAAAAACTGTTAGTATATTAAAATCACACACACAAAAAAAAAAAACATGGATGTAGGTTTGATCCAGGTATTATTGCTGAAATGGTTTGCGAAAAAAGAAATGATAGAAAGAGAAAAATCAAAGAATCAGAGAACTGATACATTTAAATAAATGATCAATGATTCTTTCTTTTATATATATATATTATTTAATGGTGAATTATTAAGAGGTTGATAATCTTGTAATATAATGTTATTAAAGAGAATCTGAACCCAGACTTTCAAGCTCCCTTTAATCATCCACTCCATCTTATACGACCGAAACACATGACCACACATGTGAAAAAGATAAATGATCTCCAATATACAAAGTTTGTGCTGAACCAGCACATATTAGTTAGTTCAGATCATTATTGTCCACACAAATATATAATCAGCGCTCGGTTTATATTGAGATAGCAAATTTTCAAACTTTAATGGACAAGCTTCAATCTTTTCTACTCTCCAACTCTTCAGCCATCTATATCATTGAAAATCTGATAATGACATGTTCAAAGCTCCTATTTGCCAATTTTGTTGTCATAACCATGTTGACTATAAGTCATTCTGATCCCTCATATGCAGAACCTTAAGCCCATTTAAATACATAGAGTAGAGATGGCAGAATACAGACTGAATATGTAATGTAATATAAGTATATTATATAAATATATTTAACATAGATGTAATTAGAAAGGATTTGAATCCAGACTTTCAAACTATCTTTAATCATCCACTCCATCTTAATCAATCGATACAAATGATGACAAGAACATTTATCTTTTTTGTATTATGTGGTCATGTGTATCAATTGTATAAGATGAAGTGGATGAGTAAAGGGAGCTTGAAAGTCTGGATTCAAATCCCCTCGAATTACATCTAGCTTAAAAATATATATAATATATTTATATTATATTGATGTGATGTTAACACAATGAAAGCATAGTAGTTTATTGGAATAAATATTAAAGAATACAGCCTGTTGTAGTCTGTATTTATTTATGTTTGAAAAAAAAAAAATCCTCAAAAACACTTGTGAATAGATAGATCAAAAACAGAAAAAACAATAAACATTAAAATAGTAAATTTCAGTGAATGTTCCAATACTTTTGCTGTTTCTCTTATAAAAATAATCTCATTGTTTATCAAACGTGAAAGGAAGACACAAACTGATAAATTACTAACCTATTTTCATATTGGCTATTTTAATATGGAGTATGTGTTTAAACTAAAGAGGAAAAAAAATGAAGCATATGCAATTTATTTATTCCAGCTTTTATTATTTTGTTTTGCTGATGATGATAAATGATCAGTTAAAACAGTAAAATACATTCACTTTTGGAATACCACTCTGGATTTAGGCATTAAACAAACATCACAGAATATATTTTTAAATATCTAATAATTTTATCTGGGTCAGAAATACATTAAAATCTGGAAACACAGTAAAACATAATAGATACAGACTTTTGAAAATCTATTTGAAATTCTTATTATACAAAGATATAAATCTTTTTTTTTTAATTTACCTTTTAAGATATAAGTTAATATTTTTTTCTTTACGATTTCTGGAATTGTAACTCGAATAAAAGTTATGGTAAATCAAAAACTTCTTTTACCATAAAGAATGAACAATAAAAATATGTTTAAAATGTATTGTCTGACTTTTTTTGTTTTTTTATGATAATATACAGTAAAAACATTATTTGTAAAGTTTGTATATGATGTGACAGTTTTTCAAACTTTGTGATATTGTTTTGAAATTGATACCTCCTATAAATTGTGTTAAGAGGGTAGAAAATAGATCAATTATTGACTTGGTCATAATACTCCATAGCTAGTTATTCTACCTATTAAAAGTCAAAGAATTTATCACATATTTCTATAACCCAATTCAATTTAAAAAGTGAAAAATGTAAGCTTGAATTAAGAATGATATTAAAGCAAGTTTAGCATGAAAGATCACTAAATTACATTCTGCCCCTCCCCCCTGATTTCTAAACAGTTTTAAATTTAACAAATATTAAAAAACTAACAATCTTTAAAAAACTCACCAAGCAATTTTGTGATGCTGAGATCCTGTTGCATATACATCATGGCTTTATCTAAATTTCCAAGGCCCCAATAGGCACTGCTTAATGCAGAAAAAACAGATCCTCGAAGCTTTTGACTGCATGTACCTACTCGTAAAGCAGATTCTAAAACAACTATGGAACAAGCATGATGGCCCTGTGCTAAAAGTTCCTGTCCAATAACAGATATAACCACAAATGGACTTTTATCTAATCTCATTTTTTGTAATTGATCATATATAGATTCCAGTGTATCTAAAATAAATAAAATTATTATAAAAAACTACCAATCATCAAGCATATTTCAATTTTAAATTCATAATATACAACATATACAGTTAAAATATAATATTTGTTGACTAAAAGCAATAATAAATATAGATATTTATATATATTGTAGCCTCAACCCAAGACAAAATGGATGGTTTCAGATAATAATAATGTAAGGTGTTTTACAGGGGCGCCAAATTGCAACTGTATCAATTCTATATAGTGCTCACCTGAGATCATCGTCACTTAATAAATGGGGAGTCTGTGGAGGAAGCAAGCTTTTTTTCATTTTTCCAAAAGAAAATATAATCTTAGTAATACTTTAAATTATAAATAATATGTTAAATTCTTAGTTTTGAACTCAGTAATTATTATACAAATAAATTTATGATAAATTATTAAAAATATATATATATAAACGACTTTCCTCCACAAACCCACACAGCTATATGATCTCCAGTGGCAACTACAATAATGTTATTTCTTTATTCCTCATGTATAAGCGAATGAAAACGAATCAGTAAATAAACGTAAAAATATTGATCTAAAATTATTATTAGCATAATAATATTTTATAAATCTTTTCATACCTCACATTCCCCTAGCATTCATAATAAAAAAAAATACAGGCTCAAGCAATGTTATAGTGAATAAAATTATTTTCAAACTTTAAGCTGGATTTAATATTGGGTCAAAACTTTTTAACTCTTAACTAAAACATACTAACGTAATTATAATATGCAATAATAAATATGATAAAAAAATTTTTTACGTATAGTCTCTTTTTGGTACACTGCGATCCTGGCAATTGTTTTCCCATGAAGTGTAGATTATCCAAAGAGAAGACACATTATTTTAAATGAAAAATAAAATGCATACATGGCCATGACAGAATGCTATCGAAGTTATCCAAAATATCAATGTTTATTGGTACAAAATTGTAGTTAAAATACACCTTTAAAATTATAACTAATTTTATGATCCGGATTCTCTCACTTTTATTAATCAAATCGTATAGTTCTTTCATATGTTTATTATATTTCCTGGTGAATTTTTATATACTTAATTTAATTTTTCTTACTTTAAGAACTACATTTTCCATTGAATTAATTTTTCATTATTTCAAGATTCAATATAGAATAGATGCTCATTATAATATTTTAAAACATGTAGCAAAGATTTATACAAAAAACTCTATGTTCAATTCCCACAATGTTCTCTTGCAATGAATGCTCTGCTGTTCTCTTGCAACGAATGCTCTGCAACAACTCTATTTCTACCGTTCACTAAAGTTCAATTCCCTCGATGTTCTTTCAGGCTGGCTGCTACAAAAACAGTTCACAATGGGCATACCTTCGCTCCAGTCCAGTTTAACTGTACACGAACTCTTTGTAGTAAGCACTGCGACTGACCTTAAGCTCCTTACAGCTTCAGTCTCTGCAACAGTCTACTTCATTTGAAAACTGAGGGAAACTACTCTTTATTCAGCTGCTATCCAGATGGTTTCCTCAGGCTGTGGTCTCCTTCAGCTATACCCATGAACTACATTTCCACTGGGCGCTGGACATTAACCGCAAGCACTGACGCTAGATGTTTCCTACTGGAATTGAACAGTAACTCTACTGTAGCTGCACTCAAACACTGTCTGCTACTCTTCACTGCTTACACTGCTCTGCTTAGTTGTTATACAGTCTTTCTTATCGCTTTCTGATAACGGTAACAATCAATTACGTTGTCCAATCAGGTAAGGTCTCTTATCTAAAAATATTTGCAATCAGCAAATATTTCTTGGAATTATCATCCGTCATTATGTTAATTAAATTCCTCAGTTATCAGTGCGCGATCTGAAAACAACCTCTCGAAAAAATATTAGTTTTTCTGGAGTGCACAAACTTGCATTCAATTTTTACAAAATACAATACTATTATCATCTTATTAATATTGCTAACTGATATGTAAGCTTTGCTTGTTATAAATATGTCTTTTCAGCATAGGTTGTCCAATTCTCATATCCTATGTACACAATTGATAGTTATAATATATAGCAGAAAAATATAAAAGTTTGAATATCTATACAATTTGCATATAATCTATCTCATTCTATTTGTATAAACATTAGTCTCCCTTCTCTACTTGTGACATTTAATTCCAAATCTTATCATGGATATTGAAATTCGCATATGACAATAAACTATAAAAATATGTTTTTAATAAATTTACAAATTTGTATGTGTTAAAATGTATATACACTCTGTTTATATACAGATATACACACATTTAAAAATAAAATTGAAGAAAAAAAAACAAATTCAGTAAATATTTATAAACTAATAAGTCTAATAGCAATGATATATTTTTTTCTATCTTAGTGGATTAGATGTGTTATATTTGACTTTGAAAAAAACAATAACACTAATGTATAAAGAAAAATAAAATGGAATGAGTATATGTGTGTAAAATTAGTCAACATAAAAGATTTAAAGATGCACCCTAGAAAAACAGATAATACACACAATATTAAAATTATGCAAGTACAAAAATAAACTAGATATGCTAATTTGCAATGAGACAATAATGAAACTATTTATGCAAATTAGGTCATGTAAAAAAGAAAACATGAGAAAATAGTACAGCATGTAATGCATGTGTGAGCAGAAAACATAGTGCTTACAAAACAGAAATATAAGTGAGCAGTGAAATATGCAGAAGAGAGCATTTTAGTGAGAAGTTAACAGAGAAGAGATAACAGAGTAAAATAAAGTATTGTAATAAGAAAAATGCAGCATTATAGTTCAACACTATAAAGACCTGAATGTGCATGACTGAGACTGATTTAATTTATGGAATTGAACCAGTAAGCTGCTAATTGAAATTCTAAAAAATTACTAATATTATACTTTCAGAGTAATAAATTCATTTTCAAGTTTAAAAATTTCCTCTAGTATTATTTCTAAATCATTTAATAACTATACTGCTGATTTGGGTAAAACTGATCCATGAACACATCAAGATGTAAATAAATTTGGAGAGATGTTAGCTGCCACTATTGTCTATAATATACTTTTTGCTATGGCTGTCATATTACATGAAAAAAACGATATGATTGTTCTGTAGTACATATAGGCATGGTAAGACTAACTTATTTCATCAACTGACTTGGAGTATTGCCAACAATCTACCCAAATTCAACAACCACAGATTACAGTACTAATTCAATTCAGATGCTGTATCTTCTTTAAGTGATTTTTTTAAACATCTTACTAAGAAAAGTATTTTTTTTTTAAAAAAGTATTGTTTAACCATATTATACACTTATATTTGCTTCAGTATAATTAAAATTAAATATGATACCATCTATTATATTCAAAATATCAAATTAATTTTTGAAATTATTTTTAAAAGTAGATGAATATTCTCAAGATTATTATCTAGAATGTTAAAAAAGCTTGTTTGTTTGTTTTTTTTTCTGTATGAGTGGGAAAAAAAAAAATTTAGAAAATAAATTAATTTTTCTTATTAATTTTTTTCTAATATTTTTTTTAAAATTGTAGATAGCTGAAACTATGGATATAAAAACTGTGAATAAAACAAGGAGGGGAAGGAGGATTTACTGGTTACTATAAATATTTTATTATTTCAAATAAGCACACATACAATAAAAGATTTATTATGCTTGCTACTATATAAAAAGCTTTTTTATTTCAGACATTATGAAGTAAATTACTTTCATGCTTAAGCATTTCCATATTGAAATGTTATACTATTTTCCATAAAATAATTGTGTCATAATATTTTTTTATAACATTGATATATTACTTCTTAAAAAATAGTAAACAGGTACCATAATTATAAAGCAGTGACTATGATTTATCAAAAACCATATGCACTGATATATATTTATTTTTTTATACAGCATAGTATTTATTGTAATATATTAGGAAGTAAATCAATCTTCACACTTCCACTGTTTTAATATAAATTGGCATGCACTCACCCATAAGCAAAGATTTTAAAGAACAGTGAATTCACTTATTCTTTAAGCTTATTTATATATAAGCCAATCTTTGCTTACCATGCATTATTCAGAGCATGAGTCTATTATATGCTTGATTTTTTTAAATGTTCAAATTGTACAAACATGAATCAAATGTTACTGGAAAGAGAGAATTTTCTCTTGTTTTTAACCATTTGCAATTAACATATAATAATTTAGAATCTAAATACATTGATAAATAGGTCTCTCCAAGTTCAATCCATCTGCTCCGATCTTTAGCTTCTATTCATCCATCCATCTACCATGTGGTCTCTTTCTGAATCTTTTACAATCTCTTGGAATCCCATTTTAGATTTCAATTGACCATCTATTATCATCCTTTCTAGCAATATGTCCAGCCCAACTCCACGTCAATCTTTTAATTTTTTCAATGAGGTCAATAACACCTATTTGTTCTCTTACCCATATATTGCGTTTTCGATATCTTCTTATTACTCCTACTATGCATCTCTCCATACTTCTTTAAGTGGTCTGAAGTCTCTGTATTGCTCTTCTATTAAGTGTCAAAGTCTCAGATCCATAAGTAAGAACTGGTAAAACACATTTATTAAAAACCTTCCTTTTCAAACACATAAGCATATTTCCTTTTAGTATCAAGTTATTTCTTCAAAAGCACTCCAACCAAGTTTAATTCTATGATTAATTTCATCCATTCTATTTCCATCTGCATTAATATATCTGACCTAGGTGTTTGTAGATGTTAACTTCTTCTAACTCATCATAATCAATCTTTATTTTCATATTTTGAGAAAATCCTTTAAACATTATTTTAGTCTTTTTAACATTTATCTTTAATCCTACTTTCATCTGATAACTTCTGCAACATTTCCTGCAGCTGTAAAGCATTATTTGCAAAAACAGCTACATCATCTGCAAAATCTAAATGACTTAAATAATCTCTATTTACTTTCATTCCTTTAACTTCCCATTTTAATCCACAAAATACTTCTTGCAGCACTGCTGTAAAACATTTTGGAGATATGGAATCACCCTGTCTTACACCCTTCTCAATGTTGACTTTCCTAGTATCATTATGTAATCTAATTGTTGCTGTTGCATTTTTATAAATACTCTTTAAAATATGACAATATCCTGGATCTATACCTTGATGATCCAATGCTTTAATCACTGAAGAAATGTATAAAGAATCCAATGCCTTTTTCATAATCTACAAATCCAAAGCATAATGGCAACTCATATTCATTTGTCCTTTCTATAACTTCTCTCAATATCTGGATATGATCTACTGTACTAAAACCACTTTTAAATCCAGCTTGTTCTCTTGGATGGTGGAAATCCAATGCTCTCTGTAGACTAGTTGTAATTATCTTAGGAAAAATTTTGTATAAAACTGATAAAAGGCTGATAGGTCTGTAATTTCTAATATCTTCTTTATTAACTTTTTTAAATATTAATATTAATACTGCATTCTTCCAAACATCTGGTACATCTTTATCATTTAGAAATTTGGTATATAACTTTGCTAAAAAAATTTATATTTCTTCACCTGCTTCTTTTAATATATCAATCATAATTCCATCATTACCTGCAGCTTTCCCTTTCTTCATAAAATTTAATTGAATGTCTTGCTTCTTCATTTAAAATTCTGGGAAATTTTGGAAGATATAACAGACATAAGAGGTACTTGTTTTTTATTACTATATAATTCTTGATAGAAGTCATCTATCCATTTCATAATGTCATCTCTCTTTTTAGTAATAATTCCATCTTTTTTTCTTATTGCAGATATAAATTTCCTACCAATACCAAAATGTTGTTTTACAATCTTGAGACTTTTTTTCTTTTATACAGCTTTCCCTGCTAGGTCATAGTTGTACTCTCTTATATCATTTTCAACTCTTTTCTGCACCCTTTTACAAAATTTGAGGTATTCAATCCTTTTTAATGCATCATTTTTGTAAATTTTCATATTCCTTTTTTTTTTCATAAATTCTCTATTCTCAGTAAAAATTTTATTGATCAATTGCTGCTTCTTTCTACCAGCTATTTTTGTTGCAGTTTTTAAAAGTGGATCAGTTATTTTCTTACTAATATCTGAATCATTTTCAAAATCTACTAATACTTGAAATTGATTTATAAGTTCTAATTTAAAGTAATTAGAATGTTTCTGAAGATTAGGAATATCAATTGTAAATATTGTTTTTCTTAATAATTTTTGTCTCGCTAGTTTTGCATTAACAAGTATCTTACATCTTAATAATCAATGATCACTTTCTGTGTTAAATTTATTAAGAACATTATAGTCTTGAAATATGTATTTTAAGTTAGTCAAAATATAATCCAATTCTGCTGTTACTTTCATTTGGATGCTTCCATATCCATTTCCTTTTAACATTTTTCTTCAAAAAAGAATTCATAATATAAAGTTTTTCTTTTTCTGCAAACTCCACACCTATGTCCTCTCTCACTTCTATTACCATAATCAAAATTACCTAAAGCACTTTCATCTTTCATTTGTTTACCAATTCTAACATTAAAGTCTCTCATAACAGTTGTTTATTCTGATCAAAAACCTTTTGTACATGCATATAAAAATCTTTTACTACTTCATCACTATGAGTTGTTGGGGCATAAACCTGAATTAGCTGCATTTGGTATCTGCTATTAAGTTGTAAAACTAATCTTGCCACTCTGTCAGATACACCATCAATCTCCAAAATGTTGTTCTTCCACTTTTTATTTATAATGAATCTTACTCCATTTGAATTTCCAATATTTGTGCCTTTATAGTAGAGTACATGTCCACTTTTTAAATCACTTATCTCTTCACCTTTTCTTCTAACTTCTCAAAATCCAATAATGACCCATTCAATATAAGACAGTTCTTCTAATTCTTGCAATCTTCCTTCACTTGAAAGTGATCTGCAGTTGTAAGCACCTAAATAAAAAGCTGTCATCAAATGGCAGCCTGGGTCCACAATCAGGGGATTCTTAGCACCCTCTGCCTTCAGACATCAACCACTGACTTGGTTGGTGACTTTACGGTCTCCTGGGAATAAGGGCCATTATTTATTTTTGTCTGTCATGATTGTATATATCTATGGAAAAATATTTATCATTTACACATACATTCATTCTACCTTATCAGGCAACTGAGAAGAAAGATCATAGTGTTTCTTGATTTTAAACTCAGAGGTAAAAAGATAATAAACTTTCCATGATGGCTAATGGATGTTGGTGAGCAGCTCATCCATGTTCGTATACTATATGAATAATCACATAGTAATAACAAGTGCAATGACAAGAATGTATGGTGTGGACATTAGGAATTTACCCTGCTTGGTTCCTTTAAGGTCTCCAAGAGGAATAAAAAGGTCTCCTTTCAGTCAATAGCAAACTCCTTTACAATAAATACTGTGCTGTAAAAAAATAAAATAAACATTTATCAATTTAGATTCCAAATTATTATACGTTAATTGCAGGTGATTTAAAAAATGAGATAAATTCACTCTCTTGTAAAATTTGAATTATGTTTGTACAATTTGAACACCATTTCAAAAGTCAGGCATACAATAGACTCGAGCCCTGAATAATGCATGGTAAGCAAAGATTGGTATAGATATAAATAAGCTTGAAGGAAAATGAATTCATTTGTTCTTTAAAATCTTTGCTTATGTGTGAGTACATGTCAATTTATAGTAAAACATTACTTGTGAAGATCGATTTATTTCCGAATATATTAAAACCATATGCTCAATTAACTTAATGCACTTTAGCCACTCTTGGTTCCTAAACCTTCTTAGATTAATGATTAAAAATAATTCAACTATATTTTTCTTACTCTCTTTTGAATCTATTATGTATTTACCCTTATGCTGTTAGATGCAAATATTAAAATTAAATAATAATTATTAATTCTAATATATAATGTAAATACATAATAATAAAGCATCACATATTTTTTCTACAGAACATCCACATTATCAGAAGTAATCAATTCTTGATTATTCCATTCTAGAATGATCTACATAAACATAATCAATTGACACCAGGTGACAGTGCCTATAAGATCTTCAAATTAGTTACTGGTCAATAACGAACAACAGATTGCACATATTCACTTAAAAAACATGTTTATTTCTTTTATATGACTGAAACTAATGACATGAAGATTTTAAACTCAAATCAATTCACTTATCTATCTACAAATATCTTTTATTATATAATCAACACACATTTTAATGAACTTTGTTATTTCCTAACTGTAGGCATTTTTACCAAACAATTGCAATCATTGAATTATATGGAAACTGGTTTCATGTCAGAACTATAATTAGTTAAACAAGTCAGCTTGAATTTTAGCATGGCAAGATGAAACTTTTGACTCAATTAAAAAAAAAGCCCAGGTACATATTGGATAAATATATGAATACAGTTATTCTTGACTATATAAGATAGCATTTCCCAACCTTTTTTGGCTCGCGTACCACTTGGTAGTACATCAAGCTAAATTGTACCACTTCGTAAAAATGATTGTATTTTGTAAAATTTGTTATTGCGAATGCATTATTTTATTTGCATTATAAATATTATAGGGTGACCATGTATGTATTCACATCTCATAATGAGACAAATTACATTGAAACATGCCTAAACGCCATGCCAGATTATAAACTCACTGTAACATATTTATATGTATGTGTTTGTTCAAAGTTTCATATTTTTTCCAAAATAATTTATTAAAGATTACATTATTACATTAAAGGTTATTTAGTACATATTTTGTTCAAAGTGTTTTCTCATTCCTTCATTTGGTTTTCCCGAATTTGAGTCTGTTTTCTCTTTTTTGGAGCATCTTGCTATTGGTTGGGCCATGGAGAGGATAAATCCAGCATGTCCCAAGTCATGGTAAAAATAACCTCAGGGATTATCAGGCTATCTCTTGTTCTTGTTTTCTTTATATTGTTCAGCATGAAGTTAATAGGATTAAAATTTTGATGATTAAATACTAGCTTACATCTAGTAATCCACAATAGATGATCAAGAATTAATGAGAGTCTAATTTCTGGGTATGATCCTTTTCTGATACATTCTTTCAAATTTAATAATTTAGATTGATTTGCCTTGATGCGACTCATTATTTATTTACTATTTTGTCATATTTCGTTTACTAATAAATGGTTTTAATAAAAACACAAAATTATAAAAAAACAATTAGTATATTTTATCATAATCAAATATTTTTATAAAATAAATTTAATGAGATCTTTGTGCTTGTTTCGAACAACATAATTTTTTGAAATTTGGTTCAAAAGATGCGAGGTATACCCTTAAGTCTACAGCTGCATTCAATCTGTTTTGATACTTATTTTTTAAAAAAATATATGAAGAAAAAGTTCTTCCTACTAATTCCGTACTAGTAATTGGTAATAATAATTTAAGAGCTTTCTCAGAAAGTTGTTCATATTCTTTAATGTTTAACCAAAAATTAATTAGATTGTGTCGTTTGAATTCTACTTGTAAAGTTCTGTCACATGATAATTCTATTAAATTTTCTTTATCCTTTATTGATAATGATGTAGCTTTTTTTAAATTTTTTGCATAGAAGGGGTTTGAAATCCAATTATCATTTGTGTTTTCGGGTTTTGGAAAATATTCCATGAAAGACAATTTTAATCCTGTTAAATGTGCTATTATATTTTCTATATCTTGAGACAGACTAACCTTATTTTCAAACAAAAAAAAAGTAGAGTTTTGAATACTTCCAGTTGATTGTTTTCGATACTTATATATATTACTGTTCCCAAAAATCTAATTTCTTAATCATACTTTCAATTTTATCATTAACATTAAAGATCGTTATCGACTGTACATATTAACAACTTTACGGTATAATATTATTAATTAAAATAATTTTTATGAATTATAGGAAAAAACGTTTCTATATTTTTATGATTTAATTTTTTTTTTTTTTTATGTCCGCCATTATTGATTATTTTTCGAGTACCACAAACCAGCAACTTGCGTACCATCAGTATGCGTACCACAGGTTGGGAAACACTGATATAAGAGATTGTAGAAAATAATAAAATAAAATAGATTATTGCTATTAAAACAATTGTACAGAAAGTTTCAGTAAAAGGCAATGTGTTCTTTCCCCAAGTTTCTTGTAGCACTATCTTTGAATCAATACATATATTAATTAAATAGAGACCTTCCACCATAGAACTTTTAAAGTGCTAATATATCCAAAGCAGATGTGTTTCATATCTCAATTCAATTTTGTTTTAAATTGAGCAAAAATACCACTGAAATGTTTGAAATAATTCAAACAGTGTATGGCAGTGGAATTACGAGTTGCAAGAATACTTCCAAGTGATTTACAAGATTTTTTTTCTTTTTTTATGATGGCAAGGAAAAGATTGAACATGATCAATGAAAGTAAATGAAACATCTTGCATATTTTGTGTAACTTGTAATTCACACATAAAACTTTTGCGACCAGCAGCTTAAAATATCTTAAGTATGATAAATGCCATGTTTTTTCCTCTAATTTGGTGTGCTATAAGTTTAATATTATTATTAAAAGCCAATAAAAAAAAATTGCAAATGAATACTTGAAAGATATTCTTTTTTCCTCTCAAAATTCAGATATACTGAACTATGCAATTTTAAATCAAAGAATTTTAGTGATGGCATATATGGTGCTTCAGTTAATCCAAATGAAAAGAAATTCTATATTTATAGGTATTTATTTATTTATATTTTTGAATTAAATATGTGATTTATTTCTAGAGTACAATAATAACAGATTAAGTTAGTCTTAATTGTTCTGCTTTTTTTTTTTTTGATCGTAAGTTATGTAAAACTTAATATAAATACAATTTCTACCCTACTTATGTAAAACTTGATTGTCTTTAGATGCTATAGTTGAAATAATTATTATCCATCACTACACAGTTAATAATATAATAGTACTATTTGAAACTGGCAATTATGATCTACATTTATATGTTCAAATGATTTATTTCTTTTCTATAGATCCCCATTAATATATGACAATAGTAATTAATAAATAAAATGTGTTATGAACCAGTTTCTAAAAAAAATATTCTACTTTTCTCTTGCCTTGGAATAAGAGATATTTTTTTAAAAAAATACTTCATTGCACCTCTTTATATAATGAATATTATCAAAGTTGAGAATTCATCCTCAAAAAAACTTATTAAATTCTAATAATATTTACAAAATAAAAGTGCAATAATCTCCTATCCTCATGCAAACTTTTTCTCATAATTTCAGTATAAATATGAGAAAATAAAAAGAAGTAATAAAATCCTTACTAATATTAACAAAATGAAAAAATGCAGTAGGCATTTGTTGTTGTTATTGATGTTAGTTTAATAAAATAATTTTTTTAACTAATAATAAATTTTACATTGGAGTACAATTACAAAAATCCTACCTTTCAAAGGAGATTTGAGAGCAGCTTCTACAAAAGCAGACAATAGCTGGGAGTTCTTTGGCTCCTGAGCCAGACCAGATGCAAATGCTGCCAGCGCATCTGCGTACCTTCCTAAACATTGCAATGCCACCCCTTGGCGAAAATAAGCCTAAAACAACATTAATATTGAGATGGTAGTAATTCATAAAGCAATATATATTTTTGTTATAATTGCAAAAGTAAAGTACAAAGATAGATGAGACTAATTTAAATACAAGTAATATAACAAGATAGACTAATTCAAAAATCAATAAAATTAATAAAATAGACAATGTTAAATATACACACATGAATTTAACAATTGGAACAAATATACTTGCTTTTCCAACTATATGTCTATTTGTTTATGTCTTCACACTCCATCATCCATCCATTTATTTATCTAATATATCAATAGAATACAATATAATTTCATTACTGGTAAATTGATTTATATGATAATGATTCAGTTTTAGAATAAATTTAATATATACAATAATACAAATCGCTTGAACTATATTAAAGTCTTTTTGATAAATGATATAATTGTATGTTTTCTTTTTATTTGGAAAAAAAAACCAAGCTGACTTATTTTAAATATACATATAATTTTTGTACAATTTGATATTTTTCTTTTGTATATTCCTTTATTTGAAAAGAATGAAATTCTTAATATTAAAAACAGACAATTATCAAATTGACTTACTTGTCTGTAAACATGAATTGCATATAGAATATGTGTTTATAATTCTTAAAGTGGAGTTTTAGATTTATTTATTTTTCTTGTTATTTCAAAACATGTCTAACTCTATAAATAGTTAGAAAATCCATTTTCAATCTGTTTAAGTTGGAATTTAAGGAAAAGCATCATTATCAGAGGTTAAAAGTGCTGAAGCCCTTGGACAAATGTATTGAGTTAAATAGTAGTTACTATCAGTATTATCTGCAGTTTTGAAATGACAATCAGCTAAGAAATTTTAGACCTTGCTTCACTGCCAATCTCATGTTTTCTAACTATCATCAAGATCTCATCATTTTAATCATGAATAAAAAGGCTACAGGATAAATTTAAAAGCTCCCAAATTTCTGCAACTTAATTGTCAAACTGCAAGATACAAAAGTCTACAGAAATTATTTGGATATTTTAACTAGAAGCCATGAAGAAGTCTACAAATCTTAACATCTTTTTGATCTGCAACTTGAATAAAATTATGCAAAAAAAAAAAGCTAATTCACACAGAATTCCCATCAATCTTTTTTTTTTTTATACATAGTAAGCAGTTTGCCACTAACAAAATTATAATGCAAAAAAAATTTTTTTTTTACAATAGGATCAAATATTGAATTAAAGTGCTATTAAATATGTTTAAAAAAAGATCTTCAAATTTCAATTTTTTATAACATCTTTTATTTTATAATTATAATGTTTTAATATAGTTACTTCAATAAAATTACTTTATTAATATTTATGCTATTCTTTATTTATTTGCAAAAAAAACTCTACATCTTGAATCTCTCCATAATAGACTTAGTTATTTTACTAATTTATATACGTATTTGAAAAATAAAACGGATATTATCCAAATTGATCGTGTGACTACAATCTGCTCTCATGAATTTATTTTCTTAGATATGTAACTTCTTGTTAAAAAAATATTTAATTGTTCATTTGGTATACCAAGCCATTTGTAAATAAACTATTATATGCTGCTATTGTTACAAATTAAGTATTCTTTCATTATAAAATTAATCTTAGCTCTCTATTCTCTTGATTCAATCCTCAAATATATTCATGATAACTGGGATGTAGCTCAGTAATCAAAGAAAGTAACATTCAGTTAGATAAGTGTGTACTTATTTAGTTGTTTTTATATAAAAATCAATCAATTATTCTAACAGTGGTGATATAAAAAACAATTATTGCTGTCATAAAATAAAAGCTAATTAAACTTATTATGAAGATAGTTAAGTATTTGACTTATCATAGTTGGATTTACAGATATATATATTTCCATTATTTCAGTTTATGACATAAATAAGTTGAATGCATTTTTTTATTTTCCATTGTATAACTTGATCCCAGTGTGAAGACTTAATAATTTAGCCAATTAACACTTATTTTAGCCACAATATACTCATATATTTTCATTCATTTTTATTTTGGTTACATAACTGGTCCATAAACATGAGACTTGATATATATGTAAATCTGGGGAGGTGGGAGAAAAATAGATAGCATTACATCAAATAATAAAATCTAATTTGAAGGTCAAAAGAATTAAAGAATCATAGTTGGTCATCATATCTAAAGATAGAAAAGAGAGAAGAAATAGGGCAGCATAAAAAGAACAATTATAACATAAATTCTAATAGTTCAATTGCTTGTGCTGAGAATGATTGACATTAGGAGTGTCTGTGAAAAGTCATAAGCAGGTAGAAAAGAAGTGATTCAATAAAATAAAATAAACAATAATAATCATTAAAAATGGTCAACATAAAAGAAAATAAAAGTAACCAGAAATTAAAAGAAACCAGTGGCAACAAAATGGAAATGTTAAAGAAAATCAGAGAACAGGATAAACAATACAATAGAGGAGGGGGAGGGCTGTACCAATTTATGAAGACTCTCAAAGCTAGTCAATAATGGTGGAAAACTCTATAGGTTACTGCAGAAATTGTAAAAAGATTTAAAGCTAGAATAGAAATAGAAGAACTAAAAATAGACTAAAATAAACTGGCACTGAATGATAAAGTGCATAATATTAATTTAAATAATAATTTAAAAAAATCCTACAAAATAGATGTTATGGCTCTGAAAAGTGAATTATGTTTGATGAACATTGAGTGAATTTTAAAGGAAAGCAATTAGAAAGTCATAATTGGCAGATAACTATGGAAATGTTGAATTTAAAAATCACCAATTTGTTAGATGAGCCATTGGATTAATGCTAAAATTCAAGAAAAAAAAAGGAATTCTTCTCATTCAATAATGTTTAATTTTTGCTAATACAATTAATTACTAGAAAGTATTTGGTTACAAAATTCAGAAGAAATGCACTCTTGAACTCATACCATGTCTCAAAAATGGATTGTAGTCTAATTGAAATCAAAAGAATAGAAAAAGACCTATTAGTAAGATACATAATGTTTATAGAAATGAAGTTGGTGGTTTAATAGATCTTCAAATTAAAAGATTTATAATCTATAAATTATAAACTTTAATCTTAAAGAATAAAATATTGATAACTAGTAATATAAAAGAAAATAAATTAAATTTGATAATAAATAGCCACTTAATCAATGATATTTATTATACGCACTATTTGGAATAAAAAATTATTTGAAATCTTACACTTGGAAAACAATATAATTACAAAATTATCAAAAGAGAAAAAAAAAAGACATTTATGAACCAAAATCATGAATCAAAGCCGTAATTTTTTAATAGAACAAGAGGTGAGATATGGAGATTTGAATGATCATGTTTTTGTGAAAATTCTTTATTAAGAAAGTAAAATATTTATTGGTCAAAAAAACCTAACATGTGAAGATTCATATGAATCATTTATTTCATGGAAGATATAATAAAATTAAAACCAGATTCTATAAAAAGATTTTATATTTCAAGAAATAGCAAATGTTTTATACATGGTCTTATAAAGAAAATTACTTGCCAAATACTTAAAATCCTATGTTAATATTTTCTGAAAATTTCATTTATTTTTCACTACGTTTGTTGAATGCAGCTCGTATAAACTATATGGACTATTGAACCAAAAACTAATAAGCTTTTTTGAGAATATTCTGGGGGAAACTAACTCTTTCATAACTGACATTGTTGATGATAATGTCAAAACAAAGATCATAAAATGTAATGTTAATGGTAAATCCAAAATGACTTGTTAGGGCAAACCTCTAGAAAAAATAAAATTTATAGCCTAAATACATATTGAAATATTTGAATTCTTCAAAATATGAAAACAAATTATAAAATATATAAAAATTATGCCCCTCATATTAAGACCCAATAGACAGATATTTTAACAAAGTTACAGACAATAATATAAATATTAAAAGTAACAAAGTTGCAGGTCTAGTATATCTTAAGATTTTATATCAAGATGTGATGGAAAAGTGAATTCTTCACTGCTTCATATAATATTATTTTCAAAAATGTATATACAAAAAAAATACAAAAATTACATAATTTAAAATGACTAATAAATAATTCTGTTTCAACTGAGGGATCTATGATTTCCAAATGTGTCACTATCATAATTGTTGAACCAAGCTGTGCAAAATGGTAGTGCTCAAAAATTAGACAATTCTAAAATACAATTAAATTCTTAAGTGAGTTCAAATCCTAACAATAATTATTTCAAACATATATATTTAAAACAAAGATTGTTAAATTATTAAATCATATTTTACCTTGAAAAAATAAAATCTTTAAAGTCATGATTGTATAATTTTAAATACAGATCTTACTACTTAAACGATTTATGACAAAACTGCCTCATTATACTGAATACATTCAAGTATTGTTTTAACAATCAAGTAAATCTTAATTTACACTAAAATAAACTCTAGCACAGTGATAAATTAAATGCTTGAAGATCAGTTTTTAACAATGAAAACAGACTGTATGTAACTTTAAACAAGTTTGGAAAATTTTATTGGAATCTAGAACTAAAAAAAAAAAATCTTGAAAAAATACTAGGACATTTTCAGATAAGAGAACTACTCAAGAAAAGATTGAAGATTTATCTTTTAAACCAAAATAATATATTTTCAACCCTTACAATAGCAGCTGATGTTTTACATTTGTCAAAAAAACAAATATAGTTCTGTGAAAATTAGATTATATTTAATATATCTTTAATAATACAAAAAAAAAAAAAATAGAAAAATCCAACAGTAAAAAAAAAAAAAACTATTAGCAATGTAAAGATTAATCTCCAATTAAATTGTAAACAATTCACAACACAGTTAAATAAATGATAATAATCATAGTATTTATTTTAAATTTACAATTACCTATCAAAAATCATGTTTTTTATTATAAACATTTAATTATTTCAGCTGATGAATTTTGGAGAGAAAACAGGAACTAATTTTATTGGTCAATTACATAAAAATTTGATTAAATGTTATTCGTCAATTACGTTTAGAGTATGTTTCTATTCCAAAAAATGTAACCTTCAATAAACAGAACTGTTTTAATTTAGCTTCTAAAAATTGAATTATTTTGCATTCAAATTGGTTAAATGTAATGAAAAATTTTAAATGATGTTAATAACTGAAGAAAAATATAAGAAAAACATTTGAAGAAGAACTTCCAATAAAACAAAATACAAACAAAAGAATTATATTTGAACCAATCCTTACATGACATCACCGGTGATTTTTTTTTGTCTAACAAATTACGAACTCTGATTATTTATTTTTGTTGTTTTTTTCTTAGTCTAAAATTCAATATTTTAAATAAAAATCTAAATCTAGACCCATTATTAGTCAATGTAGTCCTATTATTAGTCAATATAGTGTAAAAAGTAATCATAAAATACTTAAATATTTATGAAAAATAGTTGCATTTTTCTAAACATGGAATGCCATTGATATGTGAATAGCAATTACTTGTCTTAAATAGCTATCCCTTGATTATTTTTCTTCCAAAATTTAAAATTTTTCAAATAAAAGTTTATATTTAAGTAAGTTAATGTAAACACTTAATTATCAATGTCAAAAGTTACAATAAATATATTTTATTTACATTCAAAATCTATTACGAAAGCATAAAACATTCATAAAACATTTTGGTTTGATTTCTGACTTTGACAGTTAGAAACACGCTGAACAATGTGCTCAGCGGAGAGCCCTGAAGAATGGATATATTAGGTGAAAAAACGGGGGCAATTTTCCCATCAAGGGTAACTAGATTTATGATTTCTCTGTTGGACAGGAGATTGTGGAGGATAAACAGGAGGATCTCTGGAATGTTAAGATCCCTGAGAATGCCAAGAAGCAGGTCAACCCTGATAGAGTTGAAGGTTTCTCAGATTTCCAGCTGGACAGCAATGGGCCTGCCACTTTGAGACTGCCTTACATGCTCAGTGATCACCTTAAAGAGTGTGGCATCCCCAAGAGTGAAGTGCCCCTTACAAGCAAACTGCTAGGCTGTAAAGGCAGGGAGTATGAATTGTTCTAGCGACTCTTTGATGATAGACTCAATAAGTTTTATGAGCAATGGGGTCGTCAAAATGGGTCTAAGATTCTTGAGCTCAGTGGGTGGCTGATCTTTCTTAAGAAAAGAGACCAATGCAACCGGATAGAGACCCTCAACTATGTAAATGCCCAAAGCCAGCTTGTTAAACATGTTGAGGGTGATCGTGAACTGACTTAGGTGAAAAAGGAGGAACTTGGGGATAGCATAAGGACCAGGGTGGATGTGGTCAGGGAAACTTTTGTTTAAGTAGTGCGGCAAGTGATGCCAGGACCAGAGTTGACATTTGAGATTGATGGCATAGTGAAAAGAGGGATGTCAGCTTTGAGGAGCATGTGCTTGTAATGGTTACTCAAAAGAAAAAGCAATTCCTGACCTTGGTAAGATTTGCTGCTGACTGAGATGGATGAGGGGGTGGTTTGCTTCCTGTAGGAACCAAGAGCCCACCCCAGGTAACTGGTCCAACAATACTGATTCCTCACATACCTCGGGGTATGTTTAACTGAGATGTACTCAGCCAAGGCCCTTTGAGCATCGCGGTATAGAAGTTTCAGTTGGATGATGGTGCTAATGTCTAACAGCTTACTCTCCTGATCATTTAGTTGCTCTGCAATTTTGTCCATTGTAGCCAGCAACTTGAGCAGTCCTCGGGATTTCCAGGTGTATTTGTGGATGGCAGCTTACAGAATTTCCACAAATGCAATCCATGCAGAGATGGGCTCCATTTGAAGGTTATTGATTTTATGAAGGTATATATAAATGTCTGAAAGCAGTGCTATTGGTGTATTTTGTTTGTTGAGGAATCATATTGTTCTTCTGAGGCCACAGTTTGCTTGAGCACCAGTCAATGTCAAGGGAAAGGTGTAATGCTTTGTGATCTGAAAAAGGTATGGTGTGAAGTTGAGTCGATTCAGTCATGAAATAGAGATCAGGAGAGTAGAATGTTAAATCAATGAGGGTCTGATGCTTACATGTGTAGAAAGAGTAGGTGTGGTCGGGGAAAAAGCCCTGGTCACACATTAAGCCCCTGAAAAAATGTAGATATTTGTGTGTAAAAGACTGGTACCCCATGTTGAAGTCACCCAGAAAAAGAATGGGAAGGGAGGCAGCAGCTGTGATGTAGTTGATTTGATGAATAATAGAGTTAATGAGGGTGTCATTGGAGGGCAGATATAAATAAATAACAAAATTTCTGAAGTGCCCAAATTGCACATCTAAGATAATAGAGTGAGCATCAAGTTGTAGAATGGAAAAGGTGGGGGGCACATTTATTAATGAGGATGGAAACTCCTCCAGCACATGTCAAGGTGGTGGATAAAGTGGAGTAAATCCTGTGGTTAAAGTGAGTGGAGAGTTTAGTTTCAACAAGAAAGAGGATATTGGGAGAGTTTAGTTCAAACTAGTGTTTGGGAGGGAGGAGCCTGTGGACTGAGTTTAGGCCCCAAAAGGTTAAACCTTTATCTTTTAATTTTTGAATGCAACAGCAAGGTGCACAGCAACAATCAAGTCTATATTTTGCCTAAAACCATTGACACCATTATACATGTTTAACTTAATTTATATTTCCTAACTAATGGTCATCATTAGTGATAAAGCACATCTTCATACCTTGTGTCCAAAATACTCTGTAGATAGACTTTGAATTGGTAATAATCATACAATTATAAGTTTGCTCTAAGTCTAAAAAGCAAAGAACACCCAAGTTTTTGCTTTTGCTTTTAATTTCTTCAAAATAATTTCATATTTGGGGGCCTGCTTCATAATGTCATATATAAATTGATCCCAAAAACAAAAACTAATTAAAATTGGAGAACAAAGTTAAAGATAGTACAATCTCTCTTTAACAGCACTTTCTTTTATGTTATTACTTGAAAACAATAAAATAAACATACACTTTGAAAGACAGCTGACAAAGTTCAAAAAGTGTAAAAACTTTATAAATTAATAAAGTTCAATTCATATTTAAAACTGATAATATATATATAATAATAGGATCTGGTTCTCATATCCCTTTATATATATATTGTGCCCTTTTCCAGAGGTCAGAATCAGCTCATCGCAGCAAATTATTAAAAATTTTAAATTAGACCATGTTCTCTTGTGATAATTATATTGTATTAATAATATCCTAAAAGTACAATTTGAAGCTAAATGAAATTACGTAATGCATAAAATTATGATGAATCACTTAAGAACAGTTAAGTAAAGTTAAAAATATTATTACATATGGTTGCAAAAGCTGGCCATAATAAATAACGCAGCTATAAATATTTAAAAGTATGTTTAAAAAGTTCAATTTTAATAGTCTTACACTTATAGTTAAATAAATGTTATATTTATTTTTATAAATTATATTTGATAATTATAATTAATGTCATATATTTTAAAAGTAAGTTTTATGGTAGAGAAAGTTATATTTAATTCTATATTTTCCAAATTAATCTTCCAAATTTTGTATAATTGTATTATTTTATTTAATATAACAAGTGTTACAATTTATTATTTATTGCCAGACAGAAAATCAGATCCAGTCTGTCTTAGTTATATTAGTCATGTGATTGGTATAATATATGGTTATACACACATGCTTGCTAGTATTTAGATTAGTAAAGTTCAAAATATTTTTAAAAATTGCATTATAGAATTGGATATAATTATTACCTATCACAAAAGCAAATATTAAATTAGTCGTTATAAAATGTTTTTAAATAGTACAATAAAGACGAATACAGTTAATAAAAGTTAAATATTTTGTTTTAAAATAAAATAGATAAATTAAATATTAAAGGTGGGATAAATTTATTAAATATTCTTTTAAAATAGTCATTTTAAATGTTTAATTAATTTTCATAAAGTAATAATTGATTTGAAATTAATATTTTAAATAATATTTTAGAGTTATAAAATGTCATATTTTTTATTTTGAAATTTAATTGTGAAAAACTGTAACATTATGCAAATTCATCAAATGAAAAGTAAGAATCAACCAATAGGATGAGGTATTTTCTAGGATATAAATACTGATTGCAGACGGGTGTCAAGGGTGATTAAAAAAAGGTGATTGGTGATCAAATGTATTAGTGTTTGGTATTAGTAGCTATCGAGGAGATAGTAATTTTAAATTTTATTATTTAGTCAATTTTTAGTGCTCTCGTACAATTTATTTGCAAAACTAATAGGATATTTATTTTAAAGTATTTGCAAAGAGAGTGTAAAATAAATATATTTTAGTAACTTCATTTTAATATGCATTGCTAATTTTTAAAGTCTTTTTACCAGGAGTATTCATCGGAAACTTAATATAACTTCGCAATAAGAATACGGAAATGCCGATAATTAAAATGTATTTAATGGAAATTTTAAAGATAAATATAGTAATTGTAAATATAATAGTAATAATATTAACCAAGAGGACTATTCCAGTGAGTAAATTATTATTATGAATATTGTACAAGAAGCTTAATAGAAAAGCTGTTTGCCGATTAAAAGTAAAATACGCATTATTTTATATAGCAACAAGTTAGTCTCGTCCAAGATTAATAGGTAATATGACAAGTATATTTTATAATAATTTATGGAAACAATGCTATAGAAATAAATGTTTTATCCCTTTTGAAGGAAAACATTTAAAACATTTCAAGAAAATATTTTAAGTAAAGACTAATGGAAATATTTACGAAAGTGTATGTTATAAAACCTGAGGTATATAGCGTTATATGTGTTTTATAAAATTGTTTAAAAAAACTGAATTTTAAGACAAGAATGAAACCGCTGAAAATAAGTAATAAATTGCAATAAATTTTTCCTAAAGAAGAAACCTACAGAGAAAAGGAATACATAAATAAATAAAAGTATGAAATTATAGAAATATTTTATATTGCGCAAAAAGTTTATCTGGATAGTTTGAGCTAAGCTAACAGGATATGATGCAACACTAGGCCAACATAGAATATTCTAGGATAGTATGGAAGCTTCAAGGAATTATTTTTAAATGTTATGATTTATTTATGATTTTAATAATCATCATTCTGGACAATAGAAACATAAACTATTATTCTATGAACTTATCCAGGACAGATCGGTGATTATTTTATTTAATTTTTCAAGATTTTAAAAGACTTCGTATTATTATTTTTTTATTATTCATTTTTTTAAATCTGAGATTTTCGTACTGGAAGGAGTACAACACTCACCGCTGGAAACAGTTTGTCTTGTTCGTCGTCAAGTAGCAATAGGGGTAGTTTTAAAATCACTCTTGAGGAGAACTTTTTTTTTAAAAAAAAAAAAAACTCTCGAGAAAATAAAATATTTCAACCGTATAAAGAACATTCGTTTTCAGCTGAAGATTAAGTAAATATAGTTTTGACTTATTTAATATTTTTAAATGTAATTATTTTTGGTTTATAAGAGTATGAACATGAATATTAATTTATTGATAATATTATAATCTTATATTAGAATAATTTAATAATTTAAAAAAGAACATTTAAATAAAAGTATGGATGTGTTTTCATGTATGCAATGTTGTATCTAATTGATAGAAAAAGAAGACTGCAAAAGTGATGACAAGTCAATATCACTTGGTAATAGTTAATGAATATTGATATATTTTATGATGTAGATTTTGTTTTTCTTTTTTGCAGATTGCCTATGAATTATAATGTATGAAAGTATAAATGTTGAATTATATGCAAACACATTTTGTACAACACATTTAAATTATGAGATTAGGATTTATTTTGGGAATATGCATACTACAATTTTATACTAGTAATATAACACAACATGATGATGAATATTATGGGTTTCTTTTAAAACTTTCATATTATTGGATGCTCAGAGTATTTATATGACCAGTTTGTATGTGCTTAGGATATAAAATAAGAAAGTAAAGCAGACTTTTCTTGTGGATCAGTGAGATTGCTCTAATTATAATTGAATTTTGTTTATTGTTTTGAATATGCAAGTTAGTTATTTGTTGATGTAAGATGTGATAAATCTTTTAGGAAATAATGATAAGATAGTGACTTGGTTGTAGTATTATGAACATGAACCCAAGAGATGATATTAAGGTAGGATGTAATAAGGGAATATGAATAGTTTTTAGTAATCTTAGTAGATATACAATACAGTTAACAAAGCCCTGTAGGTGTATATTTATTTGTGGGCAGTGTCTATTTTTTAAGTATTGATGTTTTAATGAAGCTGAAGAAATAGCTTTAACATCACTGATAGTTGGAGGGCATTAGACAGAATAGGTCATGCCTCTATTTCTCATAGATACACTGTGCCATGGTATTTTTCTCTGATATGTGTTATGAGTTATACTCTAGTTTTCTTCCCTTGCCTACACATCTATTCACTATCTAGATTTCCAAAGTAGATATGCTATTGTCTGAATAGGATAAGTTCATTTACTTGTAAGAGGAAGTAGAATTTGTATAAATTGGAATTGAAAATCCAATGGATCCAAAAGGAAAAAAAATCATAAAATATGTTTAGATTTTATTTTGGAAAATAAAATAAACTGCAGGAATAAAATATGTAAAGCAAAGTTGCTTTTGAAATATTAAATAACTTTTCAATATTTTATTTCATTTTAAATGAGTATTGCATATTTTTAAAATACAATATTATAAAGTAAAACGATATAAACAATAAGTATAGGTACAAATTTTATATTATTAAATCATCATCATCAACCATTATCAATCCACTGCAGGATGAAGGTCTCTCCAAGCTTAATCCATCTTTTCCGATCTTTAGCTTCTCTTCTCCACAACACCCCTGCAAATTTTCTTATTTCATCCATCCATCTCACATGTGGTCTCTTTCTGGGTCTTTTACAATCTCTTGGAATCCAGTTTAAAATGTCAATTGTCCATCTATTATCATCTCTTCTAGCAATATGTCCAGCCCAACTCCATTTCAATCTTTTAATTTTTTCAATAAGGTCAGTAACACCTGTTTGTTGTCTTACCCATACATTGCGTTTTCGATCTCTTCTTGTTACTCCCAACATACATCTCTCCATACTCCTTTGAGTGGTCTGAAGTCTCTGTATTGCTCTTCTATTAAGTGTCCAAGTCTCAGATCCATATGTAAGAACTGGTAAAACACATTTGTTAAAAACCATCCTTTTCAAACACATGGGCATATTTCCTTTTAGTATCAAGTTATTTCTACCAAAAGCACTCCAACCAAGTATAATTCTATGATTAATTCCCTCCAGTATGTTTCCATCTGTATTAATAATCTGACCAAGGTATTTGTAACTGTTAACTTCTTCTAATTCTTCATAATCAATCTTTATTTTCATATTTTGAGCAAATCAATTAAACATTACTTTAACCTTTTTAACATTTATCTTTAGTCCTACTTTTCTACTTTCATCTGCTAACTCCTGCAACATTTCCTGCAGCTCTGAAGTATTATTTGCAAAAACAACTACATCATCTGCAAAATCTAAATAACTTAAATACTCTCCATTTACTTTCACTCCTTTAGTTTCCCATTTTAATCCATAAAATACTTCTTGCAGCACTGCTGTAAAAAGTTTTGGAGATATGGAGTCACCTTGTCTTACACCTTTCTCAATGTTGATTTTTCCAGTATCATTATGTAATCTAATTGTTGCTGTTGCATTTTTATAAATATTCTTTAAAATATGACAATAGCCTGGATCTATACCTTGACGATCCAATGCTTTAATCACTGAAGAAATGTGTATAGAATCTAATGCTTTTTCATAATCTACAAATCCAAAACATAATGACAACTCATATTCATTTGTCCTTTCTATGACTTCTCTCAATACCTGGATATGATCTATTGTACTAAAACCACTTTTAAATCCAGCTTGTTCTCTTGTTTGGTGGAAATCCAAAGTTCTCTATAGACGAGTTGTAATTATCTTGGTAAAAATTTTATATAAAACTGATAAAAGGCTGATAGGTCTCTAATTTCTAATATCTTCTTTATCACCTTTTTTAAATATTAATATTATTACTGCATTCTTCCAATCTTCCAGTACATCTTTATCATTTAGACATTTGGTATATAGCTTTTCTAAAATTTTCTCTATTTCTTCACCTGCTTCTTTTAATATATCAATTATAATTCCATCATTACCTGGAGCCTTTCCTTTCTTCATACATTTAATTGCATGTCTCACTTCTTCATTTAAAATTCTGGGCAATTTGGAAGATGTAATAGATATAGGAGGTACTTGTTCTTTATTACTATATAATTCTTGATAAAAATCTTCTACCAATTTCATGATGTCATCTCTCTTTTTAGTAATAATTCCATCTTTTTTTCTAATTGCAGATATAAATTTCCTACCAATACCAAAATGTTGTTTAACATTCTTGAGACTTTTATTTTCTTCTACAGCTTTCCTTGCTATTTCACAGTTATACTTTCTTATATCATTTTCAACTCTTTTCCGTACCATTTTACAAAATTCGAGATATTCAATTCTTTTTAATACATCATTTTTATATATCTTCATATTCCTTCTTTTCTTCATAAATTATCTAGTCTCAGTAGAAATTTTATTAGTCAATTGCTGCTTTTTTCTACCAGCTATCTTTGTTGCAGTTTTTAAAAGTGTATCAGTTATTTTCATATTAATTTCATTCAAATCTGAATCATGTTCAAAATCTTCTAACACTTGAAACCTATTGGTAAGTTCTAATTTAAATTCATTAGAATATTTCTGAAGATTAGGAATATCAACTGTAAATATTGTTTTTCTTAATAATTTTTGTCTCTCTAGTTTTACATTAACACGTAACTTACACCTTACTAATCGATGATCACTTCCTGTGTTAAATTTTTTAAGAACATTACAATCTTGAAATATGTATTTCCTGTTAGTCAAAATATAATCCAATTCTGCTGTACCTTCATTTGGATGCTTCCATGTCCATTTCCTTTTAATATTTTTCTCAAAAAAAGAATTCATAATAAAAGTTTTTCTTTTTCTGCAAACTCCACAAGTCTATGTCCTCTCTCATTTCTATTACCATAACCAAAATTACCTACAGCAATTTCATCTTTCATTTGTCTACCAATTCTAACATTAAAGTCTCCCATAATAATTTTAAAATGTTGTTTACTCTGATCAAAAGCCTTTTGTACATCCATATAAAAAATCTTCTACTACTTCATCACTATGAGAACTTGTTGGGGCATAAACCTGAATTATCTGCATTTGGTATCTGCTATTAAGTTGTATAACTAATCTTGCCACTCTGTCCGATACACCATCAATCTCCACAATATTGTTCTTCCCCTTTTTATTTATAATGAATCCTACTCCACTTGTATTTCCAATATGTGTGCCTTTATAATAGAGTATATGTCCACTTTTTAAATCAATTGTTTCTTCACCTTTTCTTCTAACTTCACAAAGTCCAATAATGTCCCATTTAATATAAGACAGTTCTTCTTCTAATTCTTGCAATCTTCCTTCACTTGAAAGTGATCTGCAGTTGTAAGCACCTAAATAAAAAGTCATCATCAAATGGCAGCCTGGGTCCACAATCAGGGGATTCTTAGCACCCTCCACCTTCGCCACCAACCACTGCCTTGGTTGGTGACTTTACAGCCTCCTGGGAATAAGGGCCATGCTTTATTTTTGTCTGTCATAATTTTATATATGTATTGGAAAAATATTTATCATTTACACAAACATTCATTCTGCCTTGTCAGGCACTGAGAAGAAAGCCCATGGTGTTTCTTGATCTTAAGCGCAGAGGTAAAAAGCCAATAAACTCACCACGCTGGCTAATGCGTGTTGGTGAGCAGCCCATCCATGTTCATATACTATATAAATAATCACATAGTAATAACAGCTGCAACGACAAGAACGTATGGAGTGGACATTAGGAATTTGCACTGCTCGGTTCCTTTAAGGCCTCCAAGAGGAATCAAAGGGTCTCCTCTCAGTTAATAGCAAACTCCTTTCTGCAGCCTATTATTAAATAATAGGGAATATATCAGTGATTACAACTATATAGTATTAGAGTAATATTAAATGGGATATATTATATTTAACAATCATTGTGTAGTGAACAACGATATCCACACAATCTAGTAATAAATTAGTAGATATTTTACAAGATATCTTTTAACATTGCAAGATGAAATTGTCTAGTGAAAAATATCCATGCTCTCAATTATTATTATTATTTTGTTTTTCCGTGTACCATGTTTCAATAGATGTTTTCAATAAAAGAAAAAAGCATAGCTACCATGTTTCAATAGATGTTTTCAATAAAAAAAAAAAAAAAGCATAGTTAAAGATATAATATGTTTTAAAATAAGTACAAATAAATGTAATTTATTATAAGATAGATCACAAAGAGATCAATAAAATTTTATTGTTTTTATTAGTATTACTTTAAGTCAGAGTGAAGACTTAACTAGGTTCTAAATAAAAATGTATAACGGTGCAAATTGAGAATATCCAGTGTAAATACTGTAAATAAATTGTTTATTTTATTTTATTGTTATAATAAAACTTTGTTAAATTTGTTTTTCAAAAATTTGTGTGTCTGATTATTTATTTTTCCCATCTCCATGCATCTAAAACACAGAGTCATTGAATCAAACATAATATTATTTTTTTTTTTGCACAGAAATAAATAAAGTATTATTTTAAGAATTTGAATATTTTCTTGGAATTTATTTATTTAAGAAATCACATTTTTACATTATCTTATGGTCTTAAATTAATTATCATAATAGTACATCGAATTATATGCTATTAGTTGCCACACATATATTTGTCTGATTATGAAATGCTACCACATATTTTTCTTACATTATTATATGAAGATAAAAGATTATATTATAGTATTTTATTATTTTATTATAGTAATAAAATTATAGTGAAGAAAAGATATACAGAATTAGTTCATACAATGAAGAATATTATTATTATTTTATTGTTATTAGTTACATGTAGTGGAATATGACATAAAAATCCCTTATCATGTTTTACTACATTGATTATGAACCTGAGATTTTATTGAGCTAAATTATTATAAATAAAAGATTAAGATTTAATTATTAGTTTAATCTTAATGAGTAGGAGTTATTAAAGTCTTAAGAATACTATAAGTTTATTATTTAAGATAGTAATAGGGGGGATAGTGTTCTTATGCCATTGAGGTAGTATCCTGTGGGATATTGGCTCAATGTAATCTTTCTTGTCACCTGTACTTTCACTTCCAAGTCTCATTATATAATTAAATATTTATTTAATTTATTTTATAAACTGAACCTTATTCTTATTTTTGAATTTGAGCTAGTGGAACATTTAATATTAATGCAGAATATTTTATTTATTAATTATTTGCATTTAACCAAACATAATAATTAACTGAGCTAACCCATTTTACTTAATATTATATTGCCCGGAAGTGAGGCTGCAAACGGACTAGGTTAGAATATATATTACTAGAATGTGAAAGGATTTATATATTGAGATTAATGGTATCAGAAAAACAATCACACAGACTATATTTGGACTGAGAGTTTTAATTAAAATATGATCAGACGGTGTATTCAGCCATATTTCCTGACCATCATTCCCATAAAACAGGTTCATTTAAAAAGAAAGTCTAATCCTTGTCACTATAAATATTTTTTTTATCTATATGTCTGTCATACTGCAGATAGTGGTAACATCTTGATAATGAGAAAGCTATAGATCGGGTTTGAATTACTCTCCAGCTTCATTGATATCAAATCATTCTGTTAATCCGCAACTGGCTCACATGATCATGGCAATATTTTCACAGAGTAATCAAAGCAATAAAAACAATAACAAAAACAACTAACAGCTAGCTCTGTATCACCATTATTTAGACAGATATGAGAATTTTATAAAAAAGGGACTAACTACTACTCATAATAAATTAATACATAAAACATTTTAAGGTAATAATTGGGTTAATCCTGAATATTTACAAATATTTACATACTACAAAAGCACAACCTATAAAATAAAATAAAATAAAAATACATTAGAATAAAAATATAAAGACATATTAAATTATGCACACTTGTGAAATATATGAGAAAAATATTGGCTTATTTTATTTTAGCTTATTCTAATACTTTATTTAATTTAGATCAGTGATTCCCAATATGGGGCACATTCTCAACAAGGAGAAGATGCCCCAAGAGGGGGGATTGATTTTTTAAGGGGGACAATTCAAGAACAAGTTATTAACATTGAATAAACAAAGAACTTTGCTAGTTACTCAATAAGCTTTGTGATAAATGCTTAGGAGGAGAAAGCATTTAAAATATCTCTATCAGAAAGCACAACTAAACCAAAGACCAATGGTTTCATGCCTTGGCACTTCTCGGTGAGGTGCTAGGATAGTTTCAGACCCTAAATCTAAAAATACTAACCCGTTGAAGACATTTGTGTCTAAAAATTTCAGATTTTCTACTCAATGGTTAACTCTTAGATAAATGCTGGCTTTGGGTTATTTTTACGTGTAGTATCTGAAACTACCCTAGCATCTCACTGAAGAGTGTCAACGCATGAAACCATTGGTCTGGGTTTTGGGTGTGGTTTCTGATAGAGATATTTTAAATGCTTTCTCTTGCTAACCATTTATCACAAAGCTGGTTGAGCAACTAGTACAGTTCTTTGTTTATATTTCACAAGCTTAAAAAATAAATGGGATCATGTGATGTATGATTTTTATTTTTTATTGACTATTTCTAGTCTTTACTTTAAGTCTTAAGTGATGTTATATTGCTAAGACAACTAATATATGGTTCGGCTGAAGATCTTTCATCCCCATATAGCGATTTGAGTTAGACTGCTGGATTTGAAGACATTTAAGTGTTTGAAAATTTCAGATTCTACTCAATGGTTAACTCTTAGACAAATGCTGGCTTTGGGTTGGTATTTTAAGATCTAGTGTCAGAAATTACCATAGCGCCTCACTGAGGAATGTCAAAGCATGAAACCATTGGTCTAGGGTTTGGGTCTGGTTTTGGATAGATATTTTGAATGCTTTCTCTTGCTAAGCATTTATTACAAAGTTTATTGAGCAACTAGCAAAGTTCTTGGTTTATATTTTACAAGCTTAAAAAAGAAATGGGTCCGTGTGATATATGACTATTTTTTTTATTAACAATAAATTTTTTGAAATTTTTATTTATTAATACTGAATTTGAAAGCCTGTTAATTGTTCTTATACATTATTCATAAATTAAGCTAGGAATATTATATGAATTTCCCCTTTCTGGTGAATATTCTCACCATCTTTTCTGTTTAGATCATTTTTATTACTTAGCTCGGAGCAAGTTAAGGGGCTTGAATCTCCACTGCACTTCAACTGTCCTTTCATTAATGGCCCTTTAGGTTTCTTTGTGAATAGTTCACTTTTTGAATAATAATAATTATTATTGTATGCCATGGTGGGATCAGGATTTAAAAGATGCTTAGGTGAGGCATGGCCAAAAAAAGGTTAGAAAACACTAATTTAAATATTTATTTTTGGCCTGTTAATTAAAAAATTGAATAATCATTTCTTATTTATTATTTTGTGATCACACTTTTATCTTTTTGGAACCTTACTTTGAGTTCATACAAGTAAGTGGTGGCTTGATTTCATGCAGATATATGATATCATTGATCTGATTAATTTTGTTGTTTTAACTCAATTTACAGATACTGGGACAATATAATTACGATGATATAAATAAATTCATGTAGCTTCCACAACAATTATTTTTTGATAGGTTTATGATATACTTTCACTTTATATACTTTGATATGACTTCTTGATTTGAGCTGAATTAACTTTTAAGTAATTTTCTTCCCAATGGTTGAAGATTCAATATTATTCTCTGGTTTCCTATTCTACAAACATATATTTTCCTTTTATCATCTTATTTTATCAGATAAGCTTTTGGCAGAAGGATATCTTGGATAACAATAAATATCTTTCAAGGGCAGACTTACTTTTAACTCTGGCTAAAGACATTGTCCTTATCATTACTATCTACAATGTGACAAAATCAAAATGTACACATGCCAGAGACTTAGTCTACCATTGTAAAGACCTCTATATAAGAAATTTTTTCATTTTTATCAAATATTACTGCTCTTTCTAGCTAATATATTAATACATTGTCTGCATATTTCAGCTTCTCATGCTTCACCTTGGCATGTTGTTCAATCCTGACTTAAAAAGAAGTTGCCAAAGACAAAGCAAGGCAACCCTAGAAAGCCAAATTAAACCAAGACAAAAAATATTAGTTGTTTTATACTTTTTGCTTGTCACTCATTTTTTTGAAAGGTATTTTTTCTATCCAACATCCATCTGGCACATAAATTATTAGGTTGTCTGTTTTTTTTTCTTACTTAAATAAAGTCATTGCCTAAATTACATTGTTAATTACTTTGATGTTTACTAATTCTTATCTAAAATTTGTATTTAACCAAATTGTATTGAAATATCAAATATTGAGGCTTAATTAAATACTTTTATATATTAATTTAATCAAAAAAATGTATAGCTTCCTGTTTCAATTTTTTATCTAAAAACAAGTGTTCTTTAAGGCTTGAACTTGATGTCACTACTGCAGGGGTCCCCAACCTTTTTGCACTTAAGAGCACATTCTATAATACCGGCCAGTTGGCGGGCACCATTTATTTTTTCAACCAAGGGGCGGGCACCATTTATTTTTTCAATGTAAATTTATTGTTGGATATTGTTAATAATACACATAATGTACAAAAAAATATTTATTTCAAAAATAAAATTTTAACATTTGATTACAATATAATACAATAATTTATAAGAAATTTTAAAAATTAAATTTATTTGTAACAGATAAATAATGTTTTATCGTATTCGAATAGCAGCGGGCACACATAAAATGGTCTGCGAGTGCCATGGTGCCCGCGGGCATAGGGTTGGGGACTCCTGGACTACTGTATAGTTTTTTTTTAAAAAAAAGGGGGGGGGGATAATGATTATAGGAGGTATAAATGGGCATATTGAAGAAATTGTTGACATAGATAATAAGAGTGGACAGCTTTTGAAGAATTTTTGTCAGAGTGAATTTGAGCATTGAAAATTTATCAAATATTTATGACGGACAATACACATAGTCTAGAAATAATATATTTCACACAATAGATTATGTATTAGTAGAGAAAAAAGAAAGAAAAATTAAAGTGTTTGATAATGAAGAGAAGTATGGCAATATTGATCATAATTTCTTTATAATAGAAACGGTTAATAAGATGATGGAAAATAGTAATAAAAGTAGAACGATAATGAAAGATGTGGATGGAGAATAAATGATAAGAATAAGTTAGAAGAATATAAAATAAAAGTAGAAGAAATCATGGAAGAATTTGTTGGGGGTGAATATAAGGATTGGTGTGGTAAAGTAGAAAAAGTGGCAAATAGCTTTTTAGGTGAGAATATTCAGAAAAATAAAAGTAATAGAAAAGTGTTAAGTAGTAAAAGTGTAAAAGAGAGGGGGGAAAGCATGCAGAGAATATAAATGTCCTATTAAAATCAAAGAAAGTGAAAAAAATTGTTACTATTAAATGGGGAAAATAACGAAATTGGCAAAAATAGATAATAGTAAATTATTAAAGGATATTAATAAAAGCGAAAAAAAAATGGGAGTAAAATTTTTTTGGAAATATATTAAAAAAAGGAATGTAGGGGAGACAGAAACAATATTACTAAATGATGAGGAAAAAGAGTGTAGTTCTAGAAAGAAATTAGAGACAATTTTAAATAAGTATGTAATGGATGTAGAAAAGATGTTAGATGTGAAGGACAGACTCATAACAAATATAAAGGCATATAGTAATGAAAATATTAGACTTATAGAAAATGAATTGAATGGAGCAGGAATTGAAAATTGGTTTAGATGAATGGGCAACAGAGATGGTGATGAATTTAGGAAATATGACAAAATTAAATCTATTATTCCAGATAGCAGGAATAATACAAGAGTAAGATTACTATTTAAAGGAAAACTGAAGGATCATAGAAAGTTAAACAATTATAGACTGATAGCAGTAACATGAGTGTTGTATAAAGTTTTTGCATATATAGTAACTGGAAGGGTGGCAAAATGGATGGGAGAAAATAATATAGCGAGAGAAATGCAAGATTTTCAATCGGATAAGCATGTAGGAGACAGTTTATTTGTAGTTATACAACTTATAGATATGAGTAGGATATACAGGTAGAAAGTTATGTATGGTCTTTATAGATATAGAGAAGGCATATGATAGAGTAAACATAAATAGATTAGGGGTAAGTTTATTAAATTTAGAAATGGAGATTTAGTGGATCTTATTAAGAGATTATATAAAACTAATTACTATACATAACAATTAGAAAATATAGAATCAGTTAGGGTTAAAAATGGGGTAGGACTAAGGCAAGGATGCCCTAGGTCATCTATTTTATTTTTGTAATATTTGAGAGTAATAAAGAGAGCAACAGAAAGACTACAAAGAGGGGTAGAAATACTATTAATAGATAGCAAAGGAGTGTATGTATTATCAGGTCTTTTATTTGCTGCTGATATATTCTTGCACATAGAAAGTAGGGAAGATATTGAAGTTATGCTGAAGAATGCACAAGGGTGGGTAGAGATGAGGATTAAATTTAACAAATGAAATCAAAAAGTAATGATAATAAATGCTGGGGAAAGAGAAGAGATAATTTTTATTGGGGATATAAAGTTAAATGTGGTGAATAGGTATAACTATTTGGGAATCATCTTAAGTAATCAAAGAAATTGCTTGGATGAATGGGAGAAAAAAATTGATAAAGGAAGCAAAGAAGAGAGAGCAACTGATAAAAAAATTAATAGGGTTTTCATATAATAAATATGATGTTGCTAGAATTGTATGGAAGGAAGTGGCAGTAGTAGAATTAACTTTTGGTGATATGTTATGTGTTAGTAAAGGAGTGTTAGATTACTTAGAAAAAATACAAAGAGAAATAGGAAGACATGCATTAAATGCAGATGTGTGGTTGGCAAAGGAGGTAATTCAAAAAGAAATGGGATAGTAAAGTTTTTATATGAGAGAGGCAAAAAGTAAAATGAAAATGTTCAGTAGATTGCAATTCATGGATAATGAAAAAATAGCCAAAATAATATTTAATTGGGTTATGAGTAAAGAACAGGCAACAAGAAGAGTGAGAAAGATAGTACGGTATGCAGAAAATTTAGATAAAGACTTTATGTCAGTATACTTATACAAAAGGTGGGATAATTGTGTTAAGAGAATTGTTGAGAGTTATAGTGCTAAGAAATAGGATAGAAGAATAGATGCATTAATAAAAAATAGGATGTTGGGAAGATGGAGAACTAGTAAGGAGAGTAAAAAGAATTTAAATACATATAGAAGTAAACAAAATATTGGGTGTGAATTAATTTACAATAATAGCAAAAAAAATATTTTGCTGTTTAAGACCCAAACAATATACACATAAATGCAGAAATGTGGGTGATTTATTATGCAAATTATGTAAGAAAGGCATAGAAAATATTAGGCATCTGTTAACTGAATGTAAATGCTTACAAGCAGAAAGAATGTTATTAAAGAAGTTGTGGGAGAATAAATATAAATAAAGTGATTATACAGAAAATGGGTTCTTGTTTTTTATGTTGGGTTTGGAATAAGGGGGGATTGAGTTAAAAGGTCATAGAGAGAACAACGATAATGTTGCGGAAATAGGAAGGAGCAGCATAGAGAAGAATATGAGAAAAACAGGCTGGGCAATGGAAAGGGCAGGTAAGGTGATTAACAGTTTTCTGTAGGCATAGTGGCTGAGAGATTCATGACATTGAGAAAAGAGAAACTGGAATTGTTTGCAAACACTAAATAAATTTGTTGTTATTGGTAATATATATATATGTTTATATTGGAAAATGGATAAAATTGAGTTACAAAACCTTATCCAGTCAGTCTAATAAACCGAGTAAATTAAATAAAAGTGTATAATAATAAGTGATTTTAAAACAGTTGAACTACAAAGATTATCTATGTCTCAGGAATAAAGTTTAATTAAAGCTAGTTATATTATTTTTCTTCCCTTGTTTACTTTAAACATTATAAGAATTTACTAATCTTTTTATACTTAAATTATTTCTATATATTAGTGACAGAGTAGCAGGGAACTGTTTGGTCACCTGGTTATTACAAATATTATTCTAGGGTTTTTTTTTTTTTTTTTTTTTTTTTTTTTTTTTTTTTTTTTTTTTTTTTTTTTTTTTTTTTAAAAAAAAAAAAAAAACACAAAAAAAAAAAAAAAAAAAAAAAAAAAAAATTTTTTAAAAAAGGGGAGGGAAAAAAAAAAAAAAACAAAACAAACAACAACCAACCCAAGGGAAGGGAAAAAAAAAAACACACACCAGACAAGGGAAGGGCAAATCAAAATAAAAATAAAAAAAAAAAATAAAAAAAAACAAAAAAAGATTGATTTGATTTTTCATCCACAAGTACATATATAAAATATTTTATTAAAAATATTATTTAAAAAAATTTTTAAAAAATATGAAAAAATTTTTATGATATTTTTTTTTTTTGATTTTTTTTTTTCCATATTTTTATTTTTTTCCACACACCACCCCCCCCCCTCGCACCACCAGGGGAGTCCCCAGGGGGGGAAAGTGTTTGGGAATGATTCTTTGTTCAGTAATGACCAGCAGATAATTGTATACAAGATGGAGTGATAATAACCCTAAATTTTATTCTATTTGATTATAGCCATAGATAACAACCAGATTAAAGCTTGTATTAAGTACAAGTCTTCATATAGATCCAGTCATATTTCCTGATATCATCCTTCCAACATATATAACTATTATTATTCTACAGTTATTTGTTTGAATTTATTTTGTCAGCAATGCTAAATCAATGTATATTTTACTTGAAAGTGCTTAGCTATAAAGGATTTTCAATTTAAAGGAAGCTTCACTGATTGATATGTAATTAACATATTTATATTTATTATTTAGATATTTAAATAAAATGCTTGTCTGACATATGAGAAATTACTGAAAAGCAATATTTAAATAATAACAATTAAATTATTTACAACAACAAAAATATAAATAATTCAATATCTTTATATATTTACATAATCAATAAAAATAAATATGGGGGGGGGGGGGTATTTAAAATGGAATCTGAGAAATCAATCTAGTACATATCTTTAATTTTTCCCAAACTTGATCGATTTCTAATTCCAAAGTTAATAATAATAATAATGACAAATTTATCATTTTTAAAATGTGACTTTTTAATGCATGAAGAAAATGAGTCTTTTGCAAATATTTATCATAAATTCATTTAAAATAATCCTATGAAATTTTTCTTTGCATTTATTTAACTTTTGAGCTCAACATATATATGTTTTTTTCTTTGATTTCTACTGTTTAATACATTTGTCAATTTAACATTAGCTCCAGTAATTATTCATGTATTTCCAAGGCTTCACATATATATTGTAACAGTCAAGTTTGTACATTCGCGTAACAGAATTCAGAATCCAAGCAAAAGAGACCGAAGTTGCTCAGACTAGGACTATGACATCCCGAGTCCGACCGCACTTCAACTCGTAAGCCAGGATTCCAAGACTCAAGACCCTACGAATGACCACCTTGAAATTACACGTAGTATACCTCTTTCCACACGGCCGACATAGGTCACGGAGAAGCAATAAGACTCTGATGAATAAAAGAAAGGTTCTTAATTGACTAAAATATCACTAAATTTAATTTAACTTAATGCATAGTTTTCACATATATAGACTATAAATAGTAATTAGAATTGGATTGAATTAGATCAATAACGAAACAGAGAACGAAATACATTAAATTAATTATATATTTATTTACAAATGGCATGAAATTGATCAGTTTTACACATTTCATCGTCGAATGTACAAACATTGGGTGGATAAGAGAACACATTCTCTTTTTATATACAATTATAAATAGCTTTATATAAATAATTTTTATACAATTCAAAATAGCTTTAGATAAATACTTTCATTTAATTTTCATAAATGGGTTTGACATGTGCCCATCTTATGAGTTGCTTTTCAATTAATACATAATTAATCACTACGTTATGTCTATAGATCTCGATGAGCCAAATCCTATTACATTTGTGGCTGGTATATAAATAATTATATTAAACTTTGATCATGAATTTATTTACTAAAATACCCATATATAATTTAATAACGAGCGCAAAAACCAGCTCAAGTAATGATCGATCGAACATGGCTTTCGAGAGAAACTTTCAGAATGCTGAAAGCGTTATATAAAGGTGGGAGAGTTGGCTGCATAAGATTTTACCAATGCGCTATGGCACAGGTAAACAATAATAGGAAAAGTCGCTCTGCGGATGGATGAAATAACTTCAGGGTTCTTGCGACAAACGCCGGTACCCTGTAACCGATCGCAATGCTGCGTGAAAAGGAACATTGTGTTCAGGAATGGCGGGGGTCTTACGTGCTAACCTGGCCTTGGCTCAGGCTTCGCTACTGCTCTACCCTATAAGAGAAGATGTGCTGGCAACGCCGTGGCTCCATCTTAAGATACGTATATTACGTATAGCAGCAAAACGAGAATATTTTTATAAAATAATATCACATCCGCCAAGCAAAGAATAGTATATTTCATACTATGAAATACGAGTTAATAGCATATTAGCTCTATCAAATTGGGACCAACTCTTGCGTAGCCTGATAATAAATGTCTATGCTACTAAAGGGAATATTATTACATCTGTACTTTGACATGTTCGATCTATTAAGTTACTTATAGATAATAAATATTTAAGGAGGAAAAGTATATTTCTATGGACTTAAGAATTTAAATGTCAAATATACTTATATGATCAAGGCTAAATTTAATTCTAAATAAACTTATCAAGTTAAGTTTTTTTAAATGGTTGATTATAAAAGAGCCACATTTCACATATTAAATCATTTAAATAATAAAAAAATAGGATTTCGAAACAGCGTAGAAAGTTGATGCTATAAATAAATTACGCGAAGATTTTCAAATAATATCTTCTTAAAATATACATGAAATTAAGTGCTCACTGTTTCGAAATATTGGCATATGAAATATAATAAGCATTTAAAATAAAATAAGCAAAGAAATATAGACACAACCGCAGTGATATAACTTTAAACTAAATAATTTACTTTGAATGAAAGGAAAATATAAATTACTCAGATTATTTAAACTTTAACAACATGAAATTTCGGATAGCAATTGACATATTTAAAATATTAAATGGATTTAAGTTTTGATTACATTTTAGCTTTATCATTATTTTAAAAGAAAGTTAGCTAACTTATATAGATATTATTTACATTTACACAGAATTACACAGAGCTCTGCGGTTTGAAAAATAAAACGGTACCGGTATGATTTATCTGCAAGTTCTTGGCTGTTGGTTTGGTTTAGTTTGACTGGGCGGCATCATCTTTCCCATTATGTTAGGCTCGTCTCTTCTATCGGCATGATGGTGGTTTAGGCATTTCGACGAGAGAAACCCCGTTCTCCCGCGGAGTAACAGCAACAAGATGCCCGCTTTTAGCCGGACATGTTCAAATTAACAATTGTGAATACTGGCTACAACTCTCACTAACAATATGGCTGTCTTCTCTTGTTAAAAATACAGAGTATTTATATGTTTTCCTTATCGGAATCTCCCGCCTCAAGACTCACTAAACTCAGGAATTTAATTAAGTGTTTTTCAATTTATAATTCAGATCTTAGATAACTTATGTTAGAAACATTCCATAAGCTATTATTATAATTAAGATTTTTCGTTGCAAACAATTGTCCAATTTAGATTTTAAAATAACTTAAATCTTATCTAAGGGGATTTTAATTAGTAAATTTTTAACTTAAATAATTTAACGAATTCCAGGTGTGGTCGTTAATGACACTTGTTTACAACCAAAAATCTTTTAATTACTTGACCAGCTTTTATTTTTAATCTTACATAGAAACTCTTTCTATTTAAAAACAACCTTTTAACATTTTTTTAAAACGAAAACATTTTTATCATATTTATTAAAAATAATTTACAAATATATTTTGATATAGCTTTTAAATATATTTTCGAGAAACTTTTCCCTGAAATATATTTAAAACAAGAAATCTTTTAACAATTTTAAAGAAACATTTACTAGTATTTTTAGATAACGGCTTTTACATATTTTAAATCATATCTTTCTTCTATATAGCACAGATTATATATCCACATACGAAATTACAATATTAAACAACAAAATTAATAATTTACTCTTAACTTAAATAATATAATAACCATTTTTAGAAATCTTAAATAACTTTAGTACGCTATAATTTTACTAATCCTATCTAATTATAGCGTTCGTTCGCACGTAAATATATAATACTGTTTATACAGACATGAACGAATTTTATATTTATTAACATTTAAATAGGTTCGAACTTAGCACAGATGAGAGTGTCATTAGGTTTGATGGTGAAACGGAAAGGGATTGGAGATTTCCGTTTCAATATAATGAAATGGTATTCTTTGTCTAACATATTGTTTCACCTACTATGTTCCATAGTAGTATATTTTTCCTAGTTTAAATCCCCAAGTTGGCGTTAATTAATTTAAAAGAGCTTAATAAAAATGTATAATAGTACGTATATGTGTGTATGTGCATATAATTTATAAATGCCTACTTCCAGGATTAACCAAAATAATTTAATAAAAGGTATAGTAATGTATGTGCGTATATCTTATAAATGCGTACTTCAAATAATGTTAAATAATCTCTATAAATAAGGCAAATGTAATTCTAAATTTGAAGATAATAAATTTAAATGGTAGAGTTAAGCATGACCTGGTATGTGAATTTTCATACCTACTTATATGTAAAAGAAGCTTGCAAGGTTATATATTTCAAACCTTATTTCTTTTAAATTTTATTTATTTCTCAGAGATGATAAATCTCTTATATTAATTAGCTCTCTTTGACTAAAAGTTACAGTTTCTAAGACAACCGACTCATATATATATTAGAATGTTTACCAAGTTAAAATCTGTTTTTGTAAAGTAGTTTATTTCTTGGAAATTAGCTGGCCAAGCCTCTGTAAAAACAAGAGTAAACTTAAAAGATATTAAATTTAGTTTTGCAACAAAGAAAAAGCTAGATAATTGAAGCTATTTTCTTCAATTACTTATTTTTCTCAATTACCGAGGTAATAGTTTTATTTGTAAAGCTTAAAACACACATGTAAAATAAAGATAAAAAATTTGTCTGAACTTGTAAACAAATCATGACATTTTGCAGGGGAAGATGATGTTATTATAAAAACCTTGGTTTGAATTAAAATAGGTTACTGTATATAATTTTAACTTATATGTCCATCGGAAGCTATGCCCACCTGTACAATGAAGAGCCAAGACTAGAAAGACAATCCGTTGTTGTCTGCTCTTGTGAGAGACAAGTCAACAGTGATGGGAAAAGTTTGAACCAGCAGTCTGCCAGGAAATTAAAGATGAACCAGACCAGCCAAGAATAGCAGTGCCGAATGCCATGGAAAGAAGATGCCTCAGCAGAGAAAATCGGTAAAATAATCCGCAGAGCTCTGTAATACACTCTCATTATTAATTTCTTAAATAATTCTAAGCTAGCTGTATATAAATGTGCACAAACTTGTCATTTAAACTTTCTCCAATGAATAAATTCTGTAATAAAACTGAATTGTAAGTAATTTCCTAAAATAACTTCTTTGTAAAACTTGCCTAACTCTTTAAAACTTTCACACAACCTACTATTCACAGTGCCATCTCATATTGCTGACCCACATGATCACACACATGTTGAAAAGATAAATAATCACCAATATACATATTTCATGCTAAACCAGCAGTCATCAGTTGGTCTAGATTACTATCTCCACACACATATACAATCAGTGCTCAGCTTTATATTAAGATAGCAAATCTTCATACTTTAATGGACATGGGCTTTGAATGTTCCATCATCAGATTTTCAATGAAAAGGAAGGCTGGAGAGTTGTAGGTTAAAGTAGTCTGAAACCTGTCCATTAAAGTATGAAGATTGGCTATCTTATTATAAAGCTGAGCACTGATTGTATATGTGTGGAGATAGTAATCTAGACCAACTGATAGTTGCTGGTTTAGCATGAAATATGTATATTGAAACAGTGAGATTCGTATTCGAATCTCAAGTTTCACCTTTTTCTGTCGTCTCTCACTGACCGGTCTATCCCACCCAAATTTAAACTTTTTGGTATCGAATTGTGTGTGTAACAATATTAAAAATGTATAAATATATGTAGAATTCAGCATAAACACGCACACATTTCGATCTCAAATTAAACGCAATAAATACGGATAAAATAATATAATTTAGATTTCTTGTAGTTAAATAAATTTTGTGTAATATTAATCAGTTATTTTGAATTTTATAAAGTTCGTATTTGTTGCTAATTTAAATTTCGTTAAATAATAATTCTAACAAAATCTGATGCATTAATTAATTAAAGTTAAAATAATTTTATTCCCTTTTGTCTTTGAAAATTTAAAAGCATCGGTCAGTGATAGATAATAAATTAATTATAGCAAAATTCCAAAAGAATGTAATTAACGAATGTAAAGAAAAACAAACAATAGCACAGCAAATTTCTTTCTAATTAAAACCAGCAGAGCATTGATTATCCTGAGGGCAAGATAAATAAAACCTAAAAATATCTCAACAGAAAATTTAAAAGATCAAGATAAGAAAAAGGAGGCCATCTTAGACTTGCTGGAGACTTGGACTTGAATTTTAGCTTTGCTCTCGAGTGGAGCGTCTAAAATATCTTAAATAAATTAATACTGCAAGGTATGACCGAGTAAGCACCGAAATTATTCTCCACCGGGAGATGGCCCACTATATGCCGAGCTTCACCTTGCCCATCGTAAAAACACCAAAATGATCTGCTGCCTGAAATAAACAAGAAAGCCGCTGCTGTTAAAAATCAATAAAACAACATGCCCAGGACAAGAAAGAAAACTTCTAATTACGAACAATCTGCTATTAAACCAATGGACGAAAACATCTTATAAAACAGGTACCTGTGTGTGTATTCCAAATTATAGAGTACTCTAGTAATAATAAGCTATAGCTCATCTCCTATTATTTGTATAACTTCTAAATGTTAAAATTGTAATTTTGAGAAACTAAAATTTGAGAATTCATGTAATCTGTAAATTTCTCGCATAATCTAGCTTACCCTCCCTCTATCACTTCTTAGGTGTGTATTTCTTAAATCTACATTTCATTTATAATTATCATTGAAATATTACCTTCTCATAATTATCTTAGTTTTAAAGCTAAATCCATAATCGCTTGAACAGTGAATGCGTGTCGAATTATCATTAATATTTGCTTTTATAAATAACTTAAATTTCATATAAATCGACACGCATTCAAAGAATCAGTTATTGTAATGCAGGGTCTACTCCTCCGTAATAGCTGGCATACTCGCTGTAATAATTCCCTTTTTAGATATTTTTTTATTATTAAATGTTAATGAATAATTATGTAAATTTCATTTCTTTGAGAGTCACCAATTTTCTTTCAGTCAACGGTGATAATGTTGGGCCGAGTTTGAAATCTAGTTAAATATTACCACAATCTTTTAGATATTATACATGTGTTACGTTTTGAAGCCCCGATGGCTCATTCCACGCCGTGAATACTCCGGATTCTCTAGGGTTGAATTAACCCCAGTCGTCCTACACAAGCGGACATGATAATGTTCCCGTAGGGCTTGACGACCGTCACGCAGCCAGCTGGCAAATTGCGACACGGACCGCTTGTCCCTGGTTATGCTCATGTGACACCTTACCTCTTCGGGTCGCGGCAGAGACCAACCCGAAACCCTTATAACTTATTCACGGCATTGCAGTTTCAGCGCTGCCATTTTACATCGCCCTTCTAAGGCGTACCACGTGTTCTTTTATTTAGTTTATTATTCTCTCTATCACTCCGCCTCGGCATTATCTTCGTCATATACTCTCAAATAAATGTTTGCCCTTTGTCGTAAAATAAATATTTTATTAAATAAATGTATGTCCGCCGTTACTGATGACTCTTGCAGTGCAAAGTATAAATTCCTTACAGCACGCATTAGAAATACTCACTCGAGAACCCTAGGTAGCTAGATTACGCCTTCATATAAATAAATGCTCCTTATCAATAAATGTATTTTTATATATATAATATTACCAATTAGCGGTTGAGACTTTGAATTTAAAATATGATTAATAACATTAATAATGTTTTTCTTTTATTAAATACGTAAATAAATAATTCTAAATATACGTCTGTAGTTAAGTTTTCATTTATTCGATGCCCATTATAGACATTTCCTCGATTATATATATTAATTAATATTCGTTTGATTGTTGGCCAACTCGGAAACAAAACCCATGAATCTCGTGCATCTCCCTGACCACCGTGCCTAAAGAAGTGTTTACTTATGTCGCATCAGAGGCGTTATTCCGTAGATTGTATTGTGGAACCAATAAACTATGTTCGAACTCAGTATTAACGGTGGCTTCGCTACTCGATGGTGCTGCTGTTCTGTGTGGTGGTTGAATTCTGCAATATGTTAACGAGATACACGTTTTTTGACTGTTACAATATTGGTGATTATTTATCTTTTCAACATGTGTGTAATCAGGTGGATCAGCAATATGAGATGGCACTAAGAGTAGTGGGTCATATAAAAGTCTGAGTTCGAATCCTGCATATATCACATATATAAATGCAGGTTTAAGCCTGTACAATGTATTAATTTATATAAATAGTGCGTAAAAGGTATGCCCATCCCTTGCACATGTATGTATAAATGGATTATTCTCCTGTACATGAGGGTCAGAATGATAAATATGTCAACATGGGCAGGATGACAACCTTGGCACTAACATGAGCTTTGAATGGTCCATCATCAAATTTTCAATGAAATGGAAGACTGAAGAGTTGTGGGTTGAAATAGTTTGAAGCCTGTCCATTAAAGTATGAAGATTGGCTAACTTAATATAAAGCTGAGCACTGATTGTATATATATGTGGAGATAGTAATCTAGACAAGTGGTCTTCAACCCTTGGACCGCAGACTGGTACCGGTCTGCAGAAGTTTTCTGCTGGTCCATGCTAGACTGGCAGGAAAGTTTGTAATAACAAAATAATAAGGTTTTAAACTTTTAATTAATATAAGCAATTTTTATTTATTTTTTTCATCGCAATTGCTTAAATAAAATTAATTATAAATCAAAATTTTATTTAAATTATTAGATAATGCTATAATTACTAAATAATAATCAAAGGAATTTATCTGAAAATGCAATCTTTAAAAAACAAAGTGTCAATCTCATGATAATTGTACCACTCCTTACACGTCTATACCTAGTAGGCATTTCTGTATTGCATCAACTCATTTATTGGTCACATATAGCAAACATTTTTATTGCATTTGTATCATCTTTTTATATTGTGTGTGACATTTTTTTTTGAAATTGTAAACTTCACAAAATAGAGACAGATCATTGATAATGATTCCTCTTCATCAAGAATGTAAATCTATTATCTTTTTTTTTTTTTTTTTTTAGCAAAATGACATATTTACAATGATTGTTTTATTTCTATGTGACTCTTTACCAAACAACTTTTCATTCTGTTTTTTTTTTTTAATTGGGTAAAAATGAGATTAAAATAACACCAGATTCAAAATTTAAAAAAAAAAAGTTTTTTTATTATACAAACTCCACATATATATATATATAACTTCATTTTGTATATTTAACATTAAATACAGATATTACATTTATCACAATCATTGTCATATAATTACACTAGCTGTGATATTTCCTAACATTCAGGTGAATAACATTTTATTTTTGTATGTTTTAACAATGAAATAATAAATGTAGCAATGCAGGCACATTAATGAGAACATACTGATTTCTGTAGCAGTATGACTGCGCAACTTGAGAAAGAGTGTACAGCATGTGAAGGTAAGCAACACCATTAGAATACATAATAACTAGTGTGTTGTTTTGGTCAGTTATACAATTATGCTCATCTAAGGCTAAGTAGTTTAAATCTTTAAGAAAATTTATCTGTAGACTTCTGCCGGTCCATGAAATCTTATCCTTATTTTTGCCGGTCCGTGAAATCTTATCCTTATTTTTGCCGGTCCGCAGATGTGAAAAGGTTGAAGACCACTGATCTTGACCAACTGATGATTGCTGGTTTAGCATGAAATACGTATATTGGTGATTATTTATCTTTTCAATGTGGGTGATCAGGTGGGTCAGCAATATGAGATGGCACTGAGAGTAGTGAGTTGTGTGAAAGTCTGAGTTTGAATCCCGCATATATTACATATGTAAATGCAGGTTTAAACCGGTATAATGTACTAAGTCTTTAAAGTAGAACAACTTAATAATGTAATTCATGTTAAATTTAAATTATACTTTAAATATATTTCTATCTGCAGTTATGCCTTTATTTTGTTTTATTATATTTTTTTATGAATTTATGCTACGATTTATTCAGAGTGGAGATTGATACTCAGATTCTGTGGAGGAGGGGTGCGAGAGATGATTAGAAGTTCTCCATAAATAACTTATATGCATCCAAGCATACACATACAATCTCCAGTCTGAAAACCTATCATATATAATAAAATAGCTACTATGTATGAGTTGACTAATTAGGTTTGCTCATTATTAAGGAAATACCTAGTTGATTAACGCAAAAGATATTTTAAAGCATAATTGAATTAAATAAGTAAGTCATTATTATGCTTTATTTCTCCATAGAATTATAGTATAAACTATATGGATTAATTATAAGCTAGATCACTTAATTAACCTCTTTTTAGCATGTTCGGTTATGCTAACTTATGAACTAGAATACAATGGTTTAGTAAAAAGAAGCTATAGATTTAGCGCATTTTAGATTTAATAATGATTGATGCTCATTAGCATGGCAAATGTGTTCTTTATAAAGCACATATACGTGCATATGCGTCTTGCTATATTGAAGCAGTCAATCTTAGCTTAAGATTGAGCTTCATAGTTCCATCTACTAACCTGTATTCAAACCCTATTTCCTATCCCACTCCTTTTGTTATGTATATATATTTCATGTATATATTTGAGATGCGCGCCTAAGTTATAAAATTTTAATGTTTCAATAACATTTTTTAAAAATTATTATTAATTATTTTTATTAATTATTAGTTCTTTTTTATTAAAGTACATAGGTGCAGCTCAAATATATATATATAGGAGCAAAAACTTACTAGCAAATATTGATGTTTTAAATATTTTATTATACGTCATTTTTTAAACTTTTTCCTTTTAAATTGTTTTTCCTATTAAAATGTATATTTTATAAAATCCAAGATGGAAGATGCAACCGTTAATTGTCCAAAAATAACTAAGGGGTTGAAAACACTATTGTTTTAATCTGGGGAAGGTATTTTTAATTAAAGTTTTTACTTAAAATAAAATGGGGATTAAGATTGAAGATTTTCTTTTGTTATAAACATTTTGGTCAAATCTATTTCTAATCTGGAAATAGATTTGAATATATTTTTGGAATGTTATCTAACAGTTGCATCTTTCAAAAACAATGGACAAAGACATGTAAAATTTCTGTTAGATTAAAGATTACGTTTGAGCTAGAGATAAGAAATGGAAAGCATTCTTCAAATATCTGGGCAGCAGTATAAAATGGCCGGATTTTAAATCACCAACAGATTAGCTACTATTGAGAGAACTGTATTGATAATATGCTACACATTGCTGTGAAACTATAAATGTCATAGTAGTAAGTCCACCACCCTTCTTGACCCTGTTGGGTCATCATCTTCCACTGCCATACCATTCTTCTTCCCAAGAGTGAAGTAAAAGCCAGACCTAAGAACTTTAGAATGCTAAAAGAAGCTTGCTGCCACCGAAGAACTTGCATTTCAATTACCATGCATGAGCAGACTTTAAAATATGAACTCTTAAAATAGTGTGAGGTAAATTTTCAAGCCGCAAGTAAAACTAGTCTAACTAATCTCAAACTATTATCAAGACTTCTTCTCCTAATGTATCATTTAACTTTATTTCTAATATATAATATGTAAAAATTGCTCTCAAATAATTTCTATACATTTAATTTTCTCTCATATGCTCTCACTTTCTTTAATTTTGGTGTGGTCATTTATTTATAGTTATTTATCACTTAATTTTATATGTCTATTTTAGTTATTATTAATATGCCAATTTCAAACAATCTGACGAGTTGAATTTCTAAAATCTTTTCTTTTTAAGTAAACCTTCATGAATTAAGGTTTTTAATGTCCATTTAAAACAACACATTATTAATTAATACTCGCCAGATTGTTTTTATGAATCAACATTTTAGATTCGTTTTTAGTATAGAAAAATTTTATTTGTTTAACTTTGGATTTTCTACCCGGGGTGAATCCAGAACTCAAGCTAATTAATGCTTTGAAACCTTATTTATTTTATGTTATTATTCAATTCCGAAAAGGTGACTGATTAGTTGTTTTCTATAACTGCTAGTTTTATTTTTACATACTCTTAAAATATCAAATGCAGTACATATTCCAGTTATTGTAAAATCAATGAAGGTGGGATTGATTTATTTTAAATAGCAGAAAAGGGAAGGGGGTAAATCTTAATGTTTCTTTTACTAAGTAAAATCTTAACATATATTTTATTTAGGGAAATCTCTCTCTATATATATATAACTGCATAGCGTATTATCAGTATAAATTATGGCATTCCAATTAGGGTCATTTATTTTTAAAGCAGTAAAACTTATTCAATGTCGTTAGTGACATTTATCATTACTGCGTTAATGACATTTGGCCTATCTTCGTATATATATTACGTGCTTCTAATCTTAATCTGGGGGTTGCGACAAGTTTGAACCCATAGATTTCTTGTCAAGCCTTGTCCTGAGGATAGTTGATCTACCCAGGACCATTTGTCATATAAGAGGGCCTCTAGCGGTGATTCCCATAAGTCTGGCACATGCTATGCCTATACACTTTCTTCGTATAAAGGCCTGCACGTCAGTGATGTCCACAGCATGCCTTATCCACTTATGTCTAAGCACTGCCCAAGAAGGGGTGTTAGACTTCGTCTTTCATCCAGAAGCACAACTTTTCCTTTATTTTTTGGCTATTATGTCAGCACTGCAAACTTCTTCGTATTATTATTTCTTTTGCTTCATGACCCAGTTTTAATGCTCTAATATTAAAATTGCGCTTTGCTCAAAATATATATATATGCCAAATATTACTAGCTAGATTAATTACTAATATTATTTTAGTTTAATTATACAATCCCAATGTTATAATTTGTTATTTATCTATTTAAGAGTATTTGCCTTGGGGAAAATAAAGCGTTCTTCTTACCAGCCCTACATAAAAAAATTTTCATTAAGTATTGTATCATATAATCAAATATGTTTTCAAATGTAATTTATTTATTTTCATGACCGTAATGGCATGAAAATGGTTTATATTACATCTGTAATGAATCTCGGAATGCTCCCCGAAATAATGTTAGTCACCATGTTTCAAAACCATAACCCAAAGCGTTAATAGAAATTTTATGTAAATTCTTTCTAATAATCGATTGGCATCTTAATAATGGACCCGCCAAAGATGTGTTTATTTATATATTATTTAGCTAATAAAGAGCATTTGAGAAATAATAGTGTGAATGACAATATATAATTATCGTTCGGTAGACTGCTTGTTCATTCACACACATACTAATGTATGCAATTAATTTATAAATGTATAATAATTTGCCATTATATTAAACTATATTTTTATTGTCTAACTTATTTGAGTAGTTCGAATTCCTATTTTCTCCACTTCCAAATGTACAGCTATGCGTAAACATATTTTAGTTAAACTACCATTACAAACAGAGTATCCCAGCACACATATAGGTATAAAAGGGCATTGAACAATAAGGAGTCTACATCAGCATTCTTGGAACATGAAAAAGCTACTGGACACAGATTTGAACCCACCAACCCCAGAATAGTGTGCAAAGAGAGAAACGACCATAGGCACAAAATAAAGGAGGCATATTTCATAAATAGTGACACCCAGTCAATTAATAGAAAGGACACCTGTTTCGCTATTTCAAAAAGACGGACAAACTAATTCAAACAATGTTTTAAATAAAATACTGAAACACCTAATTAATATAAATTTGAATACTCCCCCTCATCACTATCAATGGCACACAGCTATGAGTATGAAGCCATGGAGCTTTGAAAGCGCTAAGCTTTAAATAAATTATTAAAATATATATAACTTCTTTAACGCCATTTAAAGTACATAATTATTGACATTAAGTCATAGTTAATAGATGTCTCATTGTCTTCTCCACTCTGCTAGTGGGCTGGATTTAAAATTAATTCTCATGTGCCATCATTGTTATGTTATCCATTAGTTGTTTGATCTGGGCTTATGGAGTGGGTTAAAATCCAGGTTGGTCCCTGACCTTTATCTCAGGCTTGACTGGGTTTGAAGTACATTTTGTGAATTCCAGCTCATGTTAGATGGATAAACATATTTTGACCAGTACAATATACATATATTGGATTAAATGGAATTTGGTTAAGGCCATTCCATATTCTTGTTCTGATAGCTTTCCTTAGAACTGGAACATGAGGGTCCAGATTGATCACATTGCAAGCTTATCAGACCTTCAGAACGAAAAGTCCTTTTATCATAGCAAGCCGTACAGTCGATGGGAACCGATCATTGAGTTGATAGATCCCATGAATAAACACATTTGAGATACCATTTTATTTTGGTTAATATAGCACAATAGTGTCAGAAACTTCATTATAATAGATCCCAGTTCATTCCGCCATTAATATTAATAAATTCAACTTTGATTTGAATGCACAATCTAGTTATGTAATAATAATCTGTATAGAGAGCTAATTTAGGCTAGCTTCGAAATGCCTAGTGTAATTATAACTATTAATTATCTCTCTTGCAAGTTAACTGTTCACAAACCTTATAGGCATCTCATAGCATGAATTGGGCATAATTAAAGCTGTAGATTATAATGTAATAAAGTTCTTAAAGAAATAAGTTCCGATTTAATTGTTCAGTGCTTAAGATGAGATTCTGTAACTTATCTAATTGTAACACCTGTGGTGAACTCCAATGCACAGAGGGATAGCTGTCTTAATAATTGATTTTATTAAAAAATATAAATTATAATATTGTTTAATGTATTCTAGTTTATTTAAGTGAATTATGTACCTGTGCATTATCATTCTGGGTTGACTTGTTGAATGATTAATTATCTTATAAGCCATAGTTGTAAGTGTTTCGTTGAGTTATAGCTATAAATGTTAATTCATCCACGAGTCTTTTGTTGAGTCTTTGCTACTGCTGGCACATGAGTGCAGCCTCATATATGTCATTCATAGGGTAGTAAATCACAGAGCATTGGTGGAGAGAAGTGTAAAGTGCGGTCTGATTCGAAGTCTCAACCCCTGATCTAGATTAGCTTTGAGGAATTTGCCAAAACTCTGGATTTTGTTGCATAAGTACAATGTGACCGTTACATAGGATTTTTTTCCCGAGTATGGATGCGCAAGCGTGGGGCTCATTAATCAGTTCCACGGCCCTGAAGTGAATACATGTTGGCAAGAAAAATATATGTATAGTTTTTTCCTCAAGTATGGCTTGCTCAAATGTGGATCTGCGATTACTTTCTATGATGCTGAACTAGTGCATGTTCACGCAATAGTATACTAGTAAATTCTTTTCTGGGTATGAATGCCCAAATCGTGGGTTTTGTTAATAATTTCACGCCCCGAATAGATTACACTTTGATGCAAAGTTATATAGGCGGCAATTTATATATATATATATATGCATATGTAAATTTCTTTTATGAGTATAGTACCACAACGTAGTAGTTTTCGATGTTCCCCAGATCCTGAATAAATCATATTATTCTAAATGTAATACATTGTCACGCAAATATATATATATATCAATGTTTTTTTCACAATATATATGCATTTTTTTTGGTATGTGCACTTAGGCATGGGAATATTGAATTATATACTTACGCTTCCTGAGAGAGATGGACCTCCCACTGGTAGATATACAAAGGTTTCATAATTTGAAGTTAAATTTCCACAAACTTGGCAGAGTGATTTTATATATTGAAGATTTTTTTTTTCCCTGAAAAATTTTTTTGTTTTGTCTCATAAGTTTTATACATATCATCATCATCATTATCAACCATTATCAATCCACTGCAGGATGAAGGTCTCTCCAAGTTTAATCCATCTTCTTCGATCTTTAGCTTCTCTTCTCCACATCACCCCTGCACACTTTCTTATTTCATCCATCCATCTCACATGCGGTCTCTTTCTGGGTCTTTTACAATCTCTTGGAATCCAGTTTAAAATTTCAATTGTCCATCTATTATCATCTCTTCTAACAATATGTTCAGCCCAACTCCACTTCAATCTTTTAATTTTTTCAATGAGGTCAGTAACACCTGTTTGTTCTCTTACCCATACATTGCGTCTTCGATCTCTTCTAGTTACTCCCAACATACATCTCTCCATACTTCTTTGAGTGATCTGAAGTCTCTGTATTGCTCTTCTATTGAGTGTCCAAGTCTCAGATCCATAAGTAAGAACTGGTAAAACACATTTGTTAAAAACCTTCCTTTTCAAACACATAGGCATATTTCCTTTTAGTATCAAGTTATTTCTACCAAAAGCACTCCAACCAAGTTTAATTATATGATTAATTTCCTCCATTATGTTTCCATCTGTATTAATAATCTGACCAAGGTATTTGTAACTGTTAACTTCTTCTAATTCATCATAATCAATCTTTATTTTCATATTTTGAGCAAATCGATTAAACATTACTTTAGTCTTTTTAACATTTATCTTTAGTTCTACTTTCCTACTTTCATCTGATAACTCCTGCAACATTTCCTGCAGCTCTGAAGCATTATTTGCAAAAACAACTACATCATCTGTGAAATCTAAATGACTTAAATAATCTCCATTTACTTTCACTCCTTTAGTTTCCCATTTTAATCCACAAAATACTTCTTGCAGCACTGCTGTAAAAAGTTTTGGAGATATGGAGTCACCTTGTCTTACACCTTTCTCAATGTTGACTTTCCCAGTATCATTATGTAATCTAATTGTTGCTGTTGCATTTTTATAAATATTCTTTAAAATATGACAATATCCTGGATCTATACCTTGATGATCCAATGCTTTAATCACTGAAGAAATGTTTATAGAATGAAATGCCTTTTCGTAATCTACAAATCCAAAACATAATGACAACTCATATTCATTTGTCCTTTCTATAACTTCTCTCAATACCTGAATATGATCTATTGTACTAAAACCACTTTTAAATCAATTATCTTGGTAAAAATTTTATATAAAACTGATAAAAGGCTGATAGGTCTGTAATTTCTAATATCTTCTTTATCACCTTTTTTAAATATTAATATTATTACTGCATTCTTCCAATCATCCGGTACATCTTTATCATTTAGTATATAACTTTGCTAAAAAAAATTCTGTTTCTTCACCTGCTTCTTTTAATATATCAATTATAATTCCATCATTACCTGGAGCCTTTCCTTTCTTCATACATTTAATTGCATTTCTCACTTCTTCATTTAAAATTCTGGGCAATTCGGAAGATGTAATAGATATAGGAGGTACTTGTTCTTTATTACTATATAATTCTTGATAAAAATTTTCTACCAATTTCATGATGTCATCTCTCTTTTTAGTAATAATTCCATCTTTTTTTCTTATTGCAGATATAAATTTCCTACCAATACCAAAATGTTGTTTTACATTCTTAAGACTTTTATTTTCTTCTACAGCTTTTCTTGCTAGTTCACAGTTATACTTTCTTATCATTTTCAACTCTTTTCCGCACCATTTTACAAAATTCGAGATATTCAATTCTTTTTAATGCATCATTTTTGTATATCTTCATATTTCTTCTTTTCTTCATAAATTCTCTAGTCTCAGTAGAAATTTTATTGGTCAATTGCTACTTTTTTCTACCAGCTATCTTTCTTGCAGTTTTTAAAAGTGTATCAGTTATTTTCATATTAATTTCATTCAAATCTGAATCATATTCAAAATCTACTAATACTTGAAACCGATTTGTAAGTTCTAATTTAAATTCATTAGAATGTTTCTGAAGATTTGGAATATCAACTGTAAATATTGTTTTTCTTAACAATTTTTGTCTTTCTAGTTTTACATTAACACGTATCTTGCATCTTACTAATCGATGATCACTTCCTGTGTTAAATCTATTAAGAACATTACAATCTTGAAATATGTATTTCCTGTTAGTCAAAATATAATCCAATTCTGCTGTACCTTCATTTGGATGCTTCCATGTCCATTTTCTTGTAGCATTTTTCTCAAAAAAAAGAATACATAATATAAAGTTTTTCTTTTTCTGCAAACTCCACAAGTCTATGTCCTCTCTCATTTCTATTACCATAACCAAAATTACGTACAGCACTTTCATCTTTCATTTGTTTACCAATTCTAGCATTAAAGTCTCCCATAACAATTTTAAAATGTTGTTTACTCTGATCAAAAGCCTTTTGTACATCCATATAAAAATCTTCTACTACTTCATCACTATGAAAACTTGTTGGGGCATAAACCTGAATTATCTGCATTTGGTATCTGCTATTAAGTTGTATAACTAATCTTGCCATTCTGTCTGATACACCATCAATCTCCACAATATTGTTCTTCCACTTTTTATTTATAATGAATCCTACTCCACTTGTATTTCCAATATTTGTGCCTTTATAATAGAATATATGTCCACTTTTTAAATCAATTGTCTATAGAGTAAAAAAAAAAATTTGTCTCATTAGTTCTGGCAGTGACTTGTTTTGTTATCATTAATTCTATCAATGATTAAAAAGTTTAAGTATGAAATGATATACTATAAAGTTGTTTTTCCATGAGTTTGCAACTAGGACTATCGGTCAAATAAAAGTTGAATCTCATCTGTATGTGTCTGCCTCCTTTATAAATTTTTCTAGGTTCAAATAACCTAATGGGCCCTGGTAAGGCAGACAGAAATAAGAAAACACCGACCATTATAATACATAAAATCTAAAATCAAGCCTGAGAAAGAAATAGAATACTCTTTATACATTCCTGAATATTTCAGATTTTCACAGGATCACTTGCTATTATAAATACACTTCTTATGTTGCATGTTTATTTAACTTATATAATAATCTACAAGGCGCATGCAATATGCAAGTTATAGAAGTTATAAAAATATTAATAACTCGTTAAGGCTAAGTGCTTTTGAGGATCCATGCCTCATAATCATAGCCATATTGAAAACTGCGGAATTTATATATAAAGTGCTTACTTTGTGGGAAATGTACCAAGTAATTGCATTGAGCTGTTATATCACTTTACGTACTGTTGAACATTTTCTAAAAACAAAACTATATAATGCAAGTACTAATGATGTTATTGAGAGAATGCATCTGTATGTATCAATTCATAAAAAAGTTGAATTATTACAAAAATTACATCACAGTTAAAATTGTTGATGAATCAAATGTAATTTCAATTTAGCTATATATTAATTTACTCTCTTAAAATACAGAAATTTCTAACATTTGGATATTTTTATGCCAGTCAATATAACATGTAAAACTATGTAAAAAGTCTATAATTTATACAGTATGCGCAAGCTTCCATAAAAGAAACTGCAAGAAAATACTTTCATAAACAATTGCTATAACCCATGAAGGACAATATCCAACTCTATAGAACATTTTCTATTTTATTTGTGTATAATGATTATCAGGTGCATAGTACAAATTATAATATAGATGCAAATAATAATGATGTTATTGAGAGATATTAAACAGTGAACATGATTGAGTACTGATTGAATATTTCTCCAATTACCAGAGATAAAAATGGATGTCATATAGTGTGAGGATTAACCAAGCAATATATTTGCTTTTTCATACAAATACTAAATTAAAAAGTAAATTTAAATATACTATAAGAATTGTTATATAGGTTTAAGTAAGTGCTAGAAAAAACTATATTCATAGACAATTAACATCTAATAAAACATTGATAATAGAAAATGAAAATGATCACATACAAAAAAAGGGAATAGCTTGTTCACCACAAACATACTGTTAGATTGGTTTGAAAAGTTTTTAAAAGAAATGACAAGCCCATTATACATCCATAAAAAATTTTAAAAATAAAGACAAAACTTTTTATTTAAGATGAGAGTTCACCTCATCCCAAGTTCCCAACTCTTGCAAATAGCTAATAATATTCTAATTGTTTTGGGGTTGTTGTTTTTTTTGTACACTGAATGCTTTGTATTCACATCGGGTAAATAGACCCAAAAAATTTCTATGTAATCTTTAATAATAAAGGTTGCTTTGAAGCATAGCTAATAATATTCTTAAAATATATTTAATAATCTATCCAGTATCAAAACCAGAGATTACCACACTCTTTAAAAATTAAAGTGTCGATAGTGAAATATTTACTGGGCATATTTTATAGATTTAGAATTTAGAAAATATACTTAATGTTGACAAAAATGCTGTTTTCTTGATGAAAATGGTTATGGTGATATTAAAACAGATGATTCACTATTGTCTAGTTAATTGATAAAATGGATGATTAAATCAAAATATTAGATGTACAATTATCACAGAACAGAAATTAATGAATGTTTATATGATGTAAAAATGGAAAAACTGCATCATAAATGAATGGAACACTTATAACAGCTTTGCTTTGTAATAATAACCTTCATAAGCACAGTAAAAAATAAATTTTGTTATATTTTTTATACCAACATTCATTGATAATCTTTTAATATTGCTTAATTAATATAGTGCCTGTGCTAAATTTGTGCACACTTTTACATATTAAAAATATTTAGTAAAATGTATTCATAATATTTAACTACCTTATTTGTGTTTTTTTTTAACAAATAAATTATATGGTTGTAAGTATAATAATGTGCATGATCATTTAATTATTTTTCCACCTTTTTTATTATTATAGTTGCATTATTAAATTATATGGTATTTGTCGTGCTTGGGCTTTGCCTTTCCTATTCGTACTCTTCCTCTCTTTTTTAAAATTGTGTATAAGAAATATATATACATGCAATACTTCTAATCTGCTACAATTTACCTAATCTATAGTTATAATGTTTCTTTAAGATAAAATAATCTCTTAGTATTTATTCTAAAAAAGAGAAATAGAGAGAAATAAAACATAACATTAATCTTATACTCTATAAATGTTTGCTATACACTAGTAATTTCAGTTGGCATTATCCAACAATTTTAAATTACATAGAATTATTCGGCTACAAGTTTTATTTTATATTCCGCATGCTTAAAATTATCCAAGTGTATTATTAAAAAAAAAATTGTAAACTTTTTTTTTAAGTTATTTTTTAATCCATTTGTTAAATAAAATTATCTCATTATACATTATATAATCCAGGATCTTTTTTCAAGTTAATTAAGTTAAAGATTTTCTGAGAAGATATGTAAAAGATGTAAATTATTACTCGGCTACAAAAAGCAAGAAGGAAAGAAAAGTAAAAAAAGGCCATTTTTATTAAGAAATAATTTGCTTAATCCAATAAAGAACTAACAAAAAAATTCAAAATCTATGGGGGATAGATGAATAAGGGTTGGGTGAATTAATAATATCTTCATTTCAAAATTGTATACAGTTAAATAAGAATTACATTTCAGTAATTAAAAGCAAACTTCTGCAGTTTATTTATCACCTAAGATTTCAAGTTAAGATAGAGATTTATTTATATAATACATGTTGCAATTGCTATTGATGTTTAGTAAATGCATTTGTGTGTTATTGTATAATCATAAATTTGTGTGTATCTTTTTTTTTAACAAAATGTAAATTTTATACTTATTTGTTGATATCTTGTAAATTGTAATTTTAGCTTATCTCATAATTTAATTTCATAATTACACGGCAAATCTTTTTAAAGTTATAAACAGTCATTTTCTAAAAAAAAAAAAATCGTAAGGATTTCCAAAGCAAGATGTAGGAGCATACAAGAGGGAAGGGGTTAAATAAATAATAGTATTAATTAGCAAACAGATTATCACTATTGTTTCTACTTTATTCAGCTGTTAGTCAATTTAGGAACTTTTAGTACTTGAGTCTGACTCTATCACTACACTACCGGTGCAAAGAAAGCTATTTTCTATTTTTCTTAATTAAAAATAATTATATTACAATAATTTCACTGCAATTAATTTTAACAAAAGGTAATAAAAATAATCATTATAAAGAATAACAATTCTAGTTTAATTACCTCAGTTTTAATCCTGGTGTGAGTAGACCATTTCATCATTCTGTTAATTGCAGGTCACTAATCGCCAAAACTTTATCATGATTAAATTAACTTAGATCCATTAGTTTTTTTAATCAAATAAAGGCAATCATTATCATATTAACACAATTATTTCCTTAGTGGTGCAGTATTCTTTTGGTGATTGCGCTTTGTGATATTCTCACTATTAATATATATTTGTGGGTAATTCATTTAAAACACCAAATAGAAATTATAAATACAAAAATAATTCTTTTAAAAAAATATCATTAAACATTAACGATATAATGTGTAAGCCTGTACAAAATATCATTAAAGTATATGAGTTTGCTTTGACCTCATAATTTGATAATATTAACAAAGAAATAAAAGTTGAAATACGTCATCGACAGTTATAATTTTAATTACTGTAATTCATTAAGTTCTAATTCTATTAAAAGAGAGAACTTAAAAACTTTTAATTTCCTATTCTGAAAACTATTCTTAGATAACTACATTTGAATTACTAAGGTATCATTTTAAAGCGTTTTGAGTTTCAAAATATAGCAAAAGGCGTTTAATTTGATTATAAAACATATCGCGCATTTACCCACTTTTTTGAATCCTTGTTAATCAAATCTCACAGTTAAGTTTCAAAATCCCGGGAAAAAGTGGAAAAATTTTTTTCTCTAGAAAAACTAGACGATGACATTTAACAAATCTTTAATCCAGATTTATAAAGCATTTAAAAAAAGCACAAACAATTGTTTAATTCAAAAAGAATGAAAATAATCCCTATTTAGAACTGACTAATATTTGCCTTCCAGAAATATTTCAGCAACTTTTTTCAAAATGCCAACAGCACTAAATTGGCAGAAAAAAAGTGCTTACAATTACACTTCCCACCACTCCCACACCTGCAACCCCTTTTCAAACAAATATTACTATTTTATTTATAAGTACATTGCTATAAATACAATGAATATGCATTTAAATAAAAATCATTAACAGCGATTATCTTTAACAATTAATATAGATAAATTGAAATATCTTTTTTAATATATATTACTTTGAGCGTATAATTTAATTAACAGAAATATTATTACACATAGCTCAATTTAAAAATTTTCAGTTATAAATGCCATATACCATTTATTTTTGGTCGTTCACATGAGAAGTAAAACAAAAATTAAAGCAGCTTTTAAAAAACTCATTGGATAGCTAATACCTTTCCATAAAAAAAAAAAAAATGTTAATGGTTTTATTGTTCGGAAGTTCATAAGAAGTTCGAGATCCAGAATTAGAATCGATACTGGGACATCCCAAACCCAGAACGGCCTCTCTACCAACTGCACCAAACAGCACAGGCTACCTTTCTATTTACTCATTGCAGAGAAACAAAAGAACTTTTATTCACAAGTCGTGCTAACTGTCAGATGATGAAATTGCGCATTTTTCCACCTTTGTTTTATCTTCTATGCAAGAATAATAGAAATCCATTTATCACTGACACATGTTCATTAGCTAATTGTCTGTAATAAAAAATTTTAAAAAGTATAGGAGTAAGAAAATCCGGAAGAAGGGACAATCCCAGTTTTACCTCATCTGGATTCGAACCCAGGTTTACACTACCTTAAATATATTGGGAATTTAATAAATTAATACTTCATTAATATTTCAATTGTTTATAAGTATTCCATCTTTTTTTCTCTCTAAATGGTCCATTAATTTCAATATATAAAAGATAAACCAATTGCACATATTTTTTCGTTTTAAATATTTTTATGTTATTGTATATTGTTTGTAAACATGTACACGTATTTGTATACTATATATAAATATATTCTATTGGAATAATCCTTGAAAATGAACATACTATAAGATCGAAATGTAGAAAGAAAAAAAATGAATATATTGAAATGGAAATGGTTATTAAAAAATTAAAAAAATTAAAAAGAAAAACTTATGTGTAATTGGTTTATCTTTTATATATAGTAATAATTATGCACGTTTTTTTTTTTTTGCAATATTAAATAAGAGTATAAAAATCAACGAATAAACTTATTATTTATTTCTTCATAGACTTTTTTTTTTTAAAAAAAAAAAAACTTTGAAATAATCGATTTATTATTGAAATTTTAATAGAAAAATGTTTCTTTTGTGATTCTATTAAGAGCATTTACTTCCCAATATAAATATAAAAAATATGAGTCAAATGAGACCCTATCTCACTGGTCATCTCACTCCAAAAAAACAACCTTACAAAACAATGACCAATAAATGTCTTAAAACCTTTTGGAAAAATATACATTATTTCCACCCAAGCCAATTTTAAAAACAAAACAGCATTATGGCGATAAAAATTATCAGTGCAAACGTTTGAGGCCTGAACTCAATTCAAAGGGTTTATGCTATTAAAAATTGGGTAGAGCAGCAATCCCCACAAATCTTTCTCATGGCGGAAACAAAAGTACACACGAATTCAAACTACATAATCACTCAACTCCTAAAACAATTTGGCTACACCAAAGGCTACACCAAACTATCCATTGCGACATCAGCTTCAGGCAGAGTTGGAGTAATGACAAACAAAAACATACCACCATCATACTTCAAAATTCTATATATTGGCAGCAATATTATAATTGCCATGGTGGAATATAATGGATTCGTGCTCAGCCTGGCCTTCATTTACACCCAAAATTCTGCAAATACATTCCTCCAAATTATCCACACAATTAACATGGTTTTAAGGTCAAGCTCCCCGCCATTAATACTGCTTGGGGACTTTAACATCAGATACAATGAATTCAATTCCAAATACCCTCACCTCCTCTCAAAAAAGCTAATGTGCAGTAAGGGCTTCCTCCCTTCTGAAGCATTTTCATACTACACAAAAAATACAAGATCGCTGATCAATCTGTTCTACTATTCCCCAGAGATTCATTTCCAAATGCAAGCCACCCTACAGGCAGTTAACTTCTCAGATCATCTTGCACAAATTCTGGAAGTCCATTCTGATGTCTTACCTTCATCTGGTGAGTGCGGTCCCCAAACCCTGAGAATGGTAACCCGGTCATTGGCATCAGAAGCAATAATTTCTGAATCATATATCTACTTTTTCAAAATAAACATTCATACACTCCCAATAGAACAGGCATGATTCACATTCATTGAGGTTCTATAAGCTATCATAAACAACTATACCCTTAAACTAAAAGGCCCCATAAGACTGCTAAATGATCTTGAAAACATTAATGCAGAATTATCCAAAATTCATAGTATTGTAGACAACATAAGTCGAATCATCAAATTAAAACTTAAATACAGAACTCAGCAAAAAAAATTGGCTGAGCATCTGGCCACCAAAAGAGCCAGCAGATATATTGATGCCTAGCTCTTCTGGACTCGTGGGTATATTTGTTGGGCGCTGGGACCATATAACAAGAAAAACATACCATTCGTGATTTCAAACAGATGGAAAATCATTAATTGAATCACAAATGATTAACAGAATAAAACAATATTTTCAAGAACAACTGCATCAAGAAGCTGAACTACCCCCCAAGATATGGTATAGCACTGAAGATAACCACTCCCACATCATCTCAGAGCAAACAATCAAAAATAAACTTGAATCCCTACCAGACTGCACACATCTGGGTATTCATGGAATTCCATGATTCATTCTGCTGCATCTCAGTCAATTCTCAATCCCAATAATTACAAAAATGGCTAATTACCTTGCCAACGGAAATAGAAACATCCCAGAATTATACCTATTTGCAATGGTTCCTTTTTAAAAAAACACAAATCCTCCTCAGAATTCTTCAGTTCTGTGCCCATCTCAATGACCCCGCTAATAGTCAAAGTCATCAAATCCACAATAAAAGATGCTATACAGGAAACCAATCTCAATCATATCTCCAAAAGTCATTATGCAAGAAAGGAATCTTCCACTACATTGGCAATGTCTCACATTAAGATGCTGGTAGATCACCTCCACACTCACAGAACTAAACCCATAGCCGTTCAGCTAAATATAGCTGCAGCGTTTGACTCCATAAGAACAGACATCCTCCTCCAGCTTCTGGCAGAAAACCACATTCCCAAAGCTTACATCCAGATTATTTCAAATCTGCTCAGAAACCACCAGATCTGCATCTCATTAAATGGTAGAACCACAAGTAGTTTCGAACCATGCCTATCCATTCCTCAAGGCTACCCATTAAGCCCCTTCTGTTCATTATATATATAAATCCTTTGTTGAAAGAAATGGAAAACACCTACCTGGAGTCTTTGTCCCAAGACTAAACAGAGATAAGAACTCTCACTTCCTGGAGTCTTTGTCCCAAGACTAAACAGAGATAGGAACTCTCACCTTCATGGATGACATCCTTGTCATACTTCCCTCACAGAAATACCTTGGACTACTAAACACAATTTTGGATCACTACACAGCAAAATTCAAACTGAAATTTAACCTTGCAAAATCTTCAGCCTGGAAAATTACCACAGGGAAAAAAGATTTCCATTCACTTCTCTGGAGAGCCCCAGAACTTCCTTGTACTCCCTTTCCACAAACCCCCCTCAGTAATGGCAAGGGATTTACAAAACAACATAATTGATAAGGCAAACAAACTAATAGCATCCATGTCTAAAGTTTACCTTTCACTCCATGATAAGGTAACATTGCTAAATATGATGCTGTTCCCCAAGATCAACTACTATTTCCCAATCATCAAACCAATTAAATAGTTTGAGGGAAGGATCAACTCACTTTGCTCTAGGCTCTTTTGGCGTGGGACAACAGTCACCATTAGCCTCGCCAGAATGCGTCCTCATCAGTTAAATGGCCTATCCCTACACTCCATAAATACAACCTACTTTCAAAAATGCTATAACATATTCTAGACTCTCAGAGGACATCGCAAACATAGAAGTTCCCATAGTTGTGCAACCCATCGATCGACCACCACCCTCCAAGACAGACTGGATCACAAAACTGGATAGCCTCGTTAAAAAGCATCACAATCCTCACAATGCCATGGCTACCAGCTAAATTATATATTGGGATGCCTACAATATTATTCATCCACAGATCCAACCACCTTATGGCAAGCTGAATTTAACAAACAAAAATGTCACAAACAAATTCAAAAAGTGGAGGTTGGAAACAAAATTTCTTGGATTTCACCATCAAAATAAATCTAGATGCATTACCCACCAGTTCGTTTCTAACATACAAAAGAGGTTACTCCAGCATCGACCCGCTTTGTCAAGATGCTAGAGAGAAAATGAAACAATAGACCATATAATACATAGATGCCCAAAATTCGGCAGCATCAGAAAACTGATATTTACCAGCTCAAAAATAAACTTCCAAACAATCACCTCAATCCGGCGATGTATTGCTACAAAAACTGTCACATGGATTTGGCTCTCCATATTCTACACGTTTGTGCTCTGGACAACACGCTGCAAACTTAGCTTAGAATACACAATTCCCAATGCTAAACAGGTCTACATCCATATGATTAACAAGATTAAACAAAGAGATGAGACAATCAGACCACGCCGCATTGTAGAAGACATGTGGAATCTTCTGGACATCCCAGAACTCCACACGAAAAACAAATTAATTCCCAACTCACAAGATAACTCACTACTACCCGTATTTAAACAATTATGGAAACAAAATGATCAATAAGCTAAGACCAAAAATGATCCACTTTGATGTACAACCATTCCTCATTTCCACGGAACTATAATCAAGGAAATTCCCATGGCTTCCATCTATAACAAGAATGACATCTGCATAATCATAGTATTTAGTAAATAAATGTTTATTGAAATAAAACAAAATATATTTTACTAAATACCCAATATGTAAACAAATGGAGTAAATTATTCTCCCCCAGGCTATCACTTAAAACCACTCCAAATGTTGAACAAATGATCAAGAATAGAATAAATTCACCTATTCTTGATAGATCTGATATTTATAAGCATATCTTTGTCAACACTGGTGGTAACTTAGAATGAAATTAATTTATCAATCAGATGGAATATGGTGCTTAAGATTTATAAAACTCATAATCAAGTATACAAAGCTGGAAACAGCATCTCACTTTTAACATCTTGATTGTAATGCAAGATTTAATATGTAAACTTCAAATTAAACTTAGCTCATTGTATATGTAAACAAAGGAAGTAAATCACTCCCCCCAGGCTGTCTCTAAAGTCTGGACACAGAGTAAAATACATATTTTCAAGAAATTTTATTCAATTAGAATATAAAATGTCTTCAGTATGGTTTGCAATGCAAAGGCAGATGTGCTTTGCAAAATCCATATGAACTCACTGTAATAAATTCACATTGCCATCAATTTTAATACATTCATTCTTTCTGTGTTCAATCAAGTGGGTTACATCTGTGAAATTTCATTGAATACCCTTCTCCTTTAACATACTCCAGAAAAAGAAGTCAATGGGCTAAGGTCAGGTGAAGAAGAAGACATTGTCATGCAGACAATCTCTTACCACTATGGTGAAATGACAGGGGTACCAATCCTGTTGGAACCATTCAGGAAATTCTTCACCTATACTTTCAACTTGGGGTATTAACTGATCTCTCAGAATGGCACGATAAATCTCACCAATTATATGTTCATTGAAGAAGAATGGTCCCATCACATGAACCTTTCACAAACAACATCACAGCATAATTTTTTGTGCTTCTTGCTGCTTTGCATAATCAACAAAATGTAGATTGGTTTGTGACCAGTATCTAACATTCTGTCTGCTAAACTCACCATTAACACACACAAAAAAAAGCTTCATTACTGAAAAGCACAGAGACTTCGACGAAACAAATGTTTTCATCCAATATCCAATTTATTGGAAAACCATTCACATCTCAAGTCATCTATCAGGATCATCCTCTGTTAAGTGATGCAAGATTTGTAACTTGTATGGATGAAATGTTTGATCCTTTAAGATACAACTGATCGTTCTTTGGGAGCACCCAGCTCCATGGATATCCTAAAAAATCATTTTTTGGGGGCAAGCCTAAAAAATCATTTTTTGGGGGCAAGTATAAATTCAAGCCATGACAAATTCTTTGGTTTCAGCTGATATATTTGGTTGTCTAGAATGGGGTTAGCCCATTTCTTTGAACTTTTTAACCACCTTCATCGCTGTGGAAAAGCCAAGTGAAACTTCCTTGAATGACACACATTAAATTAATCTGTTACCTTTCGATATAACTATCCTTCACATCCACTGAGAAATATCATTTCAATTCTTTCTTCTTTCAACAAAGCCATATGTAATCTGTGGAGGAAAAAAAAATACAGTTAATGAGATTTCCTATGTTTCCAGACTTTAGCGTTATCAAAAATAGATGGATTCATTCTATTCTCCATCTTTTGTTCAGAAAATAGAGTGCTTTTAAGTAATAGCCCGGAGGAGAGTAATTTATTCCCTTTATTTACATATACATTAAGATATGTTTGATTTAAAGTTTAAATATATATATTTTAAACATGCCATCATTATCATTGTCAACCATTATTAATCCACTGCAGGATGAAGATAATATCTTTTCTCCACATCACCCCTTCACACTTTCTTATTTCATCCATCCATTTCACATATGGTCTCTCTTTCTGGCATCCAGTTTTAATATTTCAATTGTCCATCTATTATCTCTTCTAATAATATGTCCAGCCCAACACCTGTTTGCTCTCTTACCCATGTAATGCATTTTCAATCTCTTCTAGTTACCCCTAACATGCACCTCTTCATTCTTCTTTGAGTGGTCAAAGGTCTCTATATTGCTCCTCTATTACGTCCAAGTCTCAAATCCATAAGTAGGAACTGGTAAAACACATTTATTAAAAACCTTTCTTTTCAAACATACGGGCATATATATTTTAATATTAAATTATTTCTACCAAAAGCACTCCAACCAAGTTTAATTCTATGATTAATTTCATCAATTAAGTTTCCATCTGTAGTAATAATCTGACTGAGGCATTTGTAGTTGTTAACTTCTTTTAACTCATCCTAATCAATCTTTAATTTCATCTTTTGGAAAAATCCATTGAACATTACTTTAGTCTTTTTAATGTTTACCTTTAGTCCCACTTTCTTATTTTCATCTGATAACTCTTGCAACATTTCCTGAAGCCCTGAAGCATTATTTGCAAAAACAACTACATCATTTGCAAAATCTAAATGACTTAAATAACCTCCATTTATTTTTATTCTTTTAAATTCCAATTTTAATCCACAAAATATTTCTTGCAACACAGCTGTAAAAAGTTTTGAAAATATGGAGTCACCCTGTCTTACACCCTTCTCAATGTTAACCTTCCTAGTATCATTATATTTTGATTACAAACTTAAAAATATGATTAATGAATGTATAATACAGTATTTTATTTAATTTTCTCCAGAATCAGTTCTTCATTAATGACATATCCAAAATAAAGATTTTCATTAATAATGATTACAAAACAAAACAAAAAAAGTATTTCATTCAGTATAATAAATGACCAAAATCATATTTTAATGACATACAACAACCAAATATATTAATGCAGTTCTAAATTTTAAAATGAGTATATTAGTTTAAAAATTGTTCATTATGTTTACTCATTTTTGTGGATTAAAATTTTTACTAATAGTACTTTGCTTGAGACAAAACTTCTAATCATCGTATTGTGATTTATTTATCATAATTGTTATTTTGAAAAAATTGATTTCATAATAATAAACATTTTATTTTGAAAAAAATTGATTTCATAATAATAAACTTTGTATAGTCAAAAATTACTAGTCCAAATTAAAAATAACAATCTATTTGCTTGATTTTAAAACAACTTGTAATTTGTTTCAGAATAGCTGAACATTATCACAAAAATAGAAATGAAAAAAAATAAAAATTTTATTCAGCATAAAACTAAAAATAATTTTGGTCATATACTATTAATATTTAATTTTAAATTGTGTATAGTGTAAATATTAGCTAAATTATTAAATCAAATTAATCTGTTATCATAAATATATTTTTGGTTTTAAAAATGTAAGCAAAATTATATACATTATGTAGTCAATAATAAATTTTATATGATAAAAGTACAATATGAATAAACTGAAAGATTCTTATCTTTAATAATTATTTTAATAATTTATATTTCTGCTTTCACTAATATGAGGCACTAAACAAAAAATTTTTAAGCTTTTACAAAAATATGACTACTGCACTTAATAAAATGCGATAAATCATGGCAAAAAAAATGGATTCCAGCTAGCATATTTGGATATTATGTGCTGTTATTTGGATTTGCACTGCACATATTGTAAAAAAAGTCTTAATTATTGATTACAATATACAAAGCAGAATGCATTAGATATTTTTTTTTTCTTTTTTAATATATCCGATTTTTTTTAAATTACCTGCAATTAGGTTTTGATAATGTATAGTATGTTAATTTTGCTACTCTTACATATATTTTTTTTCTTTTTTAATATATCTGATTTTTTTTAAGTTACCTGCAATTAGGTTTTGATAATGTATAGTATGTTAATTTTGCTACTCTTACATTAATAATAAATAGCAAGTCTTTATGATTAATTAAATAAGTTGTTATTAAACCACATTTTTTTAGAATTCTAAATAATTTCATGTAAGTAATATAATATAGTATTACAAATTTGAAAAATATAAAATTTCAGTACCAAATTTTTTTCATCGTAACTAAAAACAGTTGCACAAAAAAATATAAAAAATTGTTAACTGCTAGTTTACTTTCACTTTCTTGTCCATTTTCGTTTTATTTTTGAATAGTTAAAAGACACTTTTTTTTCTAGTGATTCTGTTTAAAAGGTTATAGCTACATACATTTTCAATAAGAATCATAGCAGCAATTAATATGACCATGAAAAAATCTGTGAGTTTGGAAACCAAAAAGAATATCTTATATAGTCAACTAGACAGAGAAGGAAATCATGACATCTGTTCTTCTGTGAGTTTATCCATGTTCACCATTGCCACTATTTTTAAAAATAAAGACAAAATAGAATAAAATGCTCAAAGCATCATAGGTGTATTCAAACTTTCCAAAATCATGAAATCACAGAACCTCATATGAAAATCCAAAAAGCATGTTAACTATCCATTCTAAACTTTTTTCCAGATATTCTCAGCCATCAATATCTGGTACACTCCTTAAAAAAAAAAACAAGATTATCAAAAAGAATTTATAAGACAATACTTGAGTTTAGAATAAGCAATCGATCAGAAAAGTGGATAATTATGATTGATGAATGGATCATGAAAAAAACAACTTTAATTGGCATTATTAGAAACACATATATATTTTAAGTACATACTTGCATAATATACATAACACACTTTACACAAGCATATAATGTACATTAAGTGTTTTTAATTACTATACATATTAAGTTAGTCATTTGTTCACAGCTTATAATGTAATTTTTAACTGAAGTAACCAACCAATTTTTTCCACATAGGAAGCCATTATAACTATGTGTTCTTTATATGATTTTCTTGCTTAACAATAAGTTTTGGAGAATCAATTGCTCTCACTAAGAGGGGGTAAAAGTGTATTTAAATTATTATTTAATCTGACTTCGTTAAATAAAAGACAGTTCCAGGGGCAACTGCTGCATGGATAAGAAACACCCTTTGCACAAATTAAATTTCAATGTTGCTAGTCCCATGAACAGAGCTGGCCTGAAGGCAGTGTGATGGTACAAGACCTCATATTTATCAACATTTTATCACATGCTAAATGAAACAATGTTTTTTTTTTTGCTAAAATTCTGTAATTTGTAGACTTTACAATGAATATCATATGTTAAGTAGTACAATTGTAGAAGCACTGATTATGGAGTAAGGCAATTTTTCAGTTACATTGTAAACCTAAATGTTTTGCAATGTTCTGGTCATGTTAATGTGAAAGCAGCATACATTAAGAATAATTCTCTTCTTTAGCATTAAATTTTATGTATTGAATCAGAATTCACAAAAATTTTTTTTAATTAGGATGATGTTATTAATGGATTGACAATGAAACACTGAAGAAAACAAAAAAAAAATATTTTTTTTTTTGCATTATATGTATTTCATTTATAATAAATAAGTATTTATGCATTATAAGTACTAATTTGTGTAATTTTAATATATCTATATTTGCAAGTAAGATCATTTATTTTTTAAAATATTTTTTTTTATGTGAAAACTATCCCCTCCCCTGCCCATGATATAAAATTAGTTAATTAAAACCAAATAAATTTTATTGAGGCTGTAGCCTTCAAGAACATGCGTATAAAAATGCGATAGTAAGGACTTCTACAGGTCTTTAAACCACAAGCTTACTCTTTGGAAGAAAAGAGGGGAACCCTTCTTAACTTCAACCTACTTTTTATTTAAATAGGTGAAGCTGAAGCGGTTCGATCTGAGAGCGTGAAACTATTCAATATTTCATTATTTAAGTCCAAATTTCTTATTACACATTAATACTCATGAAATCTTTCGATTTACAATGAGTCAATGGAAAGATTTTATAGCTAGAAATCTATTATGGTAATTTAAAGTTGTAATTATAAATTTTTTAAATGCACATTGATTACGTATGTAATATTTATTGAGGCTGTAGCATTCAAGAACATGCGTATAAATATTCGATAGTAAGGACCTCTACAGGTCTTTAAACCACAAGCTTACTCTTTGGAAGAAAAGAGGGGAACCCTTCTTAACTTCAACCTACTTTTTATTTAAATAGGTGAAGCTGAAGTCGTTCGATCTGAGAGCGTGAAACTATTCAATATTTCACTATTTAAGTCCAAATTTCTTATTACACATTAATACTAGTTTCACGCTCTCAGATCGAACCGCTTCAGCTTCACCTATTTAAATAAAAATTAGGTTGAAGTTAAGAAGAGTTCCCCTCTTTTCTTCCAAAGAGTAAGCTTGTGGTTTAAAGACCTGTAGAGGTCCTTACTATCGCATTTTTATACACATGTTCTTGAAGGCTACAGCCTCAATAAATATTACATACGTCATCAATGTGCGTTTAAATAAATTTATAATTACAACTTTAAATTACCATAATAGATTTCTAGCTATAAAATCTTTCCATTGACTAGTTGTAAATCGAAAGATTTCACGAGTATTAATGTGTAATAAGAAATTTGGACTTAAATAGTGAAATATTGAATAGTTTCACGCTCTCAGATCGAACCGCTTCAGCTTCACCTATTTAAATAAAAAGTAGGTTGAAGTTAAGAAGGGTTCCCCTCTTTTCTTCCAAGAAGTAAGCTTGTGGTTTAAAGACCTGTAGAGGTCCTTACTATCGCATTTTTATATGCATGTTCTTGAAGGCTACAGCTTCAATAAATATTACATACGTAATCAATGTGCGTTTAAATAAATTTTATATAATTTTGTTTAACAAAAGTCAGTAGAATACTAAAAAATTATAATTATTTATCTTTATATTTACATATTAACTCTTTTAAGTTTTGTGGCTGCAAAGTGGGGGAAAAAATGATTAGCTTTAACTAGGTCAACTCTAATAAATATATTACATTTTGTTTCATTCAAAATCTCTAAAGCATAACTTATCTTTTTTATTAACAAAGTTAGCTTTTCAAATATTCATTCAACAGTAGAATATTTACACTACTTCATGACAATTTTGTGTTCACTTGTTACTTCAGTATAAAAATTTATTTATGCTATACAGTCAGTCATCTAGAGGTTTTAAGGATTTATATTATATTTGCTTAAGGGAAGAAATGTTTACAATTACATTGTTTATTTGATAAATTTTTAGAAACTATTACTATGCATGCCTTGCATTTTGTTTTAATTAATGATAAATTATAATAACTATAAAAAAATCAAACAATTAGTTTCTTCTACTACAATAGATAAAGAATTTTATAGAGTGATTATAAATGATGTTGTATGGTTAAATCAACAGATATTAAAGAATTTTAATTAAATAACAAATTCCATGACAATCCAAATCCAATGAAACGCATATTAGTAAAACGTAAATAAAATTGTTAATATTAAAAAAAGAATAATATTAAAAATAAAAAAAGGTAAAATCGGTATTCAAAAAAAAGACTGCAGGAATCGATCCCCAAACCCCATGTTTCAAGTACTGATACATTAACTCTACAGCTATATTAAATACACAATAAAATTACCTACTATGCATAATTATTATGAGGTAATATGTTTTTAAATAAGTTTATTTTATTAATAGTAATGTGTTTATTTTCATATAAATTAGGATGTTTAAATAAAAATAATTTGGAAATCTAAATATTTTCATTTACATATAAATTTTATTAATTATTACAGCAAAATGGTGTCAGTATGTTCAGTTTAGTGCAATAGTAGACAATATAATATTTAATATATTTTGAACAATTGTCACAAATCTGAGTTTTAAAAAAATCCTATCATATTTAAATAAAAAATACTTGCAATCAGAATTTTTTTCGAACAATGGAATGATTCAGAAATGTAAAGATTTTCATTTACATATAAATTTTATTATTTAACACATGAAAATGGTGTCTGTCTGCATTTTGAAGAATTGCCAAAAGACAAAGTAAAAAAGGAATTATATTTAAATAAAAAATATTTGCAATCAGAATGTGTTTTTAACAATGGAGTGATTTGTAAATCCAAGCGTTTTCATTTCATATAAATTTTATTAATTAATGTTGTGATATAATGCTCCCAACCTGCACACTCACACATGGTGACTTTGATTCCAGAAATGATGAACTTTTTAAAATGGAAGGCCAGCATTCATCCTCGGAATAGTGAAAAGACTATACCAATTAGTTTTAAAAAAAAAACAACTTTAATTTCTGCAGATTTTTTACATATAAAGACCACATTAAACTACAATTCTTACTGAAGTATATCTCCCCTATTTTTTATATCAACACAAAAATAAAATATATTATAGATTACTTTCCAAATTGTTATTTAAATAAAAATTTATCATAATTACCTTGATTCACTTTTTATAAAAAGTATGTTATTATATGTGTATTGCAAGCAAAAAAAATGGAAGAAAAAAATGTTTTGAAAGGCCATAAATAAGTAAACTAATGAAACTTTTGTTTTTGTTGAAATAAAATGAATATTGAATACTTGCTGAATAATACATAACTTGAGTTGGTATTCTAAATGAACATCAGTTATCTGGGCCCTTAAGCAATTTTTAATATATGTGAGATATGGAAAAGTTGATTCACAACAGTTTGTAGTTGCAAAGCAAGAAAGCAGATAATGATCATTTTGATGTAATCATAGTTATTCAACTGCATTTTTCCGTATTTCAATGGGGTCTTTAGGGCATCAAATGAGACTTTACAATATTATCTTCTCATTCAAAGTTCCATGGAGTTTTCAAATTATCAATCAAATGTAGTTCATATGTCAATTTCATTGAAATCAAAAAATCTTTCATTGTACTCTTCAATTAACAAATCCCAAGAAAGCTATGAAGTCTTCAACTGTTTCACATACATGCATCTCTTCAAGTGATGTCTTTGTTAACTGTGGAAAATGGTTGTAAATTTACAATTAAAAAAAAAGAATTTTGAAACTATTAACTTTCTTTGAAATGTCTAGATTTTTTGCCCTACATAATATATATGTTTAGTTTTACTCTGCAAAAAAATATTCAAATCATTTTGCTAGAAGTTTTACTAAAATTTGTCCCAGTGCACCTTAGAATAATATGGCAAATCAAAATTTGTAAAGTATTGTATTTACTTGAATAAAGTTAATAATTGCGTCTTGCGTTGTTAGCCGAGAGGTATCGCAGCAGCCATGCAAGCAAATAGTTGGTTGCAGACGGTTGTGGGTTCGCGTCCCGGCCGATGCTATGACATAGGAAAAAAAAAAAAAGTTAATAATTGCATTAATTCTATCTAAAGTATTTCTCAAAGTAGAGGATTTAGTACACACACTTTGCTGGTGCAGTATACAGTGGAACAAAATTACTTTTTCTAAATTTGAATTTACTTTCTTTAACAATAAAATGAATTCTTACTTTCTTTTCATCATAAATGCATATCTTCATTTGGTTATCAAGGTATTAGTCCTGTTTCACAACATAGTTATTATTAATGTAAATCTTCAATTATAGCATAAATAAAACATACAATTTGAGCTTAGTCAGTTTTATTGGTGTTTTCATCTAAAACTATTAAAGAATATATATCTTTATTTTGAACTATTGTAGGAAGGTTTTTTTTATCACATTCTGAACTAAGTCATGTTGTTTATCATTTATAGTTCTTCTTGAAAGAGGTAATTGTTTGTATCTGTCAACTTTTTCCAGATCCAAATATCCCAATGCTTCAACAATACATTCTTTTCTTACTTCTTCATCACTAAATGATTTGCTTCCTTTCCAAGTACATAGGCTGCTGTTTAGTACATAACCTCAGTTGCAATAATTCCTTGTAATAATAAAAATACTAAAAGCATTTTCCTGGTGTTGCTTTTCTTTCTTTATTTTTTGAAGTGCAGATTTATGAGCTTCTCCTTGTAGTTTCACACATTCATAGATCTTATGAGATATATAACTTTGGTTTGCATTGTATTTTTTAATAAAGTTTGTAGTATTACAAAACAAACAAACCATTTTATCTTTCACAGAAATAAGAAAATATTGTAATGCCCAATCTTCATTAAATGCTGTTTTCTTTGTTCAACCTTCTTTTAACTTTTTAGACATGGTGGATAATGTACAATTTACTAACAGTATTTAATACTAAAACTAAAATTAAATATCAACAATTAAATTTAATGTTATTTATTTAAAATTAAACTTTTTTTATATATAAATATTATTCAGTACAACTACAAAAAGAGTACTCTTTATAAAAAATTAATCGATTAACTGAATAGCAAAATGCAAAATAGCAAAACACATTCATAAATAAAAATCAAATATCCAGCCAATAAAAAAAAACGACGGACAAAAAAGAAGTGGGAAGGCAGCTATGTTTGAAAAATAATAACATTTCATCCCCTATAATAGAGAAATAAAAACTAAATATGGAAACACTCTCACAGTGTAAATATTGCAGCCAATTATGAGAACATGAAATTATGAGATTAAATTTCATATTTAATTCCTATAAAAATTCTCAACTGCTAAGCTGGCATACTACTGATAGTCTTGCATAAATACAATCAAAAATTTGAAGAGATATTTATTTAAAACCGATGTTGGAGATTGAACTGACAGTAAATCTATCACAACAGGCCCATTTACACTTACATTTACAATTTGACTTGAATGCTCTTTGATAAAATTTGTTCTAGGTAAGTCATTTTTATAACAGGAAATAATTGTTTGATGTTATAAAAATTCATATTTAAAACTTTTAATGGAAAAAAAAAGACTGAGAAATGAATTGTAGACAAAAACTTTCAGAAGGCTGCAGGTTATCCTTGAACTATTAGATTTAATTTGACTTCAGATATAGACCTTTAACAAAAGTTAATGTATCTATAATATTCTACATAAGCACATGATAATTTCCATTTTTAATTGTGTATCTGTCTACTCATATATCATAGTCTAATATTTTTCTAGAAATTATTATAATTTCCATTCACATATTCCAAATATATCTGCAGACATTTCCCCAATTTTAAAATACACTTATTACTTTTAACCCTTTTCACATGCACTAATGCCTCTTACTTTTCAGCATTACATTCACTTCAATCAATTAATTTTCCTTAGTTAGATCAACACCTGATGCTTTCACCATGTCAAATGTAAATACAAAGTTCATCATAATTTTAGAAAATATCTAAGATTGACAAAAATATAATTTCTAACTTAATAATCTTCTGAGTATTAACAGAAATATGTTGGGTGCTATATTTACACTACCAACAGGCTCCATAAGTGGCAGGTAATTAAAAGACCTCCAAACGTAAAAATTAATTGTGAATAATAAATAAATATTGATCAATCAAGTGTAAATCTCAACTGTAATGGATGTTGGCTCATCAAAAGCTAGGTATTGTGTCTGGATACAAGTAGACTTTTCTGTTTCCCTCAATCCAGTCATCAAGAGTATCTCATGCCATCACTCATCTTCACTTATAAGTTATAACATTGGGATTGTATGTTTGCACAATCACATTTCCCTCATTTAACTACAACTCCAGCATTTCTGATCCCAATTCCCTTCATTTTTTTTAAACTCAAGTCCTTGAAAATAAGGAAAGTAATGAGTGAGACTGATTAAATAAGTGGCAATGCTCAGTTTTGATTTTTGCTTAAGGCAATACAATGACTAATGAATCAATAACTAGATTTGTAACAAAAGTTTTAGCTGGACAAACATTCTACGTTTAGGCAATCTGTTTAGAATTCTCCTGCTATTATGAAAGTGGAAAATATCTACAAAATGTAGTCTAAAAATATCACCTGTCTCATTATAATCTGCCTACATTGTTATGCTTGATGGATTATTCATTAGTGATAGAAATAATATTATTATCAGTAGTGATGGTACTAAAGATAACTATACTATTTATTTATTTATTTGTAAATATAAATGCATAAAATGTGCAAACTTTATTAATACAAACTTTTTAAAATTAGAATAGAAGATAGCACTGGAGCTAAAGAGCTATCAAGATTTAAGATTGATAAGCTATTCTTAGTGAAATTCATCTTTCAAAGGAAGGAAAATTTAATAGAAGAGGTACATGGCTATAAATGGTTTTTTGGAAAATCAGATAACTAACCAGTAAAAGAAGAATGTATAATATTGGAATTGTTCTAAAACTTAATTTAATATCTTCTATTCTTGGGAATTCCTCAGGTATAGAGGAGAGATTAATGGTGCTAAAATTTAATTTGTGAAATGGTACCAGTCTTCTATTTTATTAATGCACATGCTCTAATGTTAGATTGAAAGAATACAGAAAAAGGAAGATTTCAATCTAAATCCTTATTCGATTTTACCTTCTTTTCCTAGTATCTAAAACTCTCCTGCCCTTGCACCAAATAATAATAAACTCCTTTTATTACTATCATACAGCCTTTATATAATTATATATTCTTTATTCTTATGTAACTCTAAAACTATTTTTTATAATATTTAATGTACAACTTTGTGTTAGTTTATATATATCTAAAATTCTATATTATGTGTTAATATATACACACCTACATGATAAGATAAATAAATAATGTTTCTATATTTACAAACACTAATAAACAATTATCGTATCTACAAATAATAATTCTGTACTAATGAGCGCTTTTGAAGGTCAGAGCCTTCATTTTCAAAGAAGTAGCTGGAATCCAAAGATGTAAATTATGTAAATTAAAGTCGATTAAATTTTCGTTGACCTAAATTTTCATTGGCCTAGGTTTGCCATTTTCTAGAAATGGCATAAAATGTTTATTTTTTATTCATGGCATGGATGTCAGAGATGATAAAATATGCCTCTTTGATCTTCCTTCACAACTCATGCCACTCACTGCACATCACGTGAGGGTTATCTGGCATGCACTGGTGTCCTGTAGTAGCTGTGTGCTGCACAAAAATAAAAGGGTGGGATGGATCAGCCAGAGCCTTGTTGTATGCGTATTTATGTTGTGAAGGTCTTGTGTGGATGGATGCCCTAGTCTCACCATAATATGACACCAGGCAATTATTGTTACTGCATACAATCTTGTAAACAGCCTGCTGGGCATGCATTGGGAGAATGTGGTCTTTAGTGTTGTTGATGCTTCAGTTGAAGTTGGGGGGAGAGCGGTAACACATGCTAAAATCATCTCAAAAGATTGTATATAAGTCTTTGTGTATATTTTTAATATATGGCAACAAAATTCGAGGTTTATTCTGTTTGTTAGCGAGAAAGGTTGTTTTTAAAATTTCTGATAATGTTATTAATTGATCTCCTGCTATATTTTGCGTTTATTAATTAATTTCTGAACATCTCAATGCTTTTCCTTTTATCAGCTCCGAAGCTAACAGATTTGCATTTCTATGTAAGACAGTTTTCAGACCAGCCATTTTATATGTGTATGGAGTGTTTGATAAATGGTGTATATGGCCCCTAATGTTGATCGGTTTGATAGTCATTCTATACCAGAAGCAATGGACTTCTATCCCCACTTGTAGATCCAGATATTTAGTGCTATTCGAAGTTTCATTTTGAGTTGTGTTTATGTGTAGACCTGTAAGGTCGGTCTTAATTACTTCTACTATTTCCTTGGGTGCAGCTATAAAAATATTATCCACGTATCTAGTATATAGCACTAAAGCACAGCCCACATGTCTCAGGATAATGATTTGCTCGTAGGCATTCAGAACAATGCTGGCAATGATGCCACTCATTGGGAGACCCATTGGTCATCCATTGCGCATATAATACTACTTTTGGTTGAACACAGCATACACATTGTTATTCATCCAGCTCAACAGAGCCACGATAAATTGGATGCGTTGCTGACTCATACCGTGTCTAGTGAGTGCTTCTTTTACTATTATTATGGATGTTTGTTCTGTCGATAGAACGGTAGAGTTCTGCAACATCCAGTGCTGACATCTGTGTGTTGTGTTCTGGAACCACATTCTTCAATCTATTTACAAAGTTGACTTGATGGCATAATCACCATAGCCTGCAGCTTGTGTAATCCATGTGTTTATGGTTTTCATTTTCCATAATTTCACTTCTTTTTCTCTAACCAACTACCTCTCATAATTATGTATCAGTAATACATTCTCTATACACTTATCTCAAAAATCATTTCTTATGAAATAAATTGTCAATCTATTAACTTTGCATACAGTAAAATCTTTATTTTCTAATACCTTTGATGCTGATACCATTTAACCCAATTAAACACTATCTTTAGTACTAACAATATACTTATATAAACCTGATGTTGGTCTTGAAGTCCCTTTACCAATAAATCAGTTGCTTTCATTCATTGGGGGGGGGGGGGCTTTAAAACATTATAATCTAAAATTTCATTACTATTATAATATCTAATTGTTTTGATCCTTCAGTAATGAAATAGAAAATGTGTCAATTAAACTGTAGCTAGAAAATTATTTATCACTTACCTTTATCCACACATCTTTAAAACAATTATTTAATAATGCCTGCATGAGTAACAATAATGCACATCACCTTAATATAATTATCTCATGAATATTTTCTTTTTTCACATATACCCAAAATTGGAATGAGCTGTATCTATGAATTTGGGCAGCTTTAAATAATTTTATTTTTATTTTTTCTTAAATTTTCACATGAGAACAGAAAATACATCTTCTCTATTCTTTATTACATTTATTTCTGATATGAAAGATTAAATTATAATGGTGCAAAGGAAATGCATCTCTATAATTCCATGAATAAACACACATAAATTTAAATTTTTTTTACAAAGAATACAATGGTTTTTGCAATTTAAAACATGAATGCTCATATTTGCCTTCAGTCTTATATTGTATCTAAAATAATAATCCACATTTATTTTCAACTTCTAACTTTTCCAACTTTTCTACACAAAAAAAAAAACAAGGAACAAGTGGCATACACATTAAACTTCTGCCTTAGATTAAAACCTAAAAATAAAAAAGCAATGAAAAAAAATCATATCTCTTAGATTTTAACATTTGCCCAACTTCATTGTAGGGTTATACATTTTATTCTTGGAATGTTTACAACTTAATAATTACATTAAAGGCTTATATATATATATATCATTACAAATGTGTGCAGATTAATTAAAAATATATTTTCAATTTTAATTAAAAAATTTGTTATATTTTGATTTACAATTGCCAAACTTACTCTACCCTCACCTTTGACATAGACCAACTCAGCTAAACACACATCAATGATTATCACAAATCATTTATTAAACTAGATATAATCCTTAGTCCAGATGTAAAAGATTGTGATCTGAGCCAACTATGAGTGCTGATTCAGTATAAAATGTATATTGGGGATCATTTGGTTTTTTGTGTGTCTTTACTCATAAATTTCAAAAATATGTAGTAGAGTGACATAAAAATACAGAAATGAAGTTGAATTCCTCCATGTGTGCATAATTAATTAAAAAATACAGATATAATATGTTAACCTTTAACTGCTTTAAAGTTTATATCTAGATTAAGGATAATCTCTAGTTTAATAAATAATTTGTGATAATCATCGATATGGTTATTTGAGTTGATTCAAGTCAAAGTTATGGGTAAACTAAGTTTGACACTTGAAAATTATAACAATTTACTATTGATAAATACTGAACAAAAAATATATATAAAAGATCGTGACCTCGGTCAACTGATGAGTGTTAGTTCAGCACAAAATGCATATTGGGAATTATATGTCTTTATTCATAAGTTTCAAAAATGTATGGTAGATGTAATTAATATATCTATTTAAAATGTCTTTTTTATTTTTAAGATAGATAAAAAATATATGTAAATAATCAATTTTCAAAAATTATCAATACAACATTAAACAAATGTAATAATTTATAGTTTTAGAAAATATTACCATAGTTAGCAAAATATAAAAAAATAAATCAAAAATTTTGATACCATTTTTTACTTTTTTTGCATTCTGTAAAGTTTTTATATATATAGATTTCATTTTCTTACAATCCTAAATTTTTCTTGTCTTTGCCAGGTCTTTATCATTAATTGAATAGTTTACTGCTTGGGGATTCATATGAAGTTCAAGCACTAGAAATGAGAGAGCAGAGTTGTGCTAGATGGTACTACTGCATTAAATCAAATAGGCCTTTGATAGAACCCAAGTTGATGTTTAATAAACACCTTATTCATTGAAATAATTTACTAAATTTTGCATTTTATACTGGTTGCAGTTTAATTCATTGTGGGGAATGAAATTCTTTTGTTGTTATTTAACAAATCTCACTTCTCCTTGGAATTCAGTCCAAAAAAATCTTCCTTTCCTCCTATGACTTTGTAGATGATCATTTTTACTAAGATAACAACAAAGAATCACAAAGTTTCTTTTCTTTTCCCTATAATCAGATCCCAAAAAGAACAAGGGTCTCTAAAACAATATTTATTCTAATTTAAAACAACTCTTTATTATTTTTTATTGCCTTAAATAAAATATTAATTTTGAAGTGCATTTATTATTTAAATTAATTAGATTTTTTTAATAACATTATTATCATTATTATATTTGTTATTACCATTATTATTACAATAAAACACATACATGTTTGATTTGCATGTGCTTCATATTTACTCATTCAAATGTGTATTTTCTTACCTTCATAATTATCTTTTCTAATAATTAAACTATTTAAGAAAGTGTTTCTTAAACTAATGCATGTTATGAAATGATTACTTTAAAAATAATTATTGCTGCTTTTATTTTTATTTTTAATTTGCTTACTAGCTCAATATATATATATATATATGTGTGTGTGTGTGTGTTTTATATAAAATAGGGTGGCAGTTAGGGATTTTCTTATAATAAAATTAGAGTTCCTTATTAGTTTGAGACTTGTAGAAGTGCATTCGGAATATACAAACTGCTTTAAAGCTAATTTTTTTATTCGTGAGGGTTATCTCATGCACTGGTGCCCTGTAGTAGCTGTGTGCTGAGCATAAATAGAAGGGTGAGATGGATCAGCCAGAGCCTTGTTGTATGCGTATTTATGTTGTGCAAGTCTTGTGTGGATGGATGCCCTAGTCTCATCATAATATGATCTTTAAAGAAGAGAAAAATCTGAATAACATTTAATAGAATTAACTCTAGAAAGTAAAATATTTGGATTAAAAAGATAAAGTAATTGCTATTTAAAAAAGTTATCTTAGAGTCAACTGGGAAAATAATTGATTGTGTCATTCAAGTCACTTTGGCACTTAAATTTCACTTGATTTCTGAATCAACTGACTATATAATTATAATTATTTTACTATTGAGATTTGTTTGTGAAGGAATAAGGATGAAATTTAAAATGTCAAATATAACAGTACTTGTGCAATTTTATTTATAAATGACATATCTGAAGTGATCAATAAAATATATATATATATGCACTGCATGATGCCATTTTCTATCAATAAGAAATTTCTCAATTGCTGGTGCCCATTTTTCATTATGTTGACATATTCACAAACTAGATACATAATCTTATCTTTATTCACAGAAATTTGGAAAAGGATCAACATTTAATACATCCCAAATTGAGAAAACTGACTTACAAAAAAAAAATGGAACAAAAAGGCAAAAAAAATCTAGAAATTACTAAAAACCATGCCCCCATTTAAAACTTTACTCAGAATGTCAAAAATGTTTTAAAGTATCAGATTATTTCACTAATGTTCTTAAAAAATATATAATTTGCAATAAGTTATTTTCTAATTCTATGGAGACAAAAAGATTACTAACACTATAAAATTCATTTAAAAAATAATGCTAATGTCAAACTGTCTTTACCTATTATCTGAAGTGGCATATATTTCTCAGAAAACCTAATGACTTCATAACTAGTTATGATAATCTTGCTAATGCATTTATGAGTTTAAAGTTCAGGACTCTAGCTATGCAGACTGAACAGAATTTGAAATAGAAGATTAAAAATTATGAAAACAATTAAAAAAATTATCAGAAGAAAGTTTTCCATTTCCCCACTCAACAATAAAAATCATATTCTTGCTTCTAAAAAAAAAATTGCAAACTAAAATTTCACAATAACAAAACAATATTACTGTATCTAATAAACTTTATTGTTCTTTTTTTTTTTTTGTCAAATATATATTGAGAGAGTCAGATATATATTAAGAGAACATTTTATTATTATAATAATGGCATTTATTTATTAAATAAATGTGACTACCAACTTTTTGCTATAAATTATCAATTAAAAAATATATAAAATATTAAGAAACAAAATTAGTTGCAAAGTAAGTTTAAATATATGATTCCAAAATTTTGTTATGCCATTTTATGTTCTTTATTTCTTCAACTCTGAATGACCTCCAGCTTTAAAGCAAATAATTTCCAAAATATTTTATTTTTCTTGCTTATTATGACAACAACCCAAATTACAAGACAATTAAAAAATCAACAATAGTATGCTCAAAAAGAAATATATATATATTAATAATTTAATTATGAGTAGGATAAAACTCTTTTGCTTATCTTCCAAACTTCCATTGTCTTCTTTAAATGCCTACACTTTATCATTTTCCTATAATTGCCATGGTTTACCTATAAATCCCTTCCTCTTCATTGGCTTTCTTTTCTACATAATTTGGATCACTTCTTTTTGCATGTAAATATCAATAAAATCTTGCTTCTCTCATTAATGCTTAATATTTTTCACCCTCACTCCTCTTCTAATTTCCCATCAATTATTTTAGCAACCTCAGACTTCTTTTATCTTTTATTTTACTCAATATGCATCAAATTATTCTTATTGCAACAAATCAAACATTAAGCTTTATATAATAAGATTGATCCCTTAATAATTCAATTTAATACACATTTTCCTATCATTTGCCAATTCAGTTATTTTTCTCTATTTTGATTAAACCAAATATTCTTCATACTTTTTTTACCTCAACATTGACAAGAAATAGCAATAATTAAAATTTTGAATTGCAAAAAATGTACTCTTCTTTGCATGTTTAATCTTCAAACTGTATACACCATTAAAATTCACAAGGACTAGGAAAAGATTGTAAAGAGTTAATCCTAGATACAAACTAACCCTGGCCTCAAAATCATTTATAATTCCACAGTTGCTTCTTATTCTATATATATATATGTAATAAAAAAAGTTCATAACTGTATACGCATTGATATCACACAAAAAAATGTTTCTATAAGGCAGAATATGTAATGTATTTTTTTTTATCTATATTATCTATTCTATGTATTTATTATGTTATAAAATTAATTTAAAACAGGCAAAACTCTCCATACAGTAGTGCCAATCAGTGCAAACCAGAGTAATCGCTGCATCCATTGATTACTCTGGCTTGCACTGAGCACTACTGTATGGAGAGTTTTGCATGGAATAATATATTAAACAGATAATATTTAACATTGAAAAGGGCATAAAATTATGTGCCAAAAGCTTTTCTGTATAATCTTTATTTCTATATAATTATTATTATATAAATGTGAAAGTTTATTTGTTATTTAATGATTTTGATGAATCTTGAACAACTTTCTTCCTATTTTTTTTTTTTTTTGAGAATTATAAAGACTGTAGATTTTTGATTTATGGTACTTGTTTTAAAAACTTGCATACTTGCAATATAAAAATACATCTAAACCATAACCATTTTTGAATGAATTCATAAAAACATAAAAAGATGTTAGCACTGATTAAAATATAACAGACATTAGAACATGTATAATGTGGTTTAAGTACTGAAATACATACTACAGAAATAGAAAAAATTATATAGTTTTTAGTAAAGTAAAATTAAATTTAATTTCTTAAAAATATTTTACATTAATCAAATTTCATATGAACCACATATTTTATTTAATTTCTTACTTGCAAGTGGAAGATAAACAAAATACTACCATGTTAAAATTTCATAACCATTTTTAAAAATTAGTTTATCAACCATTTTTAAAAATTAGTTTATCACATGAGAAATATAATTTAAATTCCTAAATATGTAAATAATGCATATATATATATAAGCTGTGAGGAAAACTATATATTGCATGCTTTTATTTTATTAATGTGAGCAAAGTTGTGGGTACAGCTAGTTATATATATATATATATGGTAATCATTGTTGTATAATCATATTATTTTATTTTTTATAATATTTATAATTATATATTTGATTATTTCCATCATCGAATATTAATTGTTAAATGTTTTTAGATAAGTTAAAATTTATTTAAACTTTTCAAATGCATTCAACTCTATTAGTAATAGCATACAGTTAGTACATAACACTAAGTTTTGAGTGGTTATTCTCTTCTTCAGATATTACTGGTCTGACCAGTGACAGTAATAGCAAGGGAATCAAACTTGGTAAATACATGAATATTAAATTTATAAAAATATTCTAACCAATTAGGCTATTCTGAAGAAGAGAGGAAAATACCATTCGAAATGTGTTATGTATTAATCTGTGTGCTATTACTAATAGTAAATGTATTTAAAAAATTTATATAAACTTGGAATTGGTCTAATATATACTATAATTACAACTTCAACACCATTATCACAAACTTTCAGACAAATATATATAATAATGGATGGAATATATGCTGCCATGCTCTTATTTAAGAAACCCGCAGATTTGAGCAGCATACATAATGAGATGATCTTTTCCTCTGGAAGAGGTTATCTAATTGCAATCACCCATTTGGTCTTCAATGTATGGCATTAAATCTTATAGAGCAAATCAATTATCTTATCATTTACCTAGGTTTTATGAAGTGATTTTATGATAATTACTGATTGAGTAGGATGGAATTCACACTTACATAACTTCCTTTTACTTCACCTCTTCTTGATCCTTGTTATGCCACAGAGTTCAAACGCAGGAAGAATGTACACATACTCTATTTCAAGGTATATTTATTCCATATCTGATGTGTGTATTGAATATGTGTATAGTGTGATTCAATGGAAAGTAGAAAAATCAAATGACAAGACAACTAATTTAATATTTAACAAATTAATTTTGATGATGTTTTTCCATTCATGATTGTTGGATAACAAAAATAATATGTTTTAATTAATTTAATAAGTGTGTAGGCATGATCATCTTTCTTTTGTGTTCATTAACTATTTACTAACACATACCTTTGATGCCTACGAAGGATGGTCATTCACCATTCTAATTTAGTAATTTTAACTTTACATCGAATACAATATAAAAAAGAAACCTATATTTAATGATTAACTCTGCTAGCTAAAATTTCTAATATCAGTTGCTCATTAATTTCCAATCCAACTATCTATATTTTACAATTTGTTGAAGGTTGCTCTTATATTCTGAACCTCCTCCTATTCTGGTGTCTTATAAATCTATGATAGGATAGACCAATCATCCAAGGGTTTAGTCATTCATTCTGAATAACAAATAATTAATAATCAAGTTAATTGAACACAAACATTGAACATAAAAAATATTGTAACTGTCAAAGTGTGAGCACTTAATATTGGTTAAGAATAATGTCTTATCTTTCAAGTCAGTAGACTAATGTATCAATTGTCAAACAAGTTCTAAAAGCTGCACCTAAATTTTATTACTAAATGAAAAATAAAAAAAATAGAATTGATGGCACCCCTTCCCTCTCGAATAATTGATAGTTGGATCCAATTTGACAAGCGGAATAAGAATAAATATATATATAAATTTTATTTGAGACATTAATCCAGCATAGTCTAGCTATAGTTCAAAGTCTTGTAGTTCACATTGTGAAACAATCAAGTATCTTTGACTTTAGGAAAATTCCTGTATATGAACTGGATGGTAATTCACAGAATAATCATTGGCTGCCCTCTGGATCTTCATGTTGGTAACTCAAAATCTTTTATAACTACCTTTCCGATGTTGAGAGAATTTCTTTGTTTCATTGTAGCATGTTGTAGAACTTTTTACTATCACAGTCATCATAAATGTTAATTTGAAATGATAATCATATCTGTAATCATGTTTGCATGATGAGCAGCTCCATTCCCATTATGTTTCTCACTTCTTAGCCATGCATGATTTGTTGTTTTCTAGCTTATAACCTGGATTAAAACATAAGCTTTAAGAAAATTGGTAGTGGGTTCCTTAACCGACTTTTTCAAGTTGCAATTGTAGTGGCTTATGAGATCTACTATTGAGGATAGTTAAGATAACTAACTTAATTTTAAAAATTTAATTTACTCTCCTTCCTTTTCTTTTCTTCTTAAAAAAAAAAAAAGAATGAAGTTGTTCTATATTGTCTTATCTTTCACTGGTTGATGTATGAGTTTCAAGATTGTGCTTTTATTTTCATTGTTGACATCATTTTGACATTTATAGAAATTTTATGCTGGAATAATAAATAAATAAAAATTTAAGATTAATGATTTCTTTCTTTTATTTTTTGAGATTTTACTTGCTTGCATTTATAGGTTTGGTATATATAAATAAGTCAGTATTGTCAAGAATATAACTTTAACTGACAATTTTACACAAAACTGATTAATATATAATTAATATTTTAAAGATTATGTTGATAGGTTTAGTCTTTAATATGGTCATATGAGATGATTTTTGTAGTCAAATTAATGTACCCTTACATTTCCTCTCCACACATATTCTCGAGATTACAGCCTTGGTAAATATTACTTATGTAATGTGCGTTTAATAAATTTATAATTAAGGGATTAAAATAAATCTAATATATTTATTTCAATTCTCAAGTTTTTATTTAAAAAAAAAAGATAAAATGATTTTTTTTTTAGGTTTATCTTTTATAATTGGTATATACTTATTGGCCTTTAGATTTGTAGTTAATTCAGGTTAGAATTTTCTTCCTATCTACTCTTCCCCGAATTGTTGGTATATTGTATACATTGGTATTATGGTATTAGTTAGGATCTGATCATTCTTAAGTATAAGTATCTGCTGTAGATATCATATACATGTGTATGTGTTTAATAGCATTAATCCTGCTCTTATGTGAGGCTTGTTAAATTTATTTTAATGCTACTTAAATGTCTGAGTATCCATTTCTATCTGAATGGGGAACTCATTGATTTGATCAGTCCTAAGGTACTCTGCTACTTGTATTTAAACGTTTCACATGAAGTACCCTCATCAATTGATCCCAGCATTTCATACCATATTTTCATTTATTTATTATCATTTTTTTTTTTTTACTGTTCTATAGTTCTTATTTTAACCTGACATTGACATGATCTAATCTTATATCTATTATACGATTATTTATGTGGGGAGTTAATCAGTTTTTCCTCAGTAAGGTTTTAGTATTTGGGCATTGTATGTATCATGCATTTCACTCCCACAATCTAACCAATATGCGTTTGGACCTGCCCATTTGATGATAGTAAATGGATCATTATAAAAGTTGCTATGAACTCTTGTGGTTTAATAACATGTGGTGTTTTTAGGAACACCATGTCACCTACTGTGTAATAACTGAAACACAGGCTTATTATACCTGTGTCTATATATGTAATATATAGACATTAAAATATGAAGATTGGCTATCTTAATATATATCTGAGCACTTATAGCATATATGTGTAGAGATGGTAATCTGGACCAACTGATGATTGCTGGTTTAGCATGAAATACGTATATTGGTGATTATTTATCTTTTCAACATATTTCAAGTGTATCAGTGTTATGAGATAGAGTGGAGGGTGGTGAGTGGTGTGAAAGTCTGTGCTCATATACCCTATATATTTACATGTCACCTATTTTGAATTGATAGTCTGTTTTTATTTTATTTTTGTTGCATTTATGGGCTATATGCATTATCCTTTCATATGCTTCCCTCTGATCTCTTTCTGGGTCTATAGGTGGTTTTGTAGTTGTTGGAATGGGTATTTTTGGAATAAAATTGATATGTTTGGTTTAAGTGTAATCTAATGGGTGTAAATCCTGTTGATTCATTTACATTCCAATTTACATAATCGACTACACATTGTGTATGCTTCACCCAGCCTTTATGCCTGTTCTCCAAATAGGTCCTGAACAAACATCCAAGTTTCCGCATTATGCGTTCACAGGGCTTTGACTGTGAATTTCTAATGGAAGTCAGTACGTTTTATTTGTTGTTTTACTGCCCATTTATTCCACTTTGAATAGGAAAGGGGTACCATGATTCATTAAGATCTTTCCTGGCTTTCCTATCTCTTTAAAATGGAGGGCATCTAATACTTTGTGATATATCTAATATTAGCTTGAGATATAGGGTACGCTGACACAAATTTTGAGATCATAAGCTACTAACAAATACTTTGGTTTATTTAATGGAGGTAAAGGTCCATAAAAATCTATAGCTAAGATTTTGTTTGGTCTTTCTGGTATGATAGATCTTACTGAACTAATATAACTCTTGTTTACTGGTTTGACTTTTAGGCATATGTAATAATTTTGTATTTCTTTTAGGATGTCTTTGTACATCCTGGGCCAGTAAAACCAATTTTTTAATGTTTGTTCAGTTTTGTGGGATCTGTAGTGTTCATGTTTAATGTATACTTTGTATGAATGGATTTTCAATATTTCAGGTTTACATGTCTAACTGATATTAAGATTTTTGGCTGTGTACAGAATTTCCTCTCCACTTAAGGTTTTAATGATTGGAGTTAAATCTTTATCTTGGGATTGTATATTATGGATGTTTACTAAATCATTCTCTATATTTTCATTGAATATTAGATCAATGTTCATAATGTAGGCTTTATCTACCGATAAGTGTTATTCTGATCTACATGGATTTCGACTTAGTGCATCGGCTATAATGTTTTCAGATCCTTTACAGTATTTGACTATATAGTTGAATTCTTGTAAGAACAGACTCCATAGAAGGCGACTATTAGTTAGGTAACCATAGTTCAAGAATTCGAGACTTTTATGATCAGTAATCACTATAGCATCTGATCCGAGAAGCATTTGTTGAAATTTCTGGAAAACCCACATTATTGCTAGTGCCTCTTTCTAAATAACTGCATAATTTATTTCTGAACCCTTTAAGAAATGACTGATAAAACAGAGAACTCCTGGTTGGCCATCCTCCTGGATTTGGGATAAAGTTACTCCTAGTCCATAACCACTGCTAACTGTCTGTATGATAAATGGTTTGCTAAAATCAGGAAAAGCTAACCTAGTTTGCTCTAGAAATTCTGTTTTAAGTCTAGAAAATGCCTCGTCTTGCTCTCCAGTTCCAATTTCTCATCTTTTCTTATGAGTTTGAGTAATGGTTCCATGTAATCAGAAAATTTTTGGTAGAAATGATCATAGCGTAATCCTAAAAATGATCTGATCTGCTTTTTATTTGTAGGTCTTGGGAAATTCTGTATAGCACTAATCTTATTGGGATGAGGTTCTTATCCCATTACAATCAGTGATATGAAGTAAGAAAATTACTTCATTGCATACTAATGTGCTTTTCTTAAAATTGACTTTTATCCCCTTATTACAACACTCTTTAAAAATTTTTTTTTTAATGTTGAAGATGTTCTTCAATCATAGAGGATGCAATTATAATATCATCTATGTACATAGTTGCAATCTGTTTGATCTCAGGAGATAGGGTTTTATCCAGACATCTTATTAAATCAGCATCACTATTAATCAATCCAAATGGCATCCTATTAAATTGATAAATGAACCCTTCATATTAGAATGCATTGTATTGGTGATCTTTTGGGTAAAGTTCAATCTACCAATAACTGGAGATTAAATCGAAAGTAGAAAATATTTTCTTATTTCCAAATTTCACAAATAATTCATGTATGGGTGATGATATGTTCATATGAGGAATTATTATTTTGTTTAGTTGTCTTGTATCTAAACAAAATCTCATCGATTCATCTTTCTTCTTCACACTTACAACAGGGTTGCAATATGGTGAAGAACATTAGGAAATTGTTCCCCAATCAATCATTTTATTGATTTGTTTGGATATTTATTCCCAATATTGGTATGGTATAGGATAGGATTTGGATTGGAATGGTTGATCATGAAATAATTTGATTCTTTGTTGGAATCCCTCTTTACTCTTGGTATTTCAGAAAATATCATACTGTATTCATTAATAATCGATCGCAACTTATCTGCATCATCGCCTTCGATCAAATTCGATTCTGCAATTGTGTCTCCGGGACTGTTGATAATATGCAGTCAATTTCACGTAGGCCATATTTTGGTAGTAATGTCATCTCTAAAACCTCATCACCTATCCTGACTAACTTATTTGAGAAATCGATCATACATTGATTCATGTGTAGGAAGTCTGCCCTTAAAATGACTTCATGTATAAGTCCACTTAATATCAGAAAAATATGATAGATAATTGTTTGGCCGATCTTTATTTTGACCCAATTTGTTTTTGTACTAATTTAGCTTTTCTATTGTTAGCTATGGTATCCTGTATTGATCTGAGTAGTAAAATCTTAATATTAGGGTTTTTATTTACAATCATATTATAAAATTTTTCAGATATTACTGATATCTGGTTACCGGAATCTAACAAAGCTTCACTAGCAAATCCTCAAAGAAAATTTCTATCATGGGGCAGCTTTATTAATTGGTGTTTTATCTTCCCATGAACACATTAAATTAGTGATTTCCCTATTTAGTGTTTTATTTTTGTTCTTCTTTTTTAATATGGTTCCTTGAGATAAGGAATTATTTCTCAAGTACCATTTTAGTTTGTTTTTAGAATGGTTTTAGGTGTAGTTTTACTACATCCTGATTTTGATGTTTTTTGTGAGTTATTGGTAAGATCAACTATTGTCCTTATATCATGTTGGTATTTGTTGTTTGTTCTCTCATTATTATTATTGACAAGTTGGTTTGACTTGCCTTTCCAATGATATGAATCATCATTGTTTTTTCTCCTCTTATAATTTAAGGCATTGACTTGTATTTCTTTTTTTTTAGGAAATTTTAGTGGTCATATTTTGATTATTTAAGTCAATATTGTTTAATAAGTCTGCCACTTGTTCAATACTTTGTGCATTTATACAAAGTAGAGATTAGTGGAAGGTTATGTTTAACTATCCTTATAATTTGGTTTTCACTCAGACAATACCTATTTAATGTTTTTAATTTGGCTACTTGTCATCAAAAAAAAATGTCATGGTTTCTCCAGGAGCGTTTCTGTACTTTTCCTGTAGCAATTGGTATAATAATACTTCTTGTTGTTTATCCTTGTTCCAAAAGTTTTTTATTAATAAAGCCTGGTAATCATCATATGTGGATGGGGTTTGAAACAAAGACTCCCACCCTGACAGTGCATCACCTTGCAAATGCTGAAGGCTACGATTAATTTCTCACACTCTGATAAATTATTGCTGAGTGAGAAATATAGATTGAGATTCTTTATATGTTCGATTGGGCTCTCATTTGTGGATCCCTTAAATATTTTGAGTCTTATAAACTGATTAATGGAATTCATTCGTGTAACATTGTTCCTAACACTGACTTTATTTGAAGCTTAAATGCTTTGATTTGGTTTGATTGTTGATAATTTCCCTGTTTCCCCAGTGAAAATTGTTTCTTTTATGCTAGTTATTTGGGACAAATCCCCTATTTCTTTGTATACCTCATATGGATCATCCATGTTATTTTTTGTTGTCCATACCGTTAATTTTTTTTAAAATAAGATCTAGTTTTTTCTATGTTTATATCACTTTCACTTTCAGATAGTTTAACCTTTCGAATATCTTGGACTTATTTCTCTTTTAATGCTTTTAGTCTGTTGGAAAATTCAGATTCTAGGTCCCAATTTTTGACTCACTGATCTGTTCATGTTCTCTATTTGGCTTTGTAGATCATTCTGATTTTCGATTATTTTTTCAATAGTATTCCTATTTTGAGTGAGTTCGGCTTCAATTGAATTTTGTCTGATTCCTACATTACTGTTATCATGTTCTATAGATCTAGCTTTCTTCTAATAATTCTCCAGCTTATTATTCTGCTCTTCCATGGAATGATTTACTTCTAAGTGCACTTTTTCTATTTCTTTATTCAGTTGTGATTGATGTTTGGTTTTTTACATTTCAATTTTCAAATTATCATAGGTCTGTGTCATCGATTTGATTTTCTATTTCTTTCTCAAATTCAGTGAGTCTAATTTGATTCTTGTGATCTCTTTCGTGAATATCCCTTTTTATTTCTTTTATTTCTTCTTTTAACTCTGCATTTTGTTTATCTATTTTGTCAGATAAATTCACATTCAGTTTGTCTATTTTACTAAATAAATCAGCATTCTGTTTTTTCATTTTATTAGATAAATCAGCATTCTGTTTTTCCATTTTGTTAGATAAATCAGCATTGTTTTTCCATTTCGGCAAACAATTTTCAAATTACATACATCAGCTTTCAAATCAGCATTCTGTCTATCTATTTTAGAAGATAAATCTGCATTCATGTTAATAAACATTTGTTGCATCATTATCATCATCTGGTTGAGAATAGGATCATGAATGTTTGTTCCTTCCTTCTTTTGTATTTCTACAATCATTGGAGTCTCTTGAGATTAGATTATTTCTGAGAGTCCCCCCCCCCTTACCAGATATTTCTACAATCTGTTCTACTATATTTTTGAAAGTAAAAGTTTCTAAACTATCCCAATAGAAATTTGCATCTGTTCAACCTGTATTTCTTCCCATTCAATTACCTTGCTAACTTCTTTACTATTTTCTAATTCCATTGCCTTAATTTTACACCTAGTTATCATTTGATATATATCTACTATATTTTATTGCTTTTGTCTGTAAAATAGCTTTATGCAATTTTATCTCAAACTAATTCTTTCTATGCATGTCAAGTAATTTAATAGATATTATAGAGATTTTCCAGCTGTCATGCATTTAACATGAGTTATGATTTAATTTTGATTTGATCATCATTTCGTTTATTTATTCAATGTGCTACTTCGTATCTCATTTTATGCTTTGTTTATTTGATTGACTACATGACTATTTTATTGTTATCTGTTTATTGCTGTTTGTCATTTGTCTAGTTTCCATTCATTACATATTAAAACTATTAGCATATCACAAATATAATCATGTTTTCGAGCCCCAAAAATTTGTTTCCACATGTATATAATAATATAGTCATAATATATGTGATTCGTGCCCAGTGATTGGATGCACCATATATAATGGGACGGAATATATACTGCCATGCTCTTATTTAACTAGTTCATTATTACGCGTGAACACAGCACTATAGAATTTTCGAATTTGCAATATCCGGTTTCAGTTTAGAATTGTGGGAAAACTATGTGGTCTACACATGCACATTTTACATCTTCAGGTTCATCTTTTTCTTATATTTCAGAAAATGTAAGTTCTATTTTTCTATTATAAAAATTGACAATTTTATGATAATTTTTGTGATCAAGTAAACTTAATTTTTTTGTCTTTCTCTCATTTTTTTGCTAATTAATGGAAGAATATTCGCCATTAAAATTACATCGAAAAAAATACAATTTTTGATCGAAGTATTTAAAGACAACATTATGAGGGGTTCGATGGTAAGTAATTATTTTATATATTTTTATTATTATTATTTTATTTTTATATAATTTTTACTTATTATTTTATTTTTATATATTTTTTAATTATTATTTGAATTTATATTTGATAAAAATAACTCGTGATTGTGTAAATTTATATCGCGAATTATCTGCATTTTTTGATATGATGTGGGTTTGGGCCCAGTATTTGAATTAGGTGATATGAGATAAAAATTAACATAATTTTGCAAATATTATGACCCGATTTAGATTTTTCTACAATGTGTTGTCTGCATTTTAATAATAATAAAAATATGAAAATGCTAAAAGTAAAGCTTTTGACAGTATATATATAAACTTAGGCCGATTATACACTACTGCAATGTAAATTTCAAAGCTGCATATCAAATGCAAAGAGAGGTGACAGTTGATGAAGCTATTATTAAATTTATGGTCATAGTAGCATGAAGCAATATGAGCCCTCAAAATCTATAAAGATAGGATAAATAATACTACATCGCACTGACTCTAAACTATTAACTTTTGTACCTCAATCTTAACTCTATAATGAATTTAATATTTCATTCACACATTTTATTTTAACATTTTATTTTGTATGTAGAGACTATTTTGGTAGTACTTTTTAATAAATTACAAACTGTAATGAAGTTCTTTATTATAATATTCAAATTATACTAATTATATTAACTACTTGTTATTAGGAATGACATATTAATTGCAAACCTCTGAATGAAAATACATTTTGAAGGGTAACTAAAAAAAATGAAGGTACTAATGTTTTTATTCTACAAAGTTTTCAAGTGATGGATTACCTTAGGTAAGTGTTATTATATACTAATTTTTTTAAAATTTTATGACAAATCCAATTAATCTACTAACAAAAATATAATTTTAAGTTGTATGCATGATAATTTTGAATTTATGAAATATGAAAATAATTATTAGAAATATTAACTTTTATTCTTTTTTTTACTATTTTGAATATCAATGACTGATTTTTTTTTTCAGCTTAATTACATTCTTTTGTGTATAAAACAATATATATTATGTCATTTTTGAATAATACAAACTTAAGTTATGATAAAATTTGTGGCTTAACATAATTTTTTAAATATTCAATATGGCCACTTCACCAGGCAAAAAGTTTAGAGCCCCACAGGTTTGGGAAGCATACGTTACAGGATGATCTTTTTCTCTGGAAGGTGTGTCTAAATGCAGTTGCCCATTAGTTTCTTCAATGTATGGCATTAAACCTGATACAACAAGTCAGTTATCTGATGATTTACCTGGGTTTTATAAAGTGATTCTATGATAATTACTAATTGAATGGGATGGAATTCACACTTACATAACTTCCCTTACTTCACCTCTTCTTGATCATCATTATGCCAGAGTTCAAACTCAGGAAGAATGTACACATACTCTATTTCAAGGTATATTTAGTCCATATCTGATATGTGTATTGAATATGCATATAGGTTGATTCATTGAAAAGTAGAAAAATCAAATGGCAGACAACTAATTTAATTTAATATTTAAATTAATTTTGATGATGGTTTCCATTCATGATTATTGGATAACAAAAATAACATGTTTTGATTAATTTAATAATTATGTAGGCATGATCATCCTTTGTTTGTATTCATTAACTATTTACTAACCCGTACCTTTGATCCCTAAGATGGATGTTCATTCACCAATCTAATTTAATAATTTCAAATTTACATCAAATACAATATAAAAAAAGAAATCTATATTTTAAGGATTAATGATGCTAACTAAAATTTCTAATATCAGTTGCTAATTAATTTCTGATCCATCTATCTATATTTGACAATTTGTTGAAGGTTGCTCTTATATTCTGAACCCCCCTCCTATTCTGATATCATACAAATCTATGATAGGACAGACTAATCATCTAAGGGTTTAGTCATTCATTCCGAATAACAAATAATTAATAATTAAGTTAAATGAACACAAACATCGAACATAAAAAATATTGTAACTGTCAAATGTGAGCACTTAATTGTGGATAAGAATAAAGTCTCATCTTTCAAGTCAGTACACTAATGCATCAATTGGCAAACAAATTCGGGAAGCTGCACCTAAATTTTATTATTAAATAATAAAAAATTGAATTGATGGCTCCTCTTCCCTCTGGATTGATTTTCTGTTTCAAAAGAAAAAAACCAATTTGACAAGTGAAATAAGAATTTTAAAAAAATTATAAAAATAGAATTTGAGACATTAGTCCAGCATAGTCTAACCATTATTCAAAGTCTTGTAGTTCACATTGTGAAACGTCCAAGTATCTTTGCCATTAGGAAAGGTCCTGTGTATGAACTGAATGATAGTTCATTGGATAATCGTCGACCGCCCACTGGATCTTCGTGTTGGTGATTCAGACTCTTATAACTATCTTGCCCACACTGAGAGAATTTCTTTGCTTGATTGTAGCGGGTTGTGGATCTTTTTATTATTGCAGTCATTATGATGTTAATTTGAAATGATAATCATATCTGGAATCATAATTTGCATGACAACTGCTCCATTCCCGAGATATTTTTCCCTTCCTAGCCATACATGATAGGTTCCTTAACCGATTTTTTCAAGTTGCAATTGTAGTGACTTCTGAGCTCTACTATTGAGGATAGTTAAGATAATAACTCAATTTTAGAAATTTAAAAAGTAAATTTGTTAAAGATGTAATTTACTCTCCTTCCTTTTCTTTTCTTCTTAAAAAAAAAAGAATGAAGTTGTTCAATATTGACTTATCTTTCACTGATTGATGTATGAGTTTCAAGATTGCACTTTTATTTTCAATGTTGGTCATTTCGACATTTATAAATTTTACGCTGGATTAATAAATTTTAAAAAAAATTTAACATTAATAATTTCTTTCTTTTGTTTTTTGAAATTTTTACTTGCTTGTGTTTATAGGTTTGATATATATATATATATGTGTGTGTGTGTGTCAGTATTGTCAAGAATATAATTTTAACTGACAATTTAAAAAAAATTTAAAATATATAATTAATATTTTAAAAATTATGTTGATAGGTTGAGTCCTTAATATTGGCATGTGTGGTGATTTTTGTGGTCAGATTAATGTACCCTTACAATAAATTGGCTAGAAAAATGTTAATGTTTTTTTAACTATATCTCTGTCAACAAACTTGCTCTAAAATAAAATATATCTTATCAGTAATTCAATCATATATAATAAACCAGAAATTACATAGCTTTTTATAAACAGGAATGTATATTAACACATCGAGCAATTACACACACTGCATTAACTTTCGATAGATTTTTTGTTTTTGCATAAAACAAAGTGATATTACTTAATAGAAACTTTCTATATATATATATAAACTGTGATGATAATTATTCATAATAAAGTTAATGTGTTAACTTACTTTAGCCCATTTTGGATTTAATTCTCTAGTATGAATAGCATCTTGTAATGCTTTTTCATATTGTCCAATTTTGATGAAAGCAGCTGAACGATTACTAAACAAAATATGATTAGTAGGATCCAGAGTAATTGCTTCAGAATATAGTTGGATTGCTAAAAAATAATCTCCATTTTGGCAGGCTATATTACTTTGTCGAACCTTGTCAAGAAACAGTGATTTATTAATGACACTATCATTGGCAGTATCACTATCTGAATCTTCTTTCTAAAAAAAAAAAAAGCATATACATTTGAATAACTTTATAAAAAATTGACAATATAAATTTCAAGAAATGATTAATTTTTTTTTTTTTGCAATAAATGTCTAAGTCATAGCTATAATTAACTTGTATTGGTTGTATTTATATGTTGGACTACTTTCATCATCTAATATGAGTATTGAATGTCTTTAGAAAAATTTAACTTTATTTAAATATTCCAAATACATTCAACTGTTAGTAATAGAACACAGATTAGTATATGCGCAACATTTCCAGAGGTAGTATTCTCCGCTCTTCTTCAGGTGTTGCTTGGCCTGACAAGTGACAGTACTAGCATGGGAATCCTTGAGTAATGAATTTTAAGGTAATGCTCCAACCAAGAGGGTCATCTTGTTAAATAAATTTTTCTAAAGACCTTCAATACTCATATTAGGTGATGGAAATAGTCCAATATATAAATGCAACTAAAACACTATCACCGCAAACCTTCAGGCAAACAACTTGTATTGATGAATAAAAAATTATTTCAAAATTTAATCAAGTTTAATAAAAAAACCATAGTATAATAACTGAAATATTTAACTTGAATATTGCACCTTAAAATATTTATACAAAAATTGTATAAATTTTAAAAAAACTCTGCATGTAATTTTTGAAATATAATTTTTTAATAGCATGAGAACCTTATTGTTATTGCATGTTTAGATTTGGGAAAATGATTGTAAAATATATTTTCTTTAAAATAATTAATGATGACAACAACTTTAATAAAATATTCTAATAAGCCTTACTGTTAGAATAACTTATTTATTATCTTCACTTTTTATTCAATAACTGCTAGGTGAGCCATGACTGCAGGATTCTCATTTTAAAAATACAATTTCAAAAACTTTTGCTTTTATAGTGAAACCTGCACTGTCCACAACAATTTTAAAATAGTAGATGCAAGCAAGCATTCATTAAACAGAAAGTCAAAAGATTTCAGGGTTAATCAAAATTTTCTTTAAAAGTTTTGCACAGTATTTTTATTATTTTTTTAAGTTTGTTGACTTTGTTTTTTAAAAAACAAAGGCACAAAACTATTAATGTCTTATGATTTTATATTTTTGATAATATTTTTATAACTGCAGAATAAAATGATCTACAAACTGGTTAATTAATAAAAACTTGTTTCATAATCTGGAAATATTTTTAAATAGATTACCAAACATCTAATAATAAAAAATTGACAGTACTTTTCAACACTCAAGGGTTTCATTTTTATGATCCAATTACAACTTTAATGGTACCCTAATTCTCCAAGCTGGGTTACCTGCTATAAGCCAAATTTCCTTTCACTTCTTTTTCTGAAAATTCTTGATTTGTCATTGTAAAATAACATTGTTAGTTGATATATCACTCCTTTATTTATTTTTTTTAATTTTATGTATTTTTTAATAGTTATTGTGATTTGGAGAGTGTGTGATCTCAATTTTGTGCTATCTTTTTTTCATTTACATTGGAAAAAATAATTAAAAGGGATTTCAATTCAGACTTTCAGCCTCTCTACTGTTATCCACTCCATCCTATACAACAGATACACTTGACTGACTACATACATGTGAAAAAGACAAAAATGAAAAATGAACTAGCACTTATCAATCAGTTGGTCCAGATCATCTCCCACATATATGTATAATCAGTGCTCATATATATGAGTGCTGGGGTAGCATGAAATACGTATATTGATCATTTATCTTTTTCACGTATGTGGTCATATGTACTGGTTGTGCTTGAAATCTGAGTTCAAATCCTTTTAATTACATTAAGTTCAGTATAGATAATATACTTGTATTTAAAAAATAGCAGATTTTCACTAAACTTTATTTCACTTGCACATTTTGTCCTACAAATTGAGATAAGAAAATATACATTTTTTACAAACTTTAAGGCAGTCAGTGTTTACTCTTTGTGAATTTAATTTAAAAATGATATTTAAAACAACATTTATATATTTATTTATTTATTTTATCTAAACAGTTAAAATTAATCATTTGAAATGTTTAAATAAATATATTTATCACTTTTTGTTTATTTCTGAAGATATATATAATAAAAATATGTTGAACATATATATACAAATCTTCCACATAAATCAAATAAAAATATGAATTTTATTAAGTAGCATATTTCCAATATAGTCTCATCTCATCAATCATTAATTTTTATATATATATAATTATAACAACTCTTCAATATATGGGGATAGACTTTTATTTACATATATTACTGGGGTAAAGAGCATATTAATATTTATAATTTAGCTTTAAATAAAAAATATTAGAATTAAATGTTAAGAAATGGCGAGTAATGGCAAACTATCACTGATAATATATGTCCAGTGTCACATTACTTGATCTACACTTGGTAGAAAACTTAATTCAGTACAATTAAATCCAATTAATTTCCTCTTCTTGGACTGTTGTGTATCCATTGTCAATGTAAAATTCTTAATATTAGCCATAACTTAGCATGTAATGATAATGTTCTTCATGATAAAAACCAAATTATTGTAAATGATATGAATATTCTGACAAGATAATTAATCTTAATTCTATTGACTCCATAAGATCATTTCTCTGATGATCTAATTTTATTTCTGAATTGTAAAAAGTTATTGTAGTCCTGAATAACAAATGATCATAAAAGATCTTAATTGAGATTCGGATATTCCAAGATTACAAATAATACATACAAATTATTCACTAATTTTTTTTTTATTACTTCTAATTTGCCATTTATACTAAAAGTAAGCATTTTAAACTCTTCCAGATAGTGAATGTCTAAGTGAAACTTGAGGATAAAATCAAACAAAAGTGCTTCTATTCTCCTTTCAAATAGATGGAAACACAACAAAAATTGGCAAACGAGGTTTAAACGCACCATAAACAGATTTTCAATGATATGAATGGCTGAAGAGTGGAGAATATTGAAGTCTGTCCATTAAAGTTTGGGGATTTGTTATCTGAATATAAACCGAGCACTAATTGTATATATGTGTGGGAGATGATGATCCAGACCAACTGATGAGTGCTGGTTCAACATGAAATATGTATATTGGAGATTATTTATTTTTTTCGTATGTATGTGGTCATGGGTTTCAGTTGTATAAGATGAAGTGGATGACTAAAGGGAGCTTGAATGTCTGTGTTCAAATCCCTTTTAATTACACCTAGCTTAAAATATAAATATTATACATGTATTAATTTTTTTTCATTAGCATTATTTATCTGCCCAAAACAGATCCTACTCAACTATCTTAAAGTCGTTATATCTTTTGCTCTTTAAATATTTATCAATTACTTTCTTTTTCTACTTCTCTTCTTGCTCTCTACAGAACTTCCAATACAATCCTCAATCCTCTTCTACCTTTAAATATGAACCCAATTCAATTCTCTTCTACTTGATAATTACTTCAGTAAATAATTTTTTTTTTATGCTCTTTAACATTTCAATATAGTATTTCTTTAACCATACACATAAAATAGTTAATAGATTTTATCATTACTATCAGATGCCTTCAGAATGAATCAATATATTTTAATTATTTTGTGATACTGATTTTCTCAAACAATAAAAATATAGAAAGTTATGTAAATCTTGAAATATACTACATATGATTAATTCAATAAAGCAAAACTTAATTTTACTTATAACGGGCTTTCCATATTTTTAGTCAATATTACCACTTATGACTTTATTAATTCTGATTCCTTCTTTCCCCAATCTTATTTATTCATGTGTTCATAAAATATGTCTTCCAACTTGAGTAAGAAAGTTAATAACTGTATTAAGAGCAGTAATTAAACCAACTCACACCATTCTATTTGTGGGTGACATATATAAAAATAAATAAAACATGGACATCAGAAACTAACTTAAATTATTATTGCTAATTGACTATCATCAAGGAGGGGTTCTACCTTCGCTACAGTTATCCAGAAGTCATGTTTTACTTTCATTATGTTAATCATAAAGGTCAAAGCTTTTTATATATTCTTTTACTTGACTATACAAAACTTTTTTTTTCTTTCTAGCTGGAATTATTATAAAATATAGTCAACAAAATGACTTTTTTTAAATAAAAATATCAATCATTAACCAATATTTTTTATTTATATATATTTCACTATATAATTACTGTGTTGCACATTATATATACTATACTGTCAATTTATATTATATGCTATGATTCTAGTATTTACATTCTGTAATAGTACAATTTACATAGGTTTTGCATGTATATAATTATTCATGTCAATATTATTAAAAATCATTCATTAGCTTAGAATAAATTCTAAAACAAGAATAATAATTAACTATATGAAACTGAACTAATATTAATGAGTTAATTTAAATACAGCATCTAATTATAACTGGAATTTTTTTCCTACAAAGAAAACATCATAAAAACCCATGTTACTTTCAAGATGTATATTAGAAGCAGAAATCCATGCTCTCACTTTTCTTTATATAATCAATAGCTTATTGCTTGGGAATTCATAAGTGGTTTGAGTATCAAAAGTCGCAGAGGTGAGATACAATCCATGGACCTTCAGATCCGATTTGTAATCCTACTACTGCAATAAAGAAAGTATTTTACCTTAAGTGCAATATATAGTAAGCTTGGACAACAATGTACTCTAATTGGTATTGCCAACCAAAACCCCACACTGGTTGTTGATTATTAGTTAGGAATGAAAACTTTAGATTTTTTTAAATCAAGTCATTAACTTGGAGAATATAAAAAAGTAAAGATTACTCAATGTGTCCATTAGAAACAGAAACTTCACTCTTATTTTTACTTAAATGCCATTTATAGTAAGCTTAGGTAATCAATAAGCTCTAAATGGTTTTGCAAACAAGATCCCAAACTAATTTTTGTTTATTAGTTTGGTTCAAAATCTTAAGATGTTTGAATCTCAGGTCATTAGCTTGAGCAATATAACCGAAATAAAGATGTCTGCAAAGTATATGAAAATCTAATGTTTTTCATTAATAAAGCCAAATAACTAGAAACTAGTCTGAAGATTTGGTTGATGCTACTACCACTGCTCCTAATGCAGACTCTAACCTACAAAGCAATAAAAAGGCATTTTAAATTTAACCACCACACATATACAGTATTTTCCTGAAAGTTTGCAACAATGGTATTTTACTTATATATTGTACTATTTCCATCATCTAATATAAAGTGTTGAATGTCTTTAGAAAAATTAAACTTTATTTAAAATTTCCAATTACATTCAACTGTTAATAATAGCACACAGGTTAGTATATGCACAATGTTTTGAGAGATTTTTTTTTTTTTCTGGCATAATCAGTGACAGTACTAGAAAAAAAATTGAACCTGGACCCTTAGATTCTTGAATATTAAATTTTAAGGTAATGCCAGTTGGTTATAGTGTTACCTTAAAATTCAATATTCAAGAATTTAAGGGTCCAGATTTGATTACCATGCTAGTATTGTGACTGGTCAGGCCAGCAACATCTGAAGAAGACAATAGAATACCTATCAGAACAGTTGAATGTAATTGGAAATTTAAACCAAGTTTAATTTTTTTCTAAGGGCATCCAATACTTAATAGTAGATGAAGGAAATAGTCCAATATATAAATACAAATATATAGTAATTGTTTAATGTGTGTATCCATGTCACATGCAAAATTATCTCAACCCATTACATTTTCTGCAACTATTACTTTTTAATTTTGTAAAAAAATTAAAATATTTTAGTGCAATTAAAGTTTATATTATTAAACTTTGTCAGTTCTGATTGATATATAGCATTTCGCTAATAATTTTATTAAGTATTACACTTGCAAGATTAAGTTTTGAATTCCTATGGAGTTAAGACTGACACACGACTGGCATTTCTGTATTCTTTAACTTTTTGTTGTTGATACTTTATTTTTCCTTAAAACTTCTAAAGTTTTATGAATTATTTTAATATGTGCATAATGACAGGAATGGGTGCATTGTCTTTGCAATGTATATTAGAAATTAAAATTAAAACCTTAAAAAAAGATTGGAGAAATATTATTAATAATTAATATTCTTTTGTGTATTGGGAATTAACTAGCATCATTATTTTTAAAGATTTGTCTGCCTATTAGGCTAAGTAAATCATTGTTGCGTGAAGGAGGACGTAACAGATGCAAAATTATATAACGATTAATTTTTTTTATTAGTACTAAAAAAAGCTAATGTGAAATTGTTTTTTGTTGTTGTGAATTTTTTATTTGCTTTATTTATTTTAACATAGAAATAATGTTTTGTTTTTTTTTTACTTTAAAAAAAAATATCCATGTCTCAATGACATTTGCAATTCAGTGCTTAATAATAATGGATTGCAATTATTTAAATTTTTTTAAAAAAATATTATAATAAAGAATCCTAAAACAATTTTCTAATTATAAACAAAAAAAACTTCAAAATAATATTAATCTTTAATTCAGGTTGCAATGCGTTAAGGTAAAAATTTTAATTAAATCCTTTTTAAAAAAATTAAGGCAAATATATTAAAATGATAAAATGAAAAATACAGTATTTAAAAATCAAACAAAATATTAATGTAATTTATATGAAACTTATTATTGAATAACTATTAAAATATCAATTTAAAAATAAATAAAATAAATTTAAATTCCTTACTTATATTATTTACTTGAAATTTTTTTCATTTCTAAATGAAAAAAAAAAGAAAGATAAACGATTGTTAGGATTGTTATGAGGGCATTTCATTTATAGTTATAAATAGAACTACTTTCATCATCCAATTTAACTGTTGAATGTTTTTCGAAAAATGCAAACTTTATGTCTTTCCAAACACATTTACTTGTTAATAATAACTCAGATTAATAAAGAACGCACTGTTTTAAATGGTATTATCTCCTCTTTTATTCAGCCATTATTAATCTGATAGATGATTGCCAACATAGAAATTGAGTGAGTGATTAGATTTGTGAATACTGAATTTAAGGGGTGCTCTAACCAGTTAGGTTCTGCTGTCAAGGCGATAATTTGTAAAAAATTTATATATGTATATCCTCACCCCCTTTTTTTGTCCTTTTAAAAGTAAAATTAATGACAAGTTTGAAAACATGATGGATATTTGGATATTACATTTGACTTTTGAGATTATTTACCATTGCCAAGTGAGCAATTTCTTTAAATTTTCTTCTGTTTCTTTTTTTTTTTGTCCAATATTTTTGTGTTTTCTCAAATATGTTCACTGGTATGTGCATGATTTACTATCTTTAAACACATCAGTGTTTTTCCTATCTAATTTTTGTTTTATGTACTTTCAATCATTTTTCTATAGACATTTAGTTTGACCTATACATATCCTTCCACATCCCAGATAATTATAATACAACAATTCATATTTAGCTTTTTTTTAGAGGCAAAAGTTTCTCCTAGTGTACTATAACTTTGGATGGATGTTTTATATATTGATTGCACATTATCTTTAGTTTATCTACTAACAAATGTATGTATGAATATACTACTATAACTGCTATTCTTTCGATGTTTCTGTTTATTTACTATTTACGATTTTTTTTAATGTAAGTTTGTTCTATAATGGTCATTTCTTTTTCCAAATTTCTAGTTTTTGAATAAACTTTTGTAGCACTGTTCAATAAAGATAATATAATTCCATTTTTTATATTTCTATCATAAGATTTATATGATAAACATTTATCTGTGTAATGGATTTTTGCCACAAAAAATATCTTTGAATAACGACTTTTGTTCTTGTTCTAATTTTATAATAAATTCAATTAAAGAAGCTGTCGATGTATGTTCAGAAGATTTATTATATAAAATATGCTAATCTTTAAGGTATTGATTTCCATCAAAAATACATTTATTACAATATTTTCATAAAATAAGTTATACCAAATAAGGATTTATCAATTAATAAATTTTAAGAATTTCAATTTTCGTAAATCCACCTTGGTATATTTTTTAAAGAAATAATTTAATTCAGTTCGCTTTCTTTCACAATAAAAAATACAAAATTGCACAAACATACATATTTTTATAGAAATCTATTATAATTTACCTTTTGTATCCTACATAGGATGCTTCAAAATAAATTTATTAAAACTGTTAAATGCATTGTACAGGCTTAAACCTGCATTTATATATGTAATATATGCGGGATTCGAACTCAGACTTTCACACGACCCACCATTCTCAGTAACATCTCATATTGTTAATCCACCTGATGACATTCATTTTCCTAATATTTATAAACACCATTTCTTTTATCTATCAATAAAGCAAAATAAAATTATTTGTCCATTTACTAATGGACATATTAAGATCCTATACATCAGGGTGACTTAAAGTCAACATGAGTATGATAATAATATTGATATCATCAAGGGATATATGTTCCATCATCACATTTTCAATGATATGGATGGCTGAAGAGTTGGAGGGTGGAGAAGATTGAAGCCTGTCCATTAAAGTTTGAAGATTTGATATCTTAATATAAACTTGAGCACTGATTATATATGAGTGTAGGAGATGATGTTGTGGCCCCACTGATGAATACTGATTCAGCAACTAAATAAGTATATTTGAGATCATTTATCTTTTTCACATGTATGTGGTCATGTGTATTGGTTGTATAAGATGGAGGGATTTGAAAGTCTCAAATCCCTTCTAGTTATATAATAATTATGAATATAAAAATACATAATTCAAAAACCAAAAATCTAACTGCATTTCAAAGATTTTTCCAATCCTCTTCCCTCCATAGATGAAAATGAATGATTACTCCATAGGCTTGCCAATCACTAAGTGATGAGGGTTTAAGCATTTTTCATTCTTGATTACTTTCTAGCTAAAATTGGTTAATATTCATATATTAAACCAATATTCGTCAGCAGAATGCCCTACTGGTTCACTACTTGAAAAAAAAAATCCTAAGCATGATTAAAATTTTAAAAAAAAAAAACAACTTGCCGACCTTGGATTTGTACTCAGATTAGTATTCTTCTGCTAAGGGAGTCTTTGAATGGAGCACAATCATACAAATAAATTATTACTGATAGCCTGGACAGCTAAGCCTAGGAATGAGAATGGTTTTGATTCAAGTTAAGGAAAAAAGAAAAGCAATTGCAAAATCGTTATTTGAACAGTTGTGTTCGACTTATCACTTGATATTAGAACGTTGCAAGAACTTTCATCTAAATGATTATATCATAAATAAATTATTGATCATAATACTAATTATATGATGATAATAAAGATAACATTTTAAAAAATGAATGTGTAAATGAAACTCATATAGTTAAAAACTATTAAAATTTTACCGCCTGTAGCATCTTTAAAACGAACACAATAGTTGTTATTGAGAATAGCAGTTTTAATTAATAAATCTATTTTATCCTAAAATCTCCTTTTGCAACATCTAATAATAATCAATAACTAGCCCTATCATCTTGTAATCATTCTAATATGAATATTCTAAAGTGTTAATGTTTTCGTGGAAAATAATAAACACTTATTACTCACCTGTTGTGAGCTGTCACATTCCTTTTTAAATTTATGCATAGTTTCCTTTCAATAAAATTGGAAATATGATGATTAAAAATAAACTTCAATAAAATATATTGTTTAATGTATTCGAAAAACAGAGGCCATTTCCACAATTTTCAAGCTAATGGTTGCAGTGACCAATTGGTCATTTAACAGATTTTTAAATATTTTATTTTAAAAATAAAAGGTCGGTCAACAAACTTTTCTTCTTTATTCAAACAAGGTGGAAGATTTCTATTATGCTAACCTTTCTTCTTTTTTTCCTTGCTTTCACACCCCTCTTTGAGACTCACCAGACAAGAATCTAAATAGTAAGCATTTAAGTATCTTAATAAAGCTACTTTCGGCAAAAGAGAGTATCCCAATGAACTACCATTAATCATGTGGATTTTCTTCTCATTTTTAAACCGAGAACATATAATAAAATAAATTAAAAAGTATCATTTAAGTGACATTTAAAAGGAACAGAATACTTCAGAATTATTTATATAAGCTACAATACCAACCTCAAATTTCCCTTAGTCTCTTGGAAACCTATCGGTTTATCATTATTAAAAAGAAAATTAATGTCATTCTTTAAATAATGAGAGGATCTGTTTATCAAAAAATCCAAATGCTAATCAGTTTTAATAAGTGAGCAATAAAATTAAATGGATACAAATAAGATTTATTCATTTTTCACTTTACTAAGTGATGGATGCTGTGAAAGTCTGTGCTCATATACCCTACATATATTGACATAGGTATATAATAAGCCTGTGTTTCAGTTATTACATAGTAGAGATGTCTGCCCATCCCTTGTATATGTATTAAATGGATTATGTCCTGTACATGAGGGGGCAGATTGACTTTAGGTCAACATGGGTGTGACAAGCATCTCAGCCTCAGGGTGGCCTTTGAGCGTTCCATCATCAAATTTCAATAGGATGGATGGTTGAAGAGTTGGAGTGTGAAGTAGATTGAAGCCTGTCCATTAAAGTATGAAGATTGGCTATTTTAATATATATCTGAGCACTTATTGCATATATGTGTAGAGATGATAATCTGGACCAATTGGTGATTATTTATCTTTTCGACATATATGTGTTCAAGTGTATCAGAGTGGTGAGTGCTGTGAAAGTCTGTGCTCATATACCCTATATATTCTAATTATTCTATTTAAATCCTTACTTGTGCCTCCCACAAATCTTACAAAATAAATAATAAAATTTACAATTGATAACAGTTATTACTAATCTATTTATTAGTAAATGTGAATTGCCTCGAAATAAAATAGAAATAATAATTGCAATTTTTCTACTAACAATAAATACTGATTTCCCTCATCCTACTACCTTATTACCATATGTATTTAAATATCAAAATTGCTTTAAATATATTGTAATTGAAAGACAAAATCTGATAGAATATAAAGACAAAAATCAACAAATATAAATAAATGTCTCACTTTGGATGATCATTTGTAATAGAAGAGGCAAAATTGCACTATTTGTAATAATATAGTGAAATATGCAATATTGTCTTTGAGTTGATTCAAGTTATTTGACCAAAATAAGACAATATTAAACACATACAATAATGACCAAAACAAGCATTCTTTAGTATTGAGAATTATTCCATAATAATGTTTTTCAGCATATCAGATACCTTTCTAGAAACATCTCATCCTAAATTATTGGCAAAACATATAATCTGCTATGGATGATTTCTTTATTTATGTTTAACGTTGATAAAGATAGTTGTATTGGATATAATCTCCAGAGAATAAAGGGCCATCCAATAAATAATATTTTAACCTTTTTATATTATTATCCATTCTTTCCAGTTATGACTTCCAGTTTCTAGATAGTGCAAAGCATAGACAAACATAAAGACTGCTAATACTAAACAATTATGGAGAAAAAATAGATAATAGGAATAATCTGAGAATAGACTGGCTTAACAAATTAGCATGTTTATTAATAAAAAATAAATTTTAAATTTTAATTCTATATGTGTAATTTACATGGTTTGAATAGTATATTTGTAATTATTATATTTGTAAGATATATATTTGAATTAAACAATGATTTGTTTTCTTTTACTGTTGAAATTATTATTCATTAGATTACAATCTTTAAAATATTTAAGTAATATCTTGGATTCTAACTCCATCACAATTTAAATATACATAATTGCATATTTAAAGTTGTAATTATAAATTTATTAAACGCAAGTAATATTTACTGAGGCTGTAACCTCGAGAATATGCATGTAAAATAAATTTAGGGTAAAGATAATTTTTTTAAATATCTTAATATGCTTTTCTTGAAAAGAACTGGCTTATTTTCAAAATCTCAAAAGTAAAGAAAGAAATAAACTATATTATAAATTTACAAATTACATACAGTGGAAATTTAGACCCCATCAAATTTAAATAATAAAAATTTGTATCAATATTACTTATTTATAAGTTACATGCAAAGACACTGAAAGATATATTGAATATATGTTAAATCATGAAACTATTTCCCAATTACATTTGCAAGTTAACTTATTTTCTTCATAGCATACTTTTCTCTAGGTCCTTATATATTTTTTTTCCATCAGCATCATTGTTGATTTGTTTCTCTAATTAATTAGTATTATTTGATCTTGATTATGACAAGTAAATACCAAAAACATCAGAAAAGATTAATTTTAAATGTGGCTAACTCATCCTCTGGTAAAGCAGACATCAGGCTTCAACTTAAAATTCCATCATGTGATCACCATTTCATAAGTTTACACAGGCTGTTAATAATATAGCAAACTCGCCATACAATCATGCCTCCAAGTGCAAGCTTTAGTAATCAATAAATGCAAAAAGATCTGTGTATAAAATTCCCATCTAGTGCCTACTCTTTCTATATCCCCAAACTGTTTTCTAGCCTATGGCTTTCATCAATTAACTAAATAGAAAGGATGATTGCATTAGATTCTGAAGTCTAGATGCAGTACTCTCAAATCTAGTACCTAGTCTGGGGATATTGGATGAGTAAACACTAGTTAGGAATTTTATGCATAAACCAAGGCTTGCGCTTGGTGGCACTACATGGTGAGTTTGTTCCTGTTATTAAAATTCTATCCCAAATTTTAATAGGTCATCCATTCTTCTAGGCACTATGTGGTTGGAAAGTAATAAGCAAAATATATCTGGACATCAGCCAGACATTGTAGAAAAACTATATACATAAAAATCAATTACAATTGCTGCAATAGAGGAATGTATTGAAAAGTATTCTTTCTTAATAATAGCTTTCTTTCTAGCTTCTATAAACTGATAACGGTTCTCCCTGTTGATGCAATAGGAGGAGTTAACCAATCAACCAATATTAATATACTAGACTGCCTTCGTTTTCTATAGCAAATATTGAACGATTTAGTATTTAAACTGTGATTTGACTGAATAAAAGTATTAAATAATCTATCAACATTCCTTTGAAGTGTCTTTTATAGTCTTTCTTTGCAGACACTCACCTTTTAATCAAAAAAAAAAAAAAATTTCCCCCAAGTTCAGAAGCTAATCTGCTTATCAATATAGGGTATCTTTTCAAAAATATCTCTGCCCTTTCATCTAGTTTTCTAAATTCCTTAATTAATCTATTGATTCCAAGAACAATAGGTAATTTTGCAAGCTGATTTTTTTAAAAATGTATAACTTCAATGTACTTAATTTACATTACAGCTTTTACTTGGACTATAATAATTACTTAGTAGTTAAATATACTTCATTTCAACAAAAAAAATTTTATTAACAATAAATAGTGATTACATACTAATAAAGAATAGATAAATGAATAAATTGTACAATAATATGATTGTATAATGTTCTATTTGTCATCTGGCTAGATTTTGTTATGAGAGTACAATTGTTATACTCTTATGTGGTTAGGTATAGTGATGAGATTCTAAGAACTTGTTTAATGGAATAAGCATTTTTAATATAAACATGCATATTTTCTTTTAGAATTTCCTATTCTATAATGCTGGGTAGGTGGGAGTTGATAATCAGGAAAAGGAAAGAGCAGTTAAAGACCAGGTGTCATCAAAGACTTTACTGGAGGCCAGGAGCTGGTCACGTTTCTTGATTTTTTTGAGCGTTTGATAAAACAATGGTATGATTTGTGGCGGGGGTAATTCCATGAGAGTTTTGCATCTCACTATCCATATGGAATAAAGGACAAAGGTAGAAAGCCTTATTATTGAAAAAATCCATTATGAATGACATTTTCAAGTGAGAAAATCATATCAGGTCTTATGTTGGAATTAATTATAATTATCTCTTTCAGTGTTTTAAGTCTTGGGCACCGGTGTATAATATGGTCTATGGTTTCATCTTCACGAGCACACAGACCACATATAGGATCAATGCTGTTAAAACCTCTTCGGTGATAAAGGAACCAATTCGTGGGAAGCGCATTAAGATTTATTTTAATGATGAAGTCAAGGAATTTGGGTTCCAGACTCCATCTTTTGAAGTGTGAAATGAGTCTTTGGTTGGTTATTTTTAGGCTGGTTTTAATGGGTTGTTGATTATAGTTGATTATATTGTATGCTTCCCATAAGGTGATTTTTTTGTTAAGGTTAGAGGGCATTATTGGGTTATAAAGTTGTAAGTGGTCTATTAGGGAGGCTATCCATGAACTGGCAGAGGGCGGAGGACGATCTGTCGGTGTAATTTTTTTAATAATGTTGGAGTATCCACATGAGATGATCAGATTATGTAGAGTGTTGTGGGTTTTCTGTAAAATGATTGCTTGTATTGAGTGGAATGACAGTCCATTGAACCTGCGTGGTCGTTGGATGCCTCGCAAGCTAATAGCAACTGTCCTTCCTCTCCAGAGAAGTTTGGTACATAATCGATTGATTTTATTTTGAAACTGTTTAGACATTTTTACGAATGGAAGATAATATGAGATTTTTGGCATTATGATCATGTTGAGGAGGCCAACCTTTCCATATAATGAAAGGTATACTCTAGAGAGTGACGTGGTGATGGCTTCAGTTGAATGGAGGATTGCATCTTGAATCTCTCTTGCCATTGCAGTTGGTGTTTTGAAGATTGGGAAACCTAGGTATCTTTGGGGTTTTGCAGAAAAGGGAGAGTTAATTTGTTTACCAGACATGATCTTCCAGATGGAAGATTTGTTAAAGTTTATTTGTAGGCCAAGTTTCGCTGTATTTCTGTTTAAGATGTTCATGAGATGGGGAAGGTATTTAATGGTGGGAAGAACAACCATGATGTCATCTATATATGCAAATACATTGAAGTTTTTATTGAGAGAGGGAAGGAAAATTCCTGGGAGGTTTTTTTCTATATCCATCAGAAGAGGGTTGATGTATGCTGTGAAGAAAAGGGCACTGAGTGGAGATCCTTGAGGGATCGACTTGTATGGCTTGAAGCCTGGTGTAATCTTGCCATCAACAGAGAGATTTTCTCTCTCTGTTGTTGAGCAGATTGCTGATCATCTGAACAATCCCGGCTGGAATGTCGCATTCCAACAGAATATCCAGGAGGATATTTATCTGGACTGAATCAAATGCTGCCGCAACATCCAGCTGGACAGCAATAGGTTTTGATTTACGATGTCCTCTGATGTAATTGAATAGTGCAGTTACATTGGACATAGCATGCGAGGTTGATGATCCCTTTTTCCCGTATTGGTTTGACGAGATATGGCTAAGGATTTGAGTTTGGATTTGATCTTTAATGACTGATTCAATTATCTTGATAAGCAATGGGGTCATGGAAATTGGCCGGATATTGTTAATGTCGTTTAGTGGTTTTGCTTTTTAATAAAAGGCACGAGTGCCACTGGGTAAAGATCTGTTATGTTTCTGTTGCCGGAGGCTAGGTGATCAATCATTTTTTTAATAATTGGCACAGTGAATTGACTGAGGTGTTTGAGAAGGAAATTTGGGATGCCATGAAGGCCAGGATGAACGCCGTCCGGGAGAGATGTTATCTTCTTTTTGATTTGGATTTCTGTGATGCCATGTTCGCCGGGGTCGCCGGGGTCACCAGCATCCAACCAGCTGTTTATAGGAGGAGCACCATCTTTTTGCATTAATTGGCAGAATTGTTTGCTGATGTGCTGCATCATTGGAAAGCCAACGAGATTGGTTCCATTAGAATTAATGGATAAGGGAGTGATTTGTTTTCTATTGTACCCCAGTGCCCATCTAAGGTAGTCTCTCGTCCAGCAGTGTTGTTGTGCTAAGAAACATTTGGCTCTTCTGATGGATATATATTCTGCAAGGGACTTTTGCTTGATTTTGTACAGATTTTTAAGGAAGATGATTTTTTCTGTATTTGTGAAATTTTGCTGTAAAGCTTGAAGTTGTATATTAATGTCTGTTAGATCATTTAGAAGGCCATTAGGTCCTTTGATTTTCCTGGCGTGGTGATTTAATATGGATTGTAGTATTCCGATGAAGGAAAACCAGCCCTCCTCAGCAGGAAGGGAAAGGATGTTTATTTTCTGGAAAAGGATGTATGCCTCAGATACTATCGCTTCGGTCATATTTGATTGGGTGATCATGCGCATGGTTTTACCAGGTCCATCAATAGGTGCAGGGATTGAAATAGGTGTAAGTTGTAAGATTAGAGCCATATGATCAGAGAAAGCAACAGGAGCCAACGCTGCATCAAGGTTGAAATGGAGATCTGGGGTGTAGTAAACCAAATCAATCAGGGACTTTTTAGTTTTAGTATAGAAAGAGTAGGCTTCGGGAGGGAAGAAGCCCTCTCCACACATTAATCTGCGATTTATTAGATGCAAAAATCTCTTGTTGAAGTCATTGTATGTGGTGTTAAAGTCTCCCAGAAGAATAGTAGGGGAGGCTCTGTTAGCATTGATGGCATTTAGGATGTGGATTATTTTTAGATATTGAGAGGTGTCTTTGGCTGTATATATATAAGCTATGATGATCGGATAACCCCAATAGTCTATTTCTATGATAATAATATTGGCATCTAGGAATAGAATGCTAAAACTGTTTGGTGGTGTTGACTTGCTGAGAAGAATACCGACTCCACCTGAAGCAGAATGGCCTACAGAAAATCTAGTAAATCCGAGAGTTGAGAGAAGAGATAGTATTTTATGATCGGTCTTATGGTGATATTTAGTTTCACCCATAAGAAGTATATGAGGAAAGCAGAGCGAGAGCCAGTTTTTAATAGCTAGAACTCTATCAATTGAGTTGATGCCGCGAATGTTAATGCCAGCAATTTTGCAGAACATGATAGATTAATCCAAACCGTCCTCAGCAAAGTGTGCCAAGTCAATGTGGGACATCTCCATGTTAATGAGGTCTGATGTTGTTTGGCAATCAGAGTCTTGTGATTGAATTTGTGGATGGATTTGCGATATAGTTGTTGGTTGTGGAAACGCATCCATGAAGTCTTCGGTGTCTGATGAAGTAGTGTAATCTGTCTGAGATTCGTCAGAAGGATCAATGGTATCAATGGTTATAGGATCCATGGTTTTCCTCTTTTTTTCTATGGATTTGCGAGGCTTTGTGCTTGATATATCTGAAATTTGTTTGTTAGAGGGTGGAGGTGAGTAATGTATCAGATGGGCGCTATCATCATCAGAGCTTGATTTATCTGAACGAATTGATTTTCTTTTAATTTTCTTATTTGTATTTTGGGTATTTGTTGTGTCGGTTTTTTGAGGGTTTTGAAGTTTAACAGTGTTTTTTTTCATTTTCCTGTTCTTTTGATAAAAGTGTTTTTTTATTGTTATAGGAATTTGTTTTAAATTTTAGACCTGAGTCATTTTCGGTTTGCTGTAACTGTTGGGAAACATTAACTATGCTGACTTTCGGGTTGAGTGTTTGACAAGTCTTTTCATCTGGATGGTTAATTATTGCAGGAGTTGAAGAATTGAGGACAGTTTGTGGATCACTTTGTTTAGGTTTACTGGACTTAACTGACCCAACTGAGGATGTATCAATGGTTTTAGACTGGGTGGGAGTTGTTATGGATGGATTGTTTTGAAATTTTTTGAGTGTATTTTCTTCATCTCCTATATTTTCCTTGCTCTCATCAGGTGGTTTGGTCATATTGCCTTCTTTTGTATCAAGAGTTTGGCCTAGTATTGTTTCTCGGGGATTAGTATAATATGTATCGTATGTATGATCTTTAGTCTTATCGGTTTGAGTGATTGGTTTAGGCGCGGTATATGTAATTGCTTGGATCTCTGATTCACTACTATTAGTGTAGAGGTTGTCGTTTGTTCTTTCTTGAATATTTTCATTTTGAAAGATAGGTTTGGATGTGAAAGGGTTTGTTGGAGGATTTATTTGAATCAGGTTGTCTGGGTTTGTGAGGTTGCTGATTGAATTAGGCCCATGTGGTGATTGTCTATTTAAGGATGTGAGAGCCGTGTTAGTAGGTCTACCAGGACATCTGTGAACTTTATTCTTTTTAATATCACAGTGTGTACATATTCTTGCTGCACAATCTTTAATGAGGTGTGTTCTTTCAAGGCAGAAGAAACATTGTGGATGTACTCCCCTGAAAGTCAAAACCATAGGAGAGCCTCTTGCAGTAATAATAGTGGGTATGTCAGTGGGTATAATGTTTTTCTTCAATGTAAGTGTGAAGATAACAGTATTGGACAGGATTTGATCTTCGCAGTGAGGGTTTAATAGGTGTTTAAATTTGCTAACTGAGCCATAATTAATAAGGATGTCTTGTAGTTCTTGTTCTTTCAAGTGGGCAAGGCAGTTTTGGATTCTGCCGGATAGTGTAACAGGACGGTTCATATCTATGGAGCATAGTATAAAATTTCCTAAAGATCTGTATTTATTTTTAAAGTTCATACGGTCCGCCCACGTTTTAAACTCAACGATAACATAGCGGTCATTGGGATGATTAAGAATCATATGAATGCCTCTGCCTAATTGTTTTTGATTGATTAGACTGTATAGCTGTTCTAGAGGGAACTTATATAGAGCACATTGTTGATTTGTTATGGCTAAGATTAACGACTTATCGCTGTAGTAGTTAGCAAACGATTTATATAGGCTATTGGGAATCGTTTTGTTGAACTCATTATTTATTTTTAGGAACATGTCGTCATTAAGATCGTTTATATTAAATGAGACATTTTCCAAAGTGTTTGATTCTTGTTCTATGTCTAGTTCTGAGATATTCAAATATAGTTCATTGAAATTATCGGCCTTAATATTTTCGGAGATGCTCTCAGAATTTTTAGACCTTACGATATTTGCGTACGTAGAGGAATTTTTCAATATTGGTATTGAAGAACTTGGATTAGATTGTAAGTTGGCTGAAGTAGCAATGAATTGTTCTGCGCTATAATCTTTGTTTGTTCTGGAATGTGATTTATCGGTTTTAAAATTTATTTCTTCTTTTTGATTTTTAAATTTACTGTTGACAAACTGTAATGTGACAGCACTGGTTTTGTCGACCTCTGGTGGAAAAGTTTTAACTTTAAAAAATTCGCCGAAATCATCTTGTCGGTAATTTTGTCTATTATTTTCAGATATGGTTTCCAGGGTATTATTGGGCAAAGGAAATTGCTCATTAGAGTCTTCTGAGGGTGCATAAAGTCTTCGGAGAGGTGATGATTGGTTTTTGCTTGTATTTTTAAGCATTTCAATCGTTTCGCTTGATGAGATATTAATGCTATTACTTATATTAGGGGTAAGTTGAATATTTTCTAAACTTTTGTTGATATTTGTGATGCTGTTTTCTTTTGAAATATTGATTTGTGGGTTTTTATTTGTTGTAGAAGTTATTTTGGATGAATTTAGATTAGATCTAAGGCTATAAAATTTACGACCGATGACTGCATTACTAGATTGAATGCTGAGATCGGGGCTAACCTTAATTTGCGAATTATCAATTATATTATCACTTTCCATAATATATAATGATTAAAACCGACTTACCTTGAATAAGAAATGTAAAGGTAAGGGGACAATCGTCCCTATCTTCCTGAAATTGAATCGCTTAGGGACGCTTTTTGTAAGACCAGTTGCAAAGATGGCTGCCAAAAGCGGAAGTAGTTAAATATACTTACACATAATATTAAGCAACCATATCAGCTAATTTATGTAATCCCTCCTTATCTATCATAAGGCAAAATGTTCTAAATAATGTAACCCAACAATTCTAAAAATCATTTATAATCCCTTCTCTTTGATTTTTTTTGTAAAGTCAGAATGTTCTAAGTAAAGTACTCAACAATAAAAATTATTCATCAGTGTGTATATATATATATTCAGCCCTAACATATATATGAGACTAATACTTTTACATATTAAATTATTTATTTTATATGCATTCTGTTCAAATCTTTTTATGTGACCATGATGCCAACTGTTTATTTTTAGCTTTTTTTTTTTTTAAAATTCCTTGCGTACTTTTGTATTATTCTATTATTATTTTTGTAAAATATTGGGAACCAGTTCCCAGCACTACAATATGTATATATACACACACATTGTTTTATTAAGTAGCTTTAAGCATTAAAGCTTTTAAATAAATATATGGAGTAAATCTAAATATGAGAAGCTAGAGTAAATAATATATTATTGTGTAAAATCAATAAAAGCAATCACTATTAATGACTGGTTATTGTTAACTAACTTAAATTCAATTTAATGAAGTAAATTAAAATGAATTATTGTAATGTTGATAACCATGATTATCTATGCTAACATGCTGAAATAACATTAGGATTCTAAAAATATATAAAACTTTATTTTTATCCTCTATAGAAATTTTATGATTTTTTACATGGCAATATTTGGTGAAAAAATCAATTTTCTAGCTGCACAGCAGCCGTTGGCAATCACTGAAATTTCAACAAAAAGTAAGTTACTCCTTAAGAATGGTCAAACATAAATTTGTCCATAATGTTGTTTTCAAACAATTAATAATGATTTCAACACAATTGAAATAAATATTTTCTTTATTATTGAATGGTTTTCACCCTATATTAGGACCTTTTCAAAATACAATTTTCTAATACAATCACATGATGTGATGTTGATATAATGTACTGTGACTTCTTATATGAAGTCAGGAATCTCTCAGCAACTATGCCCGGAGAAATCTGTTAGCCACTTTAACCTCCTTTTCATTCCCTGCCCCACATGACCCTTATATCTGTCAATACTCCCTCTAACGTTCATTTTACATATTCATTTTATATAATCACATAACCTATTTACATATATATAATCCCCATCTTTTTTTATATACATATTGTAATTAAATAAACATGTTGGTGGGTAGTGTTGTGTAATTTAATAAAATATCTCAAAATACATCATATGGCTTGGGGAAAATGATGCCAAAATAAACTAGTCATTTTAACCCTTTTTATCTAGTTGTATAGGTTTTACTAAGTGAATATGGTCTATCAGGGTGCAACTAGGTTAGCTAAACCTAAACAAAGTTATATTCCATACCTACTTATAGATGTACTGATTTGAACCCATTTGGTACCTTATTTATAATTGGATATAGGATTTTGGATTGTAGAATCATATCACATTTGCACCAACATAAAGAAAAAACAAAAACAACCTTATGCTTTAGTTGTGCATCTAAAATTTATCAGACAAAATTATTATTTAGATTTTAATATCATAAATGCATTTCAACATTCTCATAAATCTTGCTAGCTCACATCAAACACTATCACTTTATGGTGGCAATTCACTCACCCTTGAATAATGTTGGATGATTTTGATGGTAGTTATTATTCCATAATGACTCACAAATGATAAACAAATGCAGTGAAAACCATTATTTATCTATGATCATTAAACACATTTAGCTAGATCATTGATTTAAAAACATGATGATGATGATGACAATGATACTTCCATACACAGCCTTAGAACTAATGCCTAACATAATATTTAGCTTTTATAAATTCATAATTATTTGCTTAACTTTATTATACTTAAATTGGGACTTAACCATTAATATTCACCAGTGATGATGAATGATCATATTTAATAAAGCAAAAAATACTCTTAATAAAGATATACACCACTTTTAATAACACGAATGGATATTTATTACTGGACTAATAAAATATACATAATATTCAAAGATGTATATGAAAATTTATATAAATAACAATGATAAGTTGTTTGTATTTAAATCCTAATATTAATGATACTAAAATCTTTTCCCTTTTCCTTTAATGACAGTATCCAATGTTTATATCATAGTATAATGTTTGTGCATCAATTTGGATAGTGAATAGCTAAAAATTTATAGTCAAATGAAAAATATTTCATTAAAAAAAATAAACACTCTTTGCACGCACATACTTTTGTAACCTTATAAATTTAAACATAACATATAAAACAAAATAATTAATTAAAAAAAAGGTTAGTCAGATTCTAGAGAAGTAAAAGCATGAAATAAACTTTAAATTACCTATCTCCTCTCTGATCAATTGAGGTCACTAATCCTGATTTTAACAAATCTAGCTTCCCCAATACTATATTTCTACCACTTTCAACATTCAGGGTCCACAGCTATACATGTGGCAAAATATAATTATATTGCTATATGGGTGATCCCCATTATGAATAAAATATTATTAAGAAAAACAAAAAAAAAACCTTTTAACAAATAAACAACATATTTCATAATTTTGAATTAATATACAAAATTCATTTCACAAAATAAAATACATCGATAAGAGGATATGTGTAATAATTTCAGAATACATAATATCATTAGTAAAGCAATAACTATTATTACTGAAACTTCTTTTACTTGATTTTAGTTTTAAGGTTCAGAGATAATAAAAAAAATAAAGAATTTGTTATTATAAGTTTTGTTAATAGTCACTGATATAATCAAAAAATATATATAATTAAAATTCATATTACCAGACCTTTTACTTTCTTGAGGCATATTCTTACCAAAATTTCAAATTCAGCTTGTTGAATGTTAATAAATATGGCAGCAGCCACAAACACCAATCTGTAACACATGTATATTTACCAATTTCAGCGGTTTTCTGGAACAGACCTATTCTTTTCTTGGCTTAGGCTTGCAATTCTTTTACTGTGATGATGATGGTGAAGTTACTGGCTTCCATAGGAATCATTTGGCACTGGAGTCGTTTCTTCATTTCTTTTCAGCATAATTATTTTTAAACTAAGGATATTTGCTGTTTCTTGTATACTTATCATTTTGCTGGGGTTTAAATTCAGTCAATGGCATAACTGAATTAGCATCGTTTGGTACTTCAACATTTTACTTATTTTTCATTTTAGATTTAAAGCACAGGTGAGCAATCAGTTTCTTCTATCTTATTTTTCACAATCAGTCACAAGATACTTTTGGCTCAAACTCTTCATATATGCATTGGTTAATGGATAGCTGGATCTCCACAGACAAAATATATCTACTTAGCCTGCCAATAGGCTATAGGAAACTTAACAAAAAATATATAAAAAATAATGCTGGCCTTTGACTGCAATTCAGTCTTATTTCTTTCTCCAATTTAGTTTGTTCTCTCAACAATTTTAATATTTCTCTTTTTGAACAGACTGATTCAGCCTTTTTATACAATTTAATCTTTTATAGGACCTCACATTAAACACCTGATTTTCATTATTCAAACCATCTAATTAAAATTGACAATCTGTTTTAAATTGATTGTTAGTAAGAAATCCATACTAATATGATTTCATGGTAATTAACCAGTTGACTGGTCAGGAATCCATTACCTTAATAGCAGTCTTTCATTTTTCTCAAGTCTAGCCTCATAAACTTCATCTTTTTTCAATTAGCTCTGACCTAAAGAATATCCGCTGGACTGGCCAATTAAAATTCTAATCTTGTTAGTTTAATTAACATATCATATAATTCTTTACAAACAATATAGCCTTTCATAACAAAATCACAAAAATGATTTTAACAAAACATTTCTTTCAATATGTGTAACTGTAAGTTTATTTAAATAAAAATACAAGCACACACTCAGATATTCAGACATTCAGAAAAACCTGCCTATCAAAAATAATCTGAATGATTTTTACAAACTATAACTTAATATTCAAACTAAATTATTAAAACTATTAGATTTAAATTATTGTTATAGAAAAAATAGCAGAATTTATTAAGTATAGATCAATTTTGAAGAAAGTCAATAATCAAAATCAGAAAATGATTAATTGAATAGTTTGTGTCCACAGACAACTGTTTATATGTGTTTTAATCCTAACTTTTAAAGACAACTATTAAATAATTCCAAAGTATATACTACTCTTTCTGTTTTATCAATACAAAACAGAGAGCATAAATATTTCCCCCACTCTCCTTCTGTCCTAGGCTTTTGGGACTGGATCATGTATAGTTTAAACTTAGGTGCCCTATAGCTTCTCCTATACACAAAAATGTGATGATGATCTTTTTTGTTTTTATTTTATGCACATTATTGAAATTTAGCCACAGGCTAAACTGGAAAAGGCACAATATATACATTATTTTTATGCAATAAAACCACATTAACTACAATTAAATAATTATATACATATTATACACCATAAATTATATACTACTTTACATAAACTCTATTGAATTAATTATATATATATATAATTTATACATTAAATTAAATTATATATCATTTTTTATATATTTCTAATAACCATACCTACAAATAAAATCTTATCTATAATTAACTAATTATTTACATATACCATATATATTAACTTTTAAAAAAAAACAAATCAAACATATATTAAATTTTCTAATTACCCTTTAATGCCCATATACTATTCAACTTTGTAGATCCTTTAAATAAATTAGCACATTTATTCATATTCTCTTGAATATATACTGTCTCATATTTTATAAATTCCATCAATACATCTCATTCTATGATATGTTTTCAAGTAATGAACATATAGTCCTGAATTTATATCCTTCTTATCAATAGATGCTCCTTTCCCATTTCTGTTGCTGTTTTCCCTGCTTGACCTATATATTTTATTGCAGCTCCTACAAATTTTGTATATTAATCCTATTTTACTTTATTATTCTCTCTTCACAACTGATTCATTTTCCAATGATTTACTATTCTTCCAAGCATTTCTTTTCCTAAAAATGTATATACAACTTTATAATAAGATACTGCTATTCATTTATTATCAACCCACCATCTTTATTTCTATTTTCCTTTTTTCTTTCCCCATAATTTATTTTATCTTTGCTCTTACTATTCAAAATTCTTCTAATATCTTTTTTATTATATCCCCTTTTTACATAATCATTTTCTATATTCATTTTTTGTTCAATAAATTCCTTTTTATCTATTGTAAGTCTATCATTCTTTATTTCAAACCCCTTTAAAACTGCCATTTTCTGTGACAAAGGTTGGTATGAATTAGGATCAATTATTCCTCTAATTTCTATATTTTTAATACACTGTTTTACCTCTATTTTATTTTCTTATTTCTATTTAAATAAATATCTAAAATTTTAAATTTTTTTCTTCTTTTTCCATTATAAACTTAATTTTATACATATTGTCATTCAATTCATTAAATATTTTTAATACACTCATACTATTTCCAATAACAATTATATCATCCACATATCTGTAATATTTAATTATTTCTTTATTTTTTATATATTTTCCTATCTTTTCTTCCAAATTATTTATAAACACTGATGATAATAATCCACTTATTGAACATCCCATAACCCATCTTTTGTTATATTCCAAAACCCATCCTTATATTTAAAATACAAACTATCATTTATTATAAATTTATTTAATGGACATTGATTACGTAAGTAATATTTACTAAGGCAATAAATCTAAAGCATGTGCAGTTGAAAATGCGAATGTAGAAACAGGTCTTAACCACTAAGCTTGTGGTTAAGACCTGTAGAGGTCCCTACCTTTGCATTTTCAACCGCACATGCTTTAGGTTTATTGCCTTAGTAAATATTACTATCATTTATTATAATCAATGCTTCCTTAATAGTATATATCCATTCTTTAGATATTCTTCCATTTTTTTCTGACATATTTATAACTAACTTTATTCTTTCATCTCTTGGAACACTTTGATACATTTTTTCTATATCTAATAATTAAGAAATATTTATTTTACAATATAGTTGGTTTTATTTCAAAATACATAAATGTTTATTTGAAAGCAAAGTTATTTTAAAATGAGTTAACATTAAAGTGATACAAAGAAGGAATTAGTTAATTTATCATTAGATTTGCATTCAAACTCTAAGATCATATTGAAGGTTGTAAAAGAAACTTAAATAAAAGTTATAATGTTATATTTGATGCTATTTAGGGATGCTAATGACACTAAATTATTAATAAAAACATGTGTCCAGTAAAACTGCTACTTAAAAAATCATAACATTTTAGGGTAGGCAGAAGTAAAAGGTTAAATAAGATAATATATATAGTTACCATTTGCATTAAGTACTTTTTGTATACTAAATAAGATGGAATTATTAATTTAGTGAGCAGAAAGACTACATTATTGAGTTTTTGTTATAAAAACAAAAGATTGAATATATTTAAAAAAAAAAAAAAATTTGCAATGATCATATTAATTTAGGTTATTGTGACAGATTTATTAAGTGTTTATTGAAGAAAAATAATAGTAACTATGATTTGAAGACAATAATTGATAGTAATGACAAAAAAGTTTATTTATTAGCCTTTTAAATCGCCAATCTACTGATTGTTTACAAAATGGTAATTTGTTTGAAGGAAGGGTTTTACTTTAAATTTATTATTAAATAATTCTAAAAGTTTGATAAATAATAAAAATATTCCAGATAGTTTCCATGCAGCAGTTTTAAAATCTAAATAGAGAAGAGCAAAATAAGTCTTTATGAAATATTTAAATTTCATAAGTATCTTAGATTTACTTATACATTCATAATCAATATAATGCTCATAAAATATTGTTTAGTGATGCAATGATTGCCTTTCATGAATGAAATAAAATCAAGAGCCCAAAAATTATTTTGATTAACCTTTTTGAGTCTGAGGCTATCAATCTTGTAAGAACTTTCGGTTCTAGTAAACTATTCACTGTACAGCCTGTGTTGGCGCTGTTTCTGTGTAAAAACACAGAATTATACCGCTTTCGTGGCTGAACCTATGGCTAATATACGAGTGATCATTAATATAAGAGTAGATCGTATGTATTGGTTATAATACGCGGCCAATTCTTCCATGTTCAATAACACTACATCTACTAACAATACTATGATCGTATAGTTTGCTGTTGATTTCATTGCGGGTTGAATTTCTATGCATATTGACAGAATTTGTATAGTCGCTAGAATTTCAGATGAGAGTGTGAGCATTGTCATTTTTTTCAAGTGTTTATTTGTTGATGTTTATGATTTTCTGTATTTCCCAACTGAAAGATTTTTGCGTACTAGTAATTTTCAGCGTATTATTGATATTTGTCAAAATTTTTTTTTTGGCTAATTTTGGCTTTTTTGGGGGTCAAAAAAGACAAAAATAAAATTTCTCAAGCTCTCTGGCAGACGATTAGAGTTGTTTGCGGAAAAATACCGTTTCTGTCGTGACTCAGACGAGAGTTGAAAAAGAAGAACAAAATGTCTACCATGTTATTATATTTGTGGGACATCCCAAACAGAGAAAGTGAGGCAGTTGCGTTTTTGCAAGCCCAAAACATCCTGCCATTCATTACAGTTGATTTAGTTCAGTCATATGTGGTTAATAAATTTATTTTCTGGAAAGAATTTGTATTTTGTTTGCGATTATTTTTATCTGTAAATCATGTAATTAACACCCAGAATGACAGTGTTAAAAAGGGGCGATGTAGTTTGTTGGACATCTCTTGATTGATTGATTGACTTTTTTTTGTTAAAAAAAAAAATTCTTCTTTTGACATACCTATTCGTTCCGTTTAGAAGCAAAAAGGTTTTTTGTTGTTGTTGTTTTAAATCAATAAACAGCACGTTAAGTAGATTTTAAAAATGAACCCGAGCTAATTTTTGTTGTTAAAAAAGAAACAAAATACCGGACGTTTTATTTGTTATGAAAACAAAAAATCTTTAACAAACTTGTACAACTCTTAAAAAAGATAAATAAATAAATCCACAGAATGTAACAAAACCGGTTAACATACATATTTTATGTGTTAAAAAAACAATACCGCGATTGACTTTTTGGTTTTTGTTTTTGATATTTTATTTGTTATTATTAAAAAAAAGCAAAAAAATCAAAACCCGCCGCCAAAAAAAAAACCCCCATATTTATAAATCTAAGAGAAAAAAGAAGTCCCGTTTTATTTATTATTATTAAAAAAAAAAAAATCAAAACCCCGTTTTATTTGTTATTATTAAAAAAAAAAAAAAAATCAAAACACGCCGCCCAAAAAAAAAACCCCGTATTTATAAATGCAAGATAAAATACCAAACAATTCTTTTCGTTTATAAGCAAATATGGACATCTGAGGCGGAGTTTGTCGGACAGGTTTGAATGATTTTTGCTAAATCAATCAACAGCAAACCCCCTCATTTATAACATAATTCAAAAAGAAAGTGTCGATTCTAATTTTAAATAACAACAACAAAAAAAAAAGAAAGTTGTATGTAAAGCAAATTGTGTATATTTGAGATATTCCAAAAAAAAGTTAAAACTGTCCCTTATACTTTGAAATGTATCGAATCCAAAACAAAAAAAAAGACGTCTGTAAAAAAGAAACAGTAGATTTAGAAAGGAACCCCCCCCCCCAATAAAGGCATATGCCAAAAATTATGTACTTTTGAGATCCAAAAAAAAGGTCAAACTGTCCATTATAGTTTTAAATTTATCAAATGAAAACCAAAAAAAAAAAATAATTATGTCCAAAACAAACAACAACAATATATTAAATATTAAAATAAAAAATAATTATGTCCAAAACAAACAACAACAATATATTAAATATTAAAAAAAAAAAATTACAGCCGTATGTCAAAATATGATCTATTAGATAAAAAAAATCTAGCGGCCCGGTAATGTTATAACGCTCTGTTTTTAACTAGAAACAGCGCCACCAAAGGCTGCACAGTTAATGGTTTACTTGAACCGAACTTTCTTTAATGGTAAGGCTTAATTAGCAATTGCCTTTGAATTATGGATAGCTATATAATTATATATAATGAAACAGTGTTTCATTGCCAAAGTGCATTGAATAGGCTCCAATTGCACAAATCAAGACTAGTGTGCTCCAATGGCAAAAGTAACTTATAATCCCAAACATATTAGAAAATGTTTTCATATCAAATTTCAAAATTCATCAAACAAAAATTACAAACTTGCATTTTTAAGCTTATCATATTATTAAGATATGTAATTTGTTATGGATAACAATAAGTCTTTTCTTGACTTCATTAAAAAAACAATCCTGATTAGTTCTTTGCAATGACTGCAATATTTATTATTTATTGATTTATTAAAAAAAAAACATATGGCTTTTTTTTTTTTTTTGGCAAAATAATAAAATAAATATGGAACTTCATAAGCAATGTAAAAACTTAAGTGCAAATGTTCATCAACTGATTAAAAAATGGCTTAAAAATGACTGACAGATTAAAACTACAATGAAGATAACAGTCACTTCAAATCATGATCTTTTTTATTTCTTTGACCCATTAAAAATGAGGTATCAAGCAAATAATGTCACAATCTTTTTAAACAAAGGAAAGGTGTTTTGAACAGTTGCATGAAGTATTTTGATGACATTTTGAATAATTTAAATAGGAGAGTTTAAACATTTCTTTGCAACTTTAAAAATGCAATGACTGCTGGTCCTAATGAGATATCTGGAGAAGTTTCTTAAATTGTTAGTAATATTTTAGCTTAAAGCTATTGGAATTCTTTAAAAATATAGAATTCATGAAGTTGTGCCATTAGATGTTAATAAATTTTTAAATTGTTCCAAATAATAAAAATAAAGAGAATAGAAAAGATTGCAGTAATTATGATGGAACAATACTGTTATTCACTGTAGCAAAATTACTTTCAATGATTTTGTTAAATAAATTGCTTCCACTTATATATGATTAGTTAACAGACATGCTAGCATGGTTTTTCATGATCAGGCAAATTCATAAAAAAGTATTATGAAAAAAACTGAAACATACTATTTTTAGTAATTAGATCAAGGTATTTGATTCAGTTAAAATGAAAAAATTTGTGACAATTTTTGAAATCAATTAGTTGTCCTCTGAAAATATTTTGTATTAGATAATACAATATTTGTTGTTATATAATCTTTCCCAGTCTTATTTATTTATTCATATGCAAAAAAAAAATAATTATACTTCCATTTTACGAAAATATTATGCAGCTATTAATGAAATATTACTGCTAATTTGAGATCTGAGGCATATAAAATGAAAATTATTGTTGAACAGAGATTCTGTTTTGTTTTCAACCATTGTGTCAGAAATATTTAGAGCAATTACAAGCAGCTTCAGGAAACAAGGGATTGGAATATGATAAGTGTCTGATGGTAGAATTTTGAAATTGAATTGACTAAAGGCAAAAATAGAAACTTCACCTTCTTGGTTTTTGAATTTACAATATGCTGACAAATGTACTATTTTTTCTTACTTAAAAAAATATTAACAGTATGTTCTTAATATTTTGAGTACTATTTATAAAGATTTTGTTTTAATTACTAATGTTAAACAATTCAAGTTTTTTTCTCTGATAGTAATTTCAGCAACTTTTAGCTTTCATGGTTATCAATTTCAGAATGTGAATCAATATAAATATATTGATAAAAATTTTAAGAAGGCAGAATTTGACATTAAGATGCTACAAATTCTAAAGTGATACAGCATTTAACAAGTTAAAGAATAGAATATTTCATCATAGTGATATAAGTACAACTAAATTAGTTGTAGATAGGTCATTGTTTTGCCTAATTTACTATTCTGAAGGAGCACTGAAATTTTTTCATTTAAGAATGCTCCATAAGATTCTAAAAATAAGTATGTTTCTTGCCTTGCAACATATAATGGAATTGAATTTATTAATGTAAAGAAACATTCATTTGATTTGGCATGTGAAATGAATAAAAGATAACAGACTTTCTTTTTTAAAAAAAGAAAGAATTTTATGGTGAATGTACCTCAAAAACATTAAAAAAAAAAAAAAGCAAAATCAATTACTTTTATTGACAAAGCAGTTGAAGATAGAATATAATGTAGAGCTACAATATGGCAAGATGTTGACATGTTTCAAAAATCCATGAGAAATGGGATGTATTTATGTTTCATAGATTGATTTGTATAGTTAGTTAAGTAAAACTCATTTTTAATTTTCAGTTATGTTTTTTTTCTTTTGAAATTAGAATGGTCATTCTTGTTTATCAACAGCCACTAATAATAATAAGGAATGATTATTCTTTGGTTCTAACTGATTAGATTCATCTATTATTTTTTAAGATAGCAATCAAAGTATGATTTTTGGATAAAATTATTTATTATTTTTGAATAAAATTTGTTAGGTGATAATTTTTATGTAGTTATAAATTGGACTATTTCCATTGTCTAATTGAATTGTTGAATTTTTTTTTAAAAAAAAAAAAATCATATGTTATTTACATCTTACTAAATACATTAAATTGTTAATAATAATAAATAAGTTAGCCTGAAACATAATGTTTTGAATGGTATTATTCACTTTTCTTTTAAGTGTTGGTGGCCTAACCAATAATAACTGTCGTGGGAATTTATTCAGTGGCTTTTGTGATCATGAAAATTTAAGATGCTCCGACTAACTAGGTTATTTTATCAAAACCGTAGTTCTTTAGAGCACCATTCAATTTATGTGCTAGCCTTCACAAATAACGTCAGCAACATCTGAAGAAAAAAGTAAGTATAAAACCATTTGAAATATTGTGTTCCAAATTAACTTATCTGTTAATACTATTTGTTGGATATATTTAGATAAATATAAAGTTTGTATTTTTCTAAAAACATTTAATAATTGAACTGGAAGAGAGAAATATTTTAACATGTCACTACTGTTACCAACACAAACCTTCAGCCAATCATTAGAATTTTTTTTTTTAAAAAAAATCATGAGTTAAATTCTTTATTTACAAAAATATATGCAATTACTATTTTTATATATAATAAGTAGCTAATATTCTGTTATTTATTCGTTTACTAACTTGCCTATTTGTATACACAAACAAAAATTTGCAATTATTATGTAAATAAATTATGCAACATACACTTATCCATAGACATTGGTTAATGAAACCATACACAATTGTATAAATGAATAAAGTCACCCATATCAATACATGAAAAAAAAAACCATTTTGTCACTATGTAGTATTTCCTTCTGATAAAAGTAATTTCAATGGATGATTTTCGTAGCAACTGATGAGTGCTGGTTTAGCACAAAATGCATTTGGGTGTTATTTGTCTTTTATTGTATCTTTATTTATATGAAATTATTTATGAAATAAAAAAGAATCGAGAAATTCAATGGATGCTTGAAATTAGCATCAATACATTCTCCAATGCATCAACATTGTGATTTAATGCTTAAATTTAAATACATGGTTCTATTCAGAAAATAAAAATAAATTTTAAACTTTTGAGAAACACATATTTACATATAGGTGTTATAATAAAAAATTGTTTATTTTTAAGTGTTATAAATTTAATCTCTTTTAAATTATTATCCATTTGCTGCAATACATTGGTCTAAATGTATTTTTCATTTTTCAAAGTAGTCCAGAAACACTTGTAAAGTGATATCTTTTAATACCTGTGGCATGTTTTTTTTCATCACTTCTAGGTCCGTAAAAAAAAAAAAAAAAAAGACATTTTTTTAAATAGCATGAAGTGAGATCAAGTGAATATGACTGATAGATAAGTGGTTCATGCTAAATTTAATTTATAAATATTTCACACTCGAGGTTTAGAGAGATGACATTTTCTTGGAGTGAGCTTGCACTCTGCTCTTTGCCACAAAATCGAACATTTATGCTTTACTGCATAACATAAATGTTTCAGAACTTGCAGATAAAATGCCTGACCATTACAAACTAAACTTGAAAAAAAAAAAGCCATTTGTGTCAAAAAAAAAATCAATGTTATTTTGACTTTGAACTTCACTTGTCATGATTTTTAGAGATGTGGTGAATTTAACATTTTAATTAAATCACTTACAAACCTGTGTTTTTACGGACCTGTTTTAAGCATTACAACTATTTCCCCTGCCATTTTCTGTAAACGAAAACAGAATTTCACATTGTTTTAACTTTTTAGTCATTATAAAAATTGACGAATACATGAAGCACACTTTATAAAAAAAAATTCTATGTGACTCCATGAATTCTCATGGCAAAGACATTTGCAAATTGATGCAGAAGGGTTTCTACAAAAAGTATGTAACAGCAGAAGCATATACTACAACAGGTACACAAATCAGAGAATGATTCCGGTTATTTTTGGGTATCCCTCATATGTTAATCATAAATTATCAGTCTGAATGTTGGTAGTCAATTTCATTAGCTACAAATACACACAAAAGTTCATGAAACTTGAGAAATAATGTGAAATAGAATGTTGAGAGTTAATTTTAAGAGTAAAAGCAGTTTTAAAAAAAGATAGTGATTAAAATCACTTCTGCAATTGTTTACTATTTAATGTTCTAAATTAAAAGTTGCCATAATTCATACATTTAGTTATTACATGTGTGCTTAAAAACATTTAGAGAATAGTTGCACAGATACATTAAGACTAAAAATATAAAATGCTATTTATATAGATGACAAGATTAATTTTCCTTTTCCTTAAAGACTAAACTTTTTAGTATGAAGTAAAAAATAAATAAAGAAGTTATATATAATAAAAAAAAAAAACTTTCATAAATATTTTCATAAGCACATTTGGTATCACTTTTTAAAAGACTTTTTTAAAAATAAAATTCTCTAAATCCTTAAAAAAAATTATCTTATTGTTGCCTATTTTTTGTATTCATTATTACAAACTTTTTTCAATAATAAATTAATTTATTATTAATAATCTTTATTGTATTAGAAATTATTACATTTTATAAAAAAATTTTACACAAGTATAAATTTTAACAAAGCCCAAACTTTTATCCTGAAACAATTGTCAAATTTCATTTACAATTTGTTTCAAATTAAACTGCAGATTAAGGGAAATAAATAAGTTATAGAAGTTAACTGATCAAAACTGTTAAATAATGGATTATAAATAAACTTATATATAACTAAAAGAAAATTAACTTTTTCTTTGATACAAGAAAACCATAATGCTCTCTTAAGGGATATCTTATGTTTTTATCTGCTATGCACTAAAAAGCCAAAAATAATTGTTTTCTTCAACCACAATATTTAACAACTTGAAATAAAAGCATGAGATATCCAGAAATTAATTTTATATTTTATATTACTTTTAACTTTTTAATAATCACACAGTAATGTGTCTATTTTAAAATATTTTATATTTTTAACTTTTTAGTATTAGGATCTTTTTCATACCCCCCCCCCCCATTTTAATTAAAATGAAAATGTCACAATTTGTCTAATATTTGAAAGAAAATTATGCATAAAAACTGATACCAATATTATTTTGTTTATAAAAGAAGCATTTTTTAAAAAGGAAATTTTTACAATCGAGAAAAATTGAGATTTTACTTCTATCTGAATTTTCATGTATATCACTGAAAACTTACTGAACATATATCAATGTGTTTAAAATTTGGCCTAATATATAGCATTAGATTACGTAAACTACTAGACAATCCTAAAACATTTCATTGACTTTACATTTCCATCAATTTCTAACTCGTACAAAATTTGAAGGAAATCCATTTGATAGGAATATGTTAAACTTAATTACAAAATTTATCCTAAATAAATCGTTTCTAAATTAAATAATTGTTTTTAAAAAGCTGTAAACATATGGGTGCTGGTTAGATAATGATAGACAATTAAATTGAGAATACGCCTAAATGCATATGTACACTTAAAAAATTTTTTAAAAAAATAAAATCCTTTCCTATATATGTTTTCATGTGCTAATATGTATATGTGTATATGTTTTGTACCATTTACAGGCAGATTAGATATGTACATTACACAGAATAATGCATTAGTTAATCAAACTATGTAAGATTTATTCCGTTCATGTGTGAATTCAGATATTTCTAAAACACAGCTACATTTCCTGATTAACTGACCTAATATTTTATTTTGAATTGAATTACTGGTGGAATCAGCTTTTTATTTGTTTAAGAGGGCACCAGGATCTGTAGACCCACTGATTCACATCGCATTCCATTTAGGATCTGTAGACCCACTGATTCACATCGTATTCCATTTATTTGAAGCAAATAACTAAATGTAATATTCTAGAAAATTCGCTTTCTTGTCACTTAATCTTGTATATTAATTTCTCCCAGGGCTTGACTATTAACCAAGCACATTGGCATAAGTAATTTATATGTTTCTTAGAACATTTTCACTAATAAAATTTAACTAACCAAAATTAAGACCATATAATGAAAGGATTCTATTAATGATAAATAATTTATTAAAACAAATTAAAATATTAGATGCTAATTATGAATTATTAACAAAAAGGAAGGAACATACACACATGCATTTAGATAATAATATTACTCATCTAATTCAAACAGTTCATATTAAAATTTTCTTCTTCAAGTTCTCTAATAAGCCATGCATGGTATAGGCCATTGGAGAATAGAAAAGTGAATGTCTCTATTTATGTTCAAAGCTTATAATTAGAGTTTAGTTTGCACACATATTCAATCAGACATCATTTATTTTATGATTAATATCTTACCGGTAAGTTTCTTGAGGTTACATGGATTGTTGACTATTGTACCATGCATGGTCTTTTCATGAAGGGCTCCATAGTATTTAATTTTGATTTTATTCTGGTAACATTTTCATATTTCTGGTCTGTAGTAAGATAGGGTTAGAGTTGAAATTTTTGGGTGACTTGTTCATGAGAGGTGTCAGTCAGTGTTCTCATTTTATTCACACATGAGGAATTGGTTCAGCATATTAGTAGTCCTGGAGGGATGCATTTTATTGCAGCTTTGAGGGGAAAAAATTATAATTAGCCTCCCTTATCCTTTCACTCTATGAAGTATACAAGACAACGGTCAGTCAAAAGAAGAGAACCAAACTCTGCTCCGAAGGTGTCCGTTTTTTTTTATACCATGACCAGTTTGAAATCTTTGCACATACTATATTTTCATCTTTTGTTTTCTTATCAGATTACAAGTTGATAATCTTGAGTGCTCCTTTTTGCCTTCTAGCTAGAAAGCTCTTTTTCTATAAATTCCTTCAGTACCATATTTAATCATCCGTAAAAGAATATTACTCTGATTGTAATCACTTGCAGTTATTGTTTATCTGGATTAACAATCTGCATGCATTTCAATTCCTTCCCATTTTAACTTTAATTAAATAGATAATATGAAACACAGAACTACCAAAAAAAAAAAAACTAAATTGTAATTATTGAATTATTTCTCATTTTTATTTTCCCTCCTTTCTATTTTTTTTTTTTTTTGCTTTTAAATATTACCAAATGCCAATCCTCTTGTACTATAAAATTATTATTCTATAACAATTTTTACTTCTTTTACTATGTAATTCTATGATAAGTGTTTATTTGCTTCCAAAGAAAAGTGCAGCATAAATATATTTACAACACATGCAAAGAAAGAACCTAATATGAAGTCAGTGATCCTCAAGCATGAAATAAAATCTGTCCATAACAATTATTTGAAATGTTCAGTTACTAGGCATATTTTAAAATTATAAACTGGACTTCAGTAATATGAATGCTATTGTTTTTGATAGCAGATGGTGTTTTCTTTCGTAAAACAAATTTGTGCCTGATGCTATCACTCCTTCATATATTTAGTTGGAAATTAGACTACAATTATTATTTTATTTTCTTATAATCCTTAGCTTTTATAAATCCTGAGACTCATTATTATATTGAATATTTTTATTTTACTGTATTGAAGTTCAATTCATTCACGTGTTCAAAGTTTTATCTTCTGAAAGTTTGAATAACACATGCTGTAAGATATATGTTCATGTTTATTATGAAAGTGAAGTTGATCATATAATATGAACAATTCATAGATAGCTAATATCTAAAAATTTATTGTATGATACCATTCTTAGACTATGATCAGTCTAGCCATCCAGAGATAATTATATGGCATGAGAGTAGTGTAGTATATTTATGTCTATTGTTCTTTAGATTTTAAGCATGATGCAAGATGAGAAGCATAATTGGCAATACAACTATTACTTCATAAGTCAATTTAATATTATTAAATTAAAATATTCATCAAAGAATCACAAGCTGAAATGACTCCAGGATGGACAGATAATTAATTATTCCATAATTGTGTAACTGTCAAATGAGTTACCTAAGTAATAAATTAATCAAACTTTATATATTTAAACACTAATTAACTGTCAATCATTTTTTAATTTATAAAAGACTATGAACTAACAAGTCATCAAGTTGTTATATTGTAAGTAAACTTAATTAGTACAATTAACCTGTGAGTTTATAAAAATCAAGAATTAACCCCAATATACCCACATTACATAAATTTGTTTATAAATGTGCTTATCTATTAATAAAGCTCCATTGTTTTACTTATATATAAGTACAAGTTTTATTTCCCTGTTTTGAACTAACTCTATTATTCATAGTTTGTTATTCAATTAGTTTTGTGTATTACCATGATCTAGAGAGATATAAGAGAAAAATGAGTGGCACAGTAGCCAGAGGAAGGTACTTCTAGAATTCAAGTTCAATGGGGTTTTAAACATCATTGGGCTTAACTACTATAGGCTGCAGGTTTTGAGTGTGTTGACTGGTTTCTAGTGGTTATATATATACATATTATTATTGTGACATAACATCTTACAATTATCAATAACAAAGAATAAATAAAATACTTGAAACTAGTATTGCCAATCATTTTCATAATCAATCACGTAATAACTGTAAGCTGCCAGAATCAATTATCATCTATTATACATGCTATTACAAACTCATAACTAAAAAATTCTGAATTTATTATCTTCCATGGCCATGCTAACACAGTTAAGAAAACTCCCTTAAATCAAATTCCATTAAGTTTGACTATATCTTGTGAAACAGTAAGATTCGTATTCGAATCTTAAGTTTCACCTTTTTCTATCGTCTCTCACTCACCGCTCTATCCTACCCAAATTTAAACTTTTGGTACCGAATTGTGTGTGTAGCAATATTAAAAATGTATAGATATATGTAGAATTCACCATAAACACGCACACATTTTGATATCAAATTTAAGGCAATAAATAAAGATAAATAATATAATTTAGATTTCTTCTTTTAGTTATATAAAAATGTATAATTTTAACTTTATTTTGAATTGTAAAATCCGTTATTTATTACTTTGTTTAAATTTCATTTAGTAATAATTTTAGAAATAGATTGTAATGTTTAATTAAAAGTAAAAATAATCATATGTTCCCTTTTGTATTTGAAATTTTAAAAACAATGGCCAGTGAGAGATAATAGATTAATTAAAAAGAAAAATTCCCTAAAATGTAATTATAAAATGTAAATATAAACAATAGAAAGGCAGCTTTCTGTATAATTAAAATTAACAAAAATGCATTGATTATCCTCAAAGCAGACTAAGTGGAATCCAAAAATAACTAACAAAAATGTAAAAGATAAGATCTAAGAAAGGAGGCCATTTTTAGACTTTCTAGGAACTTTCAGTTGAACTTTAGCTTTGCTCTCGATCAGTTGAGAGTCTCCAAATATATATTAATTTACTACCACAGTATGTATGAGTAGAAAGCGCCAAAGACTATTCTCCCCGGAGATGGTCTATAGTATGCCGTGAACCTTCCACATATGCCCTCCAGAATACCAGCCAAGATCTGCTGCCCGAACAATTAGAAAGCTGCTGCTGCTGTTAATTTAAATGAACCATCTAAATGCTGGAAAGAACTGTTACTACGGAGATCATGAACAATTTGCTACTGACTACTGAATTTGAAAACTTCTAATAAAACAGGTACCTGTACTACCCAAGCTCTAGAGTACTCTACTAAAATCATGCTATAGCTCATTAATCTTTTATAACTTATAAACTATAAACTGTAAATTCTCATTTGTAAAACTATAAATTTAATAATTAATATTATGTAAATTTCTTTAACAATTTAGCCTGCCTAACTCTATCTTTCTTGGGTGCATATTTCTAAATTTTACATTTTTATTATTTAATTATCGCATGCTTAAAAGATTTCTGACCGGACCTCGCCAAGTTTAAATTTATTTTAATCAAGATGGATGCCATCTTATCCAGTGGCCTCTTAATATATTTCTTTTATATACTGTTGGATAGTCCGCTCGGAAATCTTCATAATTTTCTAAATATAAATTCAATGCTTCATTTATTGTAATGCAGGGGTCTACTACTTATCAAATGGCTGACATTAGTTTTTAATACTCACCCAACTTATCTATTGTTTTATATTTTATTAAATTTTAATTAATAATTCCATAAAATTGCATTTCTTTGAGAGTAGCAAATGTTCTTTATTAAATGTTGATAATGTAGGGCCGAGTTATAAAATATATTTAAATCTTAACAGAATCATCTATACATTATACACGTGTTACGTTTTAGAGATGCGATGACCCATTACAAGCCTTGAATATTCCGGTTTCTATATTAACCTCAGTCGTCCTACACAAGCTGACAAATGAATGTCCCATAGGATTTGACGACCATCATGCAGTCTGGAAGCAATCATGGCACAAACCACTTGCCCCTGGTTATTCTTATGTGACACCTTATCTCTTTGAGCCTCCGGCAAACGCCAGCCCATTCTAAACTCATTCCCGGCTTTGCAGTTTCAATATACTGCCACTTCCTATCACCTTTCTAGACCTACCATGTGTTTTCTTTTATTAACTTTATATTCTATGTATAACTCTGTCCCTGCATTAGTGACATAATTCACTCTCAAATAAATGTTTGCCCCTAGTTATGAATAAATATCTTTAATTAAATAAATATATGTCCGCCACTACAATTAATCCTACTTTAGATTCTTGCATTGCAAAGGTATAAATCCCCGAAGGCATGCTCTTGAAATACTTGCCCGAGAGTTTTAGGTAGCTAGATTACGTCATCAATAAATGTATTTGTCTTTGTAAACATAACACCATTACTGAGATCTTAAATATAAAGTATTATTGGTAAATGATTTCGCATAAAGGTTTCTAAACAAATAAATGTATTTCTTTAATATATAACAGTATCGGAAAATTCTGCTACTGAGATGTAAATCTTGCCAAATATTATTAGTTTACTGTTAAATGATTTATATAGTGTTTTAATAAATAATTTCAAACTATACGTCTGCAGTTACGTTTTATTTATTCGATACCCATTCCATATAATATTTCCTCGATTCTGTAAATATGTTTAATATTAATGTTATTATTAGCTAACTCGAAATCAAATTCCTGATTCTCTTGCATCTTCCTGATCACCATGCCTAAAGAAATGTTTACTAACGTGGCATCAGATGCGTTGTTTCGTAAATTGTATTGTGGAACCGATAAACTATGTTCAAACTCACTACTATGGGTGGCTTCGCTACCTAGATGGTGCTGCCGTTCTGTGTGGTGGTCGAATTCTGCACTATATTAATGAATCACACGTTTCTGACAGTTACACTTGTAACCAATGACATTATAAAATTAGTTATATTCTAATAGACATTAACTCGATTCCAGTCTAATCACTAGCTTTCATAGTTACAACCTCAGTAATCACGCCAATTGTACAGCTAATCTAACACAATAATATAGCTTTGATCTAACATACATTATTAAGCCATATTTAATTGTGTATTGACTTCACAAACTGATATTGTAGTACTTGCTTTTTATTATATATTAAATCTTTCAATTTAATATACATTGCATTGACTTACTTGCATACACAACAATCAAGACATTAAAAGTAAATATTTTTGAACTTCTTTATATAGGGGTGTGTTTTTGTGTAGTAAATGCACAAAATTACATTTATACTAGAAACAATGTTTGCACTTGTGTATATGTGTGTGTGTGTGTGTGTCTAAACCTCTATATGAAATGAAAATCAGATTTATGACAAAAAAATTTATTTTTCCCATTATTGTCACATTAGTTTTAATAATATATAATAAAGATTCCTTCTGGCATTAAGTTATTACCAAATCCCAACAATTCAGAATTAAAATTAAGCCAGGGTTTATTGCAATTGGTTAATTTATTTAAAATAACTGAAACAAACAGGCTTATTATATACCTGTGTCTATATATATAATATATATAGGGTACATGAGCACAGACTTTCACATGACCCACCACTCTCCACACTATCTCATAACACTGACACACCTGAACACATATATGTTGAAAAGATAAATAATCACCAATATAGTATTTCATGCTAAACCAACAATCATCAGTTGGTCCAGCTTACCATCTCTACACATATATACTATAAGTACTCAGATATATATTAAGATAGCCAATCCTCATACTTTAATGGACAGGCTTCCATCATCAGATTTTCAATTGTATGGATGGTTGAAGAGTTGGAGTGTGGAGTAGATTGAAGCCTGTCCATTAAAGTATGAGGATTGGCTATCTTAATATATATCTGAGCACTTATAGCATATGTGTGTAGAGATGATAATCTGGAACAACTGATGATTGTTAGTTTAGCATGAAATACGGATATTGGTGATCATTTCTTTTCAACGTATATGTGTTATGAAATAGTGTGGAGAGTGGTGGGTCGTGTGAAAGTCTGTGCTCATATAGCCTATATATTAAAATAATAATATAAATGATTTAATTATTCTAAAATTGAAACTTTGAAATACTAAAAATAATCTTATGACAACTTGTTAATTTTCTCAAACTTGGAATAAAGATAAAAACCTGAAATAATTTACTTTTTAAATGGCTGAACAATTTATTCATAAAGTATAATTTTATACTGTATTTAAACAGATGTCAATTTCTCTTATGTGTAGATTATTATACATGTTTTTATATTGATGTGACAATCTTAGTTGATATTCAGAAACAAACCATCAACAAATTCTTATCAATAATTAATTCTTATACAGAAAAGATTTATTTATTCCTGTAATTAATTTTTTTTTTTTTTGTATCTTACACAGAAAAGTTTTATTTATTTTTGTAATTAAATATGATTTTTTTTTTTTTTTTAAGTTATGAGTAATTGTTATTTTAAGTATAATTTTCATTATCTATTATTTAAATAGACTGGTTAGAATATATTCTCAATCAGCAACAAAAACAAAATAGGTGACACAGGGCATCCTTGTCTTAGCCCACCCCATTTTTAACTTTAACTGATCCTATATTCCCTAATTGATATGTATAGTAATTATTTTCACATAATTTCTTAATAATATCTACTAAAACTCCATCCACTCCCAAATTTACTAAACTTACTCATAATCTATTTCTATTTATCTATCATATGCCTTCTCTATATCTATAAAAAACCATATGTAACTGTCTACCTGTATTCCTACTCATATCCATAAGTTGTGTAACTATAAATAAACTAACTTCTATACCCCTATCCGATCGAAAATCTCCTTGCATTTCTCTCACTATATTATTCTCTTTCCATCTATTTTGTGACACTTCCAGCCATGATATATGCGAAAACTTTATATAACAATGACATTACCGCTATCGGTCTATAATTGCTTAACTTTCTATGATCCCTACCCTCCCCTTTAAATAATAGTCTTACTCTTGTATTACTCCAATTATCTGGAAAATCTTTCTTCTGTGTCATCTTATTAAGACATGATAATTGGTTTAATTTTGCTCTATGTCCTAAATTCATTACCATCTCTGCAGCCCATCCATCTAAACCTCTTACTTTTCTACTTTTCAATTTCTTCTCTGCCTCATTCAGTTCATTTTCTGTAAACTTAATATTTCCATTACTATATGCTTTTATGTTTGTTATCACTCTGTCCTTCACATCTAGTATCTTTCCTATATCCATTACATACTTATTTAAGATTGTCTCTAATTCTTCTCTAGGGCTATTCTCTATTCCCTCATCATCTAATAATACTCTCTCTCCCCATATTCCTTCTTTTAATGTATTCCCAACATTTTTTATTCCCATCTCTTCCACTTTGATTTATATCCACCAACAATTTACTATTTAATTTCATTCTATATAATTATTTATTTTGGCCAACTTCTTTTTTTCTAAATTCTTTTCCCATTTAACATTAATACCTTTTTCACTTTCCTTGTTTTTAATAGTACACTTACATTCTCTGCATGCTTTTTTCCACTCTTTTACACTTTTACTAACTCACTTTTCTATTACTTTAATTCTTCTGAATATGCTCACCTACAATCCTATTTGTCATTTTTTCTACTTTACCACATCAGTGCTTATATTCATTCCCAACCAACTCTTTCATGGTTTCTTCAACTTTTGTTTTATATTCTTCTAGCTTATTTTTATCATTCATTCTCCATCCGCATCTTTCACTATCCTTACTACTTTTATTACTATTTCCTATCACATTCCTAACCATTTCTATTAAAAAGAAATTATGATCACTATTCATTATCAAACACTTTAATTTTCTGTAATTTATTCATTCCCTCTTTCTCTACTAATATGTAATCTACTGTATAAAATATATTATTTCTAGACCAAGTGTATTGTCTATCATAGATAATTGATAAATTTCCAATGCACAAATTGACTCTCTGACAAAAATTCTTCAAAAACTGTCCATTTTTGTTATCATCATCAATTTTTTCAATATGCCCATTCATATCCCCTATAACAATTATTCTCTTCCCCTTTTTTAAAAAAACTCCATATATCCTTAATTAGGCATTCATATATGCTAATACTGTTCCATTCCATTATAGTTTCTCTACTTCCAGTGGCTATATATACTATAGCCATCATCCATTCTTGTCTTCCTAACCTTATCCCAAACCACAAATGTTCTTGACATTTAACAGTAGTAACTCCTACACAACCACACCTTTTTTTTTCTATTTATATCCTGCCATACCAAGTCTTACAAAATACATTCTCCTTCTCTTAGCTGTGTTTCCACTACTGCTAATATCTCAAGCTCTTCATTTTTAACTGCTTTCTTTAATTCTAGCTATTTTTCTGGTCTTCTATCACCTTGCATATTCAAATATCCAATTGTAATAATTTTCTTCTTTCCTAACTATTATTTATAAATTTTTTTGACTCTTTCTTCTCCATTACATTTATAAATAACTTGCTTACCATTAATTTTACAGACTCATTCCTCTCAACATCTACGTTTATATCCAAATCAGTTGCCCCTTGTTTATTTCTTACCCCCTGTCCATTCTTTCTGAAAATATTGCATTGAGATGATGATGATGAGATGCACTGTGACTTCTTTTTCGAAGTCAAGAATCTCTTGGCTACCATGCCCAGAGAAACCTGTTAGCCACTTTACTTTCCCTTTCCACTCCCTGCCCTAAGTTATTCCCATATTCTTCTCTATCCTGCTTCATTCCATTTCCACAATGTAATCTTTGACAACTCAATACCCCTTTATATCTAAATCTCCTTTTTCTAAACCCAGTATAAAAATCCAGAACCCATTTTCTGTATAATCACTTTGTTTATATTTATTCTCCCACGACTTAATTATTTGTACCCCTTTTGTTTGCAAGCATTTCTATGTGATGTGATGTGATGTGATGCACTGTGACCTCTCTTTGTAGAGTCAGCAATCCCTCAGCAATTATTCCCAGAAAAACCATTATCCACTTTACCTTCCCCTTCCTCGCCCTAAGTTTTCCCATATCGTGCTCCATCCCATTTCCACACATATTTGTCAATGCCATGGTTTTTATATCTAAATCCCCCTTATCTTTTCCCAAACCCAGCACAAAAACCAATAACCCACTTATAATCACTTTTGTTTATATTTATTCTTCCACAGCTTCTTATTTGTATCCTTTCAGTTTTCAGGCATTTACATTCAATTAACAGATGCCTAATGTTTTCTATGCCTTCCTTATACAACTTGCAGATTAAATCACCCATATTTTCCCATTTATGTGTATATTCCCTTGTTAAACAGTAAACTACTTTCCTTGCTATCATCATAAATTAACTCACACGTAATTTTCAGTTTACTTCTATATATATTTCAACTCTTTTTACATTCCATACTACTTCTCCATCTCTCCAACTCGCAATTCTTAATTAATGCATCTATTCTTCAATCCCATTCCTTACCACTATACACTCAACAATTCTCCTAACACAATCATCCCATCTTTTGTACAAGTACACTGACATAAATTCTTTATCCAAACCTTCTGCATAGTGCATTATTTTTCTCACTCATCTTGTTGCCTGCCCTTTATTCATAACCCAATTAAGTATTATTTTGGCTATTCTCTTATTATCCATAAATTGCAATCTACCAAACATTTTCATTTTGCCTTTTGCATTTCTCATATAAAAACTCAACCATCCCATTCCTTCTTCAATCGCTTTCTTTTCCAACCACATATACGCATCTAATGCATGTCTTCCTTCTCTTTGTACTTTTTCTAAGAAATCTAATATCCCTTTACTAACACAACACATCATTACCATATATCAACCCTGCTACTGCCACTCCCTTCCATACAATTCTAGCTATATCATATTTATTGTATGAAAACACTAATTTATTTATCAATCACTTTCTTTTCTTTGCTTCATTTATAAATTTTTCTCCCATTCATCCAAGCAATTTCTCTTATTACTTAAGATGTTTCCCAAATAGTTATACCTATTCACCACACTTAACTTTATAAAAATTCTTTGTTTTCTCTTTTCCCAGTATTAATCATCATTATTTTTATTTTTCTTCACTAAATTTAATCCCCATCTCTTTATCCACCCTTGAGCATGTCCTCGGCATAACTTCCATATCTTCCCTTCTTTCTGCATACAAAAAAATAGCACCTGCAAATAAAAGACTTGACAATAAATATACTCCCTTGCCACCTATTAATGGTATCCTTATTCCTCTTCCTAGTCTTTTGACTGCTCTCTCCATTTCTCTCAAATACAATAAAAACAAAATAGGTGACATACAGCATCCGTGCCTTAGTCCCACCCCATTTTTAACTTTAAGTGATTCTATATTTCCTAATTGACATGTATAGTAATTATTATCATATAATTTCTTAATAATATCCACTAAAGCTCCATCCATTTCCAAATTTCTAAACTTACTCATAATCTATTTCTATTTACTCTATCATACGCCTTCTCTATATCTATAAAAACCATATATAACTGTCTACCTGTATTTCTAATCATATCCATAAGTTGTGAAACTACAAATAAACTATCTCCTATCTGCCTATCCGATCAAAAATGTCCTTGCAATTCTCCTACTATATTATTTTCTTCCATCCATTTTGCAACTTTTCCAGTCCCCATATATGAGAAAACTTTATATAAAATTGATGTTACTGCTATTGGTCTATAATTGTTTAACTTTCTATGATTTTTACTCTTTCCTTTAAATAGTAGCCTTACTCTTGTATTACTCCAACTACCCAGAAACTCTCTCTTACTGTGCCATTTTATTAAAACATGATAATAGTTTTACTTTTGCCCTATGCCCTAAATTCATTACCACCTCTGCTGTCCATCCATACAAACCTTTTGCCTTTCCACTTTTCAATTTCTTCATTGCCTCATTCAGCTCATTTTCTGTAAACCTAATATTCCCATTACTATATGCTTTCATATTTGCCATCACTTTGTCCTTCACATCTAATATCTTTTTTATATCCATTACATACTTATTTAAAAATTATCACTATTTCTGCTCTAGAGCTATACTCTATTCCCTCATCATCTAGTAATACTATTTCTCTCTCCCCTACATTCCTTTTAATGTATTTCCAAAATTTTTTACTCCCACCTCTTCCACTTTTATTAATATCCTCCAACAATTTACTATTCAATTTCATCCTCTCTATATAATTATCTATTTTAGGCAACTCTTTTTTTCTAAGAACTTTTCCTATTTAACATTAACATCTTTAACTTTCTTTGCATGTTTTTTTCTCTCTTTTACACTTTTACTAACTCTCCCTTTTTTATTACTTTCATTCATCAGAATATTCCCACTTAAAATCTTGTTTGACGTATTTTCTATTTCACCACACCAGTTCTTATACTCATCCCCAACCAACTCTTCCATGGTTTCTTCAATTTTTATTTTATATTCTTCTAACTTATTCTTATCATTCACTCTCCATCCACACCTTTCACTACCCTTTCTACTTTTATTTCTATTTTCCATCACATTACTAACCATTTATATTATAAAGAAGTTATGATCACTATTACATAATCTCTCTTCATTATCAAACACTTTAATTTTCCTTACTTTATTCATTCCCTCTTTCTCTACTAATACATGATTTATTGTGTGGAATATATTATTTCTATACCATGTGCATGTCCCTCATAAATATTTGATAAATTTCCAATGCTTAAATTCACTCTGACAGAAATTCTTCAAAAGCTGTTCATTCTTACTACCTACATCATCAATTTCTTCAATATGCCCATTCATATCCCCTATAACCATTATTCTCTTCCCCTTTTCTTTGAAACTCTGTATATCCTTAATTAGGCATTATATATGTTACTGTCCCACACCATTATAGTTTGACTATCCCAGTAGCTATATACACTATAGCCACCATCCATTCTTGTCTTCCTAACCTTATCTCAAACCATAAATGTTCTTGACATTTAACAGTATTTAAATATTTTTTTGACATAACGCCTATACCACCACCCCTTTGTTCTATATCTTTTCTATTTATACCCTGCCATACCAAGTCTTCCAGAATAGATTCTTCTTCTCTTAGATGTTTCCACTACTGCTAATACATCAAACTCTTCATTTTTGTTTTAATTCCAGTCACTTTTCTGGTCTCCTACCACCTTGCATATTCAAATACCCAATTTTAACAATTTCTTCTTTTGACTCTTTCTTCTCCATTACATTTATAAATAATTTGCTTACCATTAATTTTATAGACCTATTCCCTCTCCACATCTACATTTATTATATCTAAATCAGCTACCATTTAGCTATTTCTTACATCTTTTTCATTCTTCTTTCTGATAACACTGCCACTTAACACCCCACCCTCCTTTATAAGTTTCCCGAACTATATTCTTTATAAATCAAACTCCCTAAAACTTCACTTTGTTGTTTTTCTAAGTGCAATCAAACTTTACTATATAACTCCAATAAAAAAAATTCCACATATCCACAAACATATCATTTCTCTCACACAATTTCTTCAATCTCTCATTTATAGAACATGCCCTATCTAACATATAACTCTGGTCAAATTTTGGTAATAATCCAACTATTCCTACTCTTTCTTTAATCTCACTCAAATTCCTAATCAATTCTAAGTATTCATCCATTACTATCTCTGATGGCTCTGACAAATTATTAGACCCTACCATAACATATACATCTCTACTCTCTTGCTGTAACATCCCTAATTCTAGCTCCAAGCAAACATACTCTTACATACCTGTTTCTATTTTCCCTTGCAATTATATTTCCACATTCTCTAATTAGTGAATCTCCTATAAATAGTGTCTCAAAATCTACTTTCTCTGCTTCATCCATAACATGCTCTATCACGTTCTGGACTTCCTTGATGTGATATGATGCACTGTGACTGCTCCTTATACAGAATCAGGAATCTCTCAGCAACTATGCCCAGAGAAACCTGTTAGCCAGTTTGAACCCCTTTCCATTCCCCACCCTAAGTTTTCTCATATTCTTTTCTAGCCCTGCTCCATCCCCATTTCCACAACATAATGTTTGTCAACTCCATGGCCTTAAAATCGAAAAACCCCTTGTCTTTTCCCAAACCCAGCATAAAAACCAATAAGCCACTTTCTGTATAATCACTTTGTTCATATTTATTCTTCCACAACTTCATTATTTGTATCCTTTCTGCTTTCAGGCATTTACATTCAATTAACAGATACCTAATATTTTCTATACCTTCCTTACACAGCTTGCAAACTAAATCACCCATATTTCTCCATTTATATGTATATTCCCTTGTTGCTAAAGATCCCGTCGAGTCTTAATTTCCCTGCTATTATCATAAATTAACTCGCAACCAATATTCTGTTTATTTCTATAAATATTTAAACTCTTTTTACTCTATACTAGCTCTCCATCTTTCCAACTCCCTATTCTTTATTAATGCATCTATTCTTCTATCAATTTCTTAATACTAAAACACTCAACAATTCTCCTAACACAATCATCCCATCTTTTGTATAAGTATACTGACATAAATTCTTTATCTAAATCTTCTGCATAATGCATTACCTTTCGCACCCATCTTGTTGCTTGCCCTTTATTCATAAGCTAATTAAATACTATTTTGGCTAGTCTTTTATTATCCATAAATTGTAATCTACTGAACATTTTTATTTTGCTTTTTGCATCTCTCATATAAAAACTTGACCATCCCATTTCTTCTTGAATTGCCTCCTTTGCTGTTCACACTTCTGCATCTAATGCATGTCTTCCTACTTTTTGTGCTTAGTAAGTAATCTAATACCCTTACCATATCTTAATTGTAGCATTGCCAGCATAGACCAACTTTCTTATTTTCATATTTGCTTTGTCATGATCTGGGATCGTCATAAACTCTGAATCCCTTCTTCATTCATCAATGTTTTAGTATGGTATTTGTCGTGCCCTAGAACACGTTTAGAAAGAGTAGCTAACGCTCTGGGTGGGATGACCCTAGAACAGCCATCCCATCATATCTTCCTCCTCTCCAGATATAGCATCGCCAAAAAACCGAGCATACCCTCCTTCATTAAGATCAGTAACAAAGTGTTTCATTGGATGGAAAAGGCCTGAGCTTCATATTTCCTGCCTCATGCCGGTACCGCCATTTTCCTAATATTTTATATTTAATCCTAAAACCAATCTGTAAGTCGTAATGTTGTGTGTTAAACCAACATATTATTTTACTTATTAAGTTTGGTATTTAGAATGTCACAAGCTAAGCTTGCATTAAGCTCGTTCCCTGGCCCAAGCGATTCCCAAATGCGTATATAAATTCAATCTTTATTTAAAATTATAACCTCCATGTTTTATTATTATAAAATTTGTCAATTTATTAGCATATTCAAATCATTTAAGCAAACAATATTGCAATCTTTCCATAATAAATGTAAACGCCAAAAACCATGTTTATGTGGCATTATTATTATATCAATATCTGTATACATGTATGATCAGAATCACCTTGGTCATATCTTGAATTGGATTATTATTAATTGAGTTACATCTCAGACAGCAATACATCTGAATATTTTAAATGTATATTTATTTAGGTCATTCGATTAATTGCATTGCAATTCTAAATAGAGTTTCTATTCTTAAATCTACTTTGTAAAAGCTTATTTGATCATTGGCATATAACTAAACCGCGCATACCCACACATATTTACTTTATAATTGTGATTTTATCATTGTGAATTCTCATACTGATAACCAATGTTATTCTAATTATTTATTCAAATTGTTTAGCATGAAATAAGTAATAACCACATCTGTATAATAATTTTGTCTTTTATAAGAATTAAACCTTCTTTATATATATATAACCCAGTTGTTCGAATCATTATTAAATATCTCTTACCGTACATTTAGAAGTTTAATATTTCATATTTGATATTTTATTACCCTGGTTAATTGAGGTCACACACATATATGTTACATACATGCTTCATATACATTAGCCCTATCATCAATAATCATAAGATATCATGCTTCTCCACTGTGTTTCCGGGACTGGAATGTTGTTCATAGTGTTATGGATCTAGGAAATGGGCAAATAGGTTGGAATTCATGATTGCTCCTGACCTGTGTATCTTGAGTATGACTGGATTTGAGGTACTTTTGCTCAGATTCTAGGTTTTATTGAATGAACATATAATTTTGACCGGTACAATATAGTTACATGTATGATATTACTAAAAGTTGAATTTATTTGAAAAGTTTAACATTTATTTTATCCACTACATTGTTGTAAAAATTAAACTCTTTTCTACTGCTAATTATTTTTGTGATTTCTTGACAAACTCATTAATTGTGAGTCTAAGTGTTTCCCCTCTGTATGTTTTGTACTTTTACAATTTTTATCTAAAAATATTTTAGCTATTGTTTTGCCAATTTATCTCTCCAAAGTTATTCTTTGAAGTTTATTTTTATATAAGTTAGGCTTTCCTATGACTGCTGCAAAATTATATCTTCAACCATTCTGGAAAAATGTAAATGTCAGTTCCACCCAGTTATTGTTTCTCTGTTCTCATATCCCTTATTAACTATGAAACTTGGAGATACTACAGCAATTGTTTTGGCTATCTCAGAGACTTATTAGTATTGTCATATTTCTTAATAAATTTCTTTTATAAGGAAGTTGATATATTTCAAACTTCTTTTTCTAAAACTCTTTTCTTATTCAAATAAATAATCATTTCATTCAATTTAATTCATAGTTTTACCAATGACAGAGCATTCCACCCCCCCACATATCAGTCTAATTCTGTCTCATTCAATTAAAATATTTCTCTGGCTTCTTCATTAAATTGTTGATCTTAAAAAACCTTGTTCAATAAGATAACACAAATTAGTTATATTTAATTATTTCTAAATTCAATCATATATCTTTTAAAAACAATAAATAAATAACACTTCATTATTTCTAATTCTTCAAAAATTATCCAAGCTATCTACAATGGGTTCTATTTTTTCTATAGAGAAAAAAATTACCTTTCACCCCTGACATTTTACCTTACATAAAGGTCAAAATTAATCTTCTAATGAATATTGTTATCATAGTTATGATGAAGCCTAATAGAGACCATTACATAATGATTTCATTAATCAACAATTTAACTCATTCATCTATACCCTTCTGAATCTGCTTCAATCCCTTCCATTCTTAAAAATAATTGCCCTATTCAACTTCTCTCAACATTCTCATACTATCCATGTTGATATACACAGTACATTACAAATTCTATTCAACCTTTTTCTCATGTTACTTATACATGAAATTGTTTATTAAGTATTCTCTCTTTAATTTACTATTCACTATCTTCAAAACCATGTAAACAATTCTTTTCTAAATATAAATTGATAAGTAATCTATTTAGTATGCAAAAGCACATGTCAATCTCATAAATATCAGACAACTTATTAAAATATTAACTTAAAATTTTGAAAAAATGCAAATATACTTCTACTAAGAATATAATGTAATTCCCACATAATTGCTAATATTGTTGGCAGTTCATTGCCTATTTGTTCATTTGTTATACTAACTTTCATAATATTAAATATTTTAAATGTTATAGAGTGGGTCCATGATATACACTTTATTTTATTTTGTTTCAAGTTCTCCTCATGTATATTATATATATTGCTTATAAATACTTTAAATGATCAAATTTCAATGTTAAAATAATTTTTTTATTTATAGTCAGTTGTCCATTTCAATTTTGTTTTAAATTGATTATATTTAATATTGCTTATAATAGCTACTGATTTTATTGACAAGATTTTATTATAATACAATAGGGAATTCAATTGTTACTAATTTTCTTCTTTTCTGAGCCAATGTAAAATAACTTTTCTGTGTGTATTTTCCTTTTATCAGATAATATAATAAGTATTATTTCTAGGACTGCAAATGAACTATGTACATATACTATATATATAATAGTGGCTTTTTTGTATGTATAGTATACATTTATAAATTAAGATTATAATATAAACAAATTTTTTTTAAAAATAATAAATTAAGAAAGCTTATTTACATACATATTTACAAAACTATGCGAGTATTCTATCATTTACATTCATTAAAAACTAATAATAAAGCTTACTTCTTTATTTTTTTTATTATAAAATGGACAACAGAGTGTCATATTATTGACCTTCTGAAGCTGTTGATGTATCGAAAGAATCATCAGATTTGAAAGATCTTGAAATTTCTGGGTACTCATGATATTTGTAAAATGAGAAGTTGCATTTTGTTGTATATCTTAAAAAATATTATAAAGATCTGATATGTAAAGTATACAGTATAAACGTTTTTTTTTTTTTTTTTTTTTAAAAGCAAAGAAAAAATAGTGGAACACCTGATGACAATTATGATACTAAACTGTTATTTAAATTATGAAGAAAACATGATTAAATAAATGAACATTTGAGATTTGAGAAAGTGATATTAAGAAGAAAAAAAATGGATGCCACCATACTGAGATTTGTAAAATTTAATAAGTTTATAAATTTCAATATTTTTATTGAAGTTGAGTATATTGATACAGCATAGTTCACAGCTTAATGTATATATTTTCCACATAATACAGCTATAGAAACTTATGGCATGCATGTCAGAGGTGGCAAATAAGAAAATTTTGATGACATATATAAATATTATTATTAGTTTATGTTTTATTAAAATTATTTGTTAATAATTATTACAAAATTTTGTTTTGTGTGAGAGAAATTAACAAAAATTGATTTTTCTCACTGTAATGCAGTTTTATAATAGATATATATGTCTGGGCTGTCATCTCTAATCACGTGCATTTATGTATCAATATCCATATACACTATGCAATATGCTGGCACAGTGCAAATTTGCAAGTGCATTATAAATGTACTGAATGTGATTCAAAAACAGATTTCATGATGTGGATGCACTTTCCAGTAATTGTTATATTTAAACATATAAAAGAATTAAACATATAAAAGAATTTTTCTCAATATTAATTTTTTTTACAAATTTTTCACTGTTCTACTTCAAATGGCAGTGTAAGTAAAATATATATATATCGAAATCAAATAGCCAGAGTCATTGGTGGACAGTAAATAGAATAGGGAATAATTAAGAGCAATAAAGTGATTTGTTTATGTTCCAGGAAAGTATTATGCAGAATATATCAGTAAAACATCATTATAAAACAAACTATAAATCCCGTCTTGATAAAAGTAAAGACTGAAAAGAATGTATTGTTTGATCATTAAAAATAGCAATATTCATTAAATATTCCTAATTAAATATGTCAATCAAATATAAATGTGACTAGTTATATTCCCTCAAATATAATTGTCAAATCTTTTGGTAATGGTGAATATTTAAAAGAAGTACCTGGTTCTTTTTGAAGATTTTAAAAACAAGGATAAAATTATTCAAAAAAAAAAGATACTGCTTTGACTAGAAATACACAAAAGAATATTGGAAATGGCTAAAAATATGTCAATAATTCTTTTTATTTTGCTAAGATTACTGATACAACTGTATTAGCTTGCATAGCTATTTTTATTTGTTAATGTGATGGGAATAATATCAAGGAAGAATTAATCAGTTATGACCATTAATAACAACAATAAGAGAATAGATATTTGCAACACAGGTGAAAATGCATTTGCTGCAAGAATAAATAAATCTTTCCAAAATTATATCAATAACAATTGACAATGCTGGCAGTAATGATCAGACAGCAAAATGATTTTGTCAGTACATTTACCAAGCATATTGGACATGCATAATTTTCTATAGTGTAATTCACTACACCACTCCCACACAAGATTAACACCTTGGGAAGGAATATAATCATAAATATATGACCAAAAACATGTGAAAAAGATCTATGATCCCCAAGATGCACATTTCATGCTGAACCAGCACTCATCAGTTGGCCCAGATCACAATCTCTTACACATATCTTTATTGCAACCCAGACAAGGTGTTAAAAGCGGATAGAAACCAGTTCCTACCTTGCATGAGAGTAGTGAATTGAAAATTACACTACAGAAATATTATTCATTATTGCATAATCTCTAATCTAATGAATGACTAATAAAAATTATTAAAATTGGACATGCAGCTTTGGGTTTTCAATCCTTTATACATCAGTAGGTTTTATGTGCCACGGATAATTTCAAGATATAGAGATATATTTTGAAATTTGTAAACAAAATTAGTTAATTTTATATCTGCAAGCATTAAATAAATAAAAATTCCTGAAATTATTAATGAGATATTATTAAAGTACAATAATATCTGATGGTTGTCATAGAAAAATTCTTCAAACATTTGTTGAGTGTTTAAATGAAATTAAGACTTTTTAAATAATAAAAATATCACAGAACAATAATCAATTAATGAGCATTACATGGCTTTCAAAATTAATATTTTTTATTATTTGTAGATGAATTTCACATTAAACTGCAAGGCATTAATAAAATAGTCATTGCCATGTTTAATTTAATTAAAACATATGAAACTAAATTAAGCATTTTTAATCATGACATTTTCCAAATACATATAAAAATTTTCTAACTACAATTTTTTTTGCAGATATAGAATCTCATGATGAACCAAATCAAATTAATGAAAGAATTTTCTATTGTAATTTAATAAATGATCAACAAATTTTCTTCAAGATTTATACAATTCAAGCAATTTCAAAAAAAAAAAAAAAAATTATTTTATATCCAGACACAACATCAGCAGAGATAAACTCAATTTAAAATTATTGAATGGTTGAATTTGGATGATATAGAATTGTATGGAAACAGAAGTTTGTCGACTTGAGAAATAATGTGAGAATGATTGATTATTGGATTTAATAAAAAAAAAATTTTAATGCTGAAAAGGAAACCTTGGAATGCCATTCCTGAATGTTCAGTTGTTTAAAAATCATGGTGAGTGTTAAATTATCAATTTTTCTCTCTACTTTTGCATGTGAATCATTATTTTTAGAAATTAATTTTATAAAAAACTCATTCCAAAATAAAATGATTATTTGGCATGTATACTATTATTATTGATGAATCTAATTTGGGATGGATAATGTCAAAAGTAACAAAATATGATCCTGATATGAAATACTTAGCATGTAATGTACCTCAGCAAAAATCTCATTGAAAATGTAAATTTATGACAATTCATCTTTGTGAAATTCTACATTAATTTTTAAAATTATCTCACTAAAATTCTGCAATAATTAATTTTCTACTAATTTTTTTCCTTCTTAAAAACAAAAAACTGCTCAACAGACCAGTAATTGAATAAATATTTTTTATGAATTTTTGGAAAACACACTTAAAAAGTTTGTTTATTAGTATAAAAATGTTTTTTTTTTTTACTTTCATAGCTATTAACTTATTTGTTAGTTTACATAAAACATCAAAAAATTTATGAAATTTCATAGTATTATTTTAGATATAAACATATAAAGCATTACATAAAATTGCCACTTATGATTTTTTGCAAAACTTCTTAGGGTAGATGTCTATTTCGGAAAGCAGATTATTTATTACCAAGGAAAAGAAAAATTGAAAGAATGCAATAACACAGAGTTTTATTATCAATCTTTTCAAATTATTTTTTTCCAAAGACAAAAAAAAAATGCTGAAAAATTCAAATATATTAAGCTTTTTCCAACTTTCAATCATAATCCCACCTGTTACATAATATCATTATTTCCATTACCTAAATAAAGACTTTACAAGAATATTTAATTTAAAGAAATTTAATTTTTTTTTAATAAAAACTATACAATTACTTAGAAAATTAAGTTCTATTTTTGTCACATTAAATAAAATAAAATGCAATTATATTTTTTTCTTTAACACATACTAAATTGTGCCAGAAAAAATTTATTGTTAAATATAAATAATTATTAATACTTTTTCAGATTAGAGGGGTTTTTTTTTTACTACAGATACTGTTTCTGTGAGATTTTTTAACAACAGTTTGTTTGTTTGTTTTTTAAGGGTAAAAATTTACAAACAGGATTTTTTAACGAACTGCATTATTTGGTTTTATTTCCATTTTACATATCATTATATACAAAGAGAGTACATTTTTACGTACTTATGTAGTATATTTGCTGAAAGCTTGCCATCCATTTTTATTTTAAATAACCCATTTTCAGGGACTTCCAACATATGATATAAACAATGTGGCTGGTGCTAACTTATTGTATTTAATATTTACTTTATCTTTTATTAAAATGATAAAAAAAAAAAAGTCCAAAGGGTTGTAATTAAAAATTTTTTAATGTAAATGCAGTAAAGAAAATAATAAAATATGATTAACCAAACTCTAACAAACATGATTAGTCATATCATCAGACAGACATCACTTTTTGGATGGGCACTATCCGTAATTTTGAAAATATTGCATTGCATCTTGTTCTGATGATGAAAGATTTCAAATTTTAATCTTTCAAAAATAACAAAACAAAAAAGGAATGTTAAAAAAATAATGATAATTTTAGTTAACGAATGTATAAAAATCACAGTAATTTTAGCCACGTATTAACTGTTCACCATGTGTCAAGAATGTTAACGTTTAAATGTTATGTTGTGAATGGAAATTTTTTTAAAATGTATTCAAATTTTTTAAAATTAACATTCAATTTAAAATACATAGGTGTTGTATTTTAAATAATCCATTTTCAGTGAAAAGGTATTTGTTTACATTTTTTTCTTCCGAAATTATTTTATTGAATAAGGTCAAAGTATTTGTTTGCTTTTTTTTTTCTCAAAATTATTTTCTCAAACATGTAGTTTCTTAACTTTAGAAAAATATTAACAAATGTATTTTAAATTGAATGGTAATTTTAAAAAAATTTGAATACATTTAATAAATTCCATTCAACATTCAAATGTTAACACATGGTGCACTCTTAATATGTGGCTAAAATTGCTGATTTTTTTAATATTCATTAACTGAAATTATCATTATTTTTTAGCATTCCTTTTTTGCTTTATCATTTTTGAAAGTATAATTAAAATTTGGAATCTCCCATCAACAGAAAAAGATGGAGTGGAATATTTTCAAAATTATAAGATAGTGCCTGCCCAAAAAGTGATGTCTGTCCACCAACATGAATAACCACATTTATAATAATTTGCTTAATTATGTTTTATTATCTTTAGTGCATTTACATTTAAAAAAAATTTAATTATAAATAATAACCCTTTGGACTTTTGTGCTTTTTTATCATTTTAATAAATAAAAAAAAATAACTTAGAATCAGCCCTATTCTTTATACCAGGTATTGGAAACCCTGAAAATGGATTATTTAAAATAAAAACAGATGGCACAACTTCTGGCAGGCATACTATGTAAGTATCAATTTTTATTTAGAAAATACATCCGGGTCTCATTTTATGCGGATTATTTTAATGCGATTTTGAAGTTATGCGATTCATGTTTCTTCTTAATATCTTTCATATTTCATTATATTTCTTAGATATCAAGAAATTTAAATTATTAATAACTTATTTTCACTTGAAATACTTTTTTTTTTCCAAAAATATGATATATTAGCAGCTAACGTGAATATGGTCTGAAGCTGTATTCAGAATTTTAGCTTCTATGTAAATAGCCTATTTATACTAATGAGTAAATAATAATAATAGATTTATACTTACATATAAAAATATCGCAATAATATCGCAATAAATATTCAAAAAAATTAAACTTTTAAAACGTATATTTTGTTATATATAACAGAAATAAATAATCTTTTAGATTTTTAAAATAAAAATCGAAGATTTTATAAACTGAAAATAATCTTTCTAATGATAATGTATAATCTTTTTGTTTTGATTTCGATCTCATTTTTTTAATATAGAAACAGAAAACCATTAACACAGCATAAGACTGAAAGTGGCGCTAGTTGTACATCACATCATGAATAAAAATAAAGTGGCTAACAGGTTTCTTTGGGCACAATTGCTGAGAGATTCTTGACTTTGTTTAAGAAGAAGCTACAATACATCAAATCACATCGAATCTGATTTCTTTCCAGTTTACAAACGAATGCTAGCGGCAATGATTAAAATATATATGAAAAATGAAATACTGTAGTAATAAAAAAAGTTTGTCTTGTATTAATTTTTTTTCTAATATTTGAAATTTTTTATTAGTCATACTTTATTTGCTTATTTTTTTAATGCGAATTTTAAAGTAATTTTTCTTTGTTGCTTCGCTTTTATGCGAATTCTGAAAATTACAGACCCTTTCTCCCATTTTTCAAGGTAAGTTAAGTCTATTTTTGTGCGATTTTTTTTTAATGCGGGTTTTCTGTGGAACCTACCTACCACATAAAATGAGACCCAGGTGTATATATTTTTGAAGGAAGCAGATTGTTGAATTTGACTTCCTTTTTCCTATGTCTTAATTGCTAAAAATATGGAAAAAAACCTAAATGACTAAATTCAAAACTCTTTTTAATTTTAAATAGAAAATTCATAATTCAGTGGAGCTGTGAATTATGCTGTATCTAACAACATACTTCAATTATATTGTATCCAAAAAAATATATGAACAAATAAACAAAAATACAACTAATCAAAAAAAAAACATTAAAATTTGGAAATTTTATATTTGAGCAGCCATTTTTCCTTTTCAGAATGTCATATGCAATCACTTTTAAAATAAAGTCAAATTTATAAATAAAGTTTACAATATGCCAGAACCCATTTTTCCACTGCTAAGCACTATACACAATTATGGTTATTAATAAAATTTGTTTAGTATATGTTGAAAGCACATACATTTTATTCTTCTTTTACTTATCCAAATTTGATGTGCAGTATTTTGTGTAATAAAATATTTTCTGAGCATAATGCTAAAAGTTTCACAAAATTTTAGAGCATATTTGATACTCAAAAACATTAAACGAATTAGAGAAATCCTAATTTCTTAACAACAAAACCACTAGTGCTTCTGTAAAAGAAAAACTTATTGAAAAAAAATATATATCACCCAGAATATTTTAATATTGATAAAGTCAGGCATTTCATTATTTACTTTATTAATGACTTTCATTTAAATTATAATATCTTTGTATAAAACTATCATAATATATTTTTGTAATTTTATCATCTAAATTTAAAAATTTATATTTATAATTTAAATGATTAGAAGTTATTAAAGACTAACAAAATGATATCTCTAGCTATTTGAAAATATATAATATTAAAAGAGTAATTATAATCATAATAAAAATAATAAATATAACTAATAAACTATTATAAATAGTCTCAATCTGCAGAAGTACTTTCAGTTAATTTCTTAAATCTGCCTCTATATAAAATAATGTTAAACTGAAAATAAACATTAAAAAAAATGTGCAAATAAAATTCAATGAAAGTTTGTATTGAAACAAAAAAAACCAAAATACCTTTGTTTGGGTGTGCATACAATGATAAAAAACAGAAGCCATTCTCAAATTATAAAAGTGAAAATCCTGAAAACATTTCCAAATCTTATTATCAATTATTTGAAACCTTAACAATTTAGTTTTTAAATTTGAAGATAAGTTGATAGCAAAATTATGGAAGAGAAAAGAGATTTTTTTTAGTCAAAACTGGTAGGATAAAGGGGGTGTGTGTAAATATTAATTCTTTGGGCAATTTTTAATGAAATTTTTAATTGTGTTTATTTAACCCATGTCTTTGCTTTTAAATAAATATATATCAGCCTTTTATCAGTTTTATATAAAAAATTTACCAAGATAATTACAACTCGTCTACAGAGAACTTTGGATTTCCACCAACCAAGAGAACAAGCTGGATTTAAAAGTGGTTTTAGTACAATAGATCATATCCAGGTATTGAGAGAAGTCATAGAAAGGACAAACGAATATGAGTTGTCATTATGTTTTGGATTTGTAGATTATGAAAAGGCATTCGATTCTATACACATTTCTTCAGTGATTAAAGCATTGGATTTCCACCAACCAAGAGAACAAGCTGGATTTAAAAGTGGTTTTAGTACAATAGATCATATCCAGGTATTGAGAGAAGTCATAGAAAGGACAAACGAATATGAGTTGTCATTATGTTTTGGATTTGTAGATTATGAAAAGGCATTCGATTCTATACACATTTCTTCAATGATTAAAGCATTGGATCATCAAGGTATAGACCCAGGATATTGTCATATTTTAAAAAATATTTATAAAAATGCAACAGCAACAATTAGATTACATAATGATACTGGAAAAATCAACATTGAGAAAGGTGTAAGACAAGGTGACTCCATATCTCCAAAACTCTTTACAGCAGTGCTGCAAGAAGTATTTTGTGGATTAAAATGGGAAACTAAAGGAGTGAAAGTAAATGGAGAGTATTTAAGTCATTTAGATTTCGCAGATGATGTAGTTGTTTTTTCAAATAATGCTTCAGAGCTGCAAGAAATGTTGCAGGAGTTAGCAGATGAAAGTAGAAAAGTAGGACTAAAGATAAATGTTAAAAAGACTAAAGTAATGTTTAATCGATTTGCTCAAAATATGAAAATAAAGATTGATTATGAAGAATTAGAAGAAGTTAACAATTACAAATACCTTGGTCAGATTATTAATACAGATGGAAACATAATGGAGGAAATTAATCATAGAATTAAACTTGGTTGGAGTGCTTTTGGTAGAAATAACTTGATACTAAAAGGAAATATGCCTATGTGTTTGAAAAGGATGGTTTTTAACAAATGTGTTTTACCAGTTCTTACTTATGGATCTGAGACTTGGACACTTAATAGAAGAGCAATACAGAGACTTCAGACCACTCAAAGGAGTATGGAGAGATGTATGTTGGGAGTAACAAGAAGAGATCGAAAACGCAATGTATGGGTAAGACAACAAACAGGTGTTACTGACCTTATTAAAAAAATTAAAAGATTGAAATGGAATTGGGTTGGACATATTGCTAGAAGAGATGATAATAGATGGACAATTGAAATTTTAAACTGGATTCCAAGAGATTGTAAAAGACCCAGAAAGAGACCACATGTGAGATGGATGGATGAAATAAGGAAATGTGCAGGGGTGTTGTGGAGAAGAGAAGCTAAAGATCGGAGAAGATGGATTAAACTTGGAGAGACCTTCATCCTGCAGTGGATTGATAATGGTTGATGATGATGATGATATACAATATAATATTGATAACCTCGGTAGCCAATTAGCCATCAAAAAAATAATCAGCAAATAAATATTCAACTATTCTTAGCTCAAAAGTAAAATAATAATGAAAAATAACTAAAACACTCATCATCTGGCTATTGATAAATCTAGATAATAATGCCTTCTCATTCATTTTTCTGCAGTGAGCTATTAAAAGACTATTTAAATTTTAACATTGTTTAAACATATATCATATCAATATACTCTAATGAAAACTTATACACATGCCATTCATCATAAATTCATTTATTTTGTTATTTTTCCATATGCAATCATGATGATTGAGAACTTAAAAAAAAAAGCATTTCAAATATTCTAAATAAAATTTATAAAAAAAAACTTTTTTTTTAATTTAAAGCTAAAAACTTCTTAAATAATTTAGGGATAATCTTATAGCTCAAGGGATAAAACGATTAGATTATAATAATCATATTGCTGATACCAAGGGAGGGGTAAGGGAGAGATACAAAATTAAAGAGAAAAGGCTAACATAATAAAGACTATAAAAATAAACCACACCCAATCAAATTATTTGCTTATTATATGTGTGTGTTTTTGAAATAATTTTAATAATTAATTAAAACAATACTGTATATTAAAATAACACGGAGAAAATGGATATAGGGGAGAGTTTATCATAACTAAATGAAATGAGATACCGTTGTCTTCTCTCTATTTGAAAAAATATCTGCCCAATATATTATATTATGAAAAATAAAGTTTAGATAATAAACATGGTTAAAAACAAATGACAGTCTCCTTAAAGCAAAATTTGAATGACAACTTAATAATTATTATAAATGAGTATGAAAGATAGAAATTTATAAAATCTGTTTTAAAAAATAAATTCACTTCATTAACCTAAAAAGATAGCAAAAATAAAATAAAAAGTTCTCTTTTTTTTTTTTAAAAAAAACTACTTAATTTAGATTATAATAAACCTTTAGTCTATAGTTATATGTGGATTATTTTCATCATCTAATTGAAATTGTTAAATACTTTTTAAAAAAATTCAAATATTTATATTTTTCTAAATACATCCAATGGTTAATAATAACATACAAATTAGTATGGAATATAATATATCCAATGGCATAATTTTCTTCAAATACTATTGAATACTTAGTAATATCTATCTTTTTTTAATATATGAAACTAACTAGAACCAATTATAACATTAATACAATATGTACAGAAAAAAAAAAACCCTTTAATCTATATTAAACCACCTAATGGAAGGAAATATGAAACAAGTTATATTAATACTATAAAAATAATTGTAAGAATACATACAAAACATTAATTAATTTAATTCTATTTAGAAGGAAATCCTTCATCACATGTGCTGTATTATAAATCAGCTATGTTAAATACGAGATACTCTCATTCCAGCCACAAAATAAAGACAGAAAATAAGAATGGCTGTCTTATTTTCAAATCTAAATGCACTTATACAGGCCAATCGTAAGGGTCTCAGAATAAAAAGGTGAATATATATTAAATCATTAATTTTACATTCGTTTATTTTAATAATCTTATTAACACTTATGAAATATTAAAATTTCTTTTATGCTAATTTAACTAATAATTGGTTAATTAAAAATGAATGGAAAATTATGCAATATCCATTTATATAGGATTTTTTCCCTCTGTATATATTGTATTATTGCTATAATTGGTTCTAATTAATTTTATATATATATATATTGTAACCTTCACTACCCGAATAATCAAGAATAAAAGCATAAAAAGAAATGTTAAACTAAGGAGATAATTTCTTTATTGAACTAAGCTAGGATGAAAATATAAATCTAAAAAAGATTACAAGGGGATTCTGAAGATAATAACTTCTGGTCAAACTAGCTTTAAAATCCACAAACAAAATGTTATGAAATAAATTTAATATTCATCAAACCAATAAATAAATAATAATTAGATCTATGGAATGAATATGAACTTAATATGAATTAAGTAATAAGTAAATTAGGATGTGGATGACTAAATGGATGATGAAAATAAGTAATAATTAAATAATAAAATGAAATGTAAGAATGAAGAGAAAAGAAAAAAGATGTATGAGAATAATGAATGATTAAGATGATGATAGAATACGAGTTAATGAATGATTAAAATGATAATAAAATTAAGGTCAAATGAGAATGAATAAATAAAAGAATGATCAAGATGAAATTGAAGAACAATGTTGATGATAGAGATTGAGATCTTAAACTATAAACTAATATTGTATTAATTGATAATAAGATAAACTAAATAAAATAGGGATTCCAAGCTTGACAAAACCCGAATATTCACCATAAAGTCAAAACAAGCTAAACGTTTTAAGACATAAGAAGCAATTTACACCTTAAAGTGTGGTTGAATTTCATAAAACAGTGAATATAACATAACTCAAATCCAACTACAATACATCCTGTAGATATAAAATTTACCATAAATTCAAACTCTACATTGCAAATTAATAACCTATTCTTCTCAGGGTTCAAACAACTAAATATTGTTATACAAGATATACTTGGGTCAGTCAAAGGGATTTTGCCACTACCCAAATATAATGCACAAAACAACTCTTAATACAAAATCGAATTAACAAACAATATTTAGCAATTCCAAAAATTTTTTATAAACTCCATAACTATTATACACTTTAAGCTTCAAGGAGTATGAATAACTTTTTAATAACTAAATACAATAACTTCCTAATTTCCTTTTCTCAAATAATTATGAGCAATGTGATCAAGATCGGTGAATGATATACCTGCAGGTTCAAATAAACGGATTAAATCCACATTAAGTGTTTATCTTGTAATATACTATTTAAAATAATATGTGATCTAGGTTAATAATATTTTGATTATTAAGTGATGATGCCTTAGGTGTACTCTTAAACTATAGGGTTTAACAAAATTATTCTGATACACTAACATATAATTAAATATATTATATTGATCAATGATGATTTCAATATAATCAGATGATATGTCAATAGCAATAACAATAATAATGTGTATGGTGATTAGCAATAAGACTACAGACAACTAAATTTTTAACACAATAAGATTTATTTACACTATTTACAAATTTATTTCAGACACATTGCCTGAAATAAGACAGAGACATTATATAAAATTAGATATAGAAAATAATTTATATCCCATTGACTACACACATAGTATATAAGATAAACTAGTACAGTGATATTCATATTATCCCTATCATTATTGGCTATGTTTCTATTATTTTATCTTATAGAATAGGAAGGTTAAAGTCTATTTAAACTAAATTAGCACTCAAATTATAAAACAAAAGTGTATTCAAGTCTTTGGGATATGTACAAATTTTAAAATCTAAAACTCAAAAGTTATAAAGTACTGTATTACACTATAGCTATTTTATTTATCAGAATATGATAAGGACAATTATAACATGCAGCACAATTAACAATTATTATTATTTAATATGAAGAGATTTATTGTATTAATGTGGGGACAGACATCAGAGGTCAAATGCATACATGACACCAAAACCTTGCCTATGTTCACAACCTAATCATTCTAATCATTAACCTATCTTACCGATCCATCGGTGAATCACTGCTTGATGAAAATAAATCAACGTTGTATGGGTGCATCACTTGCTCTGCCATACAGAAGTTTTACAATCACTAGTAAGTTTTGGTTGGTCTGTTTATAAAATGATGGAGATACTACAACATCATAAAGACACTATTCCAATTAGGCAAACACTATAGATAAACCAGTGTCCCTGAATCTAACTTTATCCTATCCTTGCTATTTAATTTTAAAATACTAAAACTTCACCATACACGGTGGAAAACTAACTACATAACATCATGAGGGATCAGATAATAAAGAGAGGTTCTACAAAACAAAATGATAGTTGTAAAATAATATGGCCAATTCCAATACCTTTTTCCTTTTCCTAGGTACCAATGTGTAGACATTGTCTCATCACAGGGAAATAGAATATAGACCATGGATATAATCCTCTCTTGGGATTAACTATGCTAACTAAGCAATAACTATTTAACAGCCTCGACAATATAATCCTCTCATGGAATTAGCAATGGAAGAGAGTACTCCATCTGCCCATGCTCAATATCAATGATTCTATCTTTGATGCCATTATATGTGGCACATACTTATCAGTTGAAAGCTGTCATGAATCTTTATCAATACAATAGCAAGATAACGTAATTTTAACAATAAAAGTGGAAACATAAATATTCCATTTCACAATACAGAAATTAATAGTGTATTAAACAAACCAACATGTAAGTCAAACGACCATTAATTATTTTTAAAAGAATAATAATACTTTTGTTATAACAAGCAATACACATGTAGACATTGAAGATTAGCCTACATTTTATATTTAAAGTGGACATGCTAATTCATAGGCAAAATTTAAGAAATGCAAAATGCTTATATCAAATATTTCATATAATAAAGCAATTGTACCATTATACTATATCTTTGACAAATTTTGTCTGTTTATTTACCCTTCAATAAAATATTAAAATCTATTTTAAAAGAGTCTAGATAAATGATATTTAATATTATATTTTCCCTCAACTGGGAAAATAACAAAATATATATCTTTATACATTTATTTGTCCTGAACTAAATATATTTTCATACCACAATAATAAAAAAATCCCTGAATAACACATTACAAATAGGATATTACAATACTAAACATCAAGTAATAAATAATAAAAAAACGAACATTTTCTCCCATTATTTTTTGTCCTCCTTAGTTCAAAGTTTGCTCCAACATTATGAGCTGAATGATAAGGAAGCTGATATCATGAGCAAAACATTTATAAAGTAACACATATATATATTTTTATGATGATTATATTTGATCCTGGCATAGTGGAACAAAATTCAAACACTTCCAAAACTGTGTAGCACAACTAAAAATATAATGTTTATTCACACTTTGTGTAGATAATTTTCCTTAAAATGAAGTTATAAGTTTATTACGATTAACAAGATAAATTTTTTAAAATCATTTATTGTTTTTTTTTTCCATCCTCGGTAATATCTGAAATAATTTTTAAATGATCTTGGCATTTTTAAAACATTTAAAACTATTGTTAATTCCCACATTATACAATAAAGATTAAGAAGTAAATATTTATTTATTTATTTCTATCAGCAAATTAATGTTTTTTTTTTTAATAATACTAGGAAAAATTTATTCAATTGTTAGCAATTATAAATACGATATCTTTTGGGCATTTATAACACTGTAACTTTTCCATTTTCAATAACTAAGCTTTAGTGCTAAAACAAAATTAGCAGACTATTTTTCTTCTTTAATGGGAATAGGAAATAAGTTCACGCATTTTTTTTTTTTAAACTGATTAAACTTTATACTACTTAAAATGACTTTTCAGTTTGTTTGCTTTATCTTTTAACACTTTTCTTCAAAATTATTTCTAATTATATTTTATTTAGATTATAATTTATAAGCAAACGTATTTTTCTTTTTTATTGTAAAGAGCTCGAAAGAAAAAACATTTTCTTCTTTTTCCTTTCCTTGCTGCTTTAAATAACTTATACATCATTTTTAAATATGAAAACTGGCTAACATAAATAAAATAAATGCTTACACTTTCTAGATTAGTTTTTAGTTTGATGTTGTATTTGTTCAGACAAATAATTCTCAATATGGCTCTCATTTTCTTTTCTCCAGTATGAATCTCAGACACTATAAATCGATGGAAAATAGTGAAGAATGAATACAAGGTGTAAAATTTCTTATTCCATATTTTTAAACAGACAATATCTTATAATCTTGTTCAATTAAATTTCAATTTTACCGATTTTTCAGCTCTTTCTTCTTTATTTTTATAGATGTAGATATTGAAGTCCCTTTTATTCTGATTTTTCTTTCTTGATAGCCCCCCCCCCCTAAAAACTCTTAAATTATTTATACCTTGTATTACATTGGATTGTGGTAACAAATGGACCAATAACAGAACACTGTGAATACTAATTAATAGCTCTCCCTCTAGTGATAATTAATTAGATTGTTTCATATCAATTTAAATTACAATACAATATACCTGAAGATTGTTTACAAAATTTAGAAGAATTATAAATTGATTTTTTTTTCTTTTAATTATTGTTTAATAATAACAATAAAGTCTAAATATTTTTATACTTCCAAATTGGTTTAGTACTATTAAATGACCATTTTAAATCTGATTGCAACTAGACCCAATGATAAAATGTATATGAACTTCATATCCACTCTATCAGATTTTCTAGTGTATCTCAAACAGTCTAGGTCAGTGGTCTTCAACCTTTTCACACCTGCGGATCGGTAAAAATAAGGATAAGTTTCCGCGGACCAGCAAAAATAAGAATAAGATTTTGCAGACCGGCAGAAGTCTATAGATAAATTTTCTTAAAGATAAGCATAATTGTTATAACTGATCAAAACAACAATGTTAAATATATAAGATAAAGTTTTATATATATATGGAGTTTATATAATAAAAAACTTTTTTTTAATTTTTTTAGAAAACTAATAAAAAATTTAATTCTCCCCCTCCCCCCATAGACATCTGTGATAACTAGAAAAACAAATTAATTTATGAATGATTGATTAGATTTTGTTTTCGTTCTGTTTTCTTTTTTTTTTAATTGGGTAAACATGAGATGAAAAAATAAATAAAAATTGCTATATTAATTAAAAGTTTAAACTCTTTATTATTTATTATTACAAACTTTTTACTGCCCGTCTAGCATGCGGACCTGCAGAAAAGTTCCGCGGCCCGGCACCAGGCCGCGGACCAAGGGTTGAAGAACACTATCACTCTCAGGATATTTATTGATGAGCTTTTACTTAATTCGAAAATTATAATCCAACAAGCATTTCAACCTACTACTAATTTTATACACTGATTTTCAATATATTATAATTATTATTAATTAAAATTTAAAATGTTTCATACTGGATCACTTGAATAAAGCTTAATGTAATTGAGCCAAACCATATGGTTACAATATAAAATAAATGTTGCTATATATGCTATGTAAATAAAAGCTTTAAAATAATTTCCATTATACACTGATATGGGCAAAAAAAATTGCTGAAGAGCTTTTTTGTATTATTCTTATTATATATACAATTATTGCTGTTATATAATGATTTTATATTATATGGTATGATTCGCTTAAATATAAGAAAAAACAGCATAATGGATTAAATTTCAAATTTTGATGATACATATAGAAAATGGCAAGAACAAAACAAATCTACATAGGCATATCAAACTTCATACAGCACAAATAACTTAGAAGCTATGTCAGCTAAAAATCTGAATTCCAAATATTTTAACCAATAATGGATTTTTTTTTCTGCAAAAAGTATTCAATTTTATTACATGATCTAATATATCATTATTAGATATAATGACAGCGACAGCAATTGAGGAAGCCACTCAAAAATTGCCTCTAAAAGAAATTTTAAAACTAAACTGCATAATAAAATTAAAAAAAACGAGAAATCCCCAAAACACAAATCAAACGAGAGAGAAGCCATTAAATTTCAAATTAGTCATATCTACAGTCACTCTCCTTGCTGACACAGCAATGCTACAGTTATAATCAACACTACTGATTATGACAACAAAATTTAAAAACCTTACAGCAGATCAAATATAATATTGAAAATAGTGGCCAACTCAGGCCATGTCAGACATTACAAGCTTCTTAAAATTACACTCATAAAATTAAAATGAGGAAATAATAGGGTTTAGTTTTCTCAATTTTTTATAATATCAAACAGCCACTTATTTTAAAATTTTATATTTTTTAAGTGATATAATAATTCCAAGCATTTTTAAAAATAATGTGAATATTTATAATTTGTTAAGAGTCATGTAAAAGAGAGAGAAAAAGTATAAAAATACTAAAACAAATAATGTTTTTTTTAATTCTCTCCAGTAAATTTTGTTTACTAATTCTAAGTTTTAATTTTATAAAAAAGTATTAAGAGAAATATTTTTTTTCTCTCTTCAGTAATTTATTGAATAACTACACTTTTTTAAATAATAATAATAAGAGATAAATAAATAACATGTTCAATACTGTTTCTAAGATTTTTAAAAGAGTAAAAAAAAGGTTTTAATATTTTGATAAGAAATTTTGTTTTAATTATTTAAAGTTATTTTTTTTCTTTTTATCTCTCTCCAAAATTGTTTTAATTAATTAAAGTTTTTTTTCTTTTCTCTTTATCTCTCTCCAAAACAAAAGTTAATATTGTTCAAATCAAAGGGTAATTAAAAGATTATCTTGTTTTTGGCATTAGAACTACAGTGAAATTCTTTTCGTATGATTGAACTTTTTTTAATTAATAAAAAAAAGGAGGAAAATAATCAAATAAATTTAAAAATAAAATCAGTTGATCAGGGTTTAATGTGGTCATGGTGATTGAATATAGGATTGTTCCAAAAAATACAGGGCAGACCTATGTCTTGTGAGAAACAATCATTCTTGATTATTGTTGAAAAATTCAGGAGCAGCAGTTCAGCTGGAAAGAGAACAGTGAGAAAGTTTTGTAGTCTCAAGTAAGACTTATATCACTACTTATTTTAAAAAATGATTTTTAAAATGGATTTAAGGAAATCATGTGGTAACATCAAACCTCACTAAATATCCTGTTCACTAAAAGCAAATAAAAAAGATCCCTTAAGTAATCTGCAACAAGTTTTGTTTCCATCCAAATGTATCATTATGTGTGGTAGGCCAGCATGATAAATTCAGCTGTGTGAAATCTGAAAATATGCTATTGTAAAAATGAATACATTTAACTGTGTGCATTACCCTGGAAATATGTGTTAATGGAGAAGTTTACAAGAAAAAAAATCAATATGGAAGAAAACTGAAAATTACAACTATCAAAGGATTCCAGTAAAATAATCTTTGATAAAAAGATATTATAATATGCACAGATACATTTACATTTATAAATAATTTTTAAATTAGAGTTAATAATGAATAATTTTATTATTTTTTACTGAAACATGTTTTTTTCGTTATCTTATTTTCCCTTCAAAATGTAATTATATAGGGCATTTTCATTTTCATAAGAAAAGTGAAAGATTTTACTAATTTAATTTTTTTTCTTTGAAATGTTTTATAACTTTAGTTATTGAAAAGAAACTAATTCAGTTTTTAAAGTAAAGACTAATTATTTTAATGAGTAACAGTGATTGCAATAGGAAATTATATTTTTTGAATGAGATTTGAAATTATTGTATCCTTTTTCAATCTTTTTAAATAATTTATTAGTTGATTTATTAAATAACTTAAAAAAATAATGGTGTTAATGTCTTTATTCTTCCAGATATGTTTTGTGTGTGACTGAATTTCATTACTGCAATGTCTTAGGGATTTGTAAATTAGCTGAATAAAACTTCAAATTAAAGTTTAGTAAGCTTATATATATGTATACTTTCTCTTGTTTACAGTCCCAGTCCTTGTAGTCCTGTGAACTTGAGTTAGGTCTAGAGCAATAATGGTGAATTTATTTATGTGGGGGTTTATGATTGATGTTTAGACATCCAGATAATTCTCTAGATGGTGAAATGATCAAGATCATCTTTAAAGTCCATTCACTGCATTTTATATATTTTAAATTAGAAATTATAGTGGGCCTGCACCTCATGGTATCATGTGGTCATAGAATTGATAATAAAAAGCATGTACTATGATCCTAGCATCACGCTCAATGGAAGATCCACATCATCATTCAATCCCAGCCAATCAATTCCGCAAGGTTCTCCACTAAGCACACTGCTATTTACCCTTTATTTAAACCCACTACTACAGCAAATCAATAAAAAAAATCCAAGGAATTCAAGTGCCAAACACAAATACATACATTCCCTGCATAGCTTATATGGATGATGTCATAGTATTTCTAAACTCAAAGAAGCAAATACATATACTATAGGAAATAATAGAAGACTACACAAAAAAGTTCAAATTAAAAATTAACATCAATAAGTCAGCAGCATGGTCAATATACACAGGCAAAACAGACACTTAAGTTTATCAAGGTAAGCCCAGTAATTTCCTGGGTTTTCCTTTCCACTTGGGAATGAGTCAGATGAGAAGGAATATACAAAATAAGCTCAAAATCGAAGCAGAAAGAATCATAGCATCACTCTCCAGATCATATCTCTCACTCTATGCAAAAGTATCACTGTTTAATCAACTTATAATGACCAAAATAACATACTACCTGCCAATAATTATTTTTACAAACAATTTACAAAGTCAATTAACTCACTCTGTAATAAACTATTATGGAACAGAAAAATAGCAATTTCAATAAAACAACTAAACCAACCAACAAGATGGAATGGCCTTGGACTGCATGCAATACAAACTTTCTACACACAAAAAAACAGTAAATCTATTGATTGCCATATTTAGATGTTTCCCAAACATAGAACCAAAACTGGAAATCACAGCAACGGACCGACCCCCTCCCACAGATAATTATATAAATACACTATTGATAAGTACTAAAAACATTAAAGATAAAATAGCACTGAAGAACCCAATTAAATATACTTATTGGCAAATTCATGATTTTCTATATCAGAACCAAGAAAACAATAATATGCTAACAGTACTGGGAATAAATAATAGACAATTACTCAAAAAGTACAAAACGTGGTATTTAGAACCTAAATTATTTGACTTTATCCTCAAATTGAATTTAAATGCACTACCTACAGTACATTCCATTCAGTTCAGGAGATTTTACTTAAATGTTGATCCAATGTGTGCTTTGTGTCACCGGGAAGAAACACAAGAACATTTGATACATCACTGTAGAGGTTTAGAGAAAGTCAGACAACTGATGTGGAATATTTATAGGAAAAGTGAAAACACAATAGAAAAAATGCTAAAAGTTTTCAATGAAAACAAAATACCAATAATACGTACAGCAACTTTCAGTATATATGCCTTATGGTATACCACATGTGTTTTCACTTTAGGAAACAATCCAAGAAAACACCCTAACACAGATCACAACAAACTAGAAAAACTTAAGGAAAGAGACAATCTTATTGCACCACCAAACATTTTTGCTGCCACTTGGTCTCATTTTAAAATAAAAGCAGCATTATAATGGATAGACCAAACACAACCTCAGGAAAACGGAAAACCGAAATGAACCCATAATAAGAACTGAAATATCTAAAAGTGTGGGAATTATAAAAGACTCTAATGGTTAAGGAAAAGAAAAGTATTTTTTCTGTGTTTCAAGATGTATCCTAGTATATTATGTTTGATACAATGTATTACCTGATATAATGTAATTATTTTTTGCCTAATAAAGTTCGCTTTGAAACATAAATACAGTAGTATTTAATTATAAAATAAAAAAATAAAAAATTTTTTTTTTTTTTATTTTTTTGCTGGGTGAGAAAAAAAAATTTTGGTAACTTTTTAATAAAAAATAATGAGGATGAAGAATTAGAATGTAGTTACCGTATAAAAAATAATTATAATAGAAAGAAAGAATTGAAAACATAATTTTTTAAAATAGAATTTTGGATTTAAAGAGAATAAAGAGTATCATATATTGTACAACAAAGAACAAATTAGAGACAAGATTGAACAGCATTTGAGAGATAGGAATTCTAATAAATATACATAGTAAAAATTGACATATAGATTTTAAGATAAAATTTGGAGGGGTTAGATTGTATAAAGAAAGAATGTAAAAGAGAGTTTATATATAAAAAGATAAAACCTATTTTAAATAAATTGAAAGAAAATAAAGAAAAAAAAAAAAAAAAAAAAAAAAAAAAAAAAAAAAAAAAAAAAAAGAAAGAGGGGGGGGGGGGGGGTTTTTTTGGGAAAAAGATATTTTAAAAAAAATTTTTTTAAAAAAAAGGGTTAAAGAAGGGGTTAATTATGTACATCCAGATGATTGTGTTATATTTTATCCTACATTTGTTAGTGACTAAATAATTAGTTATTTGTAACTTACAATTATTGTTATAACTACTTATATTGTTATTCCGGTGCTAATTCTCATGCTCCTTTTACATTTGTTCCCTTATATATTTGATAATAACTATTGAGTGGGGATAATGATCTTTGCCCATTTCAATACTTCCTCATATTTACCCTACATCTACACCATTACAATAATGATGTTTTATGTTATATTATATTGCATAATGAATTGAAATATATAAAAAACAGCATAAGGGATTAAATTTCCATTTTTGATATATATATATGTGTAGAAAAAATAGCAAAAAACCCATAAATCTACATAGGCATATCAAATTTCACAGTGCATAAAATAGCCTAGAAGCTATGTCAGCTAAAAATATGAATTCCAAATGTCTAACTGATGTTGAAATCTTTTTTGGAAAAAGGATTCAACTTTATCACATGATCTAATATTCCATTATTAGATATAATGGAAACAGTTAAGGAAGCCCCTCAAAAATTGCCCAAATTAAATATCTACATTGACACAGACATCATTAAATCTCAAATTAGACAAAACTACAATCACTCCCCATTGCTGACACAGTAAAATAAAAACTCCTTATAGCATATCAAATATAAAACGATGGCAAAAATCCTGTATCTATACAGAAATAAAGCTACAAGCATCTCAGTTATTTCACTGATTTTTATATACACCTGGGTCTCGTTTTACGCGATAGATAGGTTCCTCAGAAAACATGCGCAAACGAAATCATGCAAAAATAGATGTAACTTACATTGAAAAAGGAGGGATGCGGTCTCTGACTTTACAAAATTCGTGTAAAAGCAAAGCACCAACATAAAATTAATTTAAAATTCGCGCAAAAAAAAAATAAGGAAATAAAATATGACTAATAAAAAATTTCAAATTTGAAAAAAATTGATACAAGACAAACTTTTTTTTAACTATAATATTTAATTTTATTCAAAATAATATATTTTTATGCATAATTTACAGTATAGTAATTTACATTTTTTTATACATGTTTTAATTATTATCGCTATTTGCCCAAAAACACGTTCGTTTGCAAAACTAGTAAAAAATCAGATTCTCGTGTGATGTGATGTATTTGGCTTCTCCTTAAATGAAGTCAAGAATATCTCAGCAAATTATTCTCACAAGAGGAAATACAACTAGCGTCAAGTTCACTCTCATGTTGTGTTAATGGTTTACTGTTGACAATGACGATGATTTTAATAATTGTTTATGAACTTAGACTTACGATAATAAAAAGACATTTATTCACCACTGCTGGGAAATATTTACTTAAAAGTAACAACTAAAAATTAAATTCTTATTTTTGTCTTTAATTTTCAATTCTGTTTAAAAATCAAATTTCGTTTTACGTCACATTAATTTCAAGTCGCCCGTAAGTAATTTTTAAATTGTTAATTACAATTAAAAATCAGATTTTAATTTTTAATCGTGCCCACTGCTATTACTGACCTTTTAAAAATAAACTTGTGGACACTAAATGATTAATAATTGATTACGTTCTTTTTTAAAAAGCAAAAACAGAATGTGATTTAAAATGCAAAATTAACACGCACAATGTTTGAACAAATTTACATTATAATTTTGTAAAATTTAATGTGTGTATACATAAAATGTGGAAATCATGATTTTAATTTCATTATTGCATAAAATCTTACTATTATAAAGCACTGAAAATATTGAAATTACTAAGATGAAAGTAGAATTTCAATAATGTGCTATTACTTTCAATATAATGTAAGTGCTCGAAATTTATTATTTAAAATAATAGTGCATTATTGGAGGTCGACTTCCGGTGAAACACAAATCGCGTAACTTCAAAATCGTGTTAAATAAGTCCATGTAAAAAGAGACCCAGGTGTAATTAAATTAAAAATTTTCAACAAAATTTCTACATTCCTATGCTTTACTTAAACCTTAAAAAAAATCATGTTCAATTAAGACCTAGGGGTTAAGTTTAGAAATTGATAAATTTTGGCATTTCTTCTCAAAATTGTTCATTCATTGGATATAAGAGAATTCCTTTATAAGTGATTCTAAGAACTTTATCAAATTAAATAAAAACATGAAAATATAAAGAATTGACATTTTTGTAATCTTTAAGATAACAAGTTTAATCACTATTACACTTAATGATAAAGCATTATCTATTGTAAAAAAAAAAAAATTTGTGAAGATGACAGACTACAAACCAGAACAATTCCTATTGATAGTATAATGGACTGTGAATATTTTTGCATAACAACAAACTTTCAATATAACACTGAATACTTCTAAGTTCAACATCATATATAAAGAAGAGTTTGAAATCACAATTATAAATATTACTCCATATTACTGACTAATATGCCTATAAAGAACCATTGTCTATTGTAAAAAAATGGTTACCTAGATGATAGACTACAAATCAAAACAATTTTTATTTCTCATAAGATGATTATATAATATGTTTACATTAGTACAATAGTGAAAACAATACAGTTAGCGACTATGTTGGGATAAGGATCATACCACTAGTCTTGCAGTCAATAACAACTAAATGTACAACCCAAGCATCATAAATGAAAATCTGCAATGGAAAAGTCTCATGTAGTCTTAAAAATAAATAAAGGAGTTAATTTTTTGTCTCTATCATGGATAGTCCGAAACTTTGATATGAAAAATTGATGGGGATTATCAATGGTAGGATTAAAGATAATCACACATCTAATGGACCAATATGCAAAGACAAACACACAATTGCCAATACTACTAATCAGGGTAGAGAGAGTGGGCTTCTGGCTTATATAGATGGAGGCTATAATGACTCTATAATATTGAAGTGAGGTACAATGACAGAAAACATGCAACATGGCCTCATCTCTATGACATAAAGGTCAGATCTGGTCTGTGTGAGAAACCCCTACAGGTGACCAAAAAATGGTTTGTAAGAAGAGCATTAGGTTTATCTTGATTAGAAATTCTAAATATTTAGGTTCCAGATGCCACCGCATAAATTTTTTAATAATAGTATGATTAGAGAAGGATAAAAGGATGGACAAGGAGTATCATTATTACACACAAAAGTTAATTTTTTGAGAATTTGGTTTAATAGGTGTAATGGTAAATTTTGAGATGTGTTCTAATAGGGAAGACAACTACCTCTTCTCAGAAGGAGGAGGGGTGTCTGTGAGGGAAACATCGGTGAAGCATAATCCATCAGGGAACCGAGGAAAAATTTTTAGGATGGTATTAAAGGCATGTTGGAACTGGAATGTTGGAATAAAGTGAAGTGAAAGTCTATTGAGTTTCGTATGCTTCTGAAGGTTTCTGAGGCTAATTGCTACAGTCCTGCCCTTCCAGAAAAGTTTTGAGCATAAAGTATTTATTTTCCTAATAAATTATCATGAGAAATTGATGACTGGTGTGAAATAAGAAATCCTCAAAAATTGTTCAGGTCTTAAAAAGAGAGATCTTGTGGGTAGAGAGAAGTGATTCTTTGATTATTTTTCTCATTGCTGAGGGGGAGTTAAATATTTATCGAAAAACCCAAAAATTTTTGGTGTTTGGCAGAAATAGAGATGATAGTGTTCCCAGAGGATAACTTCTGTGCTGAGGATTTGCCCATGTTGAAAGTCAACCCAGACTCAGAGGAATAGATCTGCAGAATTTCCAAAAGTTTGGGCATTAGCTTTTGGGAAGGGAGAAAAACAGCCAGGTCAGCCAAGAATAATGAGGGATTGATTTCTTGAGTGCTGGTATATACCAGGAAGATTCTGCTCAAAATTAATTAATAATGGATTAATATAAAATATAAAAAGCAGGGTGCTCAGCAGTAGCCCTGCAGAATGTAATTTGTGGGAGAGAAAGAGGAAGAAATCCTCCCATTTAGGGAGATGGAAATGTCCCTATTATTGAGGAGATAGGTTACATATTATATTGATAATGCCAGATAGGATGTCAAACTTGCCAAGTAAGTTGAGGAGACAATGGGTCTGAATCGAGTCAAAGGCTCCAGCAATGTCCAGCTGGAATACCACCAGTTTAGATTTTCTAAAGGTTCTATTGTAGTCTACAATTAAACAAACTGATGGCTTCAGCCATGGATGAACCCTTTTTGACAATCGAGAAATAAATGGGAGGACTTTATCCTGAATCTTGTCCTTTATGACTGATTCGATAATCTTGATCAACAGGGTCATAGAGATGGACCTGAGGTTCTCAAGAGGGAAAGGCACTATCCCTATGGGATACCGGCATCAATGTCAAGAGCTTTAGATGAAATGAGGTTAACATCCCATGAATGATCAGAACTTATATATCTTTCAACATGCACCATGATGAATCGAGGAATAGCTTGGAGACCTGGATGCATTTTCTCAAGCATTGAAAACAATTTGGTTCTAATGTCTTTTTCTCAGATTTGGATTTAATATTGTGGATTCATTAAAAAGTGGTTGATTTGGCTCATAAGGGCAATTTGTCAGCTTTGCCTTAAAGAAATGGGAAGATTCCATTAATCGTATTGTTCCTTGAATAGAATTTATTCTCAACTTTTATAGTATTTAATTTGTCTCTGTGGCTCAGGGTATCTAATATAGCCCCTAGACCAATTGTGAGGCTAATTGAGAAAGATCCTCGACTTCTTAGTGGATAGATAATCTGCAATGATTTGTTGGTTGTCCTTATATTGTTGTTTGAGACTCATTAATTGATTCTATTAAAGTAGGGACAGGAGGCATATGTTTCAGAGTGATATTGATGGACTCCAGGTTGGACCCTTATGTATGAAATGAAATAATGGGGTTTAGTATATTGATGAAGATAAACCATGTTTCTGTCAGAAGTAGAGCCAGGATGTCAATTTTCCTAAAATGGATGTAAGTCTCTGGTAGGATTGTCTCTGGAGCCGAGACCTTAAGAAAAATTCAAGTGGTGAAATTCAAGCCTTCATTGAACCAGGGCAACAGGTCTACTGATAAATTAATTACAAGCAAGAGGTGATCAGAAAATGGAATGAGTTGAAGGCAGGGATCAATAATAAAATGAGGTCAGGGGAATAGTAGATCAGATCAAATGAGGGATGAATATTGTTTATTATAAAAGGCATCCATAGGAAAGAAGCCCTCTGCAGACATGAGGCAGGTATTTATAAGATAAATATACTTAGAATTAAAGTGCTGGTATGAACTGTTAAAATCCCCCCAACATTATCATAGGGTAAGGGTTAGAGCTAAGTATCAAATTAATTTATTGTATCAACAAGTGAATTAGCGACTTGTCTCTCTTAAAATAAACGAAGATCACATTTAAAGGGGGAATTATTGGGAATAAGAATGGCGATCCCTGCAAAGGGGTGGGCCAAAATGGAATGATGTAGAGAATCAATTTTGCTGAATCTAATTGGAATTTCTGAATTTGAAAAGGGATGCAATTTTGTTTCAGCAAAGCATATTATATGCGGTGAATATTGAGAAATCCAATTTGAAATTGCATTGATCCTTTTAGTTAAGTTAAGGCCTTGAACATTAAAACCAGCTATCTTAAGTTTCATCAGGTCAAAGTTGGAGCCAAAAACAAACCTTCACCGAAATCAAGAAATGGAGTATGAAAGAAGTCAGGGATCTGAGGGCCAAGAAAATGGTAGCTCATTTCTTCCTGACTGGCTTAATAGGGATTTTGAATTCATAGCCATCAACCTTGAAACCACCACAGGTATGGGGTTTTCCATTGGTCTCTATATACTATTTGGGTGAGATGATTTCTTTCACATTAATGCCAAAAAAAATCCGCGCAGAGAACTTCAAGCAGTGTATCAAGATCTTGGCCTTTATTGTCTGTATCAAGATCTTGGCCTTTATTGTCTGCAGAGTTTGATTTCATTTTTTCCCTTTCTTAATTACCCTGGGAGATTTGGGATCAAATGAGCTTTTACTAGACCCATCAAACCTTTGCTTATCACCATTAATCCAAGAATCACTGATGCCTTGACTAGTCCTCTTGGATTTCCTTAGGTTATATTGGAGGAAAATTTTGGTGATTGTAGAATCCGACCTAGAAGATGTGCTACTGCTTCTTGAAGAGAGTGAGGAAGCATTGGTCACAGAAAGCTTATTATTATTAGTGGGGACCATAGGTTCAAGAGGTGCAGTGCTGATAAGATCATGTATTGTAGTATCATTCTTGGGAGAAGTAAGTCAGTGCTACCTGGGGTATTAAACAGTCTGCAATTGTGCAACCTGGTTTTTTTCAAGTTACAAATAAGACATTCTGGAAGGGCAGTCTTTACAGAGATGTGTCCACAGTTTATAGTAGAAGCACTGCAGTGGAACACCTTGAAAGGATATAATTGGTGGAGCAATATCAGCAGAATGCATAGTAGGAATGGACATCGTACTAGTCCCTTTATTAAGAGTAATGGTGAAAGTCGCTGTATCAGTCAGGACTGGTGTTTCAGTCCTTTCCAAGAGATATCAAAAATTTGAAACAGACCCAAATGGCTTGAGAACATGTTGAAGATCAACCTCTTTAAAGCTAAGAAAACAATTGCAGATTTGGCCACTAAGGATTGTTGGCCTATTTATATTCAACCACACATAATATTTTGTTACTCACAAATTTAATTGATTTCTGGAAAATTAACTTTTGTGATGAATCATGAAATTCAACAATTAGGTATTGTACCGGTCAGAATTGTATATTCGTCTAGCAAGAGCTAGCATCTAGGCAAAAGTACCTCGAGTCCAATCATGTGCAAGATACATAAGTCAGGAACAATCATGAACTCTGCTTTATTGCCTATTTTCCAGATCTATAACACTATGAATAAAATTTCTGATAATAACAAATGAAATTTTATTCATTCCTGTCCCGGAGCAACAGTGGAGAAACAAGAGATCTACAGGAAATGATAATACAACTAGGCTTCGAACTCGCCTCTAACAGAATGAAATAGCTTAAGATTATAATTAGACTTCATCAAAATTCATTAATAAATCTAGAAATTAGCTAAGGTCAATGGAAATGAGCTATATATAACACAATCTAATTAACGATGTGCATGCATAAATCAAAAGGCAAAGCAAAATTAAATACTAATTATATGGTTAATAATTTATTAATATTAATTAGAAAAATGAATAAACAAATATTTAATTTAACAAACAGTTACGAATCTATTTACATTTAACACTAATAGAATTTTTGGTTTCACTTGATTATGAGCGCTGATTTGCATATTTGAAAAATTACATAATAACAGAACATAAGTTAAAGAGTAAATAATACGCAAATCCACAATTGAATACGATGGTTCAAAAAAATGTACAGATAGTCAAAAGATTCGGCTTAATATGCTAACAGTCTACCAATTTTACCATATTATAACTTGGACGCTATGATTATTTTATGAAAAATAAATGACCTTAAAGACAGATAAATGGAATATAAGTTACATCAATTTACTATGGTTCATTTGAACCACACACGAAAGTATTTTATAATTTACATTATTCACTTAAACAGTCATTAGACCTTAAAATGTTCAGACAGAAAAGTTATTTGTATTTTATTCTATTCTTTTCTGACTGGAGAGGATTTATTTAACATTGTTTGTTAGCGCACTCAAACATTGTCTCAATAAGAGGGCAGGCAGCTTAAATAAGCTTTAAAATGACATTCCCTAACTTATAATATAAATGAAAATATGAGACAGATTTAGAAATCATGGCATTACATCTTATAAATTTAAAACGGGCATGTATGAGAATATTAAACAAGAATTGCGGTGCTGACTAAATCATAATGCTAGAAAAGGTTGAGTCCATTTTAGGACGAATGCTTCATCAATTATATAAGAATATGAAATGTGCCTGTACACATGACAGGTCAGCATTTGAAAAAGGTGATTGTGTAGGGATTCCATGGTCTGATTTTCCAGTGTTAACCCAAGCAGAGCCTAAACGACAACCTGACAGTATCCTGGAGTCGGTGCTTCCAAACCCCATTCAAGGATATGCCATAAGTAAAATATTCCCAGTCCTCTGGGTTTTAACTTTGCCAAAGCAAGAAGAGGAAATTTCGTAATGTTATCTAGGTCAAGCAATGCTAATAATAAAAAATATAAATCAGGTTTTTAATGACACTGATATGTGGATTAAGGCCCTCGAAATTTAATAAAATCTAGAGTAATGATATGACAATTTGATCCCTCTTGAAAGGTACGCAAATGACCTTTAATATTAGTTAGGATGTCAAAACATAAAAGAGGAAATATTGTTCCCTTCATTAAATAAATCTTAATATGCTAACTAATAATTAATTCCATAAAATAATTACCACGCTAGATGGCGTGATGGGCAAATGATTGACCATATAATAAAAAAACAGCAAAAGTAAGGTCATTAAGTTCATTTTAAAATATAATATGAAAATAAAATCAATAGCGTGAACATGGTAATAAAGTGATAAATTAAATGTAGCAGCGAATAATCTGCCACTAAGCAAATAGAATAACTTAAAAATATTATTCAATCGAGCAAACTTTTAACAAGGTAAGAAAGCTTACATTTACGATTTAACATCCCATAATAGAGGATATCTAATAACAAAATTTAGGATCGGTTTGCTAGATTGAACTATTAGCATATTAAATTAAATCATACAAAATTTATAATATTGAAATTAAAAGTTTGCCGCATTTAAAATATTAAAAATAGAAATTATGAAACCCATTAAAGAAATGCATTAAAAAAATAAAGTTATAGAATCGTGCATTAGATTTTTACGAAAGAAAGAGAAAGTCATTACTTTAAAAATTGTTACAATTAGTATTACAATGCCATGTTTAAAAAAAGAGAATTACATTACAAATAATTTAGATTTTGAAAGTGAAAGTTTTAAAAGAGTTCATATTAGCGGCATGATTAGGGTTTACCTTCCATTAATTGATGTTTTGATGTCCGTATGGATTGGTACGCGTAAGATTATAAAATGAGGAAACCACGGTCGGTAATGCAAAGTTTAGAAAAATAATGGCTGGCATCTTGAGATAGTTATTTCAGCCTTTAATTTAGGCAGTCCATAAGTGGAGGTGGCAAGTTAGCATAGCATTATCATCTTGAGATAGTTATTTCAGCCTTTAATTTAGGCAGTCCATAAGTGGAGGTGGCAAGTTAGCATAGCATTATGGAAATGATTTTTGGAGAAGGGGAAGCAAATTTAGTCCCTCTACTCCGGATTCATATTTCAAAATTTTGATTTACGTGGATCCATTCTGCAACACTGATTAAAATGGTGCACCAAGAGACAGCCTAAAATTTCGGCTCTATTTATATGTTAGCAAGATCTTCTCGAATATTCTCTTTCCGCTTGATGAGGCCCAGATGTCCATTAAGTGGCCTGAATGCACTTATTCTTTATTTTCAATGATATCGCAACAAGTTCTAGAGAGTATTGTTTTAATCTATTTCGAGAATGGAAATAGATTGAAAAGATATAATTTCCATTAATATTATGTTTGCTAAGGGATTTTAATTTATTAATTACCCTTTTTAAATTAAATCTAGAATATTCTTTTATTTATAAGTTTCAGAGTTATTTTAATTACTCTCTAGAACTTTCTTTGGTATTGCATCATAAAATAAAATGCGCGAACTATAAAATAAATATACAAAATATTTAATGATGATTAATAATATTTTTTTAGTAATATCGAACACACATACATGATTATTTAAAGGGAATGGAAATTTAAATATTCATGACTTAAAATTATTAAATATTCTTACAATACAACTTTTCATTTATGGAAGTACAAAAAAAAAGGGGGTTTTCACTCTCTAGCGATTCACACATATATAGCTGGCTTTAAACCCTTGATTCAATGTTTTGAATCACCAAACAGTGAAGCAAAAAATTTGTGCAACAGCTTTTACACTTCAGTATCTGCTATTGGGATGATTTAATAACTTAAAAACATGATTCCATAATTTCTTCCTTAAAAGTTCATTACAAAACTCATCAACTGGAAAATTAAATAAATCACAATTCAAGTTTGTAACAGCAAGAATTTGGGTTTTATTATTATTGTAATTAAGAAACAATCTATGGAGTTGTGAGGGAATTGTGGCATTAAACCTGTGGGTTAAATGACTTAAAGTGTGTTGATCCAAATTTAAATAAGGAAACTCAATATTGGTAGGTTCAACTTGGAAGGTTGAGGCTATTTCATCCTCAAACATGTTGAAAATATCTTTATCATTCTTAAGATCCTTCTAAGCAGAAGTCTTAGGCCTGTTGGAATTTCTTTGCAAAGCATTAGCATGTGAGATATTATTAGACTATAGTTGGATTGAGTTTGGAGGGAGGGGGCTCTGTATTCATAGGACCTACATCATTGGAAATATTATTTTTTATATTATCATTGGCTGAAAATTTTTTATTACTGTTGTTTAAAATATTATTAAATTTTTAACGTTACTCATTTCTAATGCAGAAAATTCCTCTATTACAATGATCTCTTCTATGTCTTCAATTTTCCTTCTGTCTTCATGAAAGTTCTATTGATAGTATAATTGAATTGTAAACATTCTAACAGAATATTTCCAATAAAATCCAAGATGTGGATATGGGTTCACAAGTATCACCCCTGATTAGCAGTATATATAAAGGAGAACTTGAAATCATAGCCATAAATGTTGCTCCAACTTCACAAAAACTGACTTATGTTGATGATACAATCTTTTTATGGCTATGTGATAAAGCACTATTACAAACATTCGAGATATATATTGATAATATCTCCTTCAATTACATTTATAATAAAAGAAAAAAGAAAAATTTGCATTTTTAGATGTTCTTGTAATAAGACTAACTCATAATATATTGAAAATTGCTGTTTACCAAATACCTAGTCATGACTGAAATTATACTATCATTATAGAATAGAGCAAAAGAAGTTGGTTTAGAAATTAGTGACTAGAAAAAAGAAAACATCCAAAATCGGGCAAACACTTATAAAAGTAAAAAACCAATGCTAAACACTAAAATACATTCATACATAGTCCTGGGATAACAGATAAACTAAAAAAAAAAAAAACTGAAATCAAGCTTTCCAAGGTCATATCACATTGCAAAGAATCATAACTTCTAAAAATTTAAATCTGAAATGTTGAAAAGCAATTACATCTATAAAATATCATAAAAATGTGGAAAAACATATATCATCTCAATAAAAACAAAATTTAAAACAATTAAAGAGAAAAAGACAGATATGACTAAAATAATCGAACACAAATGTATTAGTGATCATATGTTTAAATGGAAAAATATTAAGATAACAGGCAAAAAATGTATCAAAAGAAAATTTGAAAAAGCTACTCATTTGACAATCACAAATAACCCCATAAATCAATATAATGTAATAATTCATAAAATGTAAAAATCAGAAAAATCTTCAAAGGGAACACTTCCAATAACTGTTACCTTTGTCAGAATAGCTAATTTGGTTAGAGAATCACTTTAAATTCAGTATTCATGAATCTAAGGGTCGCTAGTTAAACTCCTGTGTGGTCAGTGATCTCGCCATCAACATTTAAAAAAGAGATCAGTCAAAACATTAAATGTTATACTACCTGTACTCTATTTAGTTAACAATTTCAACTAAATAATGAAAAAATATTAATATATATCTACAAATAAAAGACTTCCCACAAATTTTCAGACAACAAAGGCTATTTTATTAATAACCGTAATTATTATACACAGATATATATATTAAGAAGTAATTGACACGTCTTTTTTTGGAGAGGAAATTTTGTACAAAATATATATGCAGGATATGAGGTTTTTTTTTTTTGAAAATCAAAAATAAGGCTAAGCATATTTGTGGTAATATATGCAGAATATAATATATAATCACTTGGAAGTTATGAAGCTTTCAAATGACTATAAGTAATAAGCAAACACAACTGCAGATAATTGAAATATGTAGAATCTATAATTGTGCTAATGTACTAAATAAAAATGGCAAAACATTAAAGAAATATTTTTTTTAAAAACATACTATATAAATTAAACCACATGCCATTAATATAAAAATATTCATAGATTGGTTTAATATATAAAAATTAGTTAACAAATGTATTTATTTAGTGAATTCAATTTTTATTTTTGTGAAATAAATATTTTAAAAATAAGTTAAAATGCAAAAATTAGCTTTGATTTCTTTACATAAAAAAAATTACTTTAGTGCCAACGTTAATTGACTATTTCCTCATGAATTGCCAATTTTCTTGTGCAATCAATCTCCATATCTACTCTCTCACAATTTGTGGATTTGAGGCTATGCAATTTTAGAAAGTATAAAAAAATAAAAATGTATAAATTTTATATGAAATTTTCTTATCTCATTTATTTATCCAGTTTCATGCACTCAGTCATGGTATAGGCCAGGGTTGGCCAAACTTTAAGACCTTGGGGACTACTTTTTTTGGTGAAAGTGTACCTGAAGGCTACTTCTTTTTTTTTTCAGGGCTTCGAAGTGAAAACTGGAAAAATATTTTTGCCGAACAAAAAAAAAATGGTTCAAAGTCCTGTTTTTTTTTAGAATGTACTTATGAATTGAAGTTTCTTTTTTTGTAAGGACTTTTTAGGTACTCACAAATATTGGTGACATTTTTAGAAGATACTTATTAACTGATGATTTTTTTTTCTATAAAATACAAACTGTCAAGGATATTTTATTATGATTATTATTAAATTACCTCAGCTTTCTTTAGTATTACAATTTGTCCATGTCGCTTTATAAAATATTTATTAAATTACAATTATTGAATTACCTATAAATAATTATTTTCTAGAGCTGGGCCTAAATTTTAAAAAAATTCAAGAAAATATAGAAAAAAAAAAAATTATTGTTTTAGAATTTTATTAAAATAAATTAGATGCAAATTTTACAAACAAAAAAAATTACAAAGTAAAAATAAAATATTTTTTTATTAGGTTGATGACACTTGGCATTGAATAGTTTCAACAAGTTTGTCAAAATTTGGCTCATATGTACTTAAACTAATTCTTAAACATGATTCCAAATGTAGATCCGATAACTGTGGCTTATGTTTAGTTTTGATCGCATTCATATAGGAAATTGCTGATTCGTACAAATATGTTGAATCAAAAATGCATTGAAATAAGCAGCAATTCTCCAAATATTTGGATATTTATCCTTGCTTATTAATGTCCAGAAGCTCTCATTTGAAGCCATTGATTTTAAATGTATATCACATTAAATATTTACTTTTCTTCTTCCAGGCCCACTGAATCTGTATATATAAATTCATTTATTTTCATAGCAATATCTTCAATATTGATGTTGACATTAAATGGATAGGACAAAAATTAGCGATATCTTCAAGTTTGTCAAATTCCATGAATCTTTTTTCAAATTCCTTTATGAGGAGTATTATATTTTCAATATAATTGTTGTAAATTATATACTTTCTATCTTTAGACTCGTCAGCTATATTTTTGAAATGTTTTAATTCACAACACTTCAGTTACATTACAAACATACTAAATTTTTCCTTGAAAGATTTCAAAGTGCTTATCATAATTATTATTGTTTTATCTTTTCCTTGTAATTCTACATTTAAGTTATTTAGTTTTTCTGTAATATCACAGAAAAAGGTCAGATCAAGAAGTCATTCTTTGTCATTCAGTTCTGAATATGAATCATTTTTAGTTTCCAAAAATGATCTTATTTATGGTAGAAGTTCTCTGAATCCGATTTAAAATTTTGCTCGACTTAACCACCTTATGTCAGTATATAATAACCATTATATTCACACTCACATTCCTTTAGCAAATCCCGGAATTGATGACAAAACAAGGCTTTTTGATCTTATTTTATTATCAATTTTGAAGGCAACACTCATAACATGATTAAATTTCAATATTTTTGAACACAAGGCATGCTGATGTATAATACAATAATAATCCATAAAACTAGGTATATCATTATCGTTTCTCCTCATCTGATCAAAGTCAAAGCAGATATTGCAAAAACTGGCATATCAGATAACGCTCCTAAATAAAGATAAGTGGAGTGAAGTTTGTAGAGTACATTACCTATTTCAGTTAATAAACAATAAAGCAGTCTCTCTGATCACTGGTTTGTGTCTAATCAGCACTCTAGTCAATAAATAAAACTTTCATGACTTTTTTCTAGGCAGGCAACACAGTACTTTCTTTTTGGAATATTATGAAATTACTAAGAGCACAACTTGAGTAACCAGATACCAGAAGTTATATTTTTATCTATGAAAAATTATATGGTACACATGGACATTATGGCTATCTGCATAGATACATAATTTGAACCCAGTTCCTAATAAAACTATCTATTGCACAACCATCATTTGAAATATCTTTACTGGTTTTGAATGAACTGTAATTGATAAATTTCTTATAAGTTTTATCAACTATACTTCTCTATGTATCTGGTACACAGCTCTAAAGTTTACATCGCAATAGTCATGTTTACATATATAATTGTGGTCACACATCTTGCAATTTTTACTTTTACTATTTGGCTTTTTTTTATTGTTAAAATTTAGACAAGAAAACATATAAAAGGAATACCATAAATGATTTTTTTCCAACTATTTTTCCATAAAATAATAACTAAAAAAAAAAAAAAATACTTAGGAGTGACTGAAAATCTAGTAATAACATTCAATCATCAAAAGTCTAATTCATCAGAAAAAAGATCAGCAGTAAAGATAATCTTTATATTTACAAACAAAAATGGCTAGTTAATTCTTTTTTTTTTTTTAGACATAATTACTTTTACTTTTAAGAAATCATTAGCAAAAATTATGAGAGAATTTTAGTTTATCAGCTCCACTATGAGAAATCACAAATAATGTTTGAATATGCTGATTAACCATTATTCTCAGCTATAAATTTCTCAAACATTAAATCATTAGAATAACAAAAATGAAAAAAAATAGTTCTATTTAAAAAAATCATCATAAAATCTTTATTTTTTTATCGTAGAGAAATGAAACATACATTGTCTGAAAGAAACATGGACACTGAATCGAATGATGCAAAGTACGCATGTGTAGTGTGTATGGTTTTCACATTATAAGTTGAAGCGGAGAATTGCTAATTAGAAAATACAAGTCCATTTACTTTTATTTTTTATATTCAAATCAGCTTTGAATTTATCACTATAATTTGTCAATGTTCACAACAGCTTGGCCATACTGTAATTCAGCATAAAATGTGCATCTTTGGGATCATACATCTTCACATTACTTTGGTCATATGTTTATGATTACATCCATCCACAAGGTGTTAAAAGTGGATAGAAACCAGTACCTATCTTGTGTGAAAATCATGCAATGAAAATTGCACTAGAAATATTATTCATTATTAAAAAAATTAAAATAAAATGATTCCAATAATGGTATAATTCTGCCAAATTTAAAAAGAGTCAAAATAAAAATCCTGATTTTTTTTTTTTTTTTTTTTAAAAAGTGAAACAAACTAAGATTGAAGTTGACTGAATATTTAATCAGAACAAATCATCAGCTTAAGTATATATACTATACTTGTATTTAAATAGTAAAATATATTTGTTGTACTCTTGAAAATGTTCAAGTTACAACAACATTATAAATACTTAGTGTAAATTTAAAATGTATTAAATTTGTGAATGGAAAATATGAACAGAAAGAACGTTCTTGCAAACAGTAATGTTAAACAGTAACTTGAAGCACAAGTTAAAACATGTTGAGCTTATGTAATGTAATAATCAGATTTGTACCTTCACTTAACAAAACCTACAGTCCAGGCAAAATATCTTAAAGATGATCAGAAAGGGATGGTGAGATCCCAGGTCCACCTAAGCTTCAATTTATTTATTAGTACTCTATGATTTAATACCCTATGAAGTAAAGTTCTGAGGCTATACACAGGTTTTAATTTAATCTGCAAGCTGGCTCCGAACAGAGAGAGACATGAGACTCAAAATTTAAACACACAATGACTAACTAGAGGGTTAAATGAACTGATAACACACTAACTTAAAAGTAAGATTAACACTTAACACTATAATTGAACTATAATGCATATAAAAATATTAAAAATAATAAATAGATTGAAATTGGAATTGAAATTGAGCAAATGATATGGAAACGAGTTAAATTTAAATAGATTTATTAATCAATTAAACAACAAAATGAAAATAAGTATATAATATTAAATGTGGGATTAAACGCACACAGGCATTGCATAGTGAAATGAGAATAAATTGCATTATAGTGTATCTCATCATAAAATGTCTAGATATATGCATGTGTGTGTGGTAAATAAATTATGCCTATGTCAGTTAATATACCAAAATCCTATCTTTAATTCATGGTTTGCTAAATTACAAGTGAATATACTAACCGAAAATATATTGCTAATTACAGTGCTAATATGGCTGTTGTTTACCTATAAATTAAGAAATGAGCATACACTAAAGCTCTAGGACGATGCAGATTTAGTCTAATAATCAAAGATTCAGTTTCAGACTAATGCTGAATAATTATTTAACACAGGGGTAAAAACTGGTTACCTTAGATTAACATATATTTGCTATGGCACAGACTAAAATATTAAGAAACATGATTGCAGTGTGGGTGGGTAGTTATTCAAGGGACTTCGCAACAAAATGTATGGTACCCTAAGACGGGACAGCTTACTATTAATAGAAATTTGAAAATGCAAAGTTCAGGAACTCAGATAGACTTAATACAAAATGGGATCTGGATTCCTGTGCTCTAATTCTATAAAAATATAGCCCTACCCGAACTAAGTATATGGAGATGGCCTCCATCATGAGCACATTAAAAGATACAGTAAGAAGTACAAAGCATATTTTGTAAAAACATACCTGCAACACAAAGTTAAATATAAATATGTATATTTAGATTAAATGCGCCTAAAAACAGATAGCTTCTATCTGTATAACTAACAAAACCCAGTTCTTAAAATAAACATAATAATCATAATGGACTAAAACTACATTATTAATCTAGTTTAATATCCTCAACCTGCATCTTTAATTAGTTTTACTAAGGAATAGAAGTTGTATCTGTTTGGGTAGTTAATAATACACTATTAAATGTACCTTAATATTATCTCTAGGGCTAGCCTATTAATTTCAATAAAAGAGATATGTGAAGTAACAATTTATAACGCTGATTGTGCAAACCGTAATACATATTTGTCCAATATAAAACTAAATCGAAATGATAATAACAAGCGAATAGCGATCAGTTATTATTCCAACAAAATATGATTTTGAAACAGCATGACAAGTTAAATAAGCATTATTAAAATCTATTTAATGGAAGATATACATTGTTATATCTTCGTTAAAAATAATATAGGCTCGCTGTTTCGAGATATTTGGTATATAACATATACTAAATTAACAGATAAAACATAGGCAGAACCACAATACAAATATAGATTAACATATGCATAAGATTCCCATTATTATATTTTAGGATAGGCAAAATTGAAGCCAACAAAGAAAGTCTTAGGCAAGTTTTATGACAGTTTTACATTATTATTTTAGACAAGAATTTAAGAGTTAGATTTTTGAATGTTATCTTTAAATTATAAACTATCTTTAAATAGATTAAGTTTCAAAGATTAAAAGTCTATTTTACATCCCTGAAGTGTTTTGATGATTACCTAGCTTCTCACAGCTTGTTCCTTGATCACATCAGATGACAGGTGTAGTAGCACTCTTGATCTCAGGATAGGCAGCATGATTTAGTTGTTGTCTTCTTTCAGCAGCCTGTTGGTAGAAACATCTCCCACTCCAAGGATGATGATGCCATGCCAGTCAGAATGCAGGATGGGACTAGAGATTGCTACCTTCTCTGGCAGGGACAACAGCAAGTCTCACCCTCCTACTCTGGCATATCAAAATTACAACTGGCATGGAATCTAGTGGCAATGCTTCTTGAAAATTATACAGAGTAGTTTTTGATATATAAAATATGGCTTATTTATATGATCCCAAGATCAGACTATAATTCTGACAACAAAAGTATTTTCTGTGAGTGAATCCATTAGCACCTTTTTAAGATTTTATATTTCAATTTACTAAAATCATTTAAACCTTTGTTTTAATTTTTTAACTGGATGTTTGTGACTAAATTTGATCACTTCTAATCCCTCAAGACCCAGCAATAGTTCCAGTTGAGTATATCTTGGTTTACAAGAAAATATATTTTGGAAAAATATTGCCAAAATTTAAATTTTAGTCTTCTAACTCATGTTATACTAACACAGGTGCATATGGTGTGATTCTTGTTTACAATAATTTTAAGTTAAAATGAGGAATTATAAGAAATGACTAAATAATATTGCACTATGTATGTATTAAGGTAGTACGTTGTAACGATACGGAGAAAGCGACTTAACGTAAACTGCATTACGGGGCGCCATCTAGGCATTTGAACCTAGAAAAATTTATAAAGTAGGCAGATACGTAAGTCAAAAAAAAAAAATTATTTTTTTTTTTTTTTGGTTCCGGTCGTTAGCCCATGTCACTAGCTCAGGGAGTAGCAGAGATTTAATAATATCATATCTTATCTAATTAGATTTCAACATTAAAAAATAAATAAAATAAGCCACTGCCAGTAATCAGCATACAAACATTTATTTATGCACATATATATAAGATTTAAAATTATTTTAGTATTAGTTTTACATTTTAACATTTAACATTATTTTTAACTTTGATTTTTGACTTTGATTTACATTTAATTACTATTATATTCTAATTTTACATTTTAATTAAGTTCGCACAGATAAATTTATGAAAGCTTGTTTATAATGTTGAATATAGATCGGTTACATAGATTTCACGGTCAAAAACATTTCAAAGTAAACATAAACGATCAAAATACAAAATTATTGATTACTGACAATTGCGGAGGGAAATTTATACTTAACCCAATAGTATTCACCATAAGATACTTGCATTGTCACCAATAACTTAAAAGACATCCGAATAAATACTTTTTAGATACTCACCGTAAGGTATCATTATTTATCGAATGTCTATATATTTTGATCAAATATGAAAACCCAAAACATACTTAACCGATAACCAATCCATGCAAGCGTCTATAAACAACTTAAATTTAATGCATTTTTATTTAGGGTCAAGTATGAATAGACCATATAGATTTGCTTTTGAAAATAAACATTCTATCCCTATTTAACCTTAAGTTAAAATTCGTAGTCAAACTGGCATCAATTCATCTGATATATCGATGTATTCAATGTAATACAATACGGCAGCACAAAAAGTTAAGAGAAGAAATTGCTTCCCATGAGATAGGAATATTACATCTATCTGCAAAGAAGAGCAATAAAACAAAAAACTCCATAGAAAGGAACTGCGGTATCCGACTTATAATTCCTTCCATAGGCAAACGGAAGTGTGCGGCGTATGAAGCGATTCTGCCCATAGCGAATCAATATTACATCTACTAATCACACCAATATATCCAATCCATTGACCCAATTTAACCACGAAACAAATAACCTAAGATTACCCTCCCCTAATATAACTTTACAAACCTATACAGCCATTCACGCCCGACTTAAGTTTAACATTGATATATTTTAATTCATCGGAAAACAGAAATCATAAATAAACTTAAAGAACAAAGTTAAATAAATGGAAATGATTTTAAATAAATAAATAACAAATACATCAAATACCATTATTAATGAAGAATTTAGTTTGGTCAGATAGGATTCTATTGCATTATTTACTAAAAAGTTTTAAAATTTAGAGTTCTTATTGTTTCAAGTGAATATAAAGTTCTTACGATTTTTAAAACGTCCAACTTTATCCGTTGCTTGCCATGAACGTAAATTCCCACGCCGTCCTAAAGAGGTTAATATTCTGAAGGCCGATTTATTTATCCATCCGGAGATTTTTGTTTTAACTGCTCCTCAATGTAGAAAAACGATAGTTCATTTCTCTTTCTTTACTAGCAAAACTGAAGGGATTGAACGTGCGTCCTTCAATCTCTTCTCCCGCACCTCCGCACTAACATCTATCTGTCACATCGTAATAATCATAATAACTCACTGATTAATAATTTCCAAATTTTCCTTTTATATTAATGTGAAGGATTGAATTTACATTACGTCACCGATGCGATGGTCCTTTCGCTGCGGTCCGATTCCATAGGGATTTCTTCTTATTTGCTAACAGTTTCTATTGTTTTCCTATCTGACCGGTGTTTTTACATTTAAATGCCGAAGGCTGGTTTACATTTAACTAATTAACAATCATTTCCATTTCTGATTAATTAACCTGTTTTCCAAATCAAAAATATATTTAAAGATAAATTTAAAGATATAATTTCATCTCCAAATCTTTTTAAAATTTAGTTTTAAAATACTTTTTCTTTAATAAAGTTTTATTTTAATAATTTTTCATTATCTGTGCGATTTAATATATAAGAGTTTAAGATGATATTTAATTTCAATTTTTAATTCTTAAAGAAAATTTTTAAATGCGAACTTTTTAATTTACTTTCATGTTTAATAAATTTAAAAAAAAAAAAAAAACAATGTAACGAACGTCTATGCTCGTTACAACGTAAATTACACACATATACATGCGATTTTAATGTTTAAATGATAAATTGACTCTTTTAAAAAAACAAAATTTACAATTCAAAATATATTATTTTAAATTAAAATGCCTGCTGTAATATAGCTATATCTAAGATATTACAGATGTTTATCTGCATACATATATATATGTATGCGGTGACACATAACTGTGTTAGCGTTCTTATACATGTACTCATGAAGGGTTTTTTAAAGCTGGCTTAGATAGAGCTAAGGAGGAAAATAGGAAAGGAATACACCGTTTCAGTAAAGATTAATAAATAAATAAAAATATCCATTGAAAACAATGACACAAAAATTTAAAAAACATGTGCAAAACATAGACAACAGCTAAAATTAATACTTCTTGCAGTACAATTCACTTTCTGAATGCACATTAAAAAACTGCATAGTAAATAAAATTATATTTATAAGCAGTTTCTGATTAAGTAATTGAAGATCATGCAGATGAACTTAAATTGCTTGCGATTATGTTTTTAAAATACAGGGATATTATAGGGTTGATGAATTAATATATCTAATTTATGAAAACTGATACTAGATAATTTCTCATTTTTTATTTTGAAAGGTTAACTAATATATTTTCAACAGTCACTATAATTACTTTCTATTGAATAGAATAGTTGATAGTTAAAAAAAAAAAGATTTTAAAGAAAACTTTAAAAATCACAAAAATTACTGACAAATTATTGAGGAAATATCAAATAAAATCATTTGATATTTTTAATCAAGTCGGCCTACATCTTTCTGGTGACAGTTTCTTCTCTAGTTGAAAATAATTGAATTTTAAAATTTTAAATCTAGTTATATTACTTGAATAGTTTTATTTAAAACAACAGCAGCAGCAAAATATATATATTATAGTCTTTCCCATACTGTTATAATTTACCAATGCCCAGATAATAGTTTTTTATTTACAGATAAATAGTTTTTGTTCTTTGAATAACATTTGATAAAAACAACAACTGTATTATATATATATAAGTTAATAAAAAGCAATTAAATGTATTGCAGAATTAAAAAATGTATATTATAATCTATTAATAAAATATTCTAATAAAAATTGAAAGTTACCTAATATATTTTATATATGTGTTTGTTAAATGCTTTGTTCAATGACAAATCAGAATAACCACAAGGACTATAAACAAGCGATAACTGTTGCATCATGGTGGTACTTTGCCATTGGTTGCCATTATTTTATTTTATTTTATTTTATTCCATATGTCATAGCATCTGCCAGGAGGCGAAACCGCAACAACTGCCTGCAACCTACTGCTTGCTTGCAAGGCAGCTGCGCTGATCTCTCGGCTAACAATGCTTGACAGGTTGCCATTATTGTTAATAATTTATTCAAGCATTTCAAATTTAAAACTACATCAAGAACATTTTATTTTTTAAAAAAACTATGATTTATTATCTGTAAAATCAGGTAAAAATAACTGTAATTATGAATAATTACAATAATTGTATTAAACACCACAAATATATATATACATTCTAATATAAAAAGTTGTATAAGACTAAATAAACATTGATATTTGTATTCATTTCAAATAATTTGAAAAAATGTTTATACAATACTGATTTCCTTTATGGATAACTCTTTATCTCAAAAATATATAAAAAAGTATTATAGTCAACTTAAATTCTACTTATTTTTTGTAAATAAAATATGCATTATATAAAAGTAAATAGAGTTCTGCATACTCATTGATAGGTCGCATACTATACTTTAAACATATCAGTAATCAATGTATTACAGTAGTACAATAGAACTGCAATATATACTATATTTACTTCCAAGTCCCCTAGCATACATCATATACCAAGACTAATACTTCACATTTTGTTGATAAATTAATTATATGTACTGTAAATTTACCTACTTTTTATAAAATAGGCATATTTGTTTTATAAATAAGAGCTGTCTTAATTTCATATGAGTTATAAAAGGTGAGGATTATCCAATGTTTAACGGTAATACATTTTAAATTTTTAGCAGACTAAAAAAAAATTAAAGATTTTATGCCATTTATTCAAGTATAATTTTGAAATATACAACTCATCATGCAGGGAATTAGTATATTAAGCTATATCCATAATATGGAATTCCAATCCTGAAAAGAGCTAGAAATTTTACTGAAGAATTCACAATTAAGTCAGAAATTTTTTTCTAATAGTTGGCCTCTAGCCACCATTAATTTTCATCAATTAGAGATTTAAAAAAAAAAAAGACATAAATAGTGCTCAGCCATCTACTAGTTAACATCATCTTCATTTTTCTAATGGGTTTCCGATTATTTATATAATTTGGAAATCGATTCCTTATACTCATTATAATCTTCTACTTTTTTTCTTTGCTTTATATTCATTTGAGAATTAGTAATCTCAAACAGCAACTAATATTTCTGGTCCGATTTCTACTCTAAAGTTTACCATTATAATTAATTGGAAAAAATTAATTAATTAAAACATTAATATAACAAAAGCTGTGGATTTTTTAAGCCTGAAATTTTTTGATGGAATATTTGGATTAGTGTTTCTCCAGATCCATAATGGCTTTCTTCTTGGAATATTTCATATTGAACGATATCATGCTGATCTTCAATTCCATTAGTTCATTGATGAAAGATGCTTGTAATTTCCATAGTTTACTGACTTATAAAACAAATGATTCAACCAATCCTTAGGACATTAGTAATGACTTTTGGCTATAAGCAATTTATTTTTTCCTTCGGGTTTATTGCATTAAAAAATATTCCAAGAATTGTAAATGTTGCATTAAATCTTCATCTATCTCACCTGTTAAACATTTTAATTTTTATAAACCTACATCAATATTCAAGTTAGAAATACTTTGTTCAGTACCATCTTTATTATTTTTAATAGAGCCTGTTGTGAAAAGACTGCAATTTCTCCTGCCTCAACAACTAATGTAAATATTATTTAATTTTTCTATAGACATATTTATGCCATATAAATTTATAACCCTTTTAGATTTGAGAAGTTTTCAGTTTTGCTTGGCATATCCAGATTTGATAACACATAAATTAGCTCTTTTCTAATATCAGAATTATTTTTCCATTCTTTGTTAGAGTATCCAGATCATTTATTCTTTGTTGAATACTTCCTAATTGCTCTTTCTAAGTAACTATTATAATTGCTATTTTAGATATTAAAGATGCAATTCTTTATTGTACTCTTTCATATGTAATTTCTGTAAATTCCTTTTGCATATTTTCAATTCTTATTTCCAAATAATTTTTTTTTTTTAAATCTTTTATTGAGGTTTTTTTTTTTTTCATCCTGTTATTTCTTCTTCTATCTCTAATATTTCTATTTTCATCTTGTAATATATATTTTTTTTGCATAGTAAGATTCTTTAAGCTTTTTTTTAGTTCAATCTTGAGATTTTTGAAATTATTCTGAGATTCACTGAGTTTTTCCAGAGAAAGTACATCTTTACCCCAATTAGTGATGGATCTTTATGCAGAAATTTGTAATAGTGATTCATCATTAATTTACAATTGACCATTCACTATTATGATCTTTCAAAAAAAATTTCAAAATATAATTTTAAAAACAAATCCATTTTTCAAAATAGTGGCCATTTTGTAAGATTGATGATGTCATAGAACAGGTAGTGACTTCATTAAAACTACATTAACCGAAAATAAGTGACATTAATGCTAAAAATATACATTAGCTGCAGACTTTATTCATTATACAATATATATTATTGTTTTGATTATAGAATTAAAATATGATTAATATATTTTCTCCAATTTTCATCCCGGTCCTTGCAAAACAGTCAGTGCTTTCATTTATGGCATATCTAAAGTAAAAAAAATTTCATTATTAACAACTACAAAAGCAAAAAAAAAAATGTCACTTCCATTTAGTACAGTTAATAATCAAAAGCATACTTCATCACATACAATAATGAAGTGTGATAATATATAATTTTAAAATGTGAACAATAAGTAAACAATTTTATGAATTAAAATTCTTGTGGATATTACATTTACAGCAAATTGTAAGTGCAAGTATTTTGAGGATAAATAAGAAATGATTTTGAGCATTATACAGTTAATAATCAACTTTACAATGATCAAAGATTTCTACACATAAGTTAAAAATATAATTTACTTGCACAATTTTAAATCAATAATCTCATAATTTGTTTCCAATAACAGTAACTTTTATCATAAATATAAAAGAATATAGTATATGTTAGCAACTTCAGAAATCAATTATATATTATATTTCATTATTAATTTTTTAATTAATTTCACTGTAAATAAATAATTTTGTGAAATGATAAAAAAAAAATTAATAAATTGTGAATCAGGAAATATTCTCTTGCTAAGTAAAAAGAAAATGACAAACCATCAGAGAAAAAAAAATTTTTTTTAAAAGTATAATTACCAAAATATTTTCATACAGTAAATTAAACCATAAATTAAGATTTATTTATTTTTAATAATATGCTTAACAAAATGTTTATTCATTAAGATTTTTTTTCAATTTAAGCTTTACTTTTTTAATCAAATTTTTATATATATTCAATTTAAAGTAACTAATTAATTTTCTTTCCATAAAAATTGATTATAATTAGTGATTTTTTGTATGAGATCTTTCCTTTAAGATGCATTTTGGAAAATCAATTGTCCTCACTAACTGGGATAAAGATATATTTAAAAATTTTCTGAGATTCATTGATTTTTTTTTTGCATTCTCTCCTGAGATTCTTTGAAGTCTTGTTTCATCAAATAGGAAAGTGACAAAAGGCAGTGTTATAATTGCAAAATTTCTGTCATTATCACTTCTTTATTTATTACAATATATTTAAGATTTAATTAATAGAAATGTTAAGCTGTTTGACAAATATTTATATTAGTAAAACAGAACTAAATCTTTTTGTATAAGAAGGAGAGTGAAAAAAACATTTTTAATTAATTATGTTTTATTTTCATTTTTTTTCTTTCCACTACCAAACTTTTTATTTTTGCTATGCCAGAATAGATAGTTACATCAATTTTTTTTTTTTTAATAACAAGTCTAATTATTTTTTTAATTTTAATTTTTTTTTATTAATTATTTATTTTTAAATAAATTAGGATACTTAAATGAATGTGACTCAGAAATTTAAACATTTTCATTTACTTATAAATTTTATTAATTAATCATACAATATGTATACTGCAGTATATTTCGACATGTTTATTTACTAATAGATTCATCTGGAGAATTATATATTTATTTAGATTCTCTGTTGTATTAATTATCCATAAAGAGAAATAAGTTATAAATGTAATAAATTAAAAAATGAAATTAATTTGAGAATAATTACCCTGAAAAAAAATAAATGGATTAACTAAATTTGTAATAAGGCGATTGGATAGCTTTTTCAACTCATCTAATACATACAATAACTTTCATATCACTTTTATTCCAATTAGAATAGAAAACAATTCTAAAAAACCTAAATAATTCCGGGAAAAGTTAAAAATAACATTACCTCCAGAAGTCAAGAACAGCATTATGAATAGATTTTTTTTTTTTTTCAGAAATATAACTCAAATGGTAAATTACAGATCTAGAAGAAAACTAGACATCATATTGACTTTTATTATTATTTTATGTAAGTCTTAGAACCAATAATATGTATTTTAGTTAATGCTAGTAATGTCAAATGTATAGTAGCAAATTTAATGTAATCAATAATCTTTTCCAACAAATCTTTTTTCATTGTAAAATTGTGTATGTAAATAAATGTAAATCTGAACTCAAGTAGCTTGTATCCTTATTTTAGTTAAACCGTAGTGTATTTAGCACTTTTAAACTTCCATGTATTTTTCTGTTTAATTTTCATTTATAGTTTTTTTAATCCAACTCTTTTCAAACATCAACAGAGATATTTTTTTCATTTGCCTCACAAAAACCATATTGGCATGGAGGGGGGGGGGGTATTTTTTTTAATTCTTAAAAATCAATGTCTCTTATAACCACTCATCTATGACTATGAATGTACCTATTCAATAAAATCTTTAAAAATAGTTTAGATGCAGAAGATAATACTTATATTTCATGATAATTACTGCATACTTTTCAATCCATTTTATTTTTACAAATTGAAATATTAGACATTTTTCTGAAATATTAGATATTTACTTAAATTCAGATAGCATAATTTCTTAAAAGATATATAAAATGAGTAATACTTAAAGAGAAAATCACTGGAGATGTTTTCAATGAAAAAATGTTTTACAGATTTCTGTTGATTTTATAATAATGTGATTTTTTTTTTTTTTAATCTAATAAAATAGTGATTCTTTTTTATTATAAATGTGAAAAATTCAAAGAAAAATTTTATAATTTAACTAGTAGTTAACTTTTTTGTGTGTTAATAAGAACAAGATAAAAATGTCTGATGAATTACTTATATTATTTGTAAGACTAGTGTAAAGAGATTCTGAGACTATGAAAAAAGAATGGGAATTTCTGTTTTTAAAATGATAAATAAATCCTCCATGATTTGGTGTAAATGGTAAAATGGCAGATTCTGGAGTTTAAAATGTATAGATCAAAGCTCAACTTATCATTTATGGAGTGTAAATCCCACATGATTTTTTAAAAATACTGTTTATTTTAATGAATAAAATAGTATTTCAATGACATTAAGTTTTAAACTTTTTCATATATTTACTTACATATAATGCTTTTAAAAACATTTATAAACTATATTTAATAATGTTTTCTTATAATTTGGGCTAAAGTTACAAAAATTCAGTATGTTTTTATTTATGTATACACATATACACACATTAAAGTTACATACTTTTATATTTTAATAGCTAGAAACATATACATGTTAAAGTAAAAGATCTGCATTGTTAAAAAATATATTGATATTTTGATTTTATTCTTTTTCAAAGTATTATTTAAATACAAATATAATACTTAAACTAGATGTAATTAATTAGAGGGGATTTGAACCCAGAATTTCAAGCACTCTTCAATCATCCACTCCATCATGTACAACTGATAAACATGACCACAAACATGCGAAAAAGATAAATGATCTCCAATATATGTATTTTGTGCTGAACCAGCACTCATTAGTTGGTTCAGATCATCATGGTTCAGCATGAAAAAATGTATATTAGAGATCTCAGTTGTGTAAAATGCAGTGGATGACTGAAGGGTACTTAAAAGTCTGAGTTCAAATTCCCTCTAATTTTCAAAATATTGTATATATTTTATAATAGCCTATAATATTTTTAATGGAGTTATGTTGTTGTTGTTTTTTTAAAAAATGTTAAGAAAATGGCATATTCACAATTAATTATTATTAAGAAAATTTGTTTGTCTCTCCAAACATTTCTAAACTTTCATAAAAGTAACCTAGCATATAATTTAGGGCTTCTTTGTGAAATTTTTTTTGTAGATATATATTTTTTTTTTGCATAAAAATGTGTGTGTCTATATATGTTAGTTACAAAAACACTTTAAAAGTTTCATATATTAATATCCAAAGTATTGTTCTATTAGCCACTGTATATCGCTAGATGACACTGTTTCTAACCAAAAACATATCAATATAATGTTTCTGGGCTGGCCGATTTTTTTATTATTTATGTTATTCTTCTAATACTAAATTAAATGTTTAAACAAAACTTCTAATTTACGTTATTCTTCAAGTACTAAAGTAGGCCGGCCAACTCCCCCCCCCTCTTCAAATTTACATTATTCTTCTAATACTAAATTAAACGTTTAAACAAAAGTAAAACAAAAAATACTTCATTAAAAAAGTAATCAGTCACCTTGGGGGGGGGGGACTATTTTAATTGATGACTGTGTTACAAAGAAATCACAACAACAACACACACTGATTCCAATAACAACTTTTTTTTATTGAAAACAAGTTCTCGGTTAATTATTGAACAAAAAAAAAGTAAACACTGCATGAAACATTCATGTCTTTTTAAACTTGTTAGTGGTTGTGAAAAGCCATCTCAGCTAGGATGGCCCTGAACAGGTCCTCACCTTTGTTAAGGCGTTGCCACAAATTTGGCAAGGTAGTTGTCCATAGATTGGTAGGCTGTGCCACACTTTTTTATTCTGCCACTTCAGTAGCTCCCATAGCTGCTCAATGGTCTGGGTGTAGGCATCTATGCTGGGGTCAATGAAGTTGCACTGGTGTTTGACAGTTATGTGGCTAAACCCTGCTGCCTCCAGCTCGTCCCAAACATTTGCCTGTTTTCCAGCACAATCCTCATCTCTTTCCCATACACACATTGCTTGGCATGTGGCAGGATGTTTTGTGCCTGCAGAAAGGCAACACTGTCAGTTTCTGCATTCGGCAACTCTCACACTTTGAAATGTTCGCTGTTGCCTTCAGCCATTGTTTCTCTCATCAAGACAGACATTTAGCTTGACTCTGTTGAATTATGTTCTGCCGTAGCCTTTGCAAATTTCTCCCAACTTCCAAGCTGCATAGGAAAGCACGCTGACAATAATCACTATGCACTACTACATCAGTTTGGGGTGGAAGACAATTAGTTTGGAAGCAGATTTCAAGAGTTCTGGAAAATTGAAATACAGACACCCTAATATCAAATGATCATATGCATAAAGTGTAGCCACACAGAGCTGGGCATATGATTTCTGTGTCTGCATAGAAAACAGCATCACATGGCCCAATAATTGGTTATTATGATCATAATGTTGTATTAGCCATAGGTTCAGCTGCATAAATGGCATACTTGTGTTTTTGCACAGAAACAGCACCATCAAGTGATGTACAGTGGCCAATAGAACAGTACCTTTACTTCTCTAATTTTACAATTCTACAATTTTCTCTTGCTAGTCTTTGTATGTTTCAAATACTAACTCTACATGCATATCTTTACCCCAGTTTATTCATCATACAGAACACAATATTATTTTGATTATAGAATTAAAATGTGATTAATGTATTTTATCTTATCCAATACAATCAGTGCTCACATTCATATACATCCAATAGTAAAGATTTTCATTGCTAATGACAATAAAAGCAAAAAAAATGCCAATTTCATTCACTACAATAAATAATCAAAAATATATTTTGATTTAGAACAAGAATAGAATGTAATAATATTAAATTTTTAAATGTGTACATTAGATAAAATATATTGACTTAAATCAATTTTGTGAATTAAAATTCTTATATTATTTTGTTTGCAGCAAAAAAATACTTTAATTGTAATTGTAAAATACATTCATCATAATTGTAAATTATTTGAGAAAAAATGATGTGCAATTATGCATTTAATAATCAACTTTATATGATTAAAGGATACGAACATAAGTTAAAAATATCATATACTTGTTCAATTTTAAATCAATAATCACATAATTTCTTTCCCAGCAATGGTGGCTTTTATAGTAAATATAAAAAGTATACCTTTACTGTATTACCAAAAAAAAAAAAAAAAGATTTAATCATTTACATTATTAAAACTTCAGCCAACAACTGTACATTACATTTCTTTATCAATTTTTTGTTTAATTTTACTGCAATTACGTAAAATAAATTTTAAAGTGCATTAAAAATAAATTTTAGATATCACAGAAATAAAAAAATTTGATAATAGACTATTAAAGTGCATCAAAAATAAATTTTAAAAAATATACTTTTTTTTTTTAATTTTAAAATGTACATTGTTGCTTGTTTGTATTTTCTTAATGCTTTAATTTAATGAATTGTGATTCAGAAAATATTCTTTCACTATGTAGAAACAAATGGCAGATCATCAATAAAAAAAATTTTTTTTTTACTTTTTTTAATATGTTTAATAAAATGTTTATTCATTAATTAAGAACTTTTCACAATTTAAACTTTAATTTTTAATCAAATTTTTATATATTTTGAATTTAAAGTAACAAACTAATTTTTTCCATTGCTTATTATGTATGTGAGATATTTCATTTACAATATATTTTAGAGAACCAATTGTCCTTACTAACCAAGATAAAGGTTGTAATATATGACCACCAGAGGCATCTGTACACAAATATTGTTTTAAAGAGCTACAATAAAATAGCAAAAATTAATTTAATAAAATTTTTAAATTACAAGTTGCATTTTTAGTTATATTTATTATCTCCTTAACTTTTGTTTATCATTTTTTAAAAAGCAAAATTATAAATTAACTAATCTATGACTATTAATTGTGAAATTGGAATACAATTTTTTTTTTAAAAAAAAAAAGGAAATTAAATAAAAATTGACAAAAAATTAATTTTTCAACCTAAAAAGAAATGTTTGTTACCACTGAAAAATTTATTTAAATGTGGAAAAAAATGAGACTACCATCTCATGTAATGTAGTAACTAATTTATTGTGTCATTTACCATTTCAGTTTAAACAAAAAATAAAAATAGAAGACATACAAAATCAGTTGCTATTAACATTAAGCACAACTTGTTCAGTTATTTGATCAAAATCTTAAAATCATGACAGAGAATCAACATTTTTATAAGAAGACTAAGCAATACATTTATTTTTTTTAATAATATTTTTTAAAAGAAACATTCTTCAACACATTAATTTTTGTTCACCTCTACCATTGTAATAGCTCACTGTATCTATAATTTCCGATCTGCAACATCAATTATCCACAATTTAAAAAATATTTTTAAAAAATTGGTACCAATTTAGAGTGTGCTCATGGCTATTCTGAATTCTAAGAAGCCCCCAAAACCACCACTGACATATCCAAGCAATAAATGACAACAAATAATCCACATATGTTTGTAATATGACAATTTGTTAAAAAATCACAATTTACATCAATAATTAAAAAATTAAAATGCAAATTTCGTAAAGACCTCACATAATCAAGTGTAGATCTGACATCCATATCAGAAGATCAAATGTGAATGCTATTTTTTCTTATCTCCATTTTTTTTTTAACTATATGTAACAAAGGAAGCATGTAACATCACAGTTTTTTTCTGGTAAGAAAAAATCTAATTAATTATAAAATTAATGTTTTATTTCAACATGTGGTTATAGGAATATATTGGAATAAAATTCATATTTTAGAAGTTATAAGTTTTTGATATTTAGACTGTGCACATCGCCATTTTGAATTCTAAAGACTGCCCAAAACCATCACAGACACATCCAAGTGACCCCATGTGGATTATTCTATGTCATTTATTATTTGAATGTATTAGAAGTGTTTTTTGTTGGTTCTTAGAATTCAAAATGGCAGTGAGCATAGACTAAATCAGCATCAAAAATTTTTAATTAAAATAAAAAATAAAGTTCCATTGCACATTTTAATTTTTTTTTAAATTCACATTGCAATCACTGGGCAGTGAGACTGCAAAACATCAACAAATACCAACAATAGATCTGTTATCCCTTTATTAAAAATCTATTTTTAAAAAATATATAAATTCTGTCAAAATATGCAAGTTTTGCTGAACTTTAATCTATAGTTTTCTATATATAAATATTTTCAGTATACTATACAAATTAATTTTAATAAAAAAAATATAAATATTAAAAAAATCAGTGTATTAGTTCATCCATTACTATTATATATGTTGGTACTCTGATATTATTTCTACTATGATGTATTACTCTGGTGATGTATTATTCTAAGTTTGCAATATGTTTAAAATAACACCTCCAAAGAATATGCAGACAAACTTAATTGATCAAATTTGACTGCAAATCCCATGGAGGCATACATCATAACTTGTGTAATATAAAAGTTCAAATCTAAAAAAAAAAAATGGAGATATATTCAATATAAAAAAAGGCAAAAAGTCATTATGATACTAAATAAAACAGATAGTTATGACTTTAATACGGCACTTTTTGTGAATTTTTATTACGACACTTTGTGTCATTAAGGCCATCCATCCCCATCCCAGCACACTGCAGCACTTTGTGTCATCATAAGTATTCAGCAAGTGTAAAACCAAACTTTAAATTAAAAAAAACAACACACATCTTATGTCCAATGATGGAGAGGTATATTCATTATGGAAAAAGGAGAAATATAAAAAAGAACCTGAAATGTTTTTTAAATGGTAAGCTGTAACAAAGTTTTAGCTGTAAGTTTAACATTATATTTTTTAAAAAAATTTAAAAAAAAAAAAAAACAACATATAAAGTTTTAGTAAAAAAAAAAAAACACACACAAATAAATGTTTTAGCTGTAAATGTATATTTCTAAACATAAAACTGTATTACTTATAAATGATGTGAGAGGTGTATTATATTAGGGAGGGTAAATAAAGTCACTATGGCAGATTGAACCGTTTAATATCTTCTAAAATAGAAAGAAAAGGATCACTGTCATGCAAGGATTCTTAATTGCCATGACATCATAAACAAAAACTTTAAATAAATATTACCAGACACAAACTTCACCAGAGTAATATGTCATAGCAGGAATAATAATACTATCTGTGAATCTAATAAATATTAAATTAAAATGTAAGAAATTAATAAAGAGGAAATTTTTGATTTTTCTAAACTTTATAATTTTTTAGTTTACAGCATAACTGCTGGATGTTGAGATCAAAATATAATATTCTCCTGAAGATATGTTAATTCTGCTGAATTTTATTATTTATAATTTTGTATATATCTTTATCCTGATTAATGAGGACAATTGATCCCCCAAAATGCATTGTAAAGTAAAATCTCACATTAAAAAAAAAAAATTATAATGAGGGGGGGGGGGGGATTAAATTGTTACTTTAAATTCAAAAAAAAAAATTGACAAAAAAAAAAAACTCAAATTTAAAAAAATATTAATTAATGAATATTCATTTTACTAAAAAAAAAAAAAACTAATTTATGAGTAGATATAATATTTAAAAATATTTCATTTAGCTTTAATTATAAAAGAAAAATATATAATTTTTCCACCAAAGATCTGGCATTTTGCATCTTTCATAACCATAGAATATTTTCTCAATCACAAAACTAACCGCAATTCATATTTTTTAAAACATTAACATAATATATATTTTAAAATTTATTTTTCATGCACTTTATGTCAATTATCAAAGTTTTTTATTTTTGTAATTTCTAATCTACAAAACTTTTAATTATTTTTGCAGCTTTATTAATTTTTTTTTTTTTAAATTGCAAATTTTTTAGTTTAATTTAGATAAAAAAAAATTTAATGTACAGTTGACTGCTGTAAGTTTAATAATACATATAAAAGATTAAACCTTTTCTTTTGCCAATCTTTGTTTACAATAAAAGTGATTATTATCTTAAATAAATTACAAGATTATAGATTTATAATTGGAAAAATAAATGGCATTTTAAAATTACATTTAATAACCTTTGATCATATAAAATTAATTATTAGTTGCACAGTATATTAAAAAAAAATTTCTCTCAAAATAAGTTGTAATTATGATGACTATTATGATCATTGTATTTGCAAATAAAATAACATTCATAAAGATTTTAATCTATAAAATTGATTGAATAAATATAATCTAGCTAATATACATATTTTACAATTAAATATTAGTACACTTTGTGGTTGTATAAAATCAAAGAATGTTTTTGATTGTGCTGAATGAAACTAGCATATTTTTATTTTGTGGTCATTGAAAATGAAAATCTTCTTTACTTTGAATATATCATAAATGAAAGCAAAATCACTGGATAAAAATTAAATAAAGTATATTAATCATATTTTAATTCTATAATTAAAACATAACATTGTATACTACATAAAGAATAAACTCTACTGTACATTTTTAGCAAGATGTTGCCATTTTATTTTTACAAGACACAGCTTTTATGAAGTCACTATCCTAGGATGTCATCAATCTTACAAAACAACCATCATGGCAATTGTTTTTAAAAAAGTGTGACTTTTTTTAAAGATTGTACTAGTGAATAATCAATTGTAAACCAAAATAGTGGGTTAATATTGATGATGATTGCTAAAATGAATCATCAGATAAAGTCTATCAATAACTAAAATAAAGGTTATAAATGTAAATACTTTATGAATAGTATAAAAATTAATTTCAATAACAGATAGTATAAACCTTAAAAATAAGAATATAAGTCTCCTATACCCGTAACTTCCATACCTGCAGTTTCAGTTGTCTGTAATTCAAAATTAAAATATTAAATTAAAAATGTCAAAAATTAATAAATAAATAAATTTTCTAAATTTTAATTTTTTTAAATTTATAATACAACTGCTGAGTGCTACAATCTCTAAAAATGAAAAGAAACTAATTGATGTAATCTTTTTCAGTAAAAGATCTAATTGAATACACTTTTCCTCTATTAATGAGAATGATTGGCACCATAATTACATCATCTTCCATAAAAAATAAGCAATTATAATAAATTCCTGTGGGGTAAAAAATAATTCATTACTTTAAATTCAAAATATAAAAATTCAATTAAAAAAAATTAAATCAAAGTAAGGATTGATTAATGAATAAACATTTTCCAAGTTTATTATTTTTAAAAAATTGCTAAATTGTGAATACAAAAACATATCAGTAGATGTAATTTTTTGAAAAAAAATTTTTTATTTACGGTTAGCCATTTTGCTTTTTATGTAGTGAGAGAATATCTCTTGATTAACATGAAGAAAAAACCTAACCACAATGTATATTTTAAAATATATCTTTATCAAAGTTTTTTATTTTTGTAATATCCAACTATTAAAACATAGAACTTTTTTTCCACTGCTATTAATTTATTTTAAAAAAATAAAGAAAACTTTGCAAATTTATTTATTTTACATAAATGCAGTGAAATTGAAAAAAAAAATTGAATGTAATCTATAGTTGATTGCTGAAGTTTTAATGTAATTATTTAAGTCTTTTTTTTTCCTTCCAATATTATAAAAGTGTATTTTTATTTTATACTTACAATAAATGCTGTTATTTTCTGAAAATAAATTGCAAGATTAATTTAAATTATGCAAATAAATGATATGTTAAATTAATATTTAATAACCTTTGACTATATAAAATTGATCAATTGAACAACATACAAAAATTTTTTCCCCATCTTTTTCCTCCTCAAAATAATTTACAAATACAATGACTATTTTGCAATTATGACTAAAGTATTTTGGGGTAAGCAAAATAATGTTAATAAAAATGTTGATTCATAAAACTGATTGAATGAATATACTTTATCTAATATACATATTTTTAAATTTAATATCAATACACTTTATTGCTGTATGTTATCAAGTATGTTTTTGATTATTTATGATAGGGAATAACTTTTTTTTTTTTTACTTTTATAGTTGTTAATGAAGAAAATCTTTAATTTGAATATGTTGTAGAATGAAAACATTGATTATCATCTTTCAAGTATACTAGATGAAAACCATATAAAATTTATTAGATTGTATTTTGTTTCTGCAATCAACAAATAATATTGTATATGAATAATGAATAAACTCTTTACTGTACTGTTTATTTTTAGCTCTTGTTACCATTTTGTTATTGATTGATGTAGCTTTAATGATGTCATTATTCTCTAGCATCATTAATCTTACAAAATGGCCACCACTTTTTGTGAATAATTGAGTGTAAATCAAAGTATTGGGTACAAAATGATTATGATAAGCCACGATGAATTCTCACATAAAAGTCCATTGCTAATCAGGATAAAGATGTATTACTTATTTTTTCTATTTCATCTTAAGAAGACTGAAGAAAAAATAACTTGATCCATTCTTTTTTTAAATATTTACCTTTAGCTATTTCTATTTTATATTCAAATATAAAAGAGCTAGTTATTTAATAGATAGATATTTTATTTTTTTAACTTAATATTTCTTGCATGAATTGATTACAAAATACATAAACAAAAATGTTGTTTACATGAAATGGAATTATACTATTATATATATAATTTCAATTCATCACATAATGATTATAGCAAATATAATTTAAAAAGAATGAGACATGAAATTGCTCCTACAGGTGTATAAGCAAAGTAATTAGGCTCCAAAGAGTTTTGATTATTTTGATTTGTTGAAAAATAAAGAGTATACAGAAGTATAATTAAAACAGAAGTAGTATTTTTAGCATTCCAGGGTGAATCATTAGAGAAAAATCTTTTTTTTTTTTTGATGTTGCATCAAAAGAAAATGCATTAGAATGTGCAATTGTAATAATCTTTCTATAATTTTGAAAAGTAGAGCAGTAAAATATAGTTTCTCTTTTTTTCTTTTTACAAAACATGACATTTAAGTCATTATTTTAATTTAAAAAAACTATCAGTGATAATTAATAAAGAAATTTAAATGTTTAGATTCCAGGTATCTTTATTTAAAGTTAATAATATGAGCATTAGAAAGACAATTAGAATTTTAAAATAAAGGCTTTTTTTAAATAAATAAAAAATAGTAATAACTATTTTATAAAACTGCTAGAGTTTAATTTTTGTAAAGTATATTTGTTGATATCTTAAATGTTTTTATTCTTCAAATAAACACATTATAAATATCTCTATATAAGAAAAACATTTGTACAATATGCATGCAATGGATTAAAAATTCAAATATATGATTTGCTATTATCTGTAAAATTGTCTATCCACTACAAGGTTTGAAATTAATTATTGTGGATATGGAGGGAATACTGTATATTTTTACCTGTGTTCAGCCAGAAATACACCTTGGGATCATTATCTTTTTCATATATTTTTATCTGTATGTTTTAAATATAGGGGATTTGTATCAGTGGTATGAGATAGTGTGGATGTTGAAGAGGCTTGAAAGTCTGAGTTCAAATCCCCTATATTTACAATTAGGCTCCATGTATAACAGTGCCTGGTATTTCAAATCTGTATGTTTTAAGTGTGTATGGACAATGAAAGTTTTGTAGTATATCTAAGACCCTGTTACATAGATATACACTAATCTTTACTTGAGTTTAAAGTTTATAACTAGTCTAAACTTTAAGCCAATAAACATCACATGACCACCTCATCTTATGCTTGTGTATAACTGTTGTTAAAACAGGCAAAACTCACTATATATATTGCCACACACAGCAAGCTAGAGTAATCAATGGATGCCAGAAAGCTTGTGCATAAAATCCCCATCTAGTGCCTACTCATCCAATATCCCCAGACTAGTTTCTGGCTTAGGACCTTCGTCAGTGAGGAGCCTTGGATCTGAGAGTACTGCATCTAGATCTTAGGATCTAATGCAACCCTCCAGCAACCACCTTTTATCTCCATTTAACTACAAAACTATGAGTCTTAAACTAAAAACACCTTAATGTTTTCAATCCAAGCCCACTGGCTTATATAGTGTGGCAATATATATAGTGAGTTTTGCCTGTTTTAGGCTAAACTTTACATAATAAACTTGAACTTAATAAATGATTAGTAATAATTGTTGAAGTATTTATCTAAAGTTGATGATTAAAGTTGATAAGTGCATTCAAAAAATGTTACAATTGTAAATTGAATTTTAGTAAACAATAATTTACTTATGTCAATTATTTTTTATATATTTCTATCAAAGTTCAAAGTTTAAAAACAGTAATATGTTAATCTTGCCCAGGTTATACTTTCTATAAGCTCTAATTCTAATAAACATTCTAAAAACAAGCAACTTGGTGATATTTTAATATATACAAAGAAATTTTCCTAATTCAAAATTTAAAAATTATAGGACTAAAAAAATTATATATATCTAGATATTTAATAAATTTATTTTTTATTTAATTTTATTCTTAAATGTGTAATTTTATTTTTAAATGTTTTAATAAAATTTATGTGTATATATTGATGTAGAAAATATGTGCTTGTATGTAAAAAATGTTATGTATGTTGTTCACTACTATCCATGAATTTCAGTATCTACACTAAAAGTTGAAACTGAATATCATATGCATAATTGTGGGGGGAGGGGGGGACAAAAATATTTCAATCCGAAAGGCTTAGAAGCATCAATACTTCTGGATGATCAGTGCAGTGCTAAAGTGACGGATTTTAGAATTTATGTACACGGATCACAGTTTAGTAGGTTCGGTTATTTTCGGTGCTCGAATGTCATATGAACTTCTAAAAAACATTATACTCGTAACTTTATCCAAATGATTTGTTTAATAAAACAACCTATCCCCCCCCCCCCAGGAAAAAATGACAAGATAAAAGAATTGTTACTTTTCACAATTAGCAAATGCGTTCTTTAGCGATATATGTTCTTAATGAAGAATATGAATGAATAATACGTCCCTCTAAAAATTAATATTTTAGTAACCTACTTCTTGTTTTTGTTTTTTTTCAGCGCTAGATGAAATAAAAGAACGTTTTATTGAATAAAAGATTTTAAAATTTATTAAACATTAGCAGCCAAAATATTAATTTGGGGAAGGGGGAGATACAAACTCATATAGTGGAATTACAAATTTGCGAAAGAGTGTATATACATTCACAATTAATTATTTTTCTTTTTAATATAAAATTCTATTACTTTTTGTTTTCTAGTATAAGAGAGTGAAACTAATTATTTTCTAATGATCTTTTAAAAACCAATTTCACAACAAACTAATTAGTAATTATACTTTCCTACTCTGAATCATTTGGCTTCCTGTAATATAATATTTCACCAAGATAACGTTTTTTTATTACAAGATTAAAATGATTACGTCAAAGAAAGTAATCTTAATACATGAGTTTTATAATGCCAAATATTGATGAAATAAAACAGATCTTAAAACTACAATGAACACACACAAACATAAAAGAATATTTATTATGGTTTACAAAATCGTTGTTTTTTTCTAAAAAAAAAAAATAATAATAATAATCAAATTAAATGAAGCAAAAAAATAATAATCAGAGGGGGTCATTAAGATTAGGTGCATCAGTTATGCAAATGCTCTGTGCAGTTTAGTGCATTAGTAAAGAGTCAGATCTAATCAAGCTTAAAATTGTTCTTTTAGTAGTCAGTCCCCAGACAACCTAATCAACCATTAAATATTGGTTGGAACAGTGCATATTTATTTTTATTTAGAAATTAAAACTTAAATGGATGACTGCTCAAACTTTATCACTCAGTAATTGGTAAATAATTTCTTCTTATAAAGTTTTTTTTAAGTGAAACTATTGGAAAGATCGTCTCATAATTGGCAATTTAAGACTGTTTCTACCATCATTTAGTATATTACTATCATTAAGACATTTTTTCCAACAATCTCTCTATTTAAAATTGGTAAGGAATATATCTATAATGATTACATAATTTTCTAGAAATGTTTTAATTGTATATCTTATTTAAAAGACATGACCAAATTTTATCCTAATTGTATAGGCTATTTTGGTTTCTTATTACTATATACCTTTTATATATAGAGAGAATTTTTCCACACACTTTATGCTATTATTCTTTTCATTAATAGTGCCATCCACTTTTGTTTCTGCAATTCCCCCCATTATCATGATCTTGTTTTATCTTGTAAAATAAACATACACCCAGGAAATAGTTTTTTATCTTTCAAAAGAAAAATGTATTCACAAACCATAAGAATTATTTACAAAAAAAAAAAGGACATTTACATATCAATCTCAATGGAGACCAGTTAACAAAATCAGAGATTATGTTTGTATACATAGAAAAAACAATTAATTTCATATCAATTACATTAAGACATTAGTAATCACCAGAAATTGAAAACATATAACTTCCCATTCCAGAAATCATAGTTGTGGCCATTTACATTAATCTGATCACGTATATCACATATATGATGGTGTTACACATATAAGTTTGTTTAATTTACGAACATGTAGACAATGATTAAAAACCATAGATCTTTATCTTACCAAGTGAAGATCACTTCCAATGTTTCTGTGTGTATTAATTTAACATTTAAATTTCGAAAGATTAGTCATTATGAACATATACGAAAGCCATACACTTTACTTATAGATCATGAGGTTAGCCAATCCAATATAGGGATAACATTCATAAAAATTACTTAAAAGCAGGTTTTCATAGAATACCTAAGACTGAAAATTATACAAAATATATCATAGATTCTTTACAGTAAACAAATCAGTTACCATTAAGCATTATTAAAGCAGTCTTAATATATTTATTGGGTCATTGATTAAAACTGATCCATTAATCAAATGAAAGCCCTTTCCTATTAATCATCAATTAGGTGAATAACTTTATAATAGCATTTTCTAATTCTTGGATCTCTTCCATATAAAGTTTATCTAAAATGTTTTAGGTAAATGGTTCATTCAAATTTTCTTAGTATCTGTGGATTTACAACTTTATATTCTTTTCATCATCGGTACTACACTGAAAATAGTTTTTTTAATAATATTTAGCTTTATTACTGCCTAGCATGCTTTCAATATATTTTACCATGGTATTACATTGGCTCAGAAAAAAAAAAACTAATAACAATTGAATTACAAAAAATCTTGTTTTCTATCTTTGAGACTTTGCATTCATTTTTGCTATTTTATAATTATATTTTCTTTTAACAACAAAAACTCTCTTTTTTGTACTACTCTACAAATCTTAAATATTCAACCCCCCCCCCCATGGTTAATTCTAAAATATTTTCATTTTCCTTTTTTTAATACATTACTTTCAGTTTAAAAATCATTAGTAAATTAGTGATTTTGTTATTTTGAGATTGCTTTTGGTAAAATTTATTTTTCTTTCATATTAATTTAATTCATCTCTAAATATTTTAATATTTTATAATGATTTATAACTTCTAGTTAATTCATTAGACTATTTCTAAGTTTATTGATATCAACTGTTAACACTAATTTCTTTAATAGTTTTCATCTCTTTAGCCTTGCATTAAAACATTTTATATCTCACTAATCAATGATCACTTACTGTGTTTGATCTATTAATCAATTTAAGCATGATTTGGTGCAATGATACAGTGGCATACTTTGAATGTTAAAGAGAATGGATCATGACCCTACTTTCATTTCTGTTGCTCAAATTTATTATGAATTCTCAAACAATAAACCATTCAATTATTTTTTAATTATCCAAGTGTTTGTTTTCTTTAATGCTAGGTTATTTTTTTTATTATAACTACTTCTATTTATAAAATTAAAAGTAATAAAAAATAAAATAATAATACTAACTTATTATTCTTGAATTTAATATGCCACTTGTGAATTTATGCATAATCCAAAAATATTTTAAACTACTGCAAACTTTTAACTGCGAGTTTCATTCAATATTCCCATTGAATACTAATTACATTGTATAATATTGAATCTATAAATATTTATTGTTTATTTTTAAAAATATTAAAGATTACAAATAGGTTTCAAACTATTCTTCCCAATAAATAATTTGTTAACTTGCTATTTAAATCCTAAATCTATACTATTATGAAATTTTAGTTTCCTTAACATATGTGAATAGGTACAGTTATTATTGCAGTTTAAATCAAATTTAGTCTTCCTAGCAGTGTCCAGTACATATAGTATCCTGTAGAAAGTATATTATTTATGATATATCATTAAGGATGTAAATACAAAAGAAAAAAAACATATATGATTTAATTGTTCAGGAGTATCAGAATCGATCCTGGAACCTACTGGTGCTAAATCAGAAGCTCTACGAACTGTGCCAAACAGCAAAGGGTAACATAAATACAGATATTACACAACAGAATACTGACTAATGCACATGTCACTAATAGGTAAATAAAACTCTATCTAGGAAAATGTTATACATAAATATCTTAGAAATATAAATAGATTGCAAACAAATACTAAGCTAATTATCAACCAAGCTTATAATAGAATAATTAGAATCCTTAAAATGTAAGTACACATTTACTAGTTTTAATTAATGTAAAAATCTCACATATTAAATGAGATATCATCATGGCATCTGAAAAAACACTTTTGAAAGCATCATTGCAGTAAATATAGTTGTATTGAAGAAAACAGTACTAATTCAAAGCTATGACTAATATCATAATTTCTAAATCTTTTAAAATATATTTATCTTTCTTCATAATAATAAAACAACTCAAAACTATTGGTCCATGTCAATTAGATATCACAAAATCTCAAATATACTTCATAAAAAGGTTATCATATGGCAGGATTATGTTATTTGTGTCACATGGATACTACAAAATGCATAAAATTTGAATATTATTAACTTCTGCATTAATTATAAATTCAAATATAGAAAGTTATGGACTTATTAAATATTTTCTCTTCAAATAAAACATATAACTATTGCTCTGCAGTTATCTTCATAAATCTTCCTAATACATTACATAGCACTTAGTAAATACATAAATTGCAAGTGTCCATTATGCACAATTGGCACTTTTAAATCACAGATCACAATTAAAGCATATGTTAAAATCTTTATTGATAAATAATTAAATATGTATATGCCATAATATTATGAGATCAATAAGCATTTTTGATATTAAAGGTAAACAGACAATAAAATACAACTAAATAATGTATACATCATCTTGAGATTAATATTTTATAACTCTGATATCCTACATCCATTAACCCTACGTACACATCACTACACTTAAAAAATATACTCACAATTATTCTATACTACATACAATTTTACACTTATGATCATAGATTTAATTTTATTATGCTAATGAAACTTTCATTTTATTTAAGATTTTAAAATTTGTAATAAATATTTTTATTTTATAAATTAGTAAATGAATGTAATTTTAAATCCAGTTTAAACAGTAATAATCATTGATTAGTTCTAAAAATAAATGAAAGATTAATTATTGGAATTGGACTACTTATTAAGGTCTTTAAGAAAAGATTTTATTTTAATAAAAAATCAGATTTGTAAATTAATATTTTCCATTAAAATAGGCAAAACTCTCCATACAGTAGTGCCACTCAAAGCAAGACAGAGTAATCAATAAATGCCAGAAGGCTTGTGCATAAAACCCCTATCTAGTGCCTATCATCCAATATTCCCAAACTAGTTTCTGGCTTATTGCCTTCATCAGTGAGAAGCCTTGGATCTGAGAGCACTGCACCTAGATCTTAGGATCTAATGCAACCCTCCAGCAGCCACCTTTTATCTCTACATAACAACGAAACTATGAGAATAAAATTGAAAACACAAATATTTTCAATCTAAGCTCAGTAACTTATATAGTCATATGGATCTGAACTCAGTTCAGCACCTATATATTTTGGTGTCTTTGGTTCTTTATAACCATAGCCACCACCTTCCCATTAGGCAGGATTGGTATTAAACCTTTAAACATCACATGATCACTTTTTCCATGCTTGCTCATAACTGTTGTTAAAATAGGCAAAACTCTCCATAGTGCCACTCAAAGCAAGACAGAGTAATCAATGGATTCCAAAAGGCTTGTGCATAAAATCCCTATCTAGTGCCTACTCATCCAATATCCCCAAACTAGTTTCTGGCTTATGGCTTTCGTCAGCGAGGAGCCTTGGATATGAGAGCACTTGCTTTGAGTGGCACTACTGTAGGGAGAGTTTTGCCTATTTTAACAACAGTTATGAGCAAGCATGGGAAATGGTGATCATGTGATGTTTAATACCAATCCTGCCTAATAGGAAGGTGGTGGTGGCTATGGTTATAAAAGAACTAGACACCAAAATGTATAGTGCTAAACTAAGTTCAGACCCATAAGACTATATAAGCTACTAAGCTTAGATTGAAAATATTTGTGTGCTTTCAATTTTATTCTCATAGTTTTGTAGTTATGTAGAGATAAAAGGTGGCTTCTGGAGGGTTGCATTAGATCCTAAGATCTAGGTGCAGTGCTTTCAGATCCAAGGCTCCTCACTGACAAAGGCCATAAGCCAGAAACTAGTGTAGGGATATTAAATGAGTAGGCACTAGATAGGGATTTTATGCACAAGCCTTCTGACATCCATTGATTACTCTGTCTTGCTTTGAGTGGCACTACTGTATGAAGAGTTTTGTCTATTTTAACAACAGTTATGAGCAAGCATGGGAAATAGTGATCGTGATGATTAAATCTTTTCCATTCTTCATTATTTTAAAATAGCCAAAACTTTTATGCTGTTTTAATTATATATATATGTAAGTTTTAAATGTTCTGACAAGTTGATAAATGTAAAATAAATATTATTTATTAAACACAGTACATATTTCAAAGAAAATTTTAAAATATAATCAGCATTTAAAGTAAATCCATTTTCCCATTTTATTTCTTACAATAAAATCTTTTTTATTTGAAACAATATATACAATATACATTTAAATTCAATACCAAAATACACATATAAAAAATAGTTACCCTTAAAAAAAAATTGTCATATAAAGCAGTGTTTTTCAACCTTTTTTACTTTGCATGACTTTCTTATAGTTAAATTTTTGCAGCACACTTAAAATGATCAAAAAAAGATTTAAAAAAAGAGTATACTTTTTATGATTTATTTATGAACACAAACAAAACAATTTATTATAATTTGTAATAAAAAGATAATTCATTAAAATACTTAACATTTATTTATTTTCAGTTTAACATTTAACAAATTTAAAATATCTTGTATTTGTCTGAAGGTTTATAATGATGGTATATTATTAAAAAAGAAAAAATTGAAGGACTCAGGAGGATTTGAACCAATCCTCATATATAAATATATCAAATTTCTACTATATGTTGCCTTTGATAGAATAGCTCAGTTGGTAGAGCGTTTGCCTTAAATTCAATATTCAAGAATCTAAAGGTGCGAGTTCAACTTCTAACCTGTATTGTCTATTTGGGTGTTATTACTAACACGTTTGTATTTGGAAAGTTTAAATAAAGTTTAAAAAATTTTCTATACATTCAACATTCACTCATCAATGATGGAAATAGTCCAACATATCACATCTTAAAATATCTTCAGTTTTCTTTTCAAAAATAGTTCATAACTTTTAATATATATAAATCAATGCACCAACTTCTTTTTAAATCTTGTTTTTATAGGACTATTAAAAAATATAACTATACACCAACATTCTAATTACGATTGATTTTTTTTTTTTTTTTAATATTGGTCATTGTAGAAAAACTTGTTTCACACAAATATTACATTGAGAATGGAAGAAGTATTTCTATCACTTTTTTTTTTTTGTAATATTTGGAAATTCATGATAATCAAAATGAAGTAATATCTGTTTTCCTGAAGGTTTGTGATGATGGTACTTTAGATGTGATAATATGTCTGGAAGCCTCTAATTAATCTTGCACTCAGAAAAAAAATATTTAAAAAAAAAAGTGGAGGAATCCAACTCTCATAGATAAGAATATGAAATTTCTACTGACTGTTGCCTTTGACAGAATAGCTCAGTTGATTAAAGCATTGCCTTGAAATGCAATATTCAAGAATTTAAAGATGTATGTTTAACTCTTTTGTCACTAGTCAGGTGAGCAATATCTGAAGAAGAGCCGAGAATAATACCATTCAAAATGTTGGTAATCTACTAATTTGTATTGTCTTGGCATGCTATTGGTTTATATTTGGAAGTTTAAATAAAGTTTAAAATTTTCTAGACATCCAACATTTAGTGCTAAATGATGGAAATAGTCCAACATATTATCATATTATGTAATATCTGTTGTCTAATAGCTTTAATTGCAATCCTCTATTATTTCTTATTTCTGTTAATTTTTCTTCTTTAATATTTAAATTTGCTAACATACATACATTGTAGGTTTAAAAATATTTTTCAAATTTTCTATACAATAAATCTAAAGTTTGTAAAATTTGTTCTGTAAGATTTTTATCCAGTTTACACGTATTAACTGCTTCAAAACCCATTTCTTCTGCATTTTCTCTTTTAATGTTTCTTTTCCTTCAAGAACAGCAATTTTTTTCTGAAATCATTAATTTTTTCTATAGATGTGAAAATATGTTTCTGCATATTCTTATCAGGAGTGCCAACACTGAAATAAATCTACAAGAAATGCAACTTGATTACATCAAAACCTCATCGCAAAATAAATCACCTAATTTAGAATGTTGCATTTTTAAAAAGTTGGTACTCTTTTAATTCATAGACCTGATAGAACTTTTTCTTGAGATAACCATTTCATTTATGTATGCAATAAAAGTTATGTATGAGAAGCATCCATTGAGGAAGATAATTCTTCAAATAATCTTATTGCAATGCTTTTTATATAACTAATAACTTAAATAATATCATCTATGACTTTTTGTAATTCAGACACTAATGATTTTGATGCTAGCACTTCTCCATATAGAAAATAGTATACAAAAATAATTTTTGGATTTTGCATATGGGTAATAAATCCTTTTATATTTCTGGATATAGATGAGTTTCCATTGTACAAATATTTGTGCAGATATTCCAAGAAAAGTTATTACAACTGAAGTAATTATTGATCAAATTGAAAATATATTGCCTTTTTGTTATTGATTGGAGTGGTTAACAAAATAAAAACTGTTTCTTCTTTGCAATTATTTATGGAATACTAAAAATTAGGGATTACCACTGATATCTGAAAATACATCCAATTGAATTGCAAACATGTTTACTTTTTGAGGTAATATTACTTGAAATGCTATATTTTCAGATAAATCTTTAATATGTCAAGAAATTATATTATCTTGGAGCAGATTCTTTTTTAATTTTCTTTTCATGTTCTTCTCCGAACACTGTTTTCACAACTGCATGGCAGGCTGGTAAAATAATGGATTCTGCAATTGCATGCAATTTCATTTTTCTAGTTATGATTTCTGCAACTGTGTAACTCGTTTCTTGCACTTTATCTGATATCATTACATATTTAGTCCATACTTTTGCTTGTTTATTATTACTAAGTACAAGTTATCTAAAATATTCCTTCAGTTTTTCAGACAAATGGGAAGGTCTGGATTGAAACCATAGCTTCATTTGCTAATGTTTATTTATTTTAATAATGATATACTTGCATAATCATTTTTAAAAATATTTTAATTGTAATGTGTTCTGAACTTCTTTTGAAATTTTTTAATTAATGACCTTCAAAAATTTTTGCTGCAAACCTACGATCCTTTCACGGTATACCAGTTGAAAAATCGCAGCTGTAAAGAATGTTTCTTTTTGAAAGTTCAAAAAATGAGATAAAATAATAATGAGCATACTTCATCTTTCCAAATTCTTTTCCCAAGTGGAGGTTTCATAATAAATTTTTAATAGGTTTTAAACATTTTTAAAGGTTTCTTAAACTTTATTCTATTAAAATACTGGTATCACAGTATATTACCTATGAGATTTGTGATAAACTACTAGTTCACATTCAAAAATATAGGAAACATTTTTCCTGTTTCATAAATGAGAAGATTCAAATTCAAATAGTTTTCATGTCAAGGGATTTTCTTTGTTTAATAAAATTAAGCTAGTGGAAAAGTTTACTATTCAGTGAACTCATGAAGTTATATAGACTAACCATAAAAAGTTAGTTAAACATTACTGAGGAATATAAAGAATAAACTAACTGGTTGAGTAAGATTACAATACTGGGCAGAAAGATTTTTAGATTAACTATTCAGGTATCAGATGTCCCATAAAATTGTCATTGATTTTTCAAATTGGAATAGACAAATAATTTTTTACACTTTCATGGCTAAATTTTTGATATGATATAGAATGGTAATGCTTTTTAATTCTCTCTTGTTTTCTGCTCTCTGTTATTTAATTCGGATTTTAATCAAAAGATCTCTCATTTTTATAGTTTTACAGAAACCCTAAAATTCAATTATGAAAATGTAAATTTAATGCCTATTGAGTAGTTGCAATGTAAAAACAAAGTAAATAGATAAGCATTAAATTAAATCTTAACCATATGGAAATATTATTTAAAAAATGATTCTTGCTTTTTACTTTACATTTTTGAGCTTTTTAACTGGCTCATCCATAATGAATGATGAAAATATAAATAAAACTTGATCTAAGAATATTATATTGTTTAGATAGAAATGTTAAATAAATTATTTAAATAAACAAGTTTCATTTAAAACAAATATATTTAAATTATAACAAAAATTATTTAATAATATATATAATATTAGAAAATATATATATGTAAATTTTGCCACATTCACACATATATCCACATAAAATTTATCATAAAAACCAGTCAACACTTAGACAATCCCAATATATTCAACAATCTCAAACTATTGTCAAGGCAATATTTATATAGACACTTAAAGATTGCAACTTCATCATAGAGAATGAAATTATTGAAACAAAGAAGTTGAAATAAACCTCCTTAAACAGATATGTGTTTGTATATACATGAATTCAAATACATTGTATAATACCTTCAATATTAGTATTTAATTTGAAGCTTTTTCAGAGTTTACATCCCTCAACAGCACTAGCTAATTCAATCTCTTTACGTAAAAAATTTCAACTCTAGCTGGCTCATTAATATGAAATAATATTATATTCTCTTTCTTTACACACAAAAAAAATAATAATATGCATGGATATATTAAACTATTTTTTTATCTACTGAAAGTTTGGTTTTAATAAGATGGATCATTTGCTTGCTGATAAGATTTAAGCCTTTTCATATTAGACTTTTATATCAGATCTGCCCTCCAATATAAATGCATTATTACCAAACTTCTTATTAAAAAAAAAATATTGTACTGGTGCAAAACTGATTTGTTGATGTAAAATATTTTGTCAATAATAATATATATTATGTTGGACTGAGTCATGGTAGTTGTTTATCTCTTGTTTTTTCTTACTCATTTTCAGGAATCTAATTCAGGTGATTTCTTTAGACAACATAGACACATCACTAAAAATCAAACTTTTTTTTTAAAGAAATTGATGAAAAATGGAATTAAATCTTGTAGATTTACTGTATCCACTTTACAATTCATGATGAGCTGTTTGATTATGCCTCCATGAGCTTCTGAAAATGGAAATGCCATAAGTATCTTGAACCTGCAACTTATCTGCAAAAAAACTAAGTATAGTCCCCTTTTTCCTTCTGTGATATCCCAGGCAGCATCCTATTCTGTTTTCCCTCCAAAACACATACAGAATTGTAAAACTATACTTTGCAAAAGTTAGACTTTAAATGCAAGAAATTCAGCTAGTCTTTTTTAATAAATGATTACATGTAGTAAAAGGATGAGTAAAATTTCACTAACATCTCCTTTGAAAACTTTTATCCTTATAAATTTGGTGACGTAGCTTATCAATATATTACTTGTTTCTTTTCATTTCTGTCTCAGGCTTAGATGTCTGATTAATTAAATTATTTCATGCAAGATTACAAAATCAAGTTCTAGGATTGATTTCTACATATACTTCATACTTATTCTTCACGTATACATCCTTCTCATATTCTGGGTAGTTACTTTTATTTTTAAATGCACAATTCTGTTCCAATTATATATGATCACTTCATAATTTGTCCACTTTATATTTACAATTACTTGCTCGATTTGCTTTTATAGCTCATCCTTCTGTATATCATTCTTATTTTCTTATTCAAAGTCTTTGGTTAGATTATTCTGCCATTTTTAAAGCCTATTATTCCATTTTTTATAGTTCATCATGTTTCACCCAAGATTTAATGATCAGTTTCTTAGTGATTACATTTTTAATAAATAGCTAGTTTTCCTGGGTTTCCAAATTTGTCTGAACTTGTGATCATATTTTTTTCTAGTTTCAATTGATTATATACATGATTGATAACATCATAGTTTTTTTTTTTCCTTTTTCTCCAATTCTCTACTGTATTATTGTAGTTTGGGGTGTTTATAATTCTACTCAACTCCTTTGATTTTAGAAGATTTTCTATTATAATTAAGAATTCTGCATGATTATTTTCTGGCATCTTGAATTTACTTCATATTCTGTTCTATTTTTTCAATGTTTGTATTTCCTATACATATTTCAACTTTTGATTTTTTACATATGGCCTGCCATCTTTCTACCAGATAAGCCTTTCTATTTTTATATTTAATTATCATCATTCTTTCATTATATCATTTCTCATTAATCTTCTTCCTATCTTTTGCTTACTTCATTTTTCATTTCTCGTTATATTTTGCTTATTACTGTCATCATTTCTCTTGTCTCTCCATTTTAGGCTTTTTATTTCAAAGTAAACTTGGTGTGCTCTTTCAATGTTATATACATGCTATTTTCTTTCTTTATGCATATTTGTTGTCCTTTGTATAATCTCTATGCTCTTTCTTTAATAGTCATATCTCTATCATGATAATATTTGCTATTTCTTCCATGTTATCTACTCACTCCTTTAATGGTAGTGTATTCATGATTTCTGTTTGTTATTTATTTTAAAATTTAATATCTTCCTTTTTGACTGTTTCATTCTCTTTCTGAAGCATCCTCATAGTCTTTTATCGGTTTAAATTTACTGATTTTTATCTCTTAAATGGTGGTTTGTTTAAGATTATCAAGATTTTTATTTTGTCATGCTTGCTATGGGATGCCATTTTCATGTTAAATTAGGTGTCTCTGAATTAGTTTATATGTATGTTATGTTCAACTGCTATTTTGATTATTTATCATATTAAATAGGCATCTATTTTTTTCTTTTTGATCTAATGACCATCTAATGATGAGACTGTATGAAATGAAAAACATAATCTGGAAGGTTTAACTGATTGTGATTTGCAAAATATTCATATTACAGTGAAGGTTAACATGTGATCTTCATATAAGAATATATACTATCATGACGATGATAGTTTATTCTTTTTCCCAATTAAGTTCAAACAGAACTGATTTAAGTCTAAAAAACTTTTAACATATTTATAAACTAGCATGACTTTGCACTATTTATTTCCATTTAAGAGAGAAATATTCTTATGTTTATTGATTTTCCAATTCTCCAAAGGAGTCATCCTTCTGGGTTCATTAATATATTGTCTAATATATTTACTGATCAAATCAACTTCTATTTATAAAATTAATAAGAAAAAAAAAATTCAGTATGTTTGAATCTGCCATTTACGAATTTGTTATGTATTATCCAAAGGTATTTTAAACAAATACTACTGTAATCTAAATTGACAATATTATTCACTATTCAACAAAATAGTGATGATATCATATAATTAAATCTATAAGTGATTAAGGTTTATTTCCAAAAGTATTACAGGTATATATAGGTTTCAAATTATTCTCTCCAATAAATAGTTTCAATCTATTACTTAAATTCTTAATCTACAGTATTGACTTTACTTTGTAGACAATTATTCCTTAATATACTGTGTCCTTATACTTGGTACAGACAGTTTAAGTAGGGTTTGAAATGTAGCTATTTTTTTTAAAAAAATTAAACTTATGGTAGTTTATAATATGTTATTGTGCCTATATAGGTAGTAAGAGTTCAAACTTAGTAAATAGAAGCTTGTAAAGATGTTTTAAATAGTTTTAAAGTTATTTTAATGGAAGTTAAGTAATAACACAATATATTATTTAGGAGATAAAATTAATTTATATTTATTATATTTAATCGATACCATAATAATAGTTAAAAGACTGTAATAAATATTACATATAATGTGTTTAAAATAATTATTTGTTTAAATTATTATTTAGATAATAAATAATTTAATATTAGTCTAGAATGTTCTGAAAGTGTTACATGGTTAAAGGTGTGTTGGTATGTGAGATTTCATGTGTTAGGGAAAGAAAACCTTGATTTCTAGTTTTGTTAATGAAATTAGATACATTCTAAAAGTTGCAAAATTAAGTCGAGATAATATTTTTAAAATTAATAATTAAAACTATTATGTCATTTAAATATATTTTGCATTAAAAATTAATATTTTAGAGTCATTAAAATATTTAAATTATTTTAATAAAGATATTTGATATTTTAATAAAAATATTTAATATTTAAATTGCTAAATAATTCAGTATATTTTTAAAATGATGACTCATAGTTTAAAACTTATTTTAAAGATGAAATTAATTTAGTTTATGTAAATTAAGTACATGTTAAAAGCAAACTTAACCAATGAAATCACTAGATCAAATCGATATAAAAAGAGATGTTCGATCAAGTGCAGTGTCAATTAGTATTATTGTGAAATTGATTATTAATATTTTTTTATTTGTCCAATTATTTTACTTCAAGTAATAATTTTTTTATAATCTTTATTATTTTCTATTTAAAAGTTTTAAAAGTATAATTTAGTAACTATTTTAAATAATGATTGAATAAAAACCAGTTGTTCTCTATCAGAAAGTTTTACATAAAGCTTAATTAATAACTACAATAATTTTTATAGAAGACAATAGTAGTCACTTAAGAGTGGATACAATGTGTACCAAATTCCGAGGATTTCACCATAAGACCAGAGTAGATACGGAGATACATAATGACTAAATTTAATATATCTAATATATTCATAGTGAATGAACATTTATTTTTAGTAACTATCTCATTATAATAAATATAATTTTTCAAAAAAATTTAAGCTAACTACTACAAAAAGAATCTTTGTTAAAAGTTATTCTCATAATGTTATAAATTTCAAGAGAAGGAAAAGTTAATATTTTGCATCTAAATTATGAAGGAATATTTTTAATAAGTGCAATTATAATTGTTTTTGTTATATGGATGTGAATAAAATACCTTATCTTTAGTTTATCTTAAGTCTAATTTAAATGAATTTTATATCTGTGAGGGATATGTTTTTTTTAAAAATTGAAAGAAAATGACTGTTAAATTTATAAATTTTTAAAAAAAATTAATTTATTATAAAACTGATGAATGAACTATATATTTTAAAATGACTTTATTTAAAATAAAGAAAACTGTAATGCGTTTCTTTTTGAAGATTTACATTGTATTACATAATTTGCTTGGATGGAAAAGCTGTCATTTTACATAAAGATAACTAATTGAAATATATGCATTTTGAAAAAGAAGTCTTGATTTATTTTTTTTATATCTAACTTTAGTTAATGCAAAATATATATATCTGCTGAAAAAAAATTAATAAATGAACAAACCAACCTTATGTTATCAAAGTATTTTACAAATGTTTACCAATGGAAATGTAGATATTCTATATGAGCTATATTTACCACTATATGTTTTTCTGGATAAAAGTTTTGAATTTGTATTAAAAGAATACATACCTAAACGACATCCTATTTAGAATAAAAATGGATCCTTAATTATTTTTTTCTATTGAAATACTACTTGCCTGGAAAAGTATTCAGAAAAGAGACTGAAATATATATTTATCTTTAAAGGATGAACAATATTTCTTTCCGGATTCTGCAGGATTTAGTTTTGTTATTTTTACATCAATTGAATGACATCAGGAGAGGAGAGCAATATTCGTTCAGAACTTTCTACTCGTAACTAAGCAACGGGGAAAGAATTTTTGAAAGTGCTGAAAGTGCAAGGAGAACAAGACTTTCAGTAATTTTTCTTGTTATTTTAGTCTATTGCTAATATTTTAAAATAAGGTTTAACCAACATACTTATTATAATGTGTTCTTAATTTAAAATTAAGATAGATTAATTTTTTATATTAAATAAAGAAAAACAGGTTTTCAGAAACTAATTTTCTGACAGTAATAAAAACTTATAGCTTGTTTGGATGGACAGTAGAGAAGCAGATCAATAATTGTTGGAATCATGGTTAATATTATTTATTTATATTGCATTATTTACTAATATTTTTAAAATATTTTTTAAGTTGATATTTTATTATTATTATATGTTGTATTGCTTGAATATTTAAAAGTTAGATGAATCATTTATATGATTATTATCTTATGTATTTTATAATAAAAAAATGTAAGAGAATGCCTTGTAAAATATCTAAGGGTATTTTAAAATATTTTTCCCCATATATTCTTGAATATGCATACATTATACATGATTGAGTTGTTAACATATTATTATGAATGGTATCTGTTGAAATATAGATATGAAAGTATTAATCTCTAAATTACATAAAGTTATAAGAAATGAATAAATATATAATACTAATGAATGTTTTATCAAAATCATTTGTGCCTGAAATAATTTTGAACCATCTTGAAGTGAATATTAAATCCTTGTTGTTTTTTCAAAAAGTAGTTTGGAAATTATTTTTGTAATGTGACTTGTATTTCTTTGTGATGTTAATAGACTTATTCTGCATGTGGAATATATAGGATGGTGGTCAGGAGAGTAATTGTTAAATGAAATCCTAGGTGTTAGGGATATATGTGAAAGAATATTATATGTGAGCTAGATTATCACAATTTGAATTTATTAAATATACAGGTAACAAAGAACTGTAAAGTATTTTTTAATTATTTTTTTATTCTTATGCTTCCCAAAAAAACTCCTTAACAACTGAGCCAATGGAAATATTATATTTATAGAACAAAATTTTGTTAATATTAATTTAACTCAAGTAATTAAGTAATATTTACTAAGGCTGTAACCTCAAGAATGTGCGTGTAAAAATGTGATAGTAGGGCCCTCTAAAATAATTAAATTAATTAAAATAAAAATATATCTCCAATGTAAAAATTACATTTGTAGAATAAAATTTTGTTAATATTCATTTAACTCATACTTAATTTAAAAACCAATACATAAATACTTTTAAATAGTAGACAATCACAATATTTAAATTTAGAATTTGTTTATTAAAGGGCATATTTTTTATTTTTACATCTTATTATTAAATTATAATTTTCATCAGATTTGTTTGTAATTTTAATCATTTTTTAGATAATATGGAATGTAAGGTCCGAAAAGAGCCAACAACAGCAAAATTACCACTAGAGTAATTTATACCACTACAAATCATTCCAACCCGAAATAATACTTTATTTTATTTGGCTCGGTGATCGGGGATGAAAGATTTAGAATTAGATTATAATCATATGATTTCCCTGTGGCAAACAAGATACCCAATGCAATATATATATATATATGAAAATACAAACACTTTATTAGTAATAAATTACAAACAAACAAAAATTGTTGCTAGACCTATATGAGATAAAACTACATGACATTTAATTCGTGATTATATATATATGGTATTTCAATACACACATATATTTTGGATGGCAGATTTGATGATCTTTAGGACAGATATCTCTTAAACAGGCACTTGATACTAAATTAAGCATACACAAGAAAACATGTGAAATAACTCTAAGAAATCTGGTTAAAATAGATGATCACATGGCTCTCATGATCATTACCCAGAAATGGTAAAATATCAGGCTTGACTATACATAAGGATAAGGAAGATGATACTGAGTTGCTAATGCAATAACACATCCAACAAAAAAGCAATGACAGAAATATATTCACTAGTTAGATCCAAATTTCATGGAATAAATGAGTCATGGAATGAAGGAATGAGCATCTTCATATAACCCTTAATAACTTTCATTAACAGGCAGGAATGATCCACTATACTGGTAACAGGACAAGAACAAGTCTGAAAAATGCAAGGAATGTTCCCGCATTTGTGTGGAACCTATTCAGAAGGAACCAGTCAAATTAAATTTTCCAAAGCAGGAATATATACCTGCCAAAGAAATGCAATGAAATAAATATGAAATTAGACAACCCAGTAGCACTAAATTTATATAAATAATAAATTTTTGGCTTAAAGTTAAATCTATATATATAATAAAACATGAACGGTCTTAAATTTTTGGCTTAAAGTTAAATCTATATATATAATAAAACATGAACGGTCATGTCATAAGATTACAATATGCAAATATCTATTACAAGAGGCTAAATTGGGCCTACATAGTTATATATTAAAAAAAAATTCTGCCGATAAAATTATTCCCTGCTCAATTAGATCTGCCCCATAAGTTTTACATATATAAGGAATTATTGATATGATAGCCTCACAATTATAATCTATATATTAAATTGTATTCAAAAGTTTTATAGAATTAAACTATCATGTCTACAGTATACATATATATTTGTCAAATAGAAAATAAAGTTTTAGCTGTATTAAATTGTATTAAAGTTTTATTGAATTAAAAATATCGTATCTACCAGTATACATATATATATATCTGACCTTTGTAAATAGAAAATAAAGTTTTAACTTGTATTTTGTTAAATTCAGTTTTATTTTAAAAAAATTGTTTATAAACCATTCATAACTGTGTTAATGGTTCATATTATGTATTTGAAATAATAGATTTTAAATAGACAAGCTTAAAATGGCAGAAAAATAAAAAAAAAAAATTAGAATCAATGAGAGGAGGAATTTACATATCTTGATTTGACAGAATTAATCGACTTCTTTTAAATGACATTAAATATTTTAGTCACTGAATATATATTTACTAAATTTACCTTCATCAGATTCTTAAATAATAAGTCTAGTATATTTAAGAAGCATCGTGGATATTACAATAGTCGATCCTTAATATCGAATTAATTAACCATAGGTCATAATACAATAAAAAAAATATTTTAAATAATACAATAAGAATATTTAAATAATACAACAAGAAAACATATTTCAAAGAATGATTAATAATTAGTTATTTAAGCAAAGGAATCATAATATTAAAGATTTAGAATTGTTTACCGGTAGGTCAAGATTTTCTATAGTTAAAGTAAAATCACTATTTAACAGACCTTCATGATGGATTTTGACAAATGTTAAAATACTATGCTGAACTTCCCTGTATAATTCATAGATCTTCTATAATAATGCCCTTGGCGATTGGCAGGCTGGTCACCCAGTGTTATATATATTAAGGGCTTTCTCTTGATGGCAATGGCATAGTATGTCAGCAACTTGGATCATCAATTGTAGGCAGGGACTTTAGTGGCATCTCATTCTATAAGTACTATGGGGACTTCATACTTATGTTCTTCCAGAGATGGCTAGAGAAATTGACGTACTCTATTCACTGGTCATAGTATGACGTAATCTATAACAGCTTAGAAAAATCTTTACAAAAACTTTACAAGAACTAAAACATTTTCTTCCCTGCTCTTATACATATCCCTCATAACAAAGGCAACTGAATCTTTTCCAAATTGATTAATTAATTTTAAAACTTGAGAAAATTATTTTCTTTACTATCTAAAAAAAAAATCTTACTGATTGTGATCTTGATCTAGTTTAATTTTAAAATTTTACTAATTGCATTTTTCTTAATTAAATTCCAAATACCTTTGATTTTATATAATCCCTACAGTAATTGCACATTTCTTATCACCTTTTATTGTAATGACAATGATACGCTAAAATAAAAATTCTAAAATTAGATTTTAATTCATACATTATTTTGATCATCAGTTGATTTTAATTAATTAATTAAATCTTCTTTATTGACTTGAATGCCCTCTTACTCACACATAACATTAAATTTTGTAATACAATTAAATTTCATAATAAAATTAAATTTCTTTTATAGATTTTTTTTTTAATGCCTTAGTATTATAACTTTATGGCAACAATATATACATGAAACATACATATATGACCACTTCAAATAAAAAAAAAATATGCAAAAGAAACATTTTTTAAAAATAATGCTTTTATGTAAAATGCCGATTAAAAAGTAAAAAAATAACAAGATAATCTGACTAAAAATGTCATTTCATAAAAGCATTTGAGGTCATAAAAATCAAAAAGACCTCAAATGCTTTTATGAAACAACATATTTTTTAATCAGATTACTTTATTTTTCTACTTTTTAGTCAGTTGTTTACATAAAAGTATTATTTTAAAGAAAATTTTCTTTACATATTATTTACTTTTTGATTCTCTCTATTCTTAGGGTTCTCTAGGTTTACTTTGATTTTAAATAAATGACTTCTATTTTATAGGGTTTTTATAGAAATCTCAGCCAATTAAGATTAATGTACAAAAAATGTAAGTGTGATACCTATTGAATAATTATCAATATATAAGCTAAAAAAATAAATGCAATATATGCTAAATTATATTTTAATCAAAAGATTATTGCTTTTTAGTTTCCATTTAAATAAATGTTTCTCTACTTTGACAATATTATTTAACTAAAAAAGGCTGCTATTCTACATAATATCCAACAGTAAATGATGAAACTTTTTTTAATTTTTTTAAAACAAAAGGTTATTTCTAAAATATATATCATATCATTTACAACTTTCTTTAATACTTTAATAATACTATTTTTTATATCAAAACTTTATTCTAACATTTTCGATTGTCCTGCAGTCATTATCAGAGTTACAACATCCAAATATATAATTATACAATTAATACATTTTATATACATATTCATATTTATAATTAAATACATAAATAAAATATACATTTTAACCTAACCATTATAAATAATCATTTCCCCTTTTTATTACTTTACTCTTAATTAATTAATATTTCATATTACTTTATTTTACTTTTAAAAATTATTTATTATTTTAAAAAACTTTTAACTTTTTATTCTACTTTTTAGTATGAAAATAAAATTTAATTTAATCTACCCAAATTAATTAGTTGTTTAGATAGTAATGTCAAACAGATTAGTTAAAAAGTTAATTTTATTTAAATCAAATTTATAAAAAAATATTTAATATTAGAAAATATATGGATATAAATTGTATTTGTAATATTTATGCACATATATTTACACATAGTTTCAGTGTATGTCTGGGTTCAAAGTCACCGTATAACAATTTAATACAGTATTACTATTTGTTTACCTTTTTTTTTAATCCCCTCAATGACATTGGTTAATTAACTCTTCTCCACCTAAAAGATTACTCCAAATCTAGTTCATTCACTAACATGAAGCAATAATTTTAATAAAAACAAAAATATTTAAAATTAAAATTTTAAATAAATTTTATTCCAAATATAATAGTAGGAAATGATTGTTTGATCTTTAAAACCAATTGCTATTTATGCTTCATTTATTAAAATTGTCAAATTGGATTTTCAAGATTGTTATAAATTGGCTAGAGTTCATTGAAAAAAAAAATCTTGAATAGTTCTCTGACAATGAATAATGACTAGTAAATTTATTACAAGAAAACAGCATTTTCTGATTATTCAAAAAAAAACAGAAAACTTGGAACTTCATAAAAGGAATTTAAAGGCTGAAGTTCAATAAGAGATAAGAAAACTTAAAAAAATATTAGTGGACTAAAATTGTGATCATTTTAGAACTTATTTTTAAGGCACTAAAATAACATAAAAAATTACAACATACTTCTATTACATCAGTTGATGGCAGTCTTTTATATGATAATGATGTTGCAAACAGATAAAGAAGTATTTTAATCCACCTTTTCAAAAATGATACCAGAATTCAAATGGCTATTTTTAAATGTTGCATCCATTTGACCAACTTATTTAAATTTAGAGAAATCTAGATTGATAAATTTAAAAGTTCTTTATAATCCAAAAAAAGAGATAGACTTCTGACAAGATGCCTAGATAAATTAGAAATGTATACCTTTAAAACAGTTGGAAGTTTTCAGAATATATAAAATGATGATCTTGGGCCACTTGATTTTAAGGATGCTACTTACTGGTTCCAATTTATTACAATAAAATATAAAATGGTCTAATATTGTTATCTAACAAAGTAAAAGTACTTTCAAAAATTTTACTGACTAGTTTTGAATAAAGAATCTAAACCAATTAAAAGTAAAATAAGAATTTCATCTTTTTTAACATTCAATTTGCAGCAGACTGATGAATATGCTATTCTTATCAATTCAAAGGATAATTTGCAAAATGTTTTCAATATTGTGAATGCAACTTACATAAAACTTTTATTTAGTAATTAATGTTCAAAAAACTTAGATGCTTTATCTTATCACAAAAGGAAAAAAAAAATCTTCAGAGATATTTAGTTTGGATTGTTATCAGTATAAAATATGAATTAATAATATCTTGCTAACTTTTTAGATAGAAAAATGAATTTGAAAATTGAGTTGCAGCACAAATTCTACCTGGGGTGCTGCATTTAAATTAAAATATAAAAATATGGGCACATAATTAGTTCTATTAAATTTATTATATAAAAAATGTCAGTCTATTAAACTGATGGTATGGAAGGAATGCATGAATTCCTATCAATATAGTATTTTAAAAAAAGTAAAAATTTCATTTCAGTATATTACATAAAATTATGAAATCTCAATGGAAAGTAAGAACACCAACTGATATATTCTTCAATTTGTTGGACATTAAAAGTATTGAATACACTGTTGTAAAGACACCTCTTTAATAGCTCAGATGTGAGAAATGAAAGAAATACTAATAACCTTTCTAAAAAAATAAAAAAAAGTATTTTACAACGAACTTCAACAAAGTTTTCATGGAAGAAGCTGTTATGGGAATTATATGCCCAAAGATACAAACAAGTTATAATTAGGAAAAGCAATGAAATCTTTTTTAAAAAAAAGTTTGCTGCAAAAATTAAAACTGTATCACAAGATGATATATATGGATGTATGTGTTTCATAGAATGATTTGTATAATCATAACAAAAGTCATTTTTAACTTTGTTTTTTCTTTGTCTTTTTTTTCTCTCTCAAGTTAGTGACGATCTTCAATTATAAGTGTGACTGTTGACAAATGAAAGCAGTGAAAAATAAAATTTTCTAGATTATACAAAAATAAAATTATAGCATCTCCTACTATGCAGTAATTTAGAAATCTAAATATACAACCCATTATTTGTTGGCTACTGCATTTAAAATAAATCATTAATTAACTTCATGAGCCCTAATAAATTCACAATTTCTTCTAATGAAATATCAATAAATCATACATCAAAGCTTTTATTTCTATGTTACAGAAATAATAATTACTATGTAATTATTAAATGAAAGCACAAATCCTGGCTCAAACTTAAGATCACATTACTACATTCACAGTGAGAATTAAGTATAATTAGTGAATTAATGAAAGTAATTTCAACTTCAGTTTAGAATCCATAAAATGTTTTAAGTTATGTATTAAACATTCATATTACTATTAAAAAAACACTTTATGATACAGCACAGATCTGTCTAATAACCTCATCAAACTATATTAATAAGTTCTTATTCAAAAGACATCAATAAACACATTTTATTTATGTATTTGTTGATAATATTGTATACTAATATGATAATCACATCTTTTGGCATTCTATAGTAATTAATGGTTAATCATTTCATTATAATATGGCTTCAAAAATAACTGTGGCATGGTAATAAGAGGAACCAAATTTGATATATGTATGCAATGTAAAACTCTAGTATATTTAAAATTCTCTTAATAACATAACTCATGCATCAAATAAAATCCTCAATCAAATTAACTTCATCATTATATGTATATATAATTCTTTTGTGTGTGGATGCTTTATGAAGTGGGATTTATTTATTTCTTTTATTTAGCTGAGTGCACTTTTGATGATGAGCACCATAATCGTAGCTCTCATTTCATAATGTTGCTGCTTTATTTACAATACATCTTGATTACTCATATTAGGTAAATCAGTTGATTTAAGTAAATCATTTGTGTAATAATTAAATTCTGTTTCCTCTTTTATTTATCACATTTTTTGTGATTACCTATGAACCAAGTTTCTTTTATTTTCCTTTTTCGGTCATCAAGTTCTATGCATACCAATTTGACACTCAGCCAAATAAAAGAAAACAATAAAACCTGCTTCACACACATATATTAATTATATAATTTGAATTAAATTGTGAAACAATTTTTAAAACATTAGAGTTATGAAAAATATATCTGAATAAAAAATAGTTATTTTATGAAAATTATATATAATATATGAAAAAATATATAGTAAGACTAAAGGGATTTAAATTATTATTTGAGTAAGAACAAAATCTCGAAATGAAATAGAAATGTAAAAATTTGATATGAAAAAGAAACAAAATAGATTTTTTGTTTTGTTTAAATACAGGGAATAAAAGAAAAGAATGCTAGAATTAGCAAAATAATTGTTATTAAAATGGGCTAAAAAATGTAGAATGTGTCAGTACTCACAGAATAATTTGATAATTATATACTGGATGTAATGGATTAAGGTTTCAGAAAAAGAATATTTAAATCTTGGCTAACAGATTATTAAGCATATAACTTTATTTGCACAAAGTTTCCAATTGTAACTAAGGAGAAACTATAACATATTACATCATTTTAAATATATGTTTTAGCAGCCAAAATGGTAACCATGTTTAAAATGTTGTGTGTGTGTATGTGTTTGGGGGAGGGGGGGATCTCTGAAGAGACTTTCTTGTGAAAAATATTCATAAAAATTTTCTAGTTATGTTGAGAAGTATTTATTGTGCTACATATCCAGAACTGAATACAATTGTAAAGACTGAAAAAAAAAGATATGCTGTTTTCCAAAAATCTAATAAAGCAGTGAAACAAGTATAATTTACAAAAATAAATATTTTTAGCTTCATATTTTATTTGTTTTATTTTTAAAGTTCATTTATAATCTAATTAAAGACTTTTCATAATATATATAAGTCTGTTTATTAGCACTTCTAAATTTATTTTTAGTAATGTATTGAAAAAATATATACACACATACAAAATTTTATAAACATTAAAAGCATAAAGCTAAACTAGTCAATAAATAATCAAAATTATCCCAAATTTACAACTCAACCATACTAGCCAAGAAAACAAACTCTAAAACACTAACTATCAATGATTTCACTGCTACAAGCAGATTTCTCAAGTGTACAGAATTACAAAATAACAGTTTTAAATTAAACATTACCCACAATTCCACTTACCTCCCATCCACCCTTAATATTAAAAGTACTTTTAAATAAGTTAACTGCTTCAGAATCATAAATTTTTAACAATAAAGATTCTTTAATTCTTCTTTTAATTTCATTTCTCTCAAAGAAGACAACCTTAGCTTCATCAAAATTAATAATATGGCCTGTACTTTAATTTAAACATGGATATATAATGCTGAACTAAGATATTTATTTCTAACTCTACTTTCATATACCTTTATTCTTTCATATACCTTTATTCTTTATTCTTTTATAATACTAAAAGTATTTGTTTGTTTATATATTACTGAATAAATAATACAAAAAACTGTCAGATAATGAAAATTATTCTTCACATATAAATCATGATAAAAAGAGCAGCCAAAAATTCAAGAAATATTAATCACAACGAACAATTTGCCAAGTGCTTTTGGTACAGTATACCAGAATCATGGCGACATAACAGTTCCAATATGTCACCATGATTCTGGTATACTATACCGAAAGCGCTTGGCAAATTGTTCATTATGATTCATATTTTTTGAATTTTTGGCTGCTTTATTTATCATGATTTATACATGATGAATAATATTACTGAAGAAATAATTTTATTTATTTTACATCCTGTTAATAATTTGTAAATTTTAATATTAATATGAATGGCTAAGAAAAACAAACTTTTAAAATTCTTGGAGAAAACAATTATATTTATTTTTTTAAAGATTTCACTGATATTTCATTATTGAACCAAATTATTAAAAAAAATAATTAATTTTTAATAACATCCAAATAATAATAAAAAAAAATTGTAAATTTGTAAGCATTTGTTTTTAGACAAAATTAAATTAAAATATTTTTCATAGTGCTAATCATCATCAATCATTATCAATCCACTGCAGGATGAAGGTCTCTCCAAGTTCAATCCATCTTCTCTGATCTTTAGTTTTTCTTCTCCACATCAGCCTTGCACACATTCTTATTTCATCCAGCCATCTCATATGTGGTCTCTTTCTGGGTCTTTTACAATCTCTTCGGATCCAATTTCAGATTTTAATTGTCCATGTATTATCATCTCTTCTAGCAATATGTCCAGCCCAACTTCATTTCAGTCTTTTAATTTTTTCAATAAGGTCAGTAACACCTGTTTGTTCTCTTACCCATATATTGTGTTTTCGATCTCTTATTGTTACTCCCAACATGCCTCTCTTCATATTTCTTTGAGTGGTTTGAAGTCTCTGTATTGCTCTTCTATTAAGAGTCCAAGTCTCAGATCCATAAGTAAGAACTGTAAAACACATTTATTAAAAGCCTTCCTTTTCAAACACATAGGCATATTTCCTTTTAGTATAAAGTTATTTCTACCAAAAGCACTCCAACCAAGTTTAATTCTATGATTAATTTCATCCATTATGTTTCCTCTGTATTAATAATCTGACCAAGATATTTGTAACTGTTAATTTCTTATAACTCATCATAATCAGTCTTTATTTTCATTGTTTGAGAAAACCCATTAAACATTACTTTAGTCCTTTTAACATTTATCTTTAGTCCTACTTTCACTTTCATCTGATAACTCCTGCAACATTTCCTGCAGCTCTAAAGCATTATTTTCAAAAACAATTACATCATCTGCAAAATCTAAATGACTTAAATAATCTTCATTTACTTTCACTCCTTTAGCTTCCCAATTTTAATCCACAAAATACTTCTTGCAGCACTGCTGTAAAAAGTTCCCAGTATCATTATGTAATCTAATTGTTGCTGTAGTATTTTTATAAATATTCTTTAAAATATGACAATATCCTGGATCTATACCTTGATGATCCAATGCTTTAATCACTGAAGAAATGTTTATAGAATCAAATGCCTTTTCATAATCTATAAATCCAAAGCATAATGGCAACTCATATTCATTTGTCTTTTCTATAACTTCTTTCAATACCTGGATATGATCTACTGTACTAAAATCACTTTTAAATCCAGCTTGTTCTCTTAGTCGGTGGCAATCCAATGTTCTCTGTAGACGAGTTGTAATTATCCTGGTAAAAATTTTGTATAAAACTGATAAAAGTCTGCTAGGTCTGTAATTTCTAATATCTTCTTTATCACCTTTTTTAAATATTAATATTAATACTGCATTCTTTCAATCATCTAGTACATCTTTATCATTTAGACATTTGGTATATAACTTTGCTAAAAAAAATTCTATTTCTTCATCTGCTTCTTTTAATATATCAATTATAATTCCATCATTCCCTGGAGCCTTTCCTTTCTTCATACATTTAATAGCATGTCTCACTTCTTCATTTAAAATTCTGGGCAATTCAGAAGATGCAATAGATATAGGAGGTACTTGTTCTTTATTACTATATATCTCTGTTTTTAGTAATAATTCCATATTTTTTTCTTATTGCAGATATAAATTTCCTACCAAGACCAAAATGTTGTTTTACACTCTTAGGGACTTTTATTCTCTTCTACAGCATTCCTTGCTAGGTTGCAGTTATACTTTCTTATATTATTTTCAATTGTTTTCTTCACCATTTTACAAAATTTGAGATATTCAATCCTTTTTAATACATTATTTTTGTATATCTTCATATTCCTTCTTTTCTTCATAAATTCTCTAGTCTCAGTAGAAATTTTATTGGTCAATTGCTTTTTTCTACCAGCTACCTTTGTTGCAGTTTTTAAAAGGGTATCAGTTACTTTCATATTAATTTCATTCAAATCTGAATCATGTTCAAAATCTACTAATACTTGAAACCAATTTGTAAGTTCTAATTTAAATTCATTTGAATGTTTCTGAAGATTAGGAATATCAACTGTAAATATTGTTTTTCTTAATAATTTTTGTCTCTCTAGTTTTGCATTAACATGTATCTTACATCTTACTAATCGATGATCATTTTCTGTGTTAAATTTATTAAAAACATTACAATCTTGAAATATGTATTTTCTGTTAGTCAAAATATAATCCAATTCTGCTGTACCTTCATTTGGATGCTCCCATGCCCATTTCCTTTTAACATTTTTCTCAAAAAAAGAATTCATAATAAAAAGTTTTTCTTTTTCTGCAAACTCCACAAGTCTATATCCTCTCTCATTTCTATTACCATAACCAAAATTATCTACAGCACTTTCATCTTTCATTTGTCTAACAATTCTAGCATTAAAGTCTCCCATAACAATTTTAAAATGTTGTTTATTATGATCAAAAGCCTTTTGTACAACCATATAAAAATCTTCTACTACTTCATCACTATGAGAACTTGTTGGGGCATAAACCTGAATTATATGCATTTGGTATCTGCTATTAAGTTGTATAACTAATCTTGCCACCATCAATCTCCACAATGTTGTTCTACCACTTTTTATTTATAATGAATCCTATTCCATTTGTATTTCTGATATTTGTGCCTTTATAATAGAATACATGTCCACTTTTTAAATCGTCTCTTCATCTTTTCTTCTAACTTCACAAAGTCCAATAATGTCCCATTTAATATAAGCCAATTCTTCTTCTAATTCTTGCAATCTTCCTTCACTTGAAAGTGAGCTGCAGTTGTAAGTACCTAAATAAAAAGTTATCATCAAATGGCAGCCTTGGTACGCAATCAGGAGATTCTTAGCACCCTCTGCCTTCAGCCACCACTTGCAGCCTCCTGGGAATAAGGGCCATAATTTATTTTTGTCTGTCATAATTGTATATAGCTATTGGAAAAACATTTATCATTTACACAAACACTCATTCTACCTTATCAGGTAACTGGGAAGAAAGACCATGGTGTTTCTTGATTTTAAACTCAGAGGTTACGGTTATATAATTTGTCTCCAAGTTAAGTTTAGTTTTGGAGTATTGGTCTCAGTAATTTATTTTCATATGAAATAATCTTAATGATCTACATATACATTTTGTTTGTGAATGCTTTTTAAATATTTATTACATGTTTATTATTTTTCTCCATATAGTCACTACTTTTCCAGATTTGTTAATTACTGTAAATATTTTTTAAAATTTTGTAAATCATGAGTATAGCTATATGTATTTAAACTATTAATTATTAAATCATTAATATTAGCTCTATGGCTGCAGAAAGAAGTTTGCTATTAACTGAAAGGAGACCCTTTGATTCCCCTTGGAGGCCTTAAAGGAACTGAGCAGGGCAAATTCCTAATGTCCACTCCATATGTTCTTGTCATTGCAGCTGTTATTACAATGTGATTATTCTATAGTATATGAACATGGTTGGGCTGCTCATCAACATGCATTTCATATGAAAATAAATTACTGAGACCAATACGCCAAAACTAAACTTAACTTGGAGACAAATTATATAATCGTAAATGTTCACTAAAGTAATAGGATCACTCTTCAAAGAAATCATAGGATTATTTGAATTTTCATATATACTGGGTAGTAGTGAAAGAAAACTCCATATTAAAACCTATGAATTAGCTTTTTATATTTGTTGCTACAAATTTAATTTTGCATTTTGTATGTATATGCAAAAGCAGACAGTATAATTAATATTTTATAGATAATAATTTTTAGAAAGTTGTAAAAAAAGTTACATCTAATATATATAAACTTTGAAATATTTTTCTCAAATATATATATCAATTCATCAAAATTTATTGTATGAAAGTAATGCTTATAAAATGTACTTTAAGTTATGTTAATATGTATCTCAATAAATTATTACTAGTAGCTGCTTGAAAGCAATTTAATATATAAATACCATATTATTTCAAAAATCATTATGGAAGCATATACATTAAGATGGCAATAAGAATAATGTTGGATAATTCTTTGCCTGATAGTTAATCTTGGTAAATGGTTAATACTGATCATGAATGGATATCTAACTATTCTTAGCTGGTGAATAAAATATATTCCAAAATGATCTGAGTTAGTCTTAAAATGACAATTAACTAAAAATGACTAACAAAATAAAATTGACTGAGATGAACAACAATAAGAGGCATAAATCCTAGTAGTGATTTAATTAAATATATTTACCTAATTCTCAAGAATTATTATCTCTTTTCTATATCAAAAGTATACTCAACACGAACAAAGCTAACTTTAAAACAATATGTCTACCTTTTTTGTGTAAATGTCTGAACTTTTATATGTATAATATTAAATATATTTATTAAATTATTATACATGAAATCTCCCTAATATCACTAACAAAAAGTATATTATATGCCTATAGACCAAAGTGTCTTTTCCTTTAATTGTTAATATATTTTTACATTACTCAATTTTCTATACACACTACCATTACTTATTTATTTTATATTAAATGCTCAAAAAGTTGTGTGATGTTCAAGCACCAAAATATAGCTGAGCACATCAGTTCCATTCACCTTGCCAAACTAAAAATTCTATTTTTTTATTTTATTTTCTCAGAGAGAAATCAATTCTTAAATACTTAGACCTAGAATTAGCAACTTTCACCACAGAGTTAAATTTCCCCAAGCCCATATCCATTAATAACCAGCATGGTGGTTTTTATACATTTTTTTTTCCTATACAGACCTAGTTACACTATTTTAGAGGGACAGCATCCATATTTACAATAATTATAAAAATTTAGATGGATTCGAACTGCATTAAAGATGCTTTATCGGTTACAGTACTTCTTACAACAGAGCATCTCTATTACATAGACAGATTGTTGGCTTCTGCCCAACAATATGCATATAACATTCTTTAGCTATATCGAGATTAAGCATTTCAAAAGATTAACACGCCGTTGTAAACTTTACTTTTCGCAACAATTTTACAATGATTTTTAAATTGAAAAAATAAGATTTAAAGTTGCGGATCTAGGCGATATTAAATTAATCAAGGGATAATACTATAATCAAACACTGAAGAATGTTAATGATTTGCTTTGAAAATTATTTTCTTCTGAAAATATGAGTCAGAGGGAGGGGGAAACCACGAAAAAATAAATAAAGAATAAAACATTCTTGTGGAGACAAGGGTTTAACACACCCAACGCATCGATTTCTATAAACCGCCAAACCATTAGGAAAAATATCCCACAGACCACACAGATCTAAAAATGGAATAAAAAAAATTCCATCACCCTCCACGTTATTTAAATATATAATATACAATGCTTTTCATTGCTTTTAATTTTGGCATTAAACTAACTACATTATTTCAAATTTCATTACTAGCTTCAATGATAATATATTATTACTCTCGGGCAAATAACGTACAAACAAAAAAATAAAAATGAAAACTTGAGATTTTATATTATATGCTTTAATGCTTAACAGATAAACAACATTTATAAGTGAAATATTTTAAAGCAAAATAGTATTTTTAAAAGGCAAGGGGGGGGGGGGAATCAAAATTAACATTAGATTTTAATAGCAATAACGTAGATAAAGATTTAGGCCACTTTATACCAAGCCAAGCTACCATTATAAAAATTTGCCTAGTTTATTGGATACAAAAAGTGATTGCGGCAGTAAAACATCTTTGGTATTGAAAATTATGCTGATAAAAGTTCTTGGTATAAATCTGTACAAATAAAAAGTTCTCAGTTAACAGAATTATACTTTTTTTTTTCACAGGTATTAAACTTTACTTCGAAAACAATTTCTTACCTTTTCGTCTTCTTCGTAATCTCTAAGCTCTTCCATACTATTTTAAAATTCAGTATTCTTTACCTCAGCTATGTTTTCGTACATGTGCAAATAATCCAATGCAAAAATCGAAATTTGAAAACAGTAAACATTGCCAAAGAATATGAGCACTTGTAGGTCTTATTTACACGCCATGTTGAAAGTTATAATCAAAGCATTGAGAAAATATGCTATATTCCCGCCGCAAAAAATTAATTTTGATGCTTGGAAACTAATTTCTATAAAATAATCAATAGTTTAAGCAATTTATTGGTCTTTAAATGTATGCTTTAACTTTTGTTTGATATAATTTTATTTGACAGAGGCTGTAGATTTAAGAATAAAGAACAACTTTTATACTTTTTTTTTTAATCAAGAGGGAAAATGGGCAGTAAAAAGAACGGTACAGAAGGCAATCCCAGCAGTAAGCAAGTTTAAAAACTTTTTAAAAAAATATCTTAGTTGTCTAAACAACATTTTACTTATAATTATCCCTATTTATAATATAAGCACGGTCTGTGTTGCATACATATTGGATATTATGACTAAATTACCCAAAAAGAAAATGGGGGGGTATAAATGATATTAAAAGACTTTTTTTTTTTAATATTAAAAAAATTAAATAAACAACCGATAAAAAGTTAAGTAATGTCCATTTAACTAGATTTAGGATTAGATGGCAATATTATAAATATGGTGGGAAAACAATTTTATTTATTAAAAGATCATATTAAAATCCACATGTTTCAGATAGATCAAAAATAGTTCGATTTTGCAATAGAAACTAATAAATCAGAATTGATTCCAAATGTTCTTCATGGTGGAAGATTTAAAGAAACAATTTAGACGTGCAAAGAAATTTGTAGGGGAAAATCAATTTCATATTGTTCTCTTTAAAAGGTATTTATTTTTTAACATAATCTGCATATTTCAAACATCCAAAAGCATGGAATCAAAGATTTGCAAATATGGAAAAACTGCAGTAATGTCAATCTCAATCATGTATCCACTGACATTGATACGGTTTCCCAATCATTCAAAAATATATCTCTGTAACTTTTGAGTGATCTTGAAAGAATTTCTATAACTTGTAATAGGTTACTATATGTTATAGTCCTCCCTTCTCTCAGAAGTGGACTATTCCAGATGCCACCTTATCTGATCGGATTAAGCATTGTTTGCCTCAGGCCAATAGGCTGATGTATAGATAAAAGCATAGCCAATGATTATTACAGGCCAATGAGCAATGATGCTTGCTGAATCCGAAGGTTTTCAATATGGTCAGAGATCTGGGTATAAATAGTCAGCCTTTTGTGAGAATCAGGGAAGAACGTGTCTAACCTAAACAGACGCTTTGCATTCTCCCAGGGAACATAAACAGCAGCAAGTATTCCCATTAATAGCACTACGCTATTTAGATGTACACAGCTAGGCAAGTCCCACAGAGACTGGACGCTGCTAAGATCACCCTCGGCTCGAGGCAAGCTAACTACATAGCTGGAAGAGTCGTAGACCTTACCCGTGAGGCAAGCCATAAGGTGTGGCTGGAAGCGGCAGGCAAAACCCAGATTTCACGTTAAACTCCGAGATTCAACTTATAAATATGCATTTGTATACTGTATATTGTTTGTATATATTTGTACATAATAAATATATTAAATTATAATACTTGTGTCAGTATTATTTTATATTTTTTACTGTTAGTTGGGTCTGTAATCCAGACCAAACACAACACTATACCAAATATTTTTCATTGTAAAAATATTATTGATAATTATTCTTTGAATGAAATTCTTTCACTGACAAAGAATTATATTTCTCTTTAAAAGTATTTATTTCTTAATATAATCTACATATTTCAAACATCATCCAAAAACATGGAATAAAATGTTTGCAAATGTGGAAAAACTGCAGTAATATCAATCTCAAACATGTATCCAAATGTCTCCATTAACATAGATGAGCTTTTCCAGTCCCTCAAAAATATATTTCTAACTTTTAAATGATGAAAGAATTTCTACAACTTGTTAATAAGGTTTTTGCACCAAATGTTTCTCACTGAAAAATATTGATAACTATTCTTTCAACTAAATCCTTTCACTGATGAAGAATTTTATACTCCGTAATTATACATCTATAAGTGAAATTTTTTATTTCAACATCTGAAAATAATCTTTTGAGTTACACAAAGTTCCTCTATTATTTATTTCTTGATTTTCCATTATAGAAACCAATAAACTATCACATGATTTGCATATGACTTCATACTACATATTACTTTATAAGAATACTTTTTCACCATCTCTGTGCCACTTACTAAAAGCTTTATTATGTAAGAATAGATACTAGATAACAGTCTTTATCCTGTACTGTCATACCCAAAATTCCCAGATTATTTCAAACTTATAACTTCCATTAGTGAGGAGATTTGAATATTAGAACATTGCACTTGGACATTTAAGATTTAATGCACCTTCCCTTTCAGCTATCATCATTTACCTCTGTGTTATACTATCAAGTTATCAAATCAAACTAAAAATCATATAAATATTTTCAATCTAAGCCAATTTGCTTGCATAGTCACATAGATAATAAATCTATTTAGTTTTCTATATATATTATGGTGTCCTTAGTTTTTCAATAATTATAATAATCTATATCCTGCAGCCAGGATTTTCTATAAACTAATAAAATATTACATAATCTATAACATTTCTTCAGCTTACATATTATTTTAACAACATACTTTTCCACCATCTTTATGCCATAATACTGTAAGTTTTAATATGTAATAATAGATGCCAGATGACATTACTTAATAAAGCTCTATCCTATGCTATCATGTTATTACATATTAAAACTTACAGTAATTCACAGAGATGATTAAAAAGTATGCTGTTAAAACAACAATATATAAACTGAAGTCATATGATATTTCATTGCTTTATATCAAATCCTGGTTATAAGATAAAGGTATCTATAATTATTAAAAAAATTAAGGGCACCATAATATATAAAAACAGAATTGGTTTCAGAAATATATATGAGCAATACAAGCAAGTTAGTTTGGAGTAAAAACACTTTTTTTTTTTCAGTTTTAGCTGATACCTTGATAGTATAACATATAAGTAAATGATAATAGCTGGAAAGTGCATTAGATCCTAATGATTTAAGTGCACTATTCTAAGATCCAAATCTCCTCACTGATGAGAGCCATAATCTTGAAACTAGTCTAGTGATTTTGAATAATAAAGCATAGGATAGGAATTAATTTATTAGGCACTGGTATCTGTTATTATATACTAAAACTTGCAATAAATGGTATCAAAATGGTGAGAACTGTGCTAATTTCCATGATACTTGATGCATTAATTTTTAATTATTTTTTTTAATTTTTTCTTCTGAAAGATCATTTATCCTTCCAACTCCACTGTTTTCTCTCAAATTCAATACTGAATGATATATTTTTTCCCAACAAAAATTTGGAGTGCTAACATTTATGAGACCTTTCATTATTTTCTTATGGTATATAAGTCTTTTGAAAAAAAATTTTATTTGTAATATTTAGATTTTTAAAAGTGTGGATTTTTAATTTAAATAAAAACATTATTTGTATGTTTAGTTTGTTGTGATAACTCTCTCTCTCACACACACACACACACACATATATATATTATGTGCATTACATTTTTGAAACAGTGTTGCATAGGCAAAACTATAAACTTTGTGTGGAATAATAGAATATTGTATTTGCATTGTGTAAAGTGCATACATTGAAGAGTATAATAGTATGTTATGTTTACTTTTGGTAGAAATATTCTGATCATTTTATATTGCATTTATATATTTAAATGATGTTGAATTTTAAAATATAATAAATCTTTCTCTATCATTCAATGAATTTTTCCAATTCACAATTTTTGTCCAGCAAAGGTATAAATGATCTTTCACAATTAATTATTATTACATAACAATTATATATTTTCTGAAAGAAAAGTGCTTTTTTTCCTTAACATTTATTTATAGTACTGATTTATTTACTTTTAGCAACATAGCTTTTTCACCAATTACATTGCTCAATAAATTTCTGCCCTGTGCTGTCCTATCCAATATCCCTAGATCAGTTTCATGCTAGTCATGTGATAGAATCATTACTGATTTACTTATTATTTACTGTTTTAGTAATTATTGTTTTTTGGATTCTATATGTGATTAAATATAATAATAATATAAGTGAAGAATTATACTTCAGCTATATATGTAGAAAATTTATTTTAAGAGAAGGGGAAAATACAAAGGATTTATACATATAAAAGGGATATGATGCCATCTTAAAATAAAAATTGATGATGATGTTATTATATACCATCAAATCAACTCCTGAATGGCATCATTTGGTTTTTAAAAAAGCTCAAAAAAGCATTCATCCTATTGCTAGTCTCATTCTTCTGCACAAACTATCAATGATTCTAAGCATTATACACTTTCTAATAAACTAGTGACATTTAATCACTCGAGTTCTGCATATTATTCAAAAAATATAAAAATTTCTCTATCTCTCTTTAATAAAAAATTTCAACATCAAAATAAAAAAATAGGCAAATAAGAAAATATTTATTTTAGTTTTTCAGTAACCAGTTATCATTAAATATATCTGCACACCTCCTTGCAACTCAGAAGTAAATGGATTAGAAGAGAATGGCATCCAACAAACTTTATATAAAACTTTATTTCATCAACACATGACACTGTTGACAATTACAGATAAATCTCTATAGAATCAATGATGACCACTGAAGACCAAATAAAAGACTCACAAAAATCAAGAAGAGGCTGATGTGAGACCAAATGAAATATAGCAATCTACAGATCAAACTAAAAGGCCAACAGAAATCCACAGAAACAGTAATTTAGAGATCAAGTTAAATGAAGAAACACGTCAGAGAATTATAGCATTGAAATTGAAAAGGAAACAACTACATAAAAAAACATGCACAACTAATTTCTGGAGTAGGGGGAGGAATGTAAAATATGAAGAGAACAAGAACAGTAATAAAAAATAATTATAAAAAAATAATAATAATAAAACAGCATGAACATTTATTATTGAGGATAATTGTTAAGAACCTAACTTTGTTATTAAAAAAGCAAAAACAAATTATGCAAGAAATATTGATAACAAAAAACAAAGAAAAACCCATGCATAATGACTTTTTGGAATAGGGAAAGTGATGAACAGTAATGAATAAATGAATAATAATTATCTAAAAATTAAATAATAAAAAGCATGATTATTTTATTATTGAGAATAATTATTAAAGAAGCTAATTTTGTTGTTAAAAAAAAAAATGAAAACAAGTTATGCATGAAATGTTGAAATAAAAAGAATTAGTTTTGCAATCTTTAATTAACATGTTTTAATTAGACTTAATCCATTTAAATATTAACCAGATTAAGAATTACATCTACCCTATCATGACTATTGTACACCAAAAACTATGAAGATACAGCCTATATATAAACATCAGAAAAAAATATAAATATTTTTTTTCCAGCAAAACTATAGCTGCATAACATCAGTTTCTAAATACAAAGGGGGTGTGTACTAGGAGAAGCAGCAGAAAACATTGTAAAACATGACTTCCCGATGAAATGGTCCCTATAAGGTAATGAGCTCAATCGAGATTTAACAGATCAGTTGATGTTATTATGATTTTGATTAGCTTAAAAAGCCATGCAGAGAATAAAAATAATTTTATTAGAAATGAAATAACTTACACAAAGTTACAGTCAAGTAAAAAATTGGGCAGCATAATTAATAATATGTGCAGGGTATTAAATCATGTACATGTTTATCATTTAAATGTCTGCATTAAATCAGTATTATAATTTTACCTTTAAGGCGTTGGCTATGCTGAGGCTATTAAAATATGGTAGACCTGAATTTAGTTCAGTCCCATGTAGCTATTTATGTTAGATAGCTGGATTTAAAGACATTTTCATGTCCAAAAATTTCAGAATTTCTACTTAAATATACGTATGAAATAAGTGCTGAGTTTTGAGTTGATATTTTAGGTCTAGTGTCCGAATATTCTAGCTCTCCACTGACATGAGCTATAAGTTTGAAATCAGTTGGTCTGGAGATGAGAGTGTTCTGGATAGAGATTTTAAATATTTTCTCATACTGCACTTATTAATTAAGAGCTTGTTTGAGCTATTGGTACACTCTCTGTATTGCATTTTTGTAATTACAAGCTTATTAAAAGTAATGTCACGTTATATATGACTTGCTTTTTTGATTATTATGTTGAATTTTATATGTAATTCTTGTTATATTTGTGTAAGATTTATATTTGTTAGTCTTAACAGCCAGGGACAAAGATTAATGTTTTACATATTTGTTAATAAATGTTTCTTTGAGAATATGATTTGTAAATATTTATTAATGTATTTGGAAAATAAGTATGTATATATATTGAGAATAATGATTTCTTCTCATGTTTGGTTTTTTTTTTTTTTCAGAATAACAATTATTAACTTATTTTATTAAAGTTACATTCCTTAATTGATAATATAAGAATTCCAAACATTTTAAATATGAATATTTATAATTTGTTAGGGATAGTAATAAAAGAAAAAAAAAGTAAATATATATATTTCTCTCTTTAAAAATTTTATCAAATTTTAAAAAAAAGAAAAAAAAGGTATTAACATTGATTAAAAAGAATACTGTTTTTAATTAGATTGATTTTTTTTCTCTCTTAAAAATGTAATGTTTTTTCGAATTAAAGTGTATTTAAAGGATTAACTTGTTTTTGGTAATTAAGAAGAAAAAAATAACTACAGAAGTATATTTTAATGATTAAGGTTTTTAATTAAATAAAAAGGAGAGAAATAATCTTTTGGAAAAAGTAGAATCAATTGGTCAGGGTTTAATACCATTTCTGAAATAGTACGTGAATGAATGAATAACTAAGATTGTTCTAAAAAATAAGATAGGGGCAGGTTAAAGCATTAGATTTCAATGTCTAATTAGTCTATCTTGACCCAGTTGTTGAGAATAGGAGTCTCAATACAACTGTTGAGCTGTAAAGAGAACAATGAAAAGTTAAGCTTGTAGTCTGAAATAAAACTAACCTAATTGTTAAAAGAGTTTAAAAATGGAGTTGAAGAAAAACATTATAATGGGCCGGGCATTTCCACTCAAGAAAGGGGGAGTGCATCTCATTGCGGTCGGACCTAGGGTCTTCTGGTAGGATGCTGTCAGGTGAATTAAATACATAACCTATGATCATATCTACCTAAAATGTGCTACCTCTATATTTACTCATTAAATATAGATACAATTTGGTCTAGTTCATCTACATCTCACCCCCTTTTTGACACCGTTACGCCTCAGTATTCAAACTCAGGGAGAATTCTGTCTTTTTACTCTTTTCAGGGATGAATTTAGATAGGTTAACAACTGCTGCACCTTTATATAGGTTACAATTGGTTTAAATTTTCACCCAAGCATATTTCAGTGTTAATATATGAGTGAAGCGTGTGTATGTACATCTCCTAGATTACCGATGGATTACTGAATGCAAGATGATTTTAATAAACTAGGAACCAGTTTAATATGAATAAATTCTCCAACATTTATTAAATAATGAAATAAAAAAAAACTCTTCATCAACAAGATAAAGCAGTATAATTATATGCACCAAGGATGAATTTCTACCATATCAATAATTGAATATATTTGCAATTCCATACTCTGATACAATGGTAGAAATACATGTCATGGCACAAAATTATTTACAAAGCCAAAAAAAATTCATTATTATTAAAAGGGTCACAAAACTAACTAACTAATTTAATATTAACGGAGTTTGATTTTTTAGGGGACCACCCTAACTGTGTATAATTCTCTATTGTTGACCTAAAAGAGCATTTGTACAAGAGGATTAATCGTTTACACTGAAAAAATAAACATATAATGATTATTAGTTAACAAGAAACAAATAATATAAACTGTCCTGTAATAAGTGTATGATATTAATATGGAATAATCTTAAAGATCTTACCTTATCCCATATTATAATGATTAATGCCAAGTCGCTATAAAGGGAAAGCCAATGTAAACTTTATTTAACACATAAACAAAAAAAATTATCTAACTTAATGATTCTCCCCTCTTTTTGTTGCATCCATTTATAATGGACTCTTCCAAGTTAACGACATTTAAACTTCCAAATGTGGAAATAAAATTTTAAAGAAAGAATTTTACAAACATATATATATATCATAAGAATACATAAAATCAAAGCTTTCATTAAATCATCTTAGTTAATGTTCATGAGTTTGGCAACAATGTCTTTAGGGATGCAGTCTATCTCCTTTTTGATCACTCTTCTTGGGTAAAATATACATCACTCATTGGAATCATTATGTAATATGATCACAATAACATTGCATCAATTCTCCCCAGTCACTCTTCCTCTCAATCCATGTAGACATTTGGTATAGAACCATTGATGTTCCTTTAGGCATTTCACAAGTAAGTAAATGATGTCATGTGCTTCCAAGGTTGGGATGATGGCACTCAATCCTATGGCAATATTAATTTAGCTAGAATACATTGTACAGTGATTTATGATAGAATTAAATTTTCTCTATTTGTGGTTTGGGCATTTAATAGTTTTATATGCAATAGAAATTGTATCATTCTGTTTAATTGCTGATGATGTTATATTCCTCTTCTGTTCATGTTTGAATAATACTGTTATTTCTCCGATATCAATTTGAAAACAATCCACTTATTTTATTATGCTATATGAATTTATCAAACTTTTCTTAATTTAAACATTGATTTTAATTTATTATGGTTTTATATTTCTATTTGCATGTCAGAATATTTGAATGAGGTATCTTTTTTTCTTTACATTCGAAAAATTTGGTCTTATGCTGTTGATTTCTATGGATAATGCATTTATTAAAAAAAGAAGAAAGAAACAGAAATGAACTGGGTTTGCTTTTATACTGAGCTTAGTTTTTGGTGTTTGGTATACTAACTTTTCCATTTTCCTTTGACATTGTTGCAGTTGCCTATTGTTGCATAAAGTACCTTGGTAGAGTTAATTTAAAGAATTACATGATGAAATTCTAATTCTATTTTCCATACTTGTTTGCTTAATGATTAGTTTGATATTGGGTCATCACTATGCTTACTTAGTCTCTACCTCAATTCGTGACATACAAATGATTGTTAGTTTACTATTAATATATATATATTTAAATGATTTCTTTAAAGTGTTTAACTCTATTCCCTTTCATTAAATGGGCTTCTACTCTTTTTATTAAGTAAGGAAAATTAGTTTATTGTGATATTTACTTTGATAATTAACAAAGTAAATACTCATTGTGTGAGTATGGATATGTTTAAAAAAAACATAGCATATATTTAACTACTTATTAGTTAATCTTATGTTTTAACTGGGCTAGGTTTGGTGGTGTGCATTAATAGGTTGGTTTTGTGGAGTTATCAGCTACCCTTACAATATGTTAAGCTTTATTTAAAAGCAAAACACCACCAACCTAACAGTGTAACCTGTTTCACAAAAAGAAATCTAGAATACCTCTGGGAGAAATTTGAAATGTTTTGTGTACCCATTCAGAATCATGAGTGTCTCAGCATACACTAACCTGACTTGGAAGTCCATGGTTATTTGAAAATTATATTGTAAAATTGATAAATTTGTATTAATCTATCTTGGAAATTAATTTTATAACTTTATCCTGAACATTTGAAGAAATCAGAAAAAAAGCTGACCCAAAAGTACTGAAAGTTATTACTACAAAAGAACTATAAGAATAAAATCCACGATAATACGTTATTATAGTGGGCATTTCTACTTTTATTAAAACAGACAAAACTCTCTATATATATTGCCACTCAATAACAGTTAAGAGCAAGCATAAGAAATGATGATCTTGTGATGTTTATTGGCATTTCTACTTTTACAAATAATTTTTTATAATATTAGTGATTATAATGAATATTTTGATCTTTTGCTCCAAACATTTTTGTCACTCTTAAAATTAAAGTGTGTAAGACTTTGACATTTTCAAAAGAAAAAATGAAAGATTGTAGCTAATCTTATATTTTTTATCTTTTATTGTAATTTGTTGCTTTTTTTACATTTAATCATTGTAATAAAGGCATTACTGAGTTAAAATGAATATCAATTGAGTAATAGAAATCAATAGGAAATAATATTGTGCTATAAAAGTGTATTTCTTTTGGAATTGTCATATTTTTTAAAAATTTTATACACATTAATTATTTGTTAATTTTATTAAATTATTAAAAAAATAAGTTTCTGAAATTATATATTGTGTGTTAATGTTTTATTCATTCAGCTATCTGTTCTATAAATTGGCAGTGTGATTTGATTTCATCATAGCATGGTGCTTTAAAAGATTTACTATTTAAATGAAAGTAGATTAAATATATACATTTATATTTTCTTTTGTTTACAGTCTCTAAGGTACCTGGTCCTCAGCTAGCTTTAGAGCAATAATGCCTATTTTATATATGGATGAGAGTATATGTTAGTATTTAAACATCTAGATGTTTTTCTGAATGATTCAAAAGTTAAGATCATCTTTAAAGTCCATGATTTTGGATAGAAAGATTAGTCTACATGTTGATACTGAATCTCTTTTAAATCCAGTCACAAGCAATGACTATTTGTCATTCTTGTCTAGTGCTGGTGAGGGAAATAGTATAACTACTAATTTTATTCTATGCTGAACCTCTCATTCTCCTTTTATATTTATTTTGCTGATGATTTATCATCTCCCCATATTCTATTCTTAGTATCTCATGTTTTCCCACAACCAGATGATCTTTTTATGTCTACCATTATAAATGGTGTCCCAACTTTGGTCACAATGATAATTAAGTTCTGTTGGTCAGTATATCAAATGACCACATAACATAAAGCTCAAATATAATTACACATAAAAAAGAAGAATCAATTTTGATGCAGAATTAGAGAAAATTTGTATTATTATGTGATAAGAGAATATATGATTAGTTAATTAAATCATAATTGATTATAAATTATTAAAAGTGATGTTAATAAATATTTAATAGGAGTTCATATGTAAAGTATGACAAAAAAGCAAAACATGATTTTGAGAGATTAGAGTGAGCTTATAACTATTGGAGTTTGATTAACAGTACTGATGATGAATGGAAGATTTTGTCAATGATTTGACGATTCATGTTTAATGGAGCTCTATTCAGTGTTCAATCTCAACACCATATATTTTCAAGTTTTTATAGTGCCTATTGTTTTAATGGACAGTTGATAGTCTTATGCTATGAACCTTACCCTCTAAGCCTAAAAAAAAAGCAGCAATGCATAATTTTAAAATTTTGTCTTTACCAGTTTCTAAGACTCAAAGGAACATAGTTTTTCAGATATTTTGCATTACTATTTTTTGTTATTTAGAACTGTAAGTAACTTATAATGCTTGTATTGAGATAGATCATCTGGTGATCACGTTGCAATGTCTACTTATAGTTTGGTGGTGGGATTTTGTATCTATCTCAGGATTTCAGGTCACTATTCATTTTTTTTTACTCTCAGATCTCTGGAAAAGTTTTTGAGCAGATGGTTTGTTACATGATTTCTTTTATGCACAGATATATACTTAAATATCACTAATTGTAATTGTGAATGCCACTTATGCATAACCAGGATAGAAATATACAATATAGCAAAGGGAAATAAATTAGATTAGACACTTATGTCCAAAGAAAGTCAGATCAAAGATATTATGTAATAGTGAAAGGTTGCAAGGAGAAGAGTTAATACGAGGCTTATATATCATCACAAACCTTCAGGAAAACAATATTATGTTAAAAGTTTCTATTTTTTTTTGTAAAGGAATTGATACTAAGGTATATTCTGACAAGATCAATACTGAATAAAATGGAGAAAACATTATCAGAGAAAATATCAGCAATCAGCTAAAGAAATGGAGAGAATAGATGACCATGTTAGCCCAGTTATTACAGTTGTTTTTGTATAATTAACAGAGAATAAAAAACATATAAATAGATCCGAATATATGTTTAGAGAAATGAAAAAGAAATGCTAAAGAAACTAGAAAAGAGTGGTCAGCAAAGTCAGATCCTATTAAGAAGAGTGGAAGAAAGCAATCAACAAAATAGAGACTACCAAATGGAAGTATTCAGAAAGATAATCAGAATATCAGATTCAAGTAATAGAAAAATAAGAAGGAACAGAATAAGAAAGCATATGTTATATATCATGTGCAGGATGTAATGCAAGAGGAAGATAAAACAATAGATCAGGTTATAAATGAATGTGAGGAATTAGATCAAAAGTTAAATTGACACAAACAATTGAAGAAAAATATATAAAATGAACAAAAGTATATGGTAATAATGCATTAAAGATACAAAGAATGGAAGGCAAAGTTGAGAAGATAATCAGAAGAATATATGAATAGGAAAAGTGCAGAACCAAGTATAATGAGATATACAGAATAGATACCAAAGAGATCTATACTGTTTTAAAAGGCCAAGTTTTACAGTTGAAAGAGGGGAGAAAAATATCTCTTGAAACATTGTGCATATACTAATCTGTTTGCTGTGATATTACTAACAGTTAGTGCATACACTAACCTGTTTGCTGTGAAATTACTAACAATTGGTGCACATACTAACCTGTTTTCTGTGATATTACTAAAAGTTGAATGCATTTGGAATATTTAAATAAAATTAAACTTTTCTAAAGACATTCAACACACATATTAGATGATGGAAATAGTCCAATATAAAAATACAGCTAGAACACCATCATTACAAACCTTCAGAAAAACAATAAGTGTCAGTCTCTCTGCATAAGCCACCAAACATCCAGTGTTGAAAAAGAATTTGACCTTGATTTTTCTTCCATGAAAAAAATAAAAGCCTGTTGTCAATTGTCAAATAGAAATAACACAACTAGGATTAAAACAAAATAACAGCCATCCGAGCAGATTTTTGAAAAAAAAAAACTAAGTTTTTGCAACTGAAAAATATAACTAAATAAGGCAAAAGAACAACAATCAACCACATTTTTCAAGATACATCACATAGTTGATTTTCTTTCAATTTGATATCATCACAAGATTACACCTTGATCACTTTTCTCCAGTCTAAAAAACATCTAATCAAAGTGCTGCAATTTACACTTTTTTTTAATTTGCTTATTGAATTACTACATTGACTTGGTTCTTACTTTTGTTTTTCTTTTTTTGGCATTACTGTTGTTATTCTTTCCCTTTAATTAAGAAAAAAACCACATTGTTATTTGATTTGAAAACTTAACATTGCATGGCAAAATTCCATTACACCATGTACTGTGCAATTATGTGCTCCATAAGGATTTTGGATGTAGAGTTGGAGGGAGGATTTTCAATGGAAAAAAATCTCCATCTAGTTTCTGCAAGAAGATAATTCAAAATTGGTTATTATTTCAAGTACACAAGATGTTCTATTATGGGCCAGGAAGTACCAACTGTGTGTATGTAATGTTTGGTTTTTAAAAACTATTTCTACACATTTTTTTGAAATTGACTGAATTAAGTGTCAAAGCATTGTCACCTGAATGTGTGTATATTTCATAGAAGTATGTTATATTTCATATAATTTTTTTTTCTCTTTTAAAAAATATTTATATCTTGTGTATTATGCCAGTAAATCATCTGTGTTTATGTAATGTTTTGGTATGTGTTTATTAAAGACTATTTCTACACATTTTTTTGAAATTGATTGAATTAAATGTCATCTGTATATGTGTAGATTTCATAGAAATATGTGTATATTTTATATATTTATTTATTCTTTTTTTAAAAATATGGATCTTAAATACTATTCCTGCAATGAAGAAAAGATAGAAAGATTTTTCACATTCGTATCAATGCATTAGTAACTTTGTAATATTTGATAACTTTGTAAATGGTTGCCAAAATAACATTACAAAGTTACCAGTATATTGATACCAATGTGTAAAGGCCTCCTATCTTTTATTCATTGCAGTAATAGTCCACTCATATCTTAAACCAAGTAATGCTTTTATAATAACAGTAATTTTATAATTTAACTATATTTTTTAAAATATTGCTTTAAATTTTGATTTGTTTCTAAAAGTAATGTCAATTAAGTTAAGTCTTACTTACTTGATTTTACTATTTAAATGTGTATTGAATGATAATAAATAAACTGCACTAATAATTAAAATTATTAAAAGAATTTTGATAGATATCTATCAGTGTTACTATTATCCCATTGATTATTATTAAGTGAAAGTTATCTGAGTAAATAATTTAGAAAATATGTCTATTGGTATTTATTATCAAATTCATCTTAAAACTTTGGATTATGGTTACCTCCTTCTCCAGCAATGTCTTCTCTAATATTCTCACAATGACAAACCCAGACATAGGATTCAATAGGCATTTTAATTATTAGATGATATCCAATTATTCTTTTAGAGATACTATAATCAGTTTGAAGCTTCGAGCAGTCAGCATAGTGTTTATTATCTATTCCATTTATTTATAAAGATATCAGCTGAGGGGAGTTTGTGTTCTTTCTTCTTTATATGATTTCTATTCATAGGACATTATAATTTTGTTACAAATCCAGAAGCTGTTGATAAAAATATGTAAAATAAAACACATTTTGAAGAAAAAAAGTATTTTTTGTTAACTAGTCCCAACGATATCACAGTCCTATTTATTTATTTATTTATTATTATTAGCTTGTGAACATGAGATTCTTCTTCTTTTAACTTTAATAGTCATTGTTATCATTCAATACAATTTAAAAAATATTTTATTTTTAATTTTAATAAATTGTTCACTCACTCTTCTAATTGTTTTTTATTTATTCACTTGTAAACTACAGGAGGATAATAATGATTATGTAAATTGCAATATATATTATAATGATAAGATGAAGCAAATCTTTTTTGAAAACAATTATTATTTCAGCTACTTTAAAATGCAGCTCAAGTGTTTATAGATGCTTAGAAACAAATGATAATTATCTAAAAAACATGTTCTTTCTTATTACTCTTTATATAATAAAATTTTTTTTTTTAGAATATATGCTATAAGGTCATAAAATAAAACTTAAAATGGTTAATCCATTAGGATAGTCTAATTTATAAAATTCTTTTTAAAAAATGTACACAGCAAAAGTTTTAAAGTCAAAATTCACTACAATTCATTGAGATTTTTTTTAGAGATTTTTTGCATAATGACATATATTAATTGATTATGTTCCTTTGCTTATAAGTTGCTATAATATATTTTATCATTTTTCTGTCCTTGAATTTTGAAATTTAGTCAGGTTCACAAGGGGATCCAGGTCATATTTCAGGCACTTGACAGTTTTTTCTACTTGACCATTCTTAACAGTTCAATGCAGTTTGAATAAAATAAGAATCCAGATTGATTAATTTCAAGAAAAATTGACTTTGTATAGGTTTTGATCTCTAGTTTTGTTTTTCAAACCTTTGTTATTCTCTTATTTTCAAAACATTTATGACTACATTTTAATTACAAGACATTCAAAAACTGATTGGATTTCAATTATATCTCAAAATAAGCTTAATCATTTTTATTAAATTATTTTTAGTTCAATTATTTAAAAATTTTTAAGCACTAGCACACTTAACTGGGATATTTTTCAATCTATTTCATGAATTCTTTTAATCTTTGATAGAAACAATTTTAACTTTATATAATTTATTAGATTCTTTTAAAAATAAATATTTTTAACAAACCTATTAAATTTATTATAGTTTAAAATGTGAAGTTTTAATAATTTATTTTATGATTACATCCTATTTTAAACTATTTGTTCTATTTTACGTAATTTTCTTTAGAATTTTTGAATCTGATATTTATTAGCATCCTCACAACATTGAAGACAAGTTCACTACCATGTGGAAGACCACATGGTTGAGATTGAAATGAATGTCATCATTTATTTCAAATTTTGAAACTTTTAAACAAAAAATAAACAATAAAAACAATTATACTTGTAGTAAATTTTCTCTTATCTATCTGGCACTTTGTAAGCCTTTTATCCAGTTATTGGGTCATTGTTATAAGATTGTTTAGCCATTGTTTGATATTGACCTTTCTGTGGAGACTCCTTTTTTGTGATAATTAAAAAGATGTATCCCTTATCAGACAGCTTGTTCTCATTCTTTTTTTGGGTGGTGAATAATACTTTTATATTTATGTTTGTACAGTTTCTAAATAAAATATCCTTTTTCCTAGTTTAGTTTGTGGAATTTCCAGATCTTTGACATGTGATAGATCTGTCATCTTTTCAATACTCAACCGACTGTTGGCTTGTATATGTTTAATATTGACAGATTTGTGACTTAGAAGGTCAGTTATATGACTTTCTGACTGGTGAAAAGCAGTAAGTGCTCTTAATTTTGCAATCTGCCTCAAAAAGAATTGTGATAAGATTTCATTTGTGTTTGCCTTGTATCTTTTTGGAGATCGTTCATACAACACTTTATTTTGATGCTCTTCACTAAAAGTTTTGGACTATTGCCTCTTTATATTCATCATAGGTTTCAGGATGGTAGTATTTTGAGTTCCAATAATTCTTGGCTGCATCACACAAATAATATGATTATGGTAATTTTTTATTATCTGATAAAATATAGAATGAGAATAGTTCAGGAGTCCATTCAAATAGTCCAGTGGATTTTCATGTTACATCTCTTTGAAAATCTTCACTAACTTAGATAAGGCTTATGAAATCGAGTCTTAAGTGATTGAAAAAAATGTCAGAAAAGATTGCTTCCAACAAAAAGCTCTTATCCTTTGATGAACTTAAATTCTATACTATAGAGCAGTAGGAGTTATTCTTTGTCAATGTTTATTTGTTATTCACAATTAATCTTCATATCTGCAAGTTATACTATTATCCATTATTTGCGGAGCCCTTCTTAGCATGAACACAGCACTTGACTAATATGCATTAAGTAACATAATTATTTCTATCAAGTTATAAATAAATATTTACTAATTGAGACAAGTATTTTTTTTTTCAATAAAAGTATCATTTGCCTCTCACAAAATTTATTATTCATTTTTTTAAAAAAATGACACACTTCAATAACTTTTTTGCATTTTACACCTTCAAAATTACTATTTTACTACAGAAAACGATTTTATTAATCAATGACAAATGATGCATTGCATAATACATATATCTTGATTTTTTATAAAATATTATTCAGTTGAATGACATTATTGCTATTACACTTAAAAATTACTGTCTTCTATTTCATTATAGTAAGACTGAACTTTGGATTAAAACAAAAAAACTTTTATTTTGAAATTAGGAATAGCAGTAGGAAACATAAAAATAACTTCTTTGATTGTAATTTTAAAAAAATTAGATCAGCATTTTAAAAAATAAATATATTTTTCAAGAATCACCTGTAATTAAAATAGGGTTATTGTTTATCTTTAATTTCAGCCATAATTACTCGCTAAACTTTTTTTTCAATAAAACAGTGTTTATTTATTTTTTTTTAAACTATTAATAAACATAAAACTTTATTTTGGGATTTATTTAAATGTAGTATTGATAATAAAAAAAATCTCTCTAACCTCTGTGTCTGATTAACAATTTTTAGCTACTGACAAATAAATATTCTAGATCATTTACAACCTTTTGAGATACAGTTTAAGACTTTAGCTTTCCATCTATTATCATCTCACAATATGTCTAGCCCACCTTCATTTTAGCCTCTTTATATTTTTCAACGATATTAAAAATACCTGTTTGTTCTCTTTCACCTATCTATTTTATCTTCAATCTCTTCGTTTTTCACAATTCTATCTTTCCATATTTCTTTTAAGTGTTATGAAATCTCAACATTACTCTTCCATTAAGTGTCCAAATCTCAGATCCACATGTAAAAACTGAAAAACACATCTATTAATTTTTTTTCTTCTAACACATAGGACATTTCCTTTAAATATTATTTCTATCAAAAATACTTCATCCAAATTTAATTCCATGATCAATTTTATCCCTTATGTTTTTTAATGACCATCTTACATTCTTCTAGCTATATGTGATTTATTTTCACAATAAATAAATATTATTTAGGTTTCTAACTAGCTTGGTGTGGTTAGACCAAAAATAGCATGGTCTTTATTTTCAGTTGACTACTAGTTATCTGAAAGATCAGTGTTTTCTCAAAGGCAAGATGAATGTGTGTGAATATCTTGAGATATTTACAATCATCCCCTCCCCTAATAAAATAACACAATGAGTCAAAATAACAATTTTGCAGTCTTCAGAACAACTTTTGAATTTACATGTATAGGTAGCATGAATTCTCATATCATGTGACAATTATTTTCTTTGAGAATCTGTTTTAAATTATTATTTTATATAAATTTAAAGTACGAATAACGAAATACTTATTAATCTGCAAATATTAGGATGAATTAATTTTTATATGATATTAATAGTGTGTTTAGTGATTTCTGAAATGAATTCAGAAATTATTAAAAATTCAAATCTAATGTTAAAAGATAGCAAACGAAATAACTCTAAAATGTTATTTTCTTTAATTAACAAAATTAATTACAATTTCTTATTTAAAAAAAATTGAAAAACAAGTCAAGCAAGTGTTAAAAGACAGTATTTTTATACTTCTGCATTGAAAAACAACAGTCTTGGGAAGTTTTTATTCTATTTAATTAATGCTTTTTTTTTTAATGAAGCTGATATAAGCATAGAAAAAAATTAATAAACTTTTGGAAAAATTAAATAATCTGAGGTAATGTATAGTATTAAAATCTTTGTGTAAATTTTACAATAATACTGTACTCTAATTTTATCAGCTGAAAACAATATTTCTATAATGAAATTTTCTATGGATGAATTCTATCAATCTGTAACTGAAAAAAATATATGAAGAAGCATTTACAAAATGCTGAGATATTCTAATAAGAGATACTTGATCTTAAAATTTCATAAAGAAGACCAAAATTTATTACAAAATCTTACAAGTCATTACTCTGTGTGTAAAATAAATATACCAATCAGCCTGATTGATCAAATAAAAAATTAAGATTTTAATTTCAACAATGATTTAGAATCACTGATAAAAAAAATTAATTAAATCCACTATGCACAACATGATAACTATTCTTTATGCTTACACAAGCTGTTTACAAAGGCAAAACTTTCCATACATTAGCGTCACTCAGTGCAAGCCAGAGTAATCAAGATGCAGAAAGATTTATGCATAAAATCCCTATCTATTGCCTACTCATCCAATATTCCCAGATTAGTTTCTAGCTTGTGATTTTCATCAGTGAGGAGTATTGGATCTGAGAGAACTGCACCTACAGCCTACTCATCCAATATCCCCAGACTAGTTTCTAATTTGGCTTTTAAATGGGCTTATAAATATTGTTTTGTTTCACATTATCCCAATGAATATTATTAAACTTATAGAAATATTCAATGTCTTATATGCCATATTCCCATTAATATCATTTCCAAAGGCATATCATTTCAGTGCTTTCATCTATCCAATTTTATTCATCATGATTGTCTTGAAGCCACATAGTAGTTCAGCAGAACCTTGCAACTGCCTTTCATTTTATCCCTATAATCACATCCCTCAAAAGTGCTCTACTAATATAATATTTTTTTGCTGTATGTACTAGGTAACTTACTCTTCAATAGAAAATTTCAAGTCCCCTTAAATGGGTGGATATTTCACAGTTTCTTATCTCATGATCCAATTCCACAAAGTTTTTCCTTAAGTTAGTAATTCTTTATCACTTATTAAACTGTTTCTAAAAATAAAAAAAATACTTGGTTTATATATATCTTTTTAAAACAAGTCAGTTAATCATATTACTTACCTGCCTTCTATTCATGAAACATATTTTCATTCTACACTATATTGTAAAATTATTCTTACCTTTAACAAAAATAAATAATCTAAATGGAAACAAAATACCATCTACTTACAATTCTCCTTCCCAAATTTATTGGACTTCCCTATTCATTTATTATATAATACAATGAGACAAGCAGTACAAAAACAGCTTTTAGTCTCATGTAATATAAATTCACTTTCAAAAATCTACCCCTCTATTCATGACAAAAGTTGTCTTTTTAAACATTCTGCTATTTTCCCCAAATGATCTATTATGTATTTATCATTACATAAATAAACTTTTTTATTAGAAAAAAAAAAAGTGCACTTGTAATAAAATGCAACCAGCTTTTTAAAAATGCAAAAATATTCCAAGGATAATATTCTCCTGTTGTATTGCATTATTTTTTTGAAATGTCTTTCTTCATAGGTTGCAATAATAGAAGTTTTAAATATATGTAAAAAAAAAAATATTTAGGAGAAAAAGGTAGATTAATGATAATATGTGTATTAAAAACAAACATATCACTTTTTTCTGTTTAAAATTGACATCTGGACTAAACATATTATAATCTCTATTCTAATTGTTGATTAATAACAATCATTATGGTTTTATAAATAGATGACATCAAATATGTAAGTGCAAGAAGTTTGACACATCTAGCTGACTTTGTTGTAATTTTCGACATATAAATCCTGAACAAATGATGAAGACATATGTAAGATATTATGACCTGGGCTAACTGAAAAGTGCTGGTTCAGCATAAAATGGCAATTGAAAATTATCTTTTTCGGGTGATTTATTCATGTTTCAAGAATATGTGATAGAAGTTTAAAGTATATCTAAAAAAAATAACCCACAAAATGGAAAAGAGTTGAATAATAATAAAATAATTAAAACCAAAGCAGATATATTAATCTTTAATTAAGTTTAATGTTTATTTAACATGTTAGATAAATATATAATCTGTAGGGGAACAAATATGACTCTTATAGCTGAGAATAAAAACAATCACCAGAATATATTGAAAAAAATTGGAGGAAGGCTATAAGGAATGAAGAGTAATATTGAGAAGATCAAGTGTTTATGGATAGGAATGAATACAAAAATACAAGTTAATATTCATGATATGAATGGTTTAGATATTTGAGTAATTAGTTGAGTAAAATGGAAGAAATAAAGATGAAGTTTCAAAGGAGGTGTTTATTAAGAGAAAGAAGATATTTTGCGGACTTTAGAAGAGAAAATTTTAAAATAAATTAATTAAGTGCTATGTGTGGAATATATTACTATACAATTATGAAATGTTGGCAGTGAGTAAAAGAATTATGAATAGATTAGAAACCTTTGAGATGTAATTATAGACAAGAATGGAGGAAATTAGTTTGATGAATAAAATGGCATACAAGAAAGTTTTGGAAAGAGTAAATAAAAAAAAAATTGACTGGGGAAAATTAGATATAGAAAGAGAAACAGTATTAAACATATACTAATAAGAAATAATAATTTTAATGAAAGATATTTTGGCAGAAATGGGAAATAGAAACAAGAAGAAAGCACAGAAGATGATATAAGAGAGGGAAAAGATATATGGAATTGAAGATTGAGGCAATTAAGAGAATGGACAAATCTGTGTGACTACCCTCCAGACCTGACTATAGGACCAGGAACTATTGATTGATTGAATCATTAATGTATTTATCTAACAATTATGGTATCAAAAATGTGAATGCAGAAAATTTGATACTTGTAGTTCATATTGTAATAAATTGGATATAAATATCTAAAAAAATGATGGCACATGTAAGAGACTGTGATCTGCATTAAATGAAGGATATTGGTTCAGCATGAACTGTATCTTGGGGATTATATATTTCTTCAGATATCTTTACTCATATATTTCAAGAATGTGTTGTGGAAGTTTTAATTATATAAATAAAAAAGACAAAATATGAAAAGATGTATGATAGTATTAAAGAATTTGTTCTTGTTTGGAGTATAAATAGGATATTAAGAAAAGATAGAAGAATATGAAGGCACTATTGGAATCAAAAAAGATTTCTAAAATAATTTTTTCCCCTCTATACTAGTGCCTCCTAGTATAAGCTTAAATAACCAGTAGATACTAAATGATAGTGCCTCATCATGCCTCTCAATTCCTTCCCATCCAATAATAAACTCTAGATTATAAGTTTTATCAGTGAGGATTTAAAAGCAGTGTACCTATATCTTTGGAAGTAATCTATCTCTTTTTTACCAATTCCTCTTTTACCTTTTTGCTTAACTAATCATCTCCAACTGAAAAACACACATTTTCAATACAAAGTAATTTTCCTGCATAGTCATGTAGAAAAAAAAATCAATTCAATATCTATAGGTTGGTATCCTTGGTTTTTAATAACATCTGTCACCACTATCCTTTGATTAGGATTTTGGTATTAAACTATTAAAACATCATATGATCACCTTTTCTTTATACTTACTCAAGCTGTTAAAACAGTAGCCTACATAAGCATAAAGAAAAAAATTATGTGACATTTTAAACAGCTTTTATTAAAATGGGATAGAAAAAAACATAAAATCATTAGAAAATTTTCATTTAAAGATGCTCTACAAAATTCTAAAAATACAATCGCAAGATCATAAGACTAATCAATGCTCCCCAACTTGCTGGATGTAATATTTAACAGCCCATTATTGTTAGGCCACATCTTCTTTAGATTGAAGTGAAATGAATGAATAATACACTCTAATGGGATGTTTTATGGTAAACTACAACATATTAATGGGAAAGACAGATCTTATTAACATTAAAAAAATTATTTCAGACATTCTAAAGATGTATAAAGTTTCCCTGTGAAAATATGGCAGAGAGTAGATATCATTGGACAGCTATAATTACATAGTGTTGAAGTATTTCAGAGAGAAAAGTTTAATGCAGAAGTTAAAAAGATACCATTGCAAAATAACATATAAACAGAGTTTATGGAACAGTTTATTCTATATGTGATCATATTTATGATTTACAAATCCATCTGTATAGACATCACAAAACTAATTTTTAATGTATTTTTTGTTTTGTGTTTTTATAATTTTTTTTCTTGGATGGAATAACTACACTTATTTACAAATAGATGCTAATGATGAAATGAATAAAAATTGTACCAATATTTGAATGTTTGGTGAATTGTAAATTAATAGGTATTGAAATTTCTTTTTTTAAAAGTATTATATATTTACAAAGAGTGAGATGTTTGATAATAGTGTCTCTGAGTACCTAAATTATGTACAAAAACTTTTGACTTACATTTAACAAGAAACTATTTTATATCATGGCAGTAAATTCTAAGGAAACAAGACAAAAATGGAATAAAAATTTTGATTGTAGAAGAGTATTGAACATGTATTCTTTTGAATATTAGGATGGTGAAAGAGAATAAATTGCGATGGAAAATATAAGAAATTTAAAGATAAAGGGTAATGGAGGAGGCAATGATTTTTTTGCTTGTAAAGAAAATAGAGATATGAATATAGAATAGCGGAATTAACAAACCAGTTTTTATCAAATGAAAGAAGAAGAAAAATGAACTTGAAAAAGTATTGTTAGTAAGGAATAAAATGTAATATGAATTTTTGTAGAATGGTTTCATAGAGAGGAAATGTTTAACTTGGCTAACAGAGTTTCTGAACATATGGCATGTCCATAAAAACTTCAAACTTTTAAGTGAAAGTGATCTTATATCATATCATATTTATGCCATTATAATTGTTGAGCTTATATATTATACATTTACTTTTTAATTGCCAGACATAGCATTTAATATCATTTATTTTTCTCTTTTATTTAATTATTAGGTATTACTTTTTTGTGTGTGGAATAAGAATCTAGTAAACTTTTAATTCCTAAACTTTACTTAATAGATTTGTTTATTCATAGAGAAATGATGTTAAAAAAAAAAAAAGAACGATGCATAAAAAGTGATGTAAAAGGATTTGACTTTGAATCCAATCAAAAGATTGGTCACGAGCATACTGAGAGGCTTCATGACTTTTTAAATCTATTGCTGCTAATTATAGCCAAGCAACAGTAATATTTCCAGTTGATTATTGTTTTTTCATATGCCTTTACCATAAGTACATCCATCTAACTATATATAAAGTGAATATGGTAAAACCCAAACTTTGGGCAATTTTCATTTGTTTTGGGTTAGTATAATTAACCAAGACCCATTCTGGTGTCACCTCTATTTCTTCAAGGAATGGTCACGAACCCAGGTTCAAACCTTTATTTATTATGCAGTAATCCCATTAGCACCAAGCGGTAGCTTAGGACACAAAAAATTCAGCCATGATATTAGACAATTTAATTATTTACAGAATTAACAAAATGCAAGAATGAAAATTAAAACAGACTAAAATTTCCAAACTCAACAATACTTTTTTCCAAGCAGTAACAAAAATATAAATGCGTCAACAATCTCCCCTCAAATAATGAACTGGTATCAAACTAAGAAATACAAATAAAGCTTCTTGATAAGCATTTAATATGATGTTAATTTATATAGCCTAATGACTTTTTAATAACTTCCATTACATTCTATTTCATTAAACTAAAATACTTGTTTCTTAGTCTCTCTGTAATGTCTGATCAACGAATTAATACAAGCCCATGAAAACAATTAATAATCAAGTAAAATTCCAGAAAGTATATAATATTGCACTTAACATACATACATCCACAGACGAATATATAATTTATTTTTAAGTAAAATATATCAGTATTAAATGTAATCCATAGCAACAATCATAATTGAATAAATAAATATATAAATTCTATAAATTTAGTTTCAAATAACAACTTTATTCATACCTTAAGAGAATACATATGGGTATCATTTTACATCTTTCTTATTATAGGTTACATGCTTACAAATGGTCTGCAGCTCTACAATAAAAAAAATAAAAAAAACAAACGGTAAAAGAAAAAAAAAAAGGAGGCCATCTGCCTGATACATCTATAAAGGATTACATTGAAATAAGCTACTTAAGCATTATTTGTGTCAACAAGTTGACCACTCAATAAATAACAACCAAAGGAAAAAAAAAACAAAAAAACAGTAGCTATCCAGGTGGTTTCAGGTAAAAGTTTTTCACACATCAAAGTGGGTTTTCACTATAGTCCCCTTTCCCCATCTGCTTATTAATCTTATTAGATAATGCTTAATTTAGCCTGCGACAATTTACTAGAGAATCTATGAAATTCTGATTTGATGTCACAATTTGTACTCACCATGGGTTACATTAATGTAACAACTTTTAGACTCTGCATGGGAGTCCTTATATCCAGTTAATCAATCTTGCCATAACAGTCCAATAAACACCTATGGATCTCTGATCTTTAGATTTTCAGTTGATCCCAGGTCTGACTGGCTAACCAGTGCTGGCATATTTTCCAATCATAGTCTTTGGCCTCAGCAAGTAACTTGAGAAAAAGCTCTTCTGGCCTATTGTTCAATCATCAAAGACAATCTTATTTTGCACTATCCATATAGTGAAATTTATAAAGATGGCCAGTCTAATTTTACCATAAAGGCCACTCTTTATTGCCTTTGAGATATTTGAACATAGAATGTCTGCTTCCCTGATTCTTTTAAGTGTACAATAATGTAGATTATTCCATATTTCACATTGATTTACGATATGGCTCATTGTCTTTTGATTTTTATTACAGATTGGATCAATTCTGTATCCCCATTTGTAACACAGAAAGGTGCAGGTTGAAAGGGATCTGAGGTTGACTTTTGTCAGGAAATACACTAGCTTAGGTTCAAGTCTTATCCTTTTTGTCAACCCTGCAAACCTTGGAATACCGATTGAGAGAAGACTCTCCACTGTGGACTTGGTTTTGGGTCATACTAAATGCTTCCCAATAGTTAAGCTTGAAGCTAAACAGTGCAGCTGTTGTCTTAGTTTTTTCTACAATCATTGACATTTGTTGTTGCAACCAAATGGGAGGAGGATGATCCATTAGTTCAACTCTCACCAATGGCAAGAGACTTCCCAAACTCGGGTTTTGGCAAAATAGTTTCACTAATATATTATACGTCCTTTGAAATAAAAAAGTGGAGATTGAATGTAATCCAAGCCCATTTTGAGCCTTCAGTTTTTGGAGAAGGCTGAGACTAATGACTGGGGCTTTTTCGCCCCAATGTAGTCTTCTGCATTGAATTTCCACATTGCAAATGAATGCCCTTGTTGGGAAAAAATCAGCCAAGAAATATGTTATTTTTGGCAGTACTGTGGCATTGAGAAGGGTGACCTTCTCCAACAATGACAAGTTTCTATGTTAATGTAAGCTTACAGCTATTTCAATAATAAATTTCCACCTTCTGATATATTTAATTTTAGCAATCTGAATACAATTTGTTCTTTCATAGTTCATGAACAATTGTTTCACTTTATGTCTCACTTATTTTCTCAGGCTGGCTATTAAATACATTTATTCCATAGATATAATTTTCAGTTATTTTCTTTTTATTTTAGGCAGGTCACAAGAGATTATGTCTATTTATTCTAACCTTAGTTTTTATTTCAGGCTGGTCATAAATGATTAAGTCTATTTAATTTATCTTAGACTGGAAACATTGAATAGATGGTTGTTCTTCAGATTAAGATGGTTACCATAGGTATGTTTCTTCTTTCATGACATATTCATATATTAAAGGAATTTGCTGTTAGCTAAAAGAAGATTCTTTGATTCCTCTCCGAGGACTTAAAGGAACTGAGCAGAGCAATTTCTAATGTCCATTGCATATATTCTTATCATTGCAGCTGTTAATATTATGTGATTACTCATATAGTATAAAACTTGGATGGGCTGCTCACCAACACAAATTAGTCAGCACAGAGAGCTTATTAGCTTTCTACCTCTGAGTTTAAGATCAAGAAATATCATAATCTTTATTATCTCTTGCCTTAATGGAAATGTCAGTTGAGTTCTCTTGAAAGGAGTATGAAAGTATGTGAATGAAATTTTTTATAGTAGATATTTACAATCATGACAAGCAAAAAATAAATCATATCCCTTACTCTCAGGAGACTGTAAAGTCATTAGTCAATGTAGTGGTTGGCAGTCAAAGGTGGAAGGTACTAAGAATCCCCTGATTGTGGACCCAGGCTGCAATTTGATGAAGATCATTTATACTTACAACTACAGATCACTTTCAAGTGAAGGAAGATTGCAAGAATTAGAAGAAGAACTATCTTATATTAAATGAGATATTATTGGAATTTATAAAGTTAGAAGAAAAGGTGAAGTGACAATTGATTTTAAATCTGTGGACATGTATTATGTTACAAAGACACAAACATTGGAAGTACAAGTGGAGTAGCATTCATTATAAATAAAAATAAAAAAAGGAAGAATAACGTTGTGGAGATTGATGGTGTATCGTATAGAGTGGCAAGATTATTTATTCAACTTAATAGCAGATATCAAATGCAAGTAATTCAGGTTTTGGCTCTAACAAGTTCTCATTGTGATGAAAAAATGGAGGATTTTTATATGGATGTATAAAAGGCTTTTGATCAGAATAAACATTTAAAACTTTTTGTGGGAGACTTTAATACCAGAATTGGTAAATAATTCAAACACAAAAGTGCTGTAGGTAATGGTGATAGAAATGAGAAAGGATTTTTGGAATTTGAAAGGGGAAAAAAACCATCATGAATTCTTTTTTTAAAAAAATGTTAAACGAAAATGAACATGGAAGTATCCAAATAAAGGTACAGCAGAATTGTATCATATTTTGACTAACAAATATATATATATATATTTCAAGAATGCAATGTTCTCTATAAATTCAATACAGGAAGTGACCATTGATTAGTGAAATGTTAGAAACATGTTAATGCAAAATTAGAAAAATACAAATTATTAAGAAAAACAATATTCACAGTTGATATTCATAATCTTCAGATCTTGCAAATCATTTTCAAATATTAACAGATTTTAAACATGATTAAAATTGATTTGAAAGAAATCAATAGGAAGATAAATGATACATTTTTAAAAACTGAACAAAGATAGCTGGAACAAAAAAGCAGCAATTGACCAGTAAAATTTCTACTGAGACTACAATTTATGAAGAAAAGAAAGAATATGAAAATATATAAAAATGATGCATTAAGAATTGAATATTTCAAATTTTGTAAAATGGTGCAAAAGAGTTGATAATGATATAAGAAAGTATAATAGTAAACTGCTAAGAAAAGTTATAGAAGAGAATAAGTCTCAAGAGTGTAAAACAACATTCTGGTATTGGTAGGAAACATTTATGCAATAAGAAAAAAAAAAAAGGAACTTAGAGTAATGATCAAATACATATCAATCAGCAAAAATTTATCTTATGAACCAAGCAATAATCATTAACTCTCATATCTGTGTGTAACATTGATAAAAACATTACCACAAACAGTACAAAGTTGAAACTCATTATTTATGCCCGAGAACAATTTTCACATGACTAACAAACACATCTGATGTTAGTATATATGCCCTTTTTCTTACATCCCATTAAGGTCAGGGAAGTACAAGAGACTCTTAAAACTATACAAAAAACTAATTATGATGTATACATAAATAAATTTATTAAATCAAAATGAATTTAAAGTTTAAATGACTAGATTTACAGATTATATTGAGTTTGTTGCAAAAAGAAATTAATTAGCAACTTAATTACATCAAATGGAGGAACTATAGGTTATATGTCTTCATAATCTCCAGAGTGGACATTTTACGATGGTTTAACTTCTTAATTAATGAATAATTAAGCAGGGTTAAGATGGAAGCACTGACTTAACTAAATTAAAATTACAATCATTAGTAGATGACCACAATATACTTACAATTATGCCTGACTTCATGCTTGCTTGATCAGGCTTTAAAATACATTAAAAGATACAGAGCATAGTACTAGGTTATGAGAAACAGGAGAGTATGTCCAATGATGAAACAGAGATGGAGTATGCTCACCTTGGTGAAGCCATATCCAGTGTAACAATATATAAATATGTCGTTACATGAAATTGAAATAAAAACTTTTAAGTTCGCATATAAAAATAAGTGTATTAAAAAGAAAAAAAAACTAAACGCTAAAATTAAAATGTTTGTTAAACGTATATATTTGCACAGATGCTAAACTTTAAAAAATTTTTTTTTTTAATAAATAAAAAAAGGTATTTGAATGTATTTTTTTTTTATAAAAAAAGATTTAAATATAAAAATAGTTTAAAAAAGAAATAACGTAAGTAAAAATAAAAACAGGTATTAATTAATTCCTGTAATCTGTAAATGGAAATGATTGTTTATTAATTATCCAAAAGCTGTCTAATTAAAAAGTCAGAGAGTACATTAGATAAGGGAATAAAGAGATTTTAGCTTGACCAATGGAAGCACCAAGCCTCAGCCTGGACCCGAACGAAAATTTGGATTAGTGACGTCTTTGTTCATTCAATCTGGAGATTTACTATAAAAAGAGAAATATTGAGTTCCAGCTTTTTGTGTTTGAGAGATATGGTAGGATGCACATACCACACTCTCTATTTAAAAAAAAAAATGAAAAGACTGTGATACCTTGAACCAGCTACTGCCATCTCCAGAACATTATCTACCAATGGAGGCATCGCGGGAATTAAAAACAGGAACCTGGACTTTTCTACCATAAGCTATATGAAATGAACAAATATTAAAATCAATTAAGAACTTTTGTCAAGTTTTACAAATTGATAAACAAGCCAACTTAAATGTTAAAACGGACTCTTATCTGACTTTTGTAAGTTTTAAATCAAATTAATAATGTTTAATTTTATATGTTTTCCGATTGATAAACATCATTTCCATTTTTTTTTTTTTGCCTTATTGTAAAGATTATTTAAATGCATGAAATTTAAGTTGTTTATAGACGCTTGCATGGATTCGTTTGCGGTTAATTATATTTTGGTTTTCACATTTGATCAAAATATATAGACATTCGATAAATAACCGTACGGTATCTAAAACGTATTTATTCAGATGTCTTTTAGAGTTATTGGTGACAACGCAAGTATCTTATGGTGAATACTATTGGGTTACTTATAAATTTCCCTCTGCGATTGTCGGTATCAATAATTTTGTATTTTGATCATTTATGTTTATTTTGAAATGTTTTTGACCGTGGAATCTATGTAATCGATCTATACCCAACATTTTTAAACAAATCTGTGCGAGCGTATTTAAATGTTAAATTTAAGTCGGGCGTGAATGGCTATATAGTTTTGTAAAGTTATATTAAGGGAGGGTAATCTTAGGTTATTCATTTCGTAGTTGAATTGGTTCAATGGATGGGATATATTTGTGTAATTGTAGATGTAGCATGAGATCCGCTATGGGCAGGATTATATATATACGCCACACACCTTCTGTTTGCCTATGGATGGGTTTGTAAGACGGCAAAGGACCGCAGTCCATTCCTATGGAGTTTTATGTTTATTGTTCTACTTGCCAACAGATGTAACATTCCTGTTGGTGAAGAGACAATGTCTTCTCTAATTCTACTTACTGATCAGATGTACATTCCTGACAGTATAGTATTTTGTGTTGTCATATTTTCATGCTACATTGAATACATAAATGTATCAGATGGATTGGAGCCGGTTTGATTGCGAAATTTGTTGCCTAAGGTTAAATCAGGGAAGAATATTTTCTTTTCAAATGCAGATCTATGTAGTCTATTCATACTTGACTATCTAAATAAAATATTAAACTCATTGAAACTTAGTTAAATGTAAAACTAAAGATTAATAGAAAAGTCTAAAATGGTGAATTTATTCCTCAAAATTTAAATGTTATTTTATATGTGCGTAAATAAATATTTTTATGTGTTAATTTCTGGCAGTGGCTTTTATTCTTTTATATTTAAGATATATAATTTATATTTTATTATCTCTGCGTCTCCACTGAGCTAGTGACTTGGGCTAACGATCTGAATATTTAAATAAAGTGGAATCTTAACAGCGCGTATCTGCCTACTCTATAAATTTTTCTAGGTTTAAATGCCTAGATGGCGCCTTGTAGAGCAGATATCATAGGTTGCGGTTAGATTCGATCTTCACTTTCATTTCGATCGTTATACCAGGAATTTCATCAGATCAGAGGGTCATATGAAACAGGAATGAATATCTGCTCCTACAATCAGTAATGAAAATATTATTACCAAGCAGGAATGAGCATATGCATTGATAATACAAATAACAATGAATATATTCTCTGAGTATAAAAGTATAAGAGATATGTCCACTTAGGATGATCATATCCAAAGAATACCCAGCAAGTCATTTCCTCAAAGCAGGAATGAATGTCTGCTTTAGGACCAAAAATATGAATGAATCATATATATATAACCCAGTATAGAAGGAATGATCAATAAGTAATTATACATTATTAAGAAAGTCTGGAAATTCAAAGAAAAACAAAAATAAGTATGAGTAGCCATATTTTAAGTTTGAACAAGTGGTCATATCTTACTTTACTTGCCTAAATTAAGGCCTAAACAGTTCATACAAGATAAATAAAAAATTTTAAAAGATATCAATAATCCTTGCTTAATTGAAGGTCCACCCTATATGGACAATACATTATATGATAGCTCGACAATGATTTATATATATAATGAAATATTTATGAAAGCTAGCCTTAATTTAACTCGCTAACATAAACCCAATGATATATATTTTTGTCCCTTCGAAAAAAATATAAATGAATCTTTATTTTAACATTGTTTTTAAAATTAACTAAACTGATTTTTTTTATATGGTTATATAAAAAAAGAGAAAAATCTGGTTTTATAATTGCAAAAATAAGTTTCAATTGAAACGTGTGAGGGATGGGATTAAAATGTCTTTGCATTTTACTTAATTGACTTTCTTTTTTTAAGGGAAGAGGGGGAGAAAGTTGATTTTAAGAAATGAAAATGTGTTTACAAAATAGTTCTGTGACCTGATTCTCGAATAATAAATCTAGCATATACGTAAACTTTAAGAATGACCATCTCTCACAATCTAATCAATCATTCCTAATAATATAGGTTAATTTATAATATTAAAATAAAATATTAAAAAAATAAAAAATAAAGAAATAATACATGTAAAAGAGAAACATGAAGTACATATAAATTGTTTTACCAGTATAAAATTGCAGGATCTCATTCATGACTAGAGTTAAATGTTTCTGTGATTATTACTCTCATGAAGCATTTTAAGATAAACATGGCAAGGTATGAAGAGCAGCATGTAGATATAATACCATGTAGCTATCATGATGCAATCCACATAGACCTGAATGGCCCTTTTCTTGGATATTAATAGTTTTGGAGACAGCTAGTTCTTTGGCCAAGCATCTGACTAAAGGTGGCTTAAATGACTATGTGACTTTTTATTTCGGGAATTACAGTATGACAGGTCAGCAAGCTGAATTCATTTATGAAGGCAGAAACATTGGTACAGGTACATGGGTCAGACTTCAGATAAGCAGCAATTCACCAACTCCATCAGGATTCTAAGTTTACACTCCCTGAGATAGCAAAAAGGGGTAGCAAACACAGGTTTTCTATTCATGGGTTAGCATTATACATAGCTTCTATCAGCTGAATAATAGTTGAGCTTCTTAGAACTTGCTGGGTGGAGATCTTGAAGAATTTTCTCAAAACACCAGCTTGAAGAATTTTTCATAAAGAACAATCATACTGCTTGGCAAATTTTTGAGATATTTATACTATTTTTGACAAAAAGCATCCGTATTAATTTTAATTTAAAAAATATATTTTTGCTGATAGCAATTTTGATCAGCTTAATTACAATTTAATCCTGTACTTATTTATTAATTAAGAAAATTTTATGTCTAATTCATTCCTTGCAATAATTAAGCATTAATTAACACCTTTTTTTACCGCCAGGCCAAAAAATAAATAAATAAATTTTTGTACCTATACAATACAAAACGATTACCTTATTTATCATTAATTAGATAAGGTTCCCAATAACAAATATAATTGTACCTATGGACTATAACTAATCTGCTTTTATAAATCTTATAAAATAAAAATGTTCACAAATTTTAATTAGCTGAATTTAAATTATCTGTTTTTTCAGAATTTTCTAGAATCTCTGCTAACCCTTTCCACACACACGCTCAGACATGTTCATAGTAAATTTAATAAAATAAAATTTAATTCTTATTAGCCTTTTAGTAAATTCTTTTTTTATATATAAAAAAATAAAATTTCCCTATAACAGGGCTTAAAAAGATTTAAATAAATTGACATGAATCATATATATGTAAGCATGTACATAACTTCACCATTATTAAAAAGAAAAAGAATATCATGAAATGTGTGGAAGAGTTCTATCAAGAATTATATAGCAATAAAGAATAAAGAAAAGTATTCCCCATGACTACTATATCTTCTGAATTGCCTAGAATTTTAAATGAAGAAGTGAGATATGCAATAAAATTTAGGAAGAAGAGAAAAGCTCCAGGTAATGATGGAATTATAATCGATATCTTAAAAAAAACAGGTGAAATAATTTTTTTTGGCAAAGTTATATACCTACTAAAAGATAAAGATGTACCAGTTTATTGAAAGATTACAGTATTAAAATTAATATTTTAAAAAAGATGCTAAAGAAGATATCAGACATTACAGACCTATCGTCTTTTAACAGTTCTATACAAAATTTTTGACAAAATAATTATAACTAGTTTACATCAAACTTTGGATTTTAAGCAACAAGTTGAATTTAAATGTGGTTTTAGTAAAGTGGATTATATCCAAGTATTGAGAGATGTTATAAAAAGGACCAATAAATATGAGTTACCATTATGCTTTGGACTTGTAAACCATAAAAAGTTATTTGTTTTGTAAGCATTTCTTCAGTGATTAAAGCATTGAATCATCAAGCTGTCATATTCTAAAAAATATTTATGAAAATGCATCAGCAACAATTAGATTACATAATTTATATTAAAAAGATTAACATTGACAAGGGTGATTCCACATCTCCAAAACGTTTTATAGCAGTGCTGCAAGAAGTATTTTGTGGATGTAAATGGAAAGCTAAAGGAGCAAAAGTAAAGGGAGATTATTTACATTATTTAGATTTTGCAGATGACGTAGTTGTTTTTGCAAATAATGATTGAGTTTCAGGAAATGTTGCAAGAATTATCAGATGAAAGTAAGAAAGTAGAATTAAAAGGTAAATATTAAAAAGACTAAAGTCATGTTCAATGGATTTTCTCAAAAGATGAAAATAAAGACTGATTATGAGGAGTTAGAAGTTAACAACTAAAAATACCTTGGTCAGATTATTACTACAGATAGAAGCATAATGGATGAAATTAATCATAGAATTAAACTTCGTGTCTATGCATTTGAAAAGATTTTTAATAAATATGTTACCAGTCCTTACTTATGGATCTGAGACTTGGAAATTTCAGACCACTCAAAAACAAATACATGGGTGAGAGAACAAACAGGTATTACTGACATCATTAAAAAAAATTAAGAGACAAATGGAGTTGGACTGAAAATATTGTCATAAGGGACATTAATATAGAAGGACAGTTGAAATCTTAAACTTGATTCCAAGAGATTGTAAAAGACCTAGAAAGAGTTCACATGAGATGGATGAAAAAGAAATTGTGTAGCCATAATGTGGAGAAAAGAGACTAGAGATTGGAGATGGATTAAACTTAAGAGATTTTCATCTTACAGTGAATCAACAATGTTTGAAAATGATGATGAAGACTATCAATTGGTATAATTCTGGATGGATTCAGCAACTGTCATTCCAATTTCTGGACAAAGAAACATTTTTTATATGATGATGGGCATCTTTTTTTTTTTTTTAGACAAGTTGGATTTTGTAACTTTCTTCTTATGTGGACTTACATACCAGAATAGAAAACACATATATTGTACTAGCAATTTATATTACAGCAAGACAAATATTTAGTTTGTCGAGTCATTTCATAAATATTTTTTCACAATCTTGAAGATATTTTTCCCCATGGAAAATATACTCCTTACTGCATTTAACTTCATTATGGGAAGGTATGAAGTTTATGCTATAAGTCATTGAGATTTACACTGCTAGCAAAATACATTCTGTAAATCAATTCAGCCAATTTACAGCTAAATAGCCTTATCCATGCTTGCATTCGCAGAACAAAAAACTACAATATAATATGTAGTAGTTTCCACAATTTCTATAGCTTATTAAAACAGGTAAAACTCTCCATACAGCAGTGCCACCCAGTGCAAGCCAGAGTAATCAATGGATTCCAGAAGGCTTGTGCATAAAATCTCTATCTAGTGCCTACTCATTCAATATCCCCAGATTAGTTTCTAGCTTGTGACTTTCATCAGTGAGGGGCCTTGGATTTGAGAGCACTGCACCTAGATCTTAGGATCTTATGCAATCCTCCAGCAGCTACCTTTTATTTCTACTTAGCTATTAAACTATGAGACAAATAACTTTGGCTTGCACTGAGTGGCACTACTGTATGGAGAGTTTTGCCCATTTTAATAACAGTTATGGACAAGCATAAGAAATGATGATCATGTGATGTTTAGTGGTTTAACTTCTATACCTACATATTATTTAAATGAGATATCAACAACAATATTATAAAAAATTTAACTTTTTAAATCAGTTACGTATTACTGAATAATCAACTTTTAGTATTTTATTTTAAATATATTTTAATATGATAAATTAATTACTATTATTAATTATAAAGTATATTTTCTGATATATATATCCAAGACATATCAAAACACAAAAACATTTAATAAAGTTGATTAATTACAAACAATAATCACATGTAAATAATAATTAGTATCATGGAATTTATTCTTGGGATGCTATTTAGAAGTTATATTTAAATATGCATTTTTTTCAATTATTAAATTTTATTCTATTGATCAGAATCATGCATTTCTAATTTGAATAATTGCATATAATATTCATTTATATACATATGGTAATTAAGTTTCAAAAGATACTGTTCCTGGCATTCTATCTGTAATGCATATATATATATTATAATGATAGAATTCCTAATAAGTTTTTTTTAATTTTTATCACAAGCAAATTTTGCTTTTGTATGTGTGTATAATTAGTAATGAGAATTAATTACATTACTTATACAATAAAAAAATTATCTACACTTTGTTATTTTTCATACAAGAATTTTGGAAAAGTAAAATAAGAAATAAAATTTGTATTTGTAAAACAATCTGCATTCCAAATGCAAATGTTAATCTATATAAGAAGCATTTTTATATTCAAGAAGAAAAAAATTAAATATTTATCATATTAAAAAAAAAAAAACCTTAATTAAAACAAAGAGACTAAATAAGATTTTAAAAAATTGTAATTATATCTGAATGGATAGAGATATTTATCACGTTTTTTTTTTTAAAAAAAGGCAAGAAAGAAGTCCAGCAATTTACCAACTGTGCATTTAAGACATATTATTTGTGACTGAAAAATTAGTCATATATGAACAAGTATACTGTGGTAGTAATCAATGAGAAAAATAAATGAAATAGCAATTTGTCATTCAGAAAGTGATTTGCTAAAGGATGCCACTAGTTTTCTCCATAATGTGCTTCATAGGAATTAAACAGATATCTGGCTAATTTTTTAAAATATATCTGCTTGACTCTTTAAACCATGCAAATCCTGTCAATGTCAAAGACTGCTGACTGAGGAGTGCCAAAGCCAAACAATTTGAACTAATAACCAACTCTTAGCCACTCATAATCATTGATGAATATCTCAATCACCTACTTTTAAAGTATGACTTAGAAAATAGTAATTTTATTATTATCAAGTCAATTTTTTTTAAAAAAATGAAATCCACAGCCCAGAAATCTGTATCAAAGAGGAAAATATTTTTTTGTATATATGTGAACTGTGATTAAAGTTAGTTATTTTAACAAAACTTTTTTTTAAAAAAAGAAAAAAGTTAGTATGATCATGCTTATTAATAACTGAAGGTACAAACAAATCCGCAGTAAGCCATTAATATGTATATTTTTAGTGTTAGAAGACCTTACTAAATATTTATGTTTAAGTTATTAATATATTTAAATTATATTGAATAGTTAGTAATTAAATTAGCTGATTAATTTATTATAAGGGCATTCACTATTGTATATTATTAAAGTAATTAGGACATTATATTAGTACTTTATCAGCATAAAAATCATATTTAATATTTTGTGTACATTTATATCCATTCTTTTTGGATATTAGATTTTTTTTTGTTGTCATTTATTACAGATTCATATTTTAATATATTATTTGCAAATAATAGGTTAAACATAATTTATTTATTAATGTGTGATTTTAAAAAAAATAAACAATTAAAGTTTAGTTATACTGTGCCATTTATATCTCATTTAATTACAAACAATAATATGGCTCATCTCCAGTGAAGCAAGTTCTCAGGCCAAGTATTTAGCTGGCATATAAATGGGGTAATTGTGATGATGATTAAATGATTGCTCATCCAAAATAATCTTTCCATGGGAAGGTGGACTCCATATCTATTAATTAACCTATACATGACTGATTACCAAAATTAGATAAAATATTTTGAAAAGATAGCATTAAAATGATTACCAGTGTTGCACCATCACACCAACTTGCAGGTTTAAACTAGTTTGAGCCCACTTCCCAGTGCAATACATTCATTCTTCATATAAAATCATGCATTTGTAATTTAATTAATACATTTTATCATGTATATATGGGGAGAGGAGATGAGACTAATTTAATTTCCAGGACCACCTGATGTGTCTATTCCTGGCTAAAATACTGTAAATTTATCAGTTGGTTTTCTTTATTCATGACATGTCTAACTAATTATTCATTTTCATGCTTGTGCATGGTTTGATTAATAAATTTCATCAACAAATATTATCATTGCCAAAGGCAATAATTGCAATGTGTTGCCAAGTAAAAAGTGGTATTGCGATGTGATGCACTGGCTTCTCCTTATTCGGAATAAGAAATCTCTCAGCCACTTTGCCCAGAGAAACCTGTTAGCCACTTTACCTTTCATGCCCTAAGTTTTTCTCATATTTTCCTTTATCATGCTCCATCCCATTTCCACAATGTAATTTTTGACAATTCTATGGCCTTTATATCTAAATCCCCTTATCTTTTCCCAAACCGAGCATAAAAATCAACCCAGTTTCTGTATAAGCACTTTGTTTATATTCTTTAACAACTTCATTATTTGTACCTTTTCCGCTTTCAGGTATTTACATTCAATTAACAGATGCTTAATATTTTCTATGCCTTTCTTACACAACTTGCAGACTAAATTGCCCATATTTTTCCATTTGTTCGAGCCTTAACAGTAAACTATTTTCTTTGCTGTTATCATAAATTAACTCATCCCCAACCACAAAGTTGCCTGAAGTCCCATTTCTGAATCAATGCATGTTTTTTGTGGTAACATAAAAACTGTAAGATATTAGCATGTATTGTATATATAAAGGATAATAAAAATATATTTTACAGATTCTTCAAAATATTGTATTGGATAATTTTTAATAATGTTTAAAATATATAATTTATAAAGCACTTAGTAAAAGATTGTTAATTTATTACACAAATTGTTGTTATTTTTAAAAGTAAATATTTTTTACAGTAATTTATAAAGCACTGTAAAAAAGTTAGCTTTTTTTAAAAAATTATTGTAAGTTAACATTTTTTCTAATATAAATAATGTGAGACTACCACTCATGTTTATTTCTGATTTATTGCTTAAATTGAGATAAATACCATAAAGCAAAAATTTGTAGCATATATATAAAGGATAGGTAGATTATATATAAAGGACAGAGAAAAAATATTTTTTTTTAATATTGTAAAGAAAGTTACTATTGACATTTTTAAGAAGATAAATAATGGGAGTCTACATACTTATTTTATTTGCTTTAGCCTTTTTATTAACATATGTATATGTATTAGTATTTTAGTTAATTAATGGAGGTTAATATCTTTAACATCAGGCAAATACCCACATCATTTAAAAATTTTTCCTTCTTACATGTTAATTAAATATATTTAGAAATAATTCTCTTGCTGTATTCACAGCATTTTAAAATTTACTTTTTCATATGGTAAATATATTTAAATTAACATCCCTAAAAATTTATCAATTTCATAATAAAAGTTTATCAAATTCAATAGTATTTCTCTTGCTATAACTATGCCATTTTTAATTTTACTTTAATATGTGTAGAAGTTTATCAAATTCATTATTACAACTGGTCTAAATTGTTATTAAATATGTGGTGCAAATGTAATTTAATTAACTTAAAATGAATTTATACTTTTCATTTTAAAAAATTTCCAACTTCGTAAACTTTTAATCAGTGCTGAGCTTTTTTGTTTTTTATGTCATCATTCGAAAGTAGTTATGATATACATTTTTCATGCATTTTTATACTGCACGTTGAAAATTTTTGTAAAACAAAGAAAATTTATGTTAGTAAAATTCTATATAAAAGAAGAAAATCATGCAAGATTGATGCAATATTTGTTGAGTTAAAAAGTCATAAACAAACTATCACATTTATGTAGTAATATAGATTGTCACCATATTTTCAAAACCTATTTTTAAAAATATGTTTACCTACATTTCAAGTTGTCTACCTCTATAATTACCTTATTGATTTCAAATAAATATAATTAATTTCTTTATCAACAATAATTTTTTTTTTAAATTTAAAAATGAGAAAAGAAATGGAGAGAAAATATATATGCATTTTTCTTTAAAATTTTGAATTCATTTTGAGACAAACTACGTTCGATATCAACTTTGATAACTTTTCTTTTACTTTTTCATTTTAACAACTCTGAACTGTTTCTTTTACAATAAGTAAAATTCAATCCAGTGTATTTTCTCCTTAATACAATTATAGGATATTATTACTTTATATATATATATATTTTTCCCCAGACATCTAAAAATATCTAAACGAAAGCCAGGTTGGAGACAAAGATAGCTGTACAAATATTAGATATATCTTAAACAAATAAATGAAATAGCTTTAAACAAAAAATGGCAGGATATGAATGAAATTATGAAAGATTGACAATTATCAGAATAGGAGGTAATGATAACATGATGTAAAGAGTGATAATAATTATAAATATTCCACAAGATATTTTTTAATGCAGCTTTAAAGCAAAATTAAAACACCAATAAACAACAAATAATTAAATTAGTTATTGATTTTTAAAAGTATAAATAATTAATTTAAAAATTAATAATAACATCATGGCATCAGCTTACACAGTGCTTTTCAGTAGCAAATCCCTTTTCCCTTACTCTAATTATGTTATCTAATGTAAGGCTTGAATAATCAATATATCCCCATGCTTAATAAATTTCTACATAATGCCAACTTGTCTATATCCCAGAGCAGTTTTTAATGTATGATATTTTTGATAATTCATTAAACATTACCATCTAGCATTTACTGATTACTCAAGATTACACTAGATGACATAACTGAAGTGGAAAAAAGGTTTAAATTCAAGATCAATTTTATATATCAAGTTTTACTTCTATATATCATTTATGTTCAATTATATTTTCCATATTATTTTCCAGGTAACTTAATGCCATCTTAGCTGATTTTCTGGCATTCTCAGAATGTAGATAAAATCACTGAGAATATTTAAGATCTCTCCTTGTTTTCTGACATTAGAATGGATAAAGAATATGATAAGAAAAGCAAAAAAAAAATTTGCATAAGAAATTGAACTATTTTCTTATAATTAATGTAAGTAATATTTACTATGGCTGAAACCTCAAGAATGTGCACATAAAAATGCGATCGTAGGGACCTTTACGGAAAGGAGCTGTATCAAATTATATTTTAAAAAAATATATCTTATGTATGAATTATTGACAGCTTTGAAGAAGATTAAGAGAAAGTGAGATATGAACTTGGACAATACATGAATAATTAGAGTAAAATGGGACGATTATTTTATGACATATGCAAAAATAAATGAAGATAGTTTACAGATGAAAACAGAATTGGAAAAGTGAATTGATTAAGACAGGTATCTAAAATATACAAAATAGTTAATTGATAAATATGTTTAAGTGTATCTATACAAAAGTTGGAGTAAATGTATTAATAAATATTATACATGATGCATAAAAAAAAAATTATGAAAATTAAAAATATGTTACAAAAAGCACTAATATGGTGTCAAAATGATCATTACTGAAGCTGAACATATTTAATAAAATAGTAGAGGGAATGAATTTTTATTCAAGGTGAAAACATACCAAGAAATAGAGATTTCAATTTGTCATGTACAAAATTTGAATATCTAATATTAAGAAGTAGCAGTTTTAGCACAAACAGTGAACAAATAATAAATTGTGAGCTACATGGATATATAATGAGGGGGAAGATTATAATAGAGAAAATTAAAAGGATTCTTAAAACAGGATAATACAAATTTATGTTTAGGAATACAATACTGTATATATAAAATTAATAGTTTATGTATAGATTACAAATCTTCAAAAATATTTATGCATTGGAATGTAATGTTTGTACAATTATATGAAAATTGATAATGACTTCAGGGTAGATATGTTACAGTTAATCAAATACCTTGCACCTGCCACTCAATTAGGGTTATTAATGTTGTTTGACTCAAACCATTTCCAAATATTGTTATTTTGCTATCAACTTTTTGCTTCCTCCTGCAATCTCACTTCACATTCTATTTTCTAGATGATTGTTTTCTGTATAATTTTTTTTTTTTCATATTTTGCAGATTTATAAATTAAATCTTGGTTCAATGAAAACAATTTATCACCAAACAAATCAAATATAATGGAAGAATTGCAAAATATACTGATCTTATATCAGAAAAGACTCTTAACCCTTTTCATATGTTTACTTCATTATATTTAAACACTTACTAATAAGTTCTTAATAAATTTCCTCAAATTTGATTTTGTTTTTATCATTTCTGTATTAAGCAATACAAAGGATCAGTTCATTTTATCAAAACTGCCAATATTTTAAGGAATTAAAAAAAATCTGTTTTGAGAATAATTTTCTTATAATAATATTTTCTCAAAGCGTAATAATGCTATATGATAGTGAACACACTAAGTACCATATGGTTTGTTAAATGCTAATTTGTATTTGAAGATAAAGAATAAATACTAAAAATGGCTTGAGTTATATAGCAATTTTATTAAATATTGAAAAACCTTTAAATCCACTAGTTGTTATATATAATAAACCTGCATCCATTTAATATTACCTATTATATTATGTTAATAAGTCAAGATTAACTCTGGCAATCATATAAATAGCATTTTCAAAAAAAAACTTATCCTAATTTTTTAACTTGCTCAAAGTCATATTTTTTATTGAGATGGAGTCTGCTCACTTCAGTGATATATTTTTATTTTTGTAGCAACTTCCTATTTTTTTTAAATAAATATAATTTTTTTTTGTTTTATTAGTATTATTGATATTTACATAATTTTTTTTTTCAGTGAAATATTTTTAAACCTTCACTGCCTGTTTTTTTTTTTCACTGCAAACAATTTTTAATAATTATATTTACTTTAAGCATCTTTATTTAAACAAAAGTAGGTAGTAGCATTGTAATTAATTTTCATTGTTTCCTATTGGTATTAAAAAAGCAGTTTTCTACTCTAGCATCACCAATGGCTAGCAGACAATTGTATAATTTAGTCCATACCAGTTTCTGGTTTTTGTCTTTATAAATAAAAAGTGACAAAAAAATCAATGTAGTTATGTAATTGGTAGACACATTTAATAACCCTTTTTATTATTATTCTAATAACTCCAGCTTAAGACAAACTCCTAAAGTTTTGAAACCAAGTCAATGTACTTGTAGCTATACAAATTTAACAATATATTAGAATTTTATATATTTTAATAAACTGTTCCAATTTTAGACACTTCTCCCCACTAGTTGAGAAACATGCACATCAGTTAATGCTTTCAACTTAGTATTATGAAAAAAAGTACTTCTTTATTTTAATGCCATCTATTGTAAACTTGAATAATTAATGGTTTTCCAATGTCCAGATGTTTTTAGTTTTTAACTAGCAAATAAAGAAAATAATTAAATGTGGCTGCCAGATACATAATTGCACTGTTTCCAGTTCGCATATAAACTTTCTCATTAATAAAAGCAAAAGTCAGAAAACAATCTGGGACAATACTGCATTACTGCTATAATCAGGCTCCTTAAAAAATAGCAACTGTAGCTCAGGAAAGAAGTCTTGACAAAAACATAGATTAAATTTCAAAAGGAACTCACAGAGCATAAAACAGTTAAGAATAGATATTTAATAAAATGTTAATTTCCAATAATGATAATAATCTCTATATATGAGGAATGAAATATAATACAAAATAAATTTACATGAAGGCTTGCCAAAATCACAATCAAGAAGGTTGGTCTTTAAATGTCTCTAAACCCCACTTGCGAATTTCAGTTGGGATGTCACTGGATATGGAGACCTGTCCAGGTCTTCTTTCATCTGTGAGATACTTCAGGCTTATTGCATTGTCTTCTGTAACATCCATAATCATTGCTTTGCTTCTATCATTAGATCATGGCTGGATATTTTATGTACTTTTCTGGAAACATCCAATCTTCTAGGAATGTTCTAACAACCTACCTTTAGAAGTAGCTATTTACTTTTGGTCAGATACAAATAAGTTTTTACATGTTTTATCAACAACTTAATTGTGCATTTCTTGCATTCTTAGTTTTTCAGTTTAAACATTAATCCATTAGGCATTCTTCCATTTGGTTCTCTAATTATATCCATTAAGTAAGACTTCAGCTATATAATTTTATCTTACACTGTTATTTTCCAAGTGTGTGCAACTATATATCAAACACATATTTGCAATTTTATTTTCTATTTAATTATGTGAGCATGATGCATATGCATACATATTCAAAACCCATTAAACCATACCATTACATCCTAACATTCTAGAGAGGTCTATTTTTGTGAGAATATCACACGTAATTGTTTAAATAAGCAGATGGTAATCTCATATGGTGATATCTATTTCCAATCAGATTATTCAGGGTTTTCTTTAGTTGCACTTCCACTAATACTAATACCAGTCATTTAAATTTTTTGCTGTACTCTCAACTTTAGTACTTTGACAGTCAGCATCATACTTGGTTGCTAGGTTTTTTGTCAACTCCAGTGCTACTGTTTGCATCCATCTAGTTTCCTTGGAGATTAATGATTTCCAATGCTGCTTGGATTTGCTCTATTCTGTTATAAATTATTGTGATTCCTGTCCCTTCTATTCATAACTTAACCAGACTCTATCTATAGCAGCCTAACATAAATGGGGATTCTTTCTTCCTAGTTTCTTATATATCTCCTGTTCTGATATCAATATAGATAGTTTAATCCAAAGTTTTCTGCCTGTAAGTATCTCTGCTGGTGACTTCCTCACAATGATGGATAATATAATATATTGGTGAAACATTGCTAAGTTTATAGATACTTGTACATTATTGCAGTTTCATCTATTAAAACTGAGCTTCAACTGTTGAATAGCTTTCTCTGCAATTAGATATTCTGATACATCTGTCAATAAGATTATTTCTAAATCAAACATAGAGTTTAACAATAACTTTATTTTTTTGAAAAGCACTTTTTGTGATATTTTCCAGGTCCAATATTGATTTTTCTGAAACAGTAAATATAAAGGTATTGTTATAAGGGCTTTTCCCCTCAAAAAAATTTATTACATCTTAAAAAAGTCTGCAATTCTTTCATATTTTTTGGTATTGAGTGCTCACATTAGATTTAATTTTTTCTGAGTCAGGTTTTATCTTGTATATGTAATAATGTGTCCAAAAAATTTAATTTTTTTTATTCTCCATAAGCATTTCTAGAAGTTTAGTTTATCTCATAATTTTGAATCATATACTTTAATTAATTTATTGCACAGCAATTCTTTCAACTTCATTGTCAGTAGGATATCATCAAAATATGATATAACACTGTATCAATGTGTCTGTCTTTATTTGGAATATATTTGATGCTGTTGTAATTCTAAAGAAAGGCTGTCTTATTTAAACAATCCTTTGTGTTGTAATAGTAAGTTGGCATTTCATTCAATAATGGTATCTGGTAGAATATGCATTAGATCAAGCTTTACAAAAAAATCAAATTATTAACAATTATTATATAGTCCCCACATATAGGGATCTGGCCATTTGATTTTGTAGTAATAATTATGTTGGTGGCTCATTCTGAATTTTCAGCATATTTACCATCATTATTTAAAAAAAAAAATAATAAAAAATACAAATGATTTTGTTCAAAATTTATAAAATATTTCTATTATTTGACAATATATTAATCTTTAACTGACAGCAAATTATTATTTAAAAATCCTTCCTTGCATTTTAAAATCACTTTATACATTGTGATTCAGATTTTTTATGAGCTTCTGTGAACATGTGTTTCAGAGTTATGTTTCTTTGAGTTTTGCTTTCTGAATGAATGGTACCTTCTGCAGCTATCAACAGGCTTTATCCTCCTAGTAGTAAAATATTGACAGGCACAGTATTGATCATTTCATTCTCTAATCAGAACAGTATTGGAAATTTAGCCTGTACTTCCCACAACATCAATCTATTGATCATAAACTCTTTATGCCTATAAAAGCAAATTAATTTTTTTTCCAAATATAGGGTTTAAATTGTCTTTAACAATATATAAATTCAATTTTTATGACAATTGTTAACAAGATTTTGATTATATCTATCATTATGATGGGTTTCCCATTTGCAACATAGCTATGAATTCAGTTTTGCTACTGTAAGGCACGTTAACACATTTTTTTTTTTACTTGATTCCTTTAGACATGAGGAATATCACAGCTCCACTATTTACTTCTGTTTCTATAGGTTTGCTGCAAATTTTCCCTATAAATATTATTAGCTGACAACTGTGTTACTGTTGTAGGATCTAAGTTTATTTTCAATATCTTTCATGACTTCTTTGTTTTAATATAGAAAACCTTGGCTACTTTCTCACAGCTTTTGTATCATTGCAATTTTACTCATGGCTATGTGCCCAATTTTCCATAATGTTAGCATTCTATTTTTATTTTTCCAGTTGTTCGAACTGTTTGCCTATAAAATTGTTGTTTGTTTGGTCTTTAGAGCTGGATTATGAGAATTCTTTTACTTGATTAAGAACCAGTTCTTGGGCTACTTTTTTGTTGGCTTCTGCACATGGATGGCCAGTAACTGCTGTCAAAGATTATCATCATTCATACCACCTACTTCAAGTAATTTCCACAAATACAATTTTTCATCCAGTCTCTTAAACACCATCATCATCTCTATATCTTCTCCCATTTTATGTCTATTGCATAAATGAAGGTGACTATATTTTTAGAGGGTTAAAACCTAAAATATTTGTTTAGCCATTTAATTAATAATGCATTGGATAAACTTTCAGTCTTCTAGTTTGCAAAGTAGATTTATAATTTTGATTAATCAAAGATCATCAAAAATAAGTATCATGGCAACTTTTGTCAATCTTAAGTATTAATAACTATAATGTACTTGTCTACATGCTTTATATAAATAAGCCATTTAGAGGATTATTAATGTCAAATTCTATTCACAACTGTGCTGTTGCCACACCCAAAGACTAAATGTTTACATCAGTTCTTTATATTTTAGTCTCAATTTCAGCAAATACCATAGTGACTATCTCTAGTGCTCTTAGATTGTTCAATAACTATGCTGATTAACAACTTATTAACTGTAAACAATATGTAAATTGGCAGTTTCTGGGTTTATTATGTCAATGGATATGCTGATTAATAGCTGGTCAATTGTGCTATATATATGCTATGTCTGGAGATTCAAATAATAGCAATCATGGTACATGAAAAGAGTGTAAACAAAAGCATTAAATTTCAAAAGGAATCCACAGAGCATAGTAAAAATTTAGAGTAGACATTTAACATGTTAAAGCTAATTTTCAATAACAATACAAGGAATGCAATACAAAATAAATACAAATCATTTACAGAGTATTAACTTGGCCCATAAGTTTATAAATACTGTAAACAAAACTGAGGTGGCATTTAAATATCCCTAATTCCCACTAACAATGTTCAGCAGGACTGTGATGCACATAAACACCTATTCAAATACCCCCTTTGCAAGATAGTTCAGACTCATTGCTTTGGCATCTATGGTCTTCATTTTGCTTCTGTTGCTGAGATGTGACAAATCATTTTTTTTATATTTCTCTGGAGTTCTAGAATTTTCTAGGGATGTTTTAACTTACTATTTTTAAGAGTAGCTACTTGAGAAGTACAAATGAGTTTTTACATTACTTTTATCTAACAACTTAAATGCACATTTTTAGTTCAAACATTTATTAATCCGTTAAATATTCGTTTGGTTCTCTAATAAAACTCATTAAACTAATTACATAGTTTCATTATTTTAAGCTATTTTACAAGTGTATGCACGTGCATTCTACTTTATTCTATTTTACTATAAGTATGCATGAGTATATCTAATATACACCACAGCTTTATTACTTTACTTTATTGCATGCTTGTGTGAATACATTCAACACCCACCAAGTCACCGCAATTACCATCTGGTAATTATTGATTATTCAAATTAAAATTGATGACAGTAAAGAACAGCAACTGTTTATAATATTGTAATAAGTTAAAAGAAATCAAATCATGTTTTGTTATTAATACTCCTATCCAGCAAAAACAAACAAACAAAAAAAGCCTATTACTAGATCTAAGGTTATTAAAAATACTGTATGATCTAATGTCAGATCAATATAACTATACAGAGTGGTTTTGGATTCAAAATCTTAAGAGTTTTTGAATTTCAAAATATTAACTTGAAAATAAAATAGGAGTTAAAGAAGCTGCCAGATGTATAACTACATTGGTTCTAGTTTTGAATTCCAAGCCGCAATCAAAGGCAAAAAAACTAATCTGATTAAATCACACTATTTATTATAAATGGTACTAGAGTAAAGAATAACTTTTGTTTAAAATATTGTAAGAAATTGAATCAAGATGAAGCATTTCAATTAATATTTATCATTTAAAAATTTGTAAATATCAATCAAATAATTATGAAGAACAATATTTTATATTATTTAATTTTTTTTTTTCAAATAAGGACAAGAATAAGTTCAGGAATGTATATCTCTGAATCACAAGCTGAGACAACTTTACAGAATATTTTACAATTGCCCAATGAATTACACTTTTTGACACAATCAAAATAATTATTTCACTGTGATCATTAATATTTTGAGAGTTCAAATTCAACCTGATCAATTATGTATTCACTTGTTTTCCTTGCTGTCTTATGTTATTCTCAACATTTTTAACATGTATTAATTTCAGTGAAAATTTTGCACCACAGACTCCCATGAAATGGCTAATATACTTAATAATCATTACTAAAGTTGCATCCCTATACCTGAAAAGGCTATTCATTGAAATTGAAATTCTGTTCAGTAAGTGTGCAAAAATCTCTTGACGAATTGGACTTGATGCAAATTGAAAACGATCCATTTTGAAGCTATCTGCTGATTCTGTTGGTATATTTTGTGTTTTTCACATATCAATTTCATCTTTTCATTCTGTTCTTTAACTTTTCTAATGACTTATATCAAATTTATCAAGCGTAAACAGATAATATTTATTTTTACATATGAGGTATTGTCAGTATATTTAACAGTGTTTTGTCTACCAATTTATATCACAAAATAAATAAAGTAGTTGGAGAAATTTGAACATCATGACAAAATTGCAGCCACTATGCCTGGATTATAAATTTTGGAGTATTCATCACCCCATTAGTGCACTAGACTATGCACAACAAATTCCAATTAATTAGTTAATAAGTATAAGCATAAGACTGTCCAGTGGAAAACACTTTTTGCTGTGTTTGTATACTTTAAATTGTAGCACATTAACAGCAAATATTTAAATAAGACTTAGGTAGATAGTTTATGTAATTATTTATTATGCATTTAGATATAACAGAAGTTAATAATATTTTAATATATACAGTTAGTTACAAAGTAGGTAAACCCTAAAGCTTATTAAAATAATGTTAGTGTGGCTTGCAAAAATTCCTAGGTTTACTTTTATAAACTTCAGTGGCAAAATTTACTGGGATGATTCACTTTCAGGCAACACTTTTCTTGTTTTGCAAAAGTAGTCTTACTAACCAATTCCTTAATTGATCCTTATCTGTTACAAACTACTTTTAATTAGTTTTTCTGCTTGATTAAACTATTTTAATATTTTTTAAATAGATTTAATTATAGATCAAAATACAAAAAACTTTTAAATTCTTTTCTATTTCTGGGTTTAATTATATACAATTTTCTACGAGTCTTAGTAAAAAATTTTTTGTAAAGCATTCCTTATTTAGTTCATGGGTAGCTGAAAACATTGATTGTTTATGTTCCAATTTGCAATAATGCACCTGTTTATTATTTTTGAAATCATCTCATCTACATAATTTATATTCATATCTGTTATTATAAGCTCGTTATTATTTGGAGCTCTTGAGAGAACATCTGCATTTTATATTACACATTCTTTGTGGGATTTCAGTTCAAAATCATATTCAGATAGTAAGTAAATTTACCCAGCATAATATCCTGAAGCTTATATGATCAGGTCATATTGTTCTTTAAAAAGATTCATAATAACAGTTTGTGAACTGTAATCAGTTTTAAAGACTGATCATAGAAATGCTGGTGTAACTATTTGATTATGAAAACAATAGTTAACACTTTCTTATCTATTTGACTAGTTTCTCTTAGCACTGGATAATGTACTTGAAGCATAAGCTATAGTTCTTTTCTCATTAAATACTGAATGACTCAATACGATATCTATTCTTATCTATTTGACTAGTTTCTCTCAGCACTGGATGTTCTTAAAGCATAAGCTAGAGATCTTTCCTCATTAAATACTGAATGGCTCAATACTACACCTATTCAGTATTTTGATGCATGACATTTGAGAGCTACTTCAATATTGTCATAATGAACCAATAAATTTTCCATTGACAACAGCATTTTAACTGCTTGAAAGCTTTCGAATGCTCTGCATTGTAACTTCATTTTTGTTCTTTCTTTAATAATTATATAAAAGCTGAGTTGATTGCGCCTTCCCTTTAAGAAAACGTTAAAATAATTTATAAGATCAAGAAATCCTTTTGATTCTTTACAACTTCTTGGCCTCGGGCATTCTACACAATTTTGATCTTTACCAGAATGGATTTTTTGTTGTGCTATAACACATGCTTTAACAAATTGAATTCTTTGGCAATTCATATACATTTATCTGCACTCTTATTCCTACACTTTCTTGTTTCTTGCAGACTTTTAATAATCTATTTTGTAAACCCTCTTCCAAGGTTGCAATAATTAAAAGATCATTGAAATATACAATTTACAGAAATAGCAGACTCATTTTTGCCTAGAAAGTATCAGGGCTATAGTGACTCCATAAGGCAGTCTATTATATTTAATTATTTCTTTGTGTTAAAAATAAGAATTTCAGCTGTTCTTTGCTACAGGTATTTGATAAAAAAGTGTATGCAAGTCAATTTTTGCATAATAATAAATTTTCATTTTTTTTTCAAAAACTCTTGAATGCTTAGGACTGGATACTGAAGCTTTTGTAAATTTTTGTTGACTATGTGATAATAATCACTACAAATACATATCTTGTCCATCCATCTATGATGATTAAAAGCTTTGCCCATTCAGAATTCTCCATAAGACAATATGGTTAATTCATTTTCCACCTTAGTACATTGGGAACAGAAAACTGCAACTTACTTGCATGAGATTGCTCCATTGTTCAGCACAACTTCTCTATTGGAAAATTATAAATTGTATTTGATTATTTTTAAACAATTCTGCTTGATTGTAATTTTATTAATTACAGATCTTGATCTTAAAAGATTATACCAATTTCTTTCTATTATAGGGTTTATATTAGATCTTACATGAATTTTTAGTTTTCACCAGAATTTTTGCACTCCTTTTAATTTGTTAATAAAACTTCCCAATAGTGTCATTAGCTTTTAACATCATTTTAGTCAAACAGAGGGACTTAACACAATTGAAAATTAAATTTTTCCAATCCCTGTATTTAAATAACAATATGCTGTCTATGCTATCAATTTTCATTACTATTTGTTTGTTGCAAACAGTGACAAATAACATTATAAGATTTAGATTTTTCACACACCCCCCACATAGTTTGGTTTCTCCTTCTTAGTTTCTTTTTGTTATGACAGCATTTTATTGCAATTGCATTCCTTGGCAGAATGGTCTGATTTGTCACAACAAAAGCAAATAACATTGGCAAAATTATTTGCTTATTAATAATCATTTTAATTTCTGAAGCACTAGCAAATTTAAATTTACATAATCTTTCACTAAGTTAATCCCATTTTGATGTTTACTTCATAGATTAGGGTAGTTGTAGCCATCAACTGTTGTTCGAGATGACTCTCCAAAGAATCATAAAAGTATTCTTTCAGTAGCTCTCTGAGAGCTTGATCATATTCTCTAAGTTTTGTCCTAAACATACTGTCTGCTGCAGAAATGAAATTGAGAAATATACTTTTGATACATAGGGGCTGAAATATATTAGTCTTTCTGTTGGTGTGGCATGAGGAAATTCTTTTAGCATCTTCCAAATCACAGAGTGCCAGTTCATCAACCTTCCGTTTTGCATAGCATAAATAGTGGCTACTTTAACTGTCTGATGTGCCATTCATCAAGAAAAGCTTCTCTATTCTTTTCGTGTAAATGGGCCAATCAGATTGGCTATCCGAATTTAATAATTACTTATAATAAACACATTCTTATTGTTTTTTGTGAATCTTGTCTTGGATTTATAATAATCAAATCAGATTTGTGTAGACTCCTTCCTAGACTGTTTGGTTGAACTAAATTATTTGCTGTATCTTCATATTGAGCATTAACTCAAATGCAAATATTTTCCATAATATTTGTGATTATTTATAACATATCTAGATACTGATACAAATAAACCCAGACTTATTAACATAATACAGCCAGTATGGCTTTGCTTTGTTGCATTTTAAGGCAAAATTCATTGGAAGGATCTTCTGTCTGCCAAGCTCTTCATTAGTTCATCTGAACTATTCAGCAGTGACAGTCCAATTCTTCCTTCTCAGAATCTATCAACCTTTTTATATTTTCCAGACAATTGTTTCATTAATACGTGAATCATGTTTTGTAAAAGAAGTCTTATTAATTCCTATCACTTGTGAAATTATTTTTAGTTAGTTTTCCTGCTTAATTAAACTACTTTAATAATCCTTTCATTATTTGCAGATTTAGTTACAGATTAAAACCAGAAGAAAAAAAAAAAACTCTTTTCTGCATACAGCTTTCTAGGATTATTTTATTTTACAATTTAAAAGTACTGTATATTCTGTCTTAGCTATTAAAAAAAAAAAACAAATATAGTAAGACAAACAATTAAAATACCTAATATAAAGAAAGGATGCAATAAACTAATAACTCAATATGCATTACAGTTCTATTAATGTAATACAGTCAATATTTACAAAATATATATACATATATTTTATTCTCATCATGAAAGTCATCTATTATTTTTCTGTATTGGACTATATGTTAGTATAATTTCCCATAGTAATTAATCTACTACACTTATAGTATAATTTACTACCTTTAAAGTATTTTTCTTTAATCTATACTGCCCTTAAGACTTATAAAGATTATAAGGTCAGGACGACTTGTTTAATTCCCTAGTCAGGTTAATAACATTCGGGAGTAAGGATCCTGGGAGAGATAATGTTATACAATTCCGTTGTTTTTTTCCGAGTGCTCTCCAACGAATCGGTCTGCAATGAAGCTCTCCAACGAATTGGTCTGCACTGAATGCTCTCCAATGAATTGGTCTGCAATCTCTCTGCTGAATTGGCCTGCAACGAATGCTCTCCAACGAATTGGTCTGCCACGAAGCTCTCCAAATGAATTGGTCTGCAACGAAGCTCTCCAACGAATTGGTCTGCAACAAAGCTCTCCAACTAATGCTCTCAATATCTCTGCTGCGGTCTCTTTCAGCTACACCCATGAACTACATTTCCACTGGGCACTGATCATTAACCGCAAGCACTGACACGAGATATCTCTACTTAAATATTGCTTACTCAGTACTGCCTGACTGCTCTCTCTGTTACCGAGTCTTCTTACCACTCTCTGACAACTGCAACAATCAATCCATACACTGACCAATAAGGTAACGTCTCTAATCTAGAAATATTTGCAATCAGCAAATATTTCTTGGAATTGTCGATCGCCATTACGTCAATGTACTAATTAAATTCCTGAGCTATCAGAGCGCGATCTAAAAACAACCTCTCGAATAAATTCTAGTTTTTTCTGGAGTGCACAAACATGTCTGCCATTTTACAAAACACTACAGATATCTTAAACAAATTATCAATTTAATTAATTTAGATCTGATTTTTGTAAATATATATTTTGTTAGAAACTTTCCTTTCGATAATTATAGATCTGTTATTGTTGGAAAATTTCATTTGTATAAAGCATTTTAAAACTCTGAATAATTAATTTAGTATATTTTTTTTACTGTACTTGGATTTCAAAACCCCCAATTTTTTTTTACTCTTTCTTTAGTCTTAAATTTGATCAGTAGTACAAATATAAAAACAGGCAAACTCTCCATGCAGTAGTCCCACTCAGTACAAGCCAGAGTAATCAATGGATGCCAGAAAACTTGTGCATAAAATCCCTATCTAGTGCCTACTCATCCAATATCCACAGATTAGTTTCTAGCTTGCAGTTTTCATCAGTGAGGAGCTCTGTATCTGAGAGCACTGCACCTAGATCTTAGGATGTAATGCAACCCTCCAGTAGCCACCTTTTATTTCTACTTAACTACAAAACTATGAGAATAAAATTGAAAACTCATTAGCTTATATAGTCACATAGATCTGAACTCAGTTCAGTACCCTTTTGATGTCTTTGGTTCTTTAATAACCATAGCCACCACTATCCTATTAGGAAGTATTGTGTTAAACCACTAAACATCGCATGATCACCATTTCTTATGCTTGTTCATAACTTATTAAAACAGGAAAAACTCTCCATACAGTAGTGCCACTCAGTGCAAGCCAGAGTAATCAATGGATGCCAGAAAGCTTGTGCATAAAATCCCTATCTAGTGCCTACTCATCCAATATCCCCAGACTAATAGGATAGTGGTGGTTATAGTTATTAAAGAACCAAAATGTATGGAAACTGAACTGAGTTCAGATCTATATGACTGTATAAGCTAATGAGCTTGGATTGAAAATATTGTTTTCAATTTTATTCTGATAGTTTTGTAGTTAAGTAGAGATAAAAGGTGGCTGCTGGACATTTGCATTAGATCCTAAGATCTAGATGCAATGCTCTCAGATCCAAGGCAACTCACTGATGAAAACCACAAGCTAGAAACTTGTCTGGGGATATTGGATGAGTAGGCACTATATAGGGATTTTATGCACAAGCCTTCTGGCATCCATTGATTATTCTGGCACTGCTGTATGGAGAGTTTTACCTGTTTTAATAAGTTATAAGCAGCATAAGAAATAGTGATCATGTGATGTTTAGTAGTATGATACTACTAAACATCACATGATCACCATTTCTTATGCTTGCTCACACATTATATGTACATAAATATATACCTACTTAGTATTTTTTTTAATCCTTTAATAAACTTAAACTATAAAAATATTGTAGTGTAATTCTTTTAACAGTCAGTAATGATTGAAACCACTGAAGCTATATATATAAACATTTGTACGAATACGTTAATAATATAATTAAACTTTGTAAACATTTGTACGAATATATGAATAATATAAACTTTGTATGTATTATGATCAGTGCCTATGTTAAGCATTGACAAACAATCAATTTGTCTAAGCCTGTAATTCAAAAATTATGCGTATTATTTTCTAATATTGGAATCCAAAAAATACTTTTGCCTAAAGCCCACATTTTTTTTAGAATAGGCACTGACATTATTTTCTCACAAAAATTAAATCCTCACATTACCATTTTTCTTAACTTGCCTCATTATACCGGTCTTTTATATATATTTTATCAAAATCAATAAATATGGTAGTTCGTTTTTTTTTTTATACTTCAAATATACAATGAATCATAATTACAGTTAAAACGTAAGCACGTAGTTTATTTAGCTAATAAGACGAGCAAACAGTACGATAAATGGCATAAACCAATAAAATATCACTTGTTAAAAGTTACAGTAACTAGTATAATTGACCTATAGATTTACTAGCGCAGTTTTAAACTGTAATTTTAATTAGAAGGTAATCGATATGTAAAGGGCTGCCTACTTTCTATTTAAAAGTAAGTAGTATAGAAATTAATATATAATATCAAAACTTCACTTTTTTACACTTTATAGCAAAATATTATATAAAGTAAGCAAAAATAAAGAAGAGGAGGAAAAGTCTAGAGGATTATAATATAGAAATTGTGAAAAATTACTCTGCTACGATAGGTGGCAGTAATATAACAGTTGTTATGTATCACGTGCTTTGCTGGCGCTAAAATTGTAATCGAAAACGTTATTATTATATTTATTCTCATAATATTTCGGTAGGTAGTTTATTTGTGTTTATTTTTTTTTTTAAGATAACAAGAGTCTAATAATATATTTATGTTGAAAATAGTAATAGACTAATTAGTGTTAAAAATTTTATATTGACTTTATTTTATGAATCAAATTTCTTCAAGAAAATATTTTTGTAATTGATATTTGGTTGTTGTAATGCGATTTATTTTCTTATATCATTAACAGGTGAGGAAATAAATAATTCAAAAAGAAAGAGAAGTTAGTTTTTAATGACACTGAAAGTGAATGGACTGCCTTGTAGATGTTATTTACTTTGCGCTCGTTCAACATTTGCATTTATATCGATTAATAATCTTAAGGCGTAGAATCAGTTCTTTTTAAAGAGTAAAGTTAGTTGAAAGTATTTAAGTGTTGAAAAATATAGCTTAAAGTTTTGCATTTTTTATGTCGAATATAAATATTGTAGTTTCTGCAGTTTTGTATTTTTTATGTTGAATATAAATATTGTAGTTTCTGCAGTTTTGCATTAAAAACTTCTAATTGGTTTGCCAATATTCACCCCGAGCATCAATTTTCAAGACTGGCACTATTTGACGAATTATTTTTTAATGCTTCATGATCTTTATACAAATAGCAATTAACAAAAAAATAATAATCTTTTTTCACTTTAAAAACCGAATCAGTAAAATAAAGAAAACTTAGAATAGTTATTGCTATGTTTTAGAGCTAGCACTGTCTAAATACTTTTCTATATATTAGTGGTACGTTTTCCTAAGTATTCATATGGTAAATCTTATAAGCTTAATTTTTTGAACTCAATGTGCTTTCGCAAGAGATCTTGGAAGTCCAGATCATTTCATGTCAAATGATCCAGTGCAAATTTTTTTTTAATGAAATACGGCGCATATTCAATAGTATTACAGTATCAAAATTTTTAGATTATAATGTGTAACTATTTTAGACTTAAGGGTTTTTTCCCAGTGATTGTTAGTTGTGCTGACTCGAACTAAATCACAATGTTTGCAAGTTAGTGAAACAAAATTTGTATTTTACACAGTAAAAGTTTGGAAAATTGAATAAACCGAAAAGATATTTAATTTTTGTTGTTGTTAATAGTGACAATTAGAAATGTCAGAGTGAAATATTGTAAAGATAAGATTAAATAATAGCACGATATTATTATAATTGGAATAATTTATGTATTCTAAATATTTATATGTCTTGTAAATAAATTCTTTCCATTTTGGTTTTTAAATTTTTTTATTTTTAATATGGTAAATAAATTTGAGAACCTTATAATGATTTAATTAAAAAAGAGATTCCTCAACATGAAAATACTATGATTTAAGAATGAAAATATTGTGTCAAAAAAGTAGATCTATTGCATTTTGGAAATAGTTTAATACAGGTATATTTGAGTTCTGCCAATATAACATCTCACTAAATATGATGATATAGAAATATAATTATTGCAAGGAAATTCATAATATTAAATTATTTCACTAAAACAATATAGGAAACACTGATTAGAGATTTCATTGTTATATTTGTTTTAAATTCCAAAATAAAATATAAAACAAAAATTTAAAAATTGAATTTCAATATGTATTGTTATGGCACCAATAAAATATGATATCTATCTACACATTACTTTTAAGTATAAAATCTATTTCTCATTGTTTGATAGTAAAAAAAAAGGGAGTAAATGATGGCTGTAGAAGGAAAAGTGCATTAGATCCAAAAAATCCAAATGTATTTAATTCAAAAGTCATTGATAAAAACCATAAACTAGAAATTTGCCTAGGTATATGGATAGGATAACACTTAGGAATTTATTAAATGACTTGAGCTTGCAGAAAATGACAAACTGGAATTAAAAAAAGTGAATTTTCTATTGTAACATATGCTGTTGCAATCTTTTTACAATGTCCAATATAAAACAAGAATTTTAAATCTGCATTAGATTAGTGAATGTTGAATTTAAACTTATAATTTTTGTGACAATCTCAGTAAACTGTTGACAAGGAAAACTACAACCATGGTCTACTGAAAAAAGTTTTTTTTTTTGCTTTGAAATCATCTTCAAAAATGCACTAGTAAAGGATATTGCAATATAAAAATAAATACAGCAATCAAAGAAATTATATGATGAAAAATTATGCAATGTTAAAAAATGACATTAATATTGATTCAGAAACAATTTTCTAATTGAAAGGAAATTTTAAAACATAATCATCCCTAATCAAATTTCAAATTTTAACAATTCTCTTGTAACATTAGTCTTCTAGTGAAATTGAAGATAGAAAGAAAGGTAATGTTATAATAAAGAAAAATTAATATTGATAACACTCATTTCAAAAAAATTTATACCAAATAAGTAAAAAAGAATATGATGAATGTATCCATACATAAAATGATTTTTATAATCCAAAAGAAATTATAAACTATTCAGGAGCAAATTCTCTTTAAAAAAAAGATGAGATTATTAAAAAATTTTTTGTCTACATTCTAGGAACTGATCATAACTGGTTAAATGAATTGTGTAAGTCTACAATTTATTACAATTTCAAATTAATAACGATTAATGAAATACATTTAAAAATTAGTTATTTATGAAGTGTTTATCAGAAATGTATATACTTCAGTCAACAATTGATGATTTTCAGAAAGCAGCTAGATAGTAAAATAGAAGAAAAATGGTGTGTATAAACAATGAATGTCAATTGATCGATATTTGTAAAAGTTTTTATGGCAATTAATGAATTTTTGGAATTGAATGACTATTTGTATTAGAAGAGTATTCTTTATGATCATTTGAGAGAAGTCATTAAAACCGAATGAAATAGTCATCAGTTTGGATTTTTCAAATTTATTATTTATTTGATTCAATTTAAAGCCCATTTATTTCAATGGACAAGCAGCCAAACAAGTGTTAATCTAGTTACAATCTATTATGATACAACAGAAATCAGGACAATGTTTAGAGTAAGATACTTTGAAAATAATGTACCATTGAATTAATTGAAAATAAGTATAATTGATTGTTTACTATTATTTTGCTGCTTGTTGGCACATTACTTCAAATTTCTGGCTCATAATTACAATTATATAACAGGCATTATTGTTTCAGAGTTGGTAAATCTTTTTGAATAATCATGTTGATATAAAAATAACTATGAAAGTTTGTTCTTGTGACAGGCGTGATAATTGATAGATGATTTAACTCTTTATTCTCATTAGATTAACTATATAAAGCAGCTTGATTGATTTTTTTTTTCTAAATAAATAATATTAATTTCACCACATTTAGTTTCTTAGGATTGTTATATATAAAACAGTATCAAGTGAATATTGACTGAACATTACATTAAAATATTTAGCCAATTTAATAAGCAAGTTTTATATTATTAGGAGATTTATCATTCTGTTTTTTCTATGGACTGTGCAAATTGGGAAAATTTTATAAAGGTAATTTACAAAGAATTATGAAAAAGCAACAGCAACATAGCAATGAGTTTGATACTGAGATGTTTATATATTTTATTTATTTACTAATCATAGTACTAAATTTCTTTTTTGTGACTGAATTATTATAATGACTGGTTGTTGTGCACTTTGTCCAATGTGGCCACTCGATGGGGTTGTTGCTTGCAGAAATTATATCTGGAATTGATTGGAAAATCCATAAATATTCTGAAATGACATCATCAGAAAATTTTTCATTTATAGTATATGCTTTTTTTTTATATATAAAATTTGAAAAAATTCATTTTTTGTTATAAATTATTAAATGTTTTTAAGTTTGTAAAAATATTTTTTTTGCATTTCAATATTTACTTTTTTCTTTATAATATTTCTCTTTTATATTTTATTAATTGATATATAAATTTGGAAAATTTTGGTCAGAAATAATTTTGGCACTTAAAATAATAATTTTGTTCCTGTTATTATATATGCAAAGATAAAAATTCTTCAGATTTATCTTATTAATAAAAGGGCCAAGAATTCTTGACTTTATAAGGATGAAGAACCACTGACAGCAAAATTTAATGCAGAAAAATAAATATAAAAAATTGTATTTTTTCCCCCATTAGATTGAGAATAATTAATTTTCTACAGCATAAGAAAGTAATACAAAGATCAAATTATATATATTTTCTCTTCATTGTAATAATATTTTGTTATGTTTATGATAATTATTTATTACTTTAGTTCACTTACCAGTTTTTCTTTGTGTTTTTAACAAAAAGTAATATATGCATTTTTATTTTTAATTATTTTGCTACATATCTATAACCATTTTAAGAATGAGTTAAAAAAGCTGATTAACATTGATGTAAAAAAAAAAAAAAAATTAAGTGAGAAAGTGGATTTTTAAAATGACCAGAAATATCTATGCTGGATATGGATTAGTTAAATCAATGGATGCGAATGTTTCAATGAATGTCTTGTTATTAAGTACAGGCATATGTAAGATAATTAAAAACCTTTCTGTTTCATCATAGTGATTGAAGATTATATCATTCCAATTTATTTATATTAATAAAGATTGTTTATGCTTTTTATATGCATAAGATTTTTTATGCTTTTAAAAGTGAGATTGTAGTTTTCATTAGGGATTATTTATGCTTTTCAAATTTACTTGTAAAATTATAGTGAGAAAGTTTTTATTAAATTAAGTAATTTTTTATATGGGACTATACATTACATGGCAAATGTTTTTTTTTTTTTTGCATTATGATTTGGGGTTATTTTGTTTATATTTGTGTGTAATATTTTTTTGTTTTAAAAGTTTGATTATAGTTTTATTCAAGAAAAAATTGTTTCATGCTTTTTATATTATGTTCTATATAAAAACCATTAATTTTCATATTATTTTTATATTCATATATATATATTGCTTATAAATACTTCATATACACTTCAATGCAAACAAATTTTTTTAAAAAACTTCTTTATTTTCTGTACAGTTTCGACTGTCCAGCAGTCTTTATCAGAGCTACAATATTTGAATAATATAAATACATAACCATCACTTCACATGTAGATGTTGATGGGTGTTATGTAAACATTATACAAAAAATAAAGATTTTATAAAAAACGGATTAATAAAAAATACACATGTATATCAAATATACACATATATCCCCTACATACTGTGAATATTCAGATTAATGATTAAATTATATATAAAAAAAAATAAAAATAAAGAAGTTTGTTGATCTCGTTTGATTTTTCTTTTGCTTGATAAATGGATAATGGAAGATCTTGGAAATATAAGTTTAAATTGATAACCATGGCAACCTAAAGCTTTTTAAATACTTTTGTTTACTGCTAATTCCAGCTTTAAAATACTAAATTCATTATAATCAAACTCAAGAAAAAAACGTATAGGCAAATAAATAGATTTTGGAAACAATTTAGTATGATATAGAAGTTTACTTAAATAGGATCAGTATTATTATTTTTACATATTTTATTTCTGTTACTGCAATCACCATGGTAACATTATTACATATAATTCAATGTTTTTATGTCATGTATATTTGTTTATAAATTAATTAAAAATTATTATTATTATTATTAAAAAAAAATATATGTAAATTATTTATATTTATAAAGTGAATAAAGGTTGTAATATTAATTCTGTATTTTGGTTTACAAATAATAGGAAAAATCATATTGAATTTAGATTTCATTTCCATGTATCCATTTTTTCTCCAAACTTTCATTACAAACCGGGAAAACTGTTGTAAAATATCGTTTGCATTGAGCTTTATTTGAGTAGTTTCCAATAGTTGTTATGACATCTATAACATCAGAAAGAGATAATATAAATAGCTAGAAAGGACTGTAAGAGAGGGCTATCATATTTTTGTCATTGCCAGGAACAGAAGTGTTTCTATATTTTTTTAAATAAAATTTCTTCAATAATTTTTTTTTTTTGTTACACTATAAAAATATGAAAGAATAAACTTAAATTATCTGCCCATTCATTCATTAGTTCCAAAGAAGACGGCAACAAAATGTGAGAAGGGAAACCTATTAAAAAAAAAATGCATTGTGTAAAATCGTCTATTTTTAAAACAAAGAGATTTCTGGTTTAGAAATTGGAATATAACTACCGTTGCATTGGATAAATATCATGTTCCAAGCTAAGAAAACATTCAGGATCAACTGGATTAATTTATACCATAAAAAAGGCTAGTTAAATTGCACTCTCCTCTTTAAAAAGGAAAAAGAAGGAAAAGGGCTGTTATTAAAATTCACAGGATTATTCTATGTGAACATTATTGCCAATGAAAGGAAACATTTAAAGTTCTCGACTTATCTTTTCTTTGAAATAAACTTCTGTCTACATCATAGGGACTGAGGATAAATAAACTACGATTAATCAATGAGTAATGAAAATGGACAGACTTTTATCTAGGGTATGATATTTTATTTATAAATATGTGCACATATTAATTTTTTTATATATTTAAAAAGGGATGATTTGTATTGTATTTAAATCATCTTTAGGTGTAATAGAATTTAGGCAATGAAATGATCGGAGAGACTTCTTTACTAATTATTTGAAATCTTGTCTGAGTATATATTAACACAACCCGATGTTTTTTTTTTTAAATATCCAATTTGATTTTTGCATGTATAAAATTTAGTTTAAAACATCGAACAGACTAGAGGTTTAAATATATCGTATTATTTCATATTCATTTATCGATTATTATTTTAATGAACAAATTCAATTACATATATTTGGTATCTATTATATAAAATTTTTCAGTTAGGTATCCAAAAATCTCTCCATTCATTCATTTTTTTTATATGCGTGTCATTATTGTTTTCGCAACATGTTTTAGAGTTACCCACAGGAGTTTTATCTTTTTTTTTTTTATTATTCAATCAATCAAAAATACAGATATTTTTGTTGTTAATCTTACTGATTTTTTTTTTTATATAATCCAATAAATTGAGTTGATTTAAATGCCAAGACTCCGTTAATTATATTTAAATTACGTCAGATAATTTTGCTATGTAAATTTGGTGCAAGATTCAAACTCAGCTTGGTAACTGAACTAGAATATAAGATATGGTATGTTTTGCATATTAGCATTTTTATTTTATTCCCATATAAATTTTATATTTATCTCTGCATTCAAACATTATATATTATATTTTACTTTAGTTAATATTACAAGTAATATCATTAGCTTAGAATCGTTCCTTTCTTTGTTTGTCTGATCCCGTCATAAAAATCGAAATAGATCGTTTTTTTTTAAACTTCTAAGTACAAATTTCATCAGTTATATAAATATATAGATCCACATCACCCATAGATATATATAAATTCTATACCTACATCTATATATACAGATGCATATCCAAATATATACACATATATCCTTTAAACATACATATATATATATACAGAGATGCACATACACCCAATCCACATATACATTTATAAATACACATCCATATATATACACAACTTGCATATAAATTACATATATATAAAAATTATATTCAATACATCATTTTTTAAAATTATTACCTTTTAAAACCTATTTTATTTTTACTTTTAATTTTTAAAAAAAATTTTTTTTAAAAAATTCTTTTAAATATTACTCTTTTATTACTTTTTTATTAATATTATTTTATAATTTTCCTTTCTTGGTTTCTTACTATCTATCTTGTTTAATTATTATCTAATATATAATATCTCTTTTACTTTAATATCTATAATTTTAATTTTTTAAAAAAAAATAAAGAAAAATAAAGGAAAATAAAGAAGTTTTTTAAGAAAATTTGTTTCCATTGAAGTGTATATGAAAGAAGTATTATAAGCAATATAATATGAATATATGAAGATATGCAAAGAAAGTAAAAGAGAAGAATAAGAGAATCTTATTTTTATAATTATATTTTTTGATTTTATATTTAAAAAAATAAAATAAAATCCTATAGTACATTTTTTTTTTTCAAATCTTGTTTTTTTTATTGTATTTTATGAATCTTTTTTTTTTATTTGTCTTTCTCAAATTTCTCAATTATTATATGATGATTGTCAAAGATTGATTATTCCTATAAAGTATATTTCTACAAATAGATGTTTACAAGTTCTAAAACAACATAATGAGAAATATTTTATCACATAAATTACAATTTTTATAAAAATTTCTTGCTTTCATATGCCTATATCCTACATTAATTTTTTTTTTTAATTTACATTTTCCTATGAAATACCATTCAATTATTATAATTACACTTTTATAATTATATCAGATTTCTAACACTTTCTGTTCAAAACTTGTTTTTTCACTTTTATATGTAAATTTTTTGAAATTAATCTTTCTTTGTAAGAACTCACCTTTTTCAACATTATTATTTCAAAATTTAAATGCTTAGATTTTTTTGTATGTAGGTATATATTATGATTTTTATTTATTAAATGCTATTTTAATCTCGTTTTCAATTTATTTTATGTTTTTTCTAAATATGAAATATTTTTATTATTTCTCTTACAATCTAAACAATTTACCACATAAATGCCATTCATATTTTCCTATCCACCTTTTCTTTTTTTTTTACATTTATTAATTTATTTAAATTTATCTTCTTTTTATATACTAGTTTAATTATAAATTTATTATTATACTTCCTGTTTATATCTTATTATTTTACTTATAAAGTGCACTTTTTGATAACTTAAAACTGCTGTAAATTTTCATGTTTTTGTATTTCTTATATATTCTTTTTAATTTTTCTATATTTTTCTTTCCACTTAATTTATTAATTAATTTAATAGGATAATCATTTATCTTTACTTCTATAGTGTTCAAGATCAAGCAAGCAAGAAATATATGTGTGCAACAATAAATGTATAATAATTGTATAGAATAAAAATAATAACTTCATACAATAATTATGTATAATGATTGTATGAAATAATTATGCATATAATGATTCTATAAATAACTGTGTAATAATAAATATGTAGCAATGTTGTTAGGTCATAGGGAGGGTTACATATTTGGCCTTATAAGGTCAGAGAACTGTAAAAAAATGTCATATATGGTGAAGTGTGTAAAAAATACTATATGCATGTGAAAAATGCCATATATGGTAAGGTATATAAAAAACACTATATTTGGTAAAGTTTGTAAAGACTCCAGATGTCTTGAAGGGTATATAAACCCCAAAACCTGATCTATATGTTCTGGTATTAATGTAATTCAGAGACTCCTGCCTCTGTTAAGTCCAAAAGCAGGACTATGGTCTTACTATTAATGCGCCTTAACTATGCACATTTATAAATATGCTCATGTTATTTAAAATAAACTATTAGCTTACCATTTCATTTCTGCCTTTGTCAATTATTTAGTTGCTGCTCACAGGGAATAATAAATTGGCACATTCCAAAAGTCTTGAGAGTTATATAAACCCCCAGAACCTTGGTCTATATGTTCTGGTATTAATGTAATTCAGAGACTCCTATCTCTGTAAGATCAACAGTAGGGTGGGTTTATTATGTGCAGGGCACCATGATCTTTTATTATTTTAATGCGCCTTAAATAGGCTATGTAGATTTATAAATATACTCATACATTATTTAAATTAAACTATTAGCCTACTATCTCAATTTTCCCATTGTCAATTATTTATTTGCTATTCACAGTGCACAGCAGCTTCATTTTTTATTATATCAATTTTTGCTTTTAACAATTCATTGCCGGAACATTATTTTAATGCTATATATTATTTCTATATTTTTCTTTTTATATAATTTATTAATTAATTTAATAGGATATTCATTTATCTTTGCTTAATTTTTTTTATTATATCAATTTTTTCTTTCAATAATTTACTATTAGAGCATAATCATATTGTTCTATTTATTCTGTTATCTTTGTTTTATGTATGTAATTTACATTTGATCTCCAATTACTTAATAAACCATAAAAAGTTTTTTTAAAATAAGTTAGAACAATGTTTAAATAATATTTAGTAAAGAATATAATTTTAAATTGGAAAATAAATTAATAAGGAAATATTACAGATGTATTATATAAAGAAAAAAAAAAGTATATTAAAAGAAATTGTGCATATGCATGAAAAATTAAAAAGAATAACTATTAAATGAAAGTATTTTAAGAAATATTTTTATGTTTAAATGAGTTTTTAAAAGGATGATATTACGACATAAAAAGAAATAAAATAAAAAATAAAAATAGAAAGTTTAAAAATGATATATTATGATGTGAAATATGAATTGAAATGGGGGATGTTATGTTAAAGATAAATTTATTATCAATTTATCATATAAGGAGTTCAATAAGAAAATAAGAAAAGTATTAGAGAAAGATTTAAAATATGCATCAGGAAAAAATATGTTTAAAAAGAGAAATTAGAGATGAGGCACAGCTGTTTAAAAAAATAAAATAACAAGGAAAGGGGAATGGAGTTCAATAAGAAAATAAGAAAAGTATTAGAGAAAGATTTAAAATATGTATCAGGAAAAAATATGTTTAAAAAGAGAAATTAGAGATAAGGCAAAAACGGAATGAATAATGGATAAATACAGCTGTGTAAAAAATAAAATAATAAGGAAAGGGGAGCTATGGGTAATATGATGTTAAAGGATTAAAAATATAAAATAAATAAACTGAAATCTAGAACATATATAAGAAGAAAAATATTAGTAATAAAGAATGGAAAATTATAAATGATATAAAAAATAAATTTGAGGATATAATATTTTTAAAAGGTGATAAAATATTAATAATGATTATATTAACTAAAATAATATGAAAAAATGGAAATTTTGTTGGAGGATTGCTTTATACAAATTAATAAGAATGAAAGTATAGGAAATAATGAGTTTAATAAGAAAATAACAAATATATTTAAAAGGCAACATTAAAAAACATGAGATAATTTAATCGAAAACACTGGTTATTAATGTAGAAATATGTGAACAACATAAAGCACACAAAATAATTTCCATTTAGACCAACACATATTTTGAAAAATTTGTAAATGATTATTATAATGGTTTAAAATGTATATAATGACAATAATGTTAATAATTTAAATGAATTTGTAGAGAGATTAAAAAAAATTGTAAAAGTGAAGAAATATAAAAATATACATTTGAAAATTACATGTTAAAGATATGTATACAAATATTAATTTAGATGAAGCAATTGTAATAATTATTCCAGTGTATGTTAAAGATAAAAAAATAAAAACAGAATAAAATATAAACAATTTACATGAATTATTAAATATATGTTATAAAAATGTAGTATTTGAATATAAGAAAAAATATTACAAGCAAATAAAAGGTTTTAGCATGGGAAATAGTCTAAGTGGATTTGTAGCATCCTTATACATGTACAATTTTGAAAAATATTCTATTAGGTATAAATCAATATTTTATGTAAGATATGTTGATGTTTATTTTTTAGTATTTAATGTTAATAAAAAAATCTAATTATTTTATAAAATATATAAATGATGTTGATAATAGAATTCAATTTAGTATAGAAAAGGAAATGAATAATATGATTAGTTTTTCCTGAAGGTTTGTGATGAGAGTATTTTAGTGATATTTATTGGACTATTTCAAATTAAGTATTGAATATCTTTAGGAAAATTTACTTTATTTAAATTTTCCAGTTACATTCAATTGTTAGTAATAGCAATCGAGGTAGTATATGCATAATGTTGTGAGAAATATTCTCTTTTATTCAGGATTTGCTGGCCTGACCAATGATAGTATTAGCATGGGAATTGAACCTGGACCTTAGATTCTTGAATATTGAATTTTAAGTTAAAGCTTTAAACAACAGCCATCCTGCCAAAGGAAACAGTCAGTAGAAATTTCATATAGTACTTATCTATGACGTTCCTCCTAATTTTCCACTTTTTCCTAAGAACAAAAGTGATTAGTCATTTCCATATATTATGTATAGTCATACTAGGTTGATTTTTGGGATTAACTCTTGAAACGTTGTGCATATACTAACCTATGTGTTATTACTGACAATTGAATGTAATTGGAAAATTTTAATGGAGTTAAATTTTTCTATAGGTATTCAATATTTAATATTAGATAATGGAATAGTACAGTATATAAATACAAATAATATGATTGATTATATGGATATTAGAATTAAAAAAATAGATATCAAAACAAATTATTTTCAGAAAAAATATTTTATGACTTATTAAGTAGTTGGGGATCAGATATAAATTGTATACATAAAATAAGTATTATTAATAACAGAATAAATAGAGCAATAAGATTCTGCTCTAGTAATAAATTATTAAAGAAGTTGATATATGATTATCCTTCCAAATTAATTATAGAAAGAATAAAAAGAAGAATGTGTAAGAAAGATGAGAAATATAAAAATACAAAAGATTATAGTAATTTAAAGTTATCAAAAAGTACATTTTATATGATAAGCAAAATAATAAAAGATGTAATTAGGAAGTATAATAAATTTGTACTTAAACCAGTATATAAAATTAAGATAAATTAATGAAGTTAAAAAAAAGAAAAGATTGGAAAATATAAATGATTATTATGTTGTTAATTGCTTAGATTGTAAGAGAAATAATAAAAATGTTTCATACATAGGAACAACAAAAAATAAATTGAAAACTAAATTGAAACAGCACTTAATAGATAAAAATTCTAATACATACATATGAAAGAATCTTAGCATTTGAATTTTGAAATAAAGATGTTGAAAAATATGAGATCTTATAGATTAATTATTGTTCTAGGTTAAAATTATCTTATAGATTAATTAAAGAAAGTTTATATATAAATGAGAAAACCAGTTTTGAATCAAAAGTATTAGGAATCTGGTTTAATTATAGAAGTATAATTATAATAATTGAAAGATATTTTATATAAAAATGTAAATTAAAAAAAAAAAATTTACAAGGATATAGACACATAAAAGTAAGCTAGAAATAAGTTTAAAAAAAAAATACCGATTGCTTATTGACTAATCATTAATATATAAGCATACCACATATTTGTATAGGTCGGCTCATGGTTATTTGGTTGTTACTTCATGCATACTACGTAGTTATGTTGACCAAAGGTACATGTTATTTGATTAATAATTTCTTTTACAACTATACAATTTTACTAAGCTTAATTAATTTTTTATTATAACTTTATTAGCAGTTAACGAATGGATCGTGCAGTAAGGAAATATTTGTAATTAATGAATGCCAATCATTTTTTTATTTCTATGACATTCACATACTACATGGTAATTTAAACTTATTACGATTCTTAATATCTAGACTGGTATTTACTTACAAATGCTACTTATAATCTTTCTGTTAGATAATGTTATATAAATCACACGCCCACACACTTATTAGCATGCTGCTAAGAATAAGAACACACAATAGTATGTCAAATATCCTCCCATAACTTCTAGAAATAAAGAACATTTTACAATAATTATTTAAAATACATAATCACAAAAATAAAATATTTAAAATCACTTTAAATTCATTCCATTAAAACATTATTAATAAAAAATGAATACTAATATTACAATTAAAGCAACAAATGAAATTAGCGTATTCTCATCTCTGGTTCAAAAATCATTTCAGTTTATAGTTCAAAGTATATGTTTTTTTCTTTCCTCTAGAATTGTAGATATGTTGACATGTGAGCACATATATTCGAGATCACTTTGCATATTTATCATTACTGTTTTTAAAGTTCACTTTCATGGTTAATAATTGGTGATTGATTCTTATACAACAGCGGTGGTCCATCTTACTGGTTTATATACTTTTTCACTTTACATATATGTACTATAATAATTCTGTATTTGTTTACTGGTCTGACCTTTAGAAAGCAGTAGCTATGAGGTTGCTTCTTTTTACATGAATTTCATTCTCTCTCAGCAAACTATAGAACACATTTAGCAGGAAAGGACTTTCAAAGTAGTCTGTAAGCCATCTATAGTAAATACATGTGATCAGCATTTATAAAAGTTGGACATTATCTATTCATGTTAGCTACTTTTTTATAGATAAAAATTATTTTCCATCTTTTTATCTGAAGGCAAAGGTTGAATCTTTTCTAGTGATAAGTTTGCTTCCTTCACTGCAGCTCAGCTACAAGCAGAAAGTGAGAGAACAATAACCACACACTTCTTTTATTGCCAACAATTTATGAATATGTGACCAGATATAAACCAAATTAACAAAAAAATTATTTATCTTCATTTTATATTTTAATTAATCTAATTTCATTATTTACAAAATAAATAAATTGATCAGATCTGCTTATCTGCTAATTACAAAAATAGTTACTACAAAAAAAAAAGAAAATTCATTTATATTAAATATTTAACTTTTTTTTAAATGTTATAATGTTATTTTTTCCAAAGTTTAATAAACATGAATGCTTTATTTGAATCATATAGGCACACAGGGCTTTACATATATTTTATATCTGCTGTGTTTTATGAGCAGCAAGTATTGACAAAAGCAGAATTGAGATGGAAAGCTAATAGTTTACTTTAAATAACATGAGAATAACTTGTCTAAAGCACATAAAAATAATAAACTCTAGTCCTGCTTTTTGACTTACAGAGGTAGGAGCCTTTGAATTACGTTAATACCAGAACCCATATACCAGGTTCTGGGAGTTTATATATTCCTCAAGGCTTCTGGAGTCTTTACAAGTTTTACCAAATATAAAATTTTTTTATAACTTAACATATATGATGTTTTTTACATAGACATGGTGTTTTTACATATCTCTTAATGTAAAAAAAAAAAAATATTTTTTTAAAATGATGATTTTATGTAAATAACTGTCTCTTGGTTAATTCGTCATTCTTGAAAATTATCAAGAGATATTAAGAACCTAGACTTGCTATAAACAATTGGTAATTGCAGGAATATTGTCATTTCATAAAAGCATTTGAGGCCTTTTTGATTTTTATGATTTATTTGAGCCTCAAATAATTTTATGAAATGACAATATTCCTGTAGTTTCCAATTGTTCTATAACAAGTCTTAAGATCTGATATTTTCAAAGAATGGCAAATTAACCAAGAGGTGGATTACTTTTTTATTTTGTAATCTTTAGTTGGCTATTTTCATAAATGCATTTAAAAAAAATATTTTTATGTCTTACTTTTAGTGAACTTAACATTGAAGGGTTTAAATCCATGTACCACAATGTTCTGATACAGTATGTAATAAAATATTTTTGTTGTTTTGGAAAACTTTGTAAACATATATTTATATTATAGGAATATTAGAGGGCTTTGAACACAGACTTTTAAGCTCCCTTCAGACATTCACTCCATCTTATATAATCGATACACATGACCACATACATGTGAAAAAGATAAATGATCTCCAATATATGTATTTTGTGCTGAACAAACACTCATCAGTTGGTTCAGATCTTCATCTCCCATACATAATCTGTTCAAATCCCCTCTAATTATATCTAAAGTTCAGTACTTGAATTCAAATATTATAGGAATAAAATAAATCTTTGACAATGACCACATAATATAGTCAAAACATTGGAGGAAAACAAATTAAAGAATGGTTCCTAAAATAAACTAAGATTTGAAAAAAAAAATCAGTATTAAAAGATTTTTTATAATGTATTAATGGATCATATTTGTAAAGAAAATGATGAAGTATTTATTATTGATTTTATTTAGTTATATTTTTTACATTTAAATAATTATATTGGTTGATAGCTTTGCTTTAAGTTGTGGATCTGGAATGCATTGTCCTTAAACAAACAAGATGGAATTAATTATACTCATTGTAGCAGACTCCACTATAATATATAAGCTTTAAAATGTGCCACTTTTTATTCATTATATGGTTTTCTTGAGATATTGTTAGGTGAAATCAGTTGCTATATGCTTAATAGTATTAATCATTTGAGAAAATCTTACTTATGCTTAACTATATCTCTATATGTTTACTTTCATTAAATGTATTAAGTCAATAATAATTTTAAATGCATAAACAATATTTTTTAAATATTATGTATATATATTTTAAGATTGACCATCACAGCTGTTTAATTGAAGATGCCTCGTAAGTATCATTAGAAAAAATTATAGTGAATATTTTTTATTGTTTTAAATTTAATTTAAATTAAAAAAAAAATCATATTTTAAAAGAGATATTTTAAATACAACTCAGTAAAACCAAATACAGTCATAAAATTATATTGTTAGATATATATATATAGTATTTAACATTTTTTATATATTATGTTGCAAAAAGAGATTACTATAAACTAAAAGTAGACTTTGATTCCTTTTTTGAGACTTGAAATAAACAAGCAGGATAAATTTTTAATTTTTGTAGTTATATTTATTTATTTAGTAAACAAATGTGAATCAACTGTTCGCGAAAATGCATGTTATCCTGATGAATTTATTGATATTTATAATCATGGCAGACAAAAATAAATTAAAGAAATGCTTGGTTATTGAAAACAAAGGGTGATAAGAATCTGGTTTGTGAATCTAGGTTGTAATTTGATGATCTTTTGTTTAGCTTCTGAAAATTTGTTGATCACTTTCAATCTAAAGATGGTTGTCTTAATCAGATGAAATGTTTATTATTAAATAAGACGTAAGATTTTAAGAAAGTTAGAAAAAAAGATAGAGATATTTGAAAAGGGGTCACTTATTTCCTATAAAGGCACAAATATTGGAAGCAGAAGTGGATTGGAGTTATATCATATATTCAATAAACACAAACATGTATAGAGGAAAGCTTTAAGCATGATGTGCTTAGCATAAGTCATAAATGTAATTGTAATGGGAGTTTGTATGTATATATATTCCTGTGCAGGTTTACATAATATTTGTGTTTTTGATTATGTAGGTTGATATGCCATTTCTTGGAAAGGAGGATGCAGGATTTCCGTTGTTGATGGAGTATTTGTCCAAGGAAATGTACCATGCATTATCAAATGCTGATAATTCAGGTTTTATATAGATTGATGAATGTTTTTGATCAGTCCAAATATTTGAAAATTATCATGAAATATTTTAATACTGGATATTGAAAAATGAAAGCACTCTGAGTAAATTTAGATATGGAGATAAATGAAAAAGGACGCAAACTTGTGAAATTGGATTATATTTTAACAGAAAATAAGTGTTTTTATAGTGTAATGTACATTATTTAATAGATCAATATAATGTGTGCATTCATTAGTGAGATATAAGATAAAAATTCTTAGTAAAGATAATATTATTGACAGTTGATGTATGTAACTTATTGAACTACTTCAATGAATTTAATCCAGAACTTGTATATGATGGCCCAAACTTAAATATGTCATCAGTCAAATCTGAATAGAATATCAATTATCTTTCATAAGATAATTGATACTCTCTGACTGATATATAGATAAGTGGTACAAAAAAATAATTCTTCAAAATTTTTTTAATTGAATTAAAGCAGTATTTGAAGCAAAGAAGGAATATTAAAATATTTCAAAATTATTAATTTAGAAGAACTGAATGTCTAGAAGTCTAAAATATTATAAAAAAAGTGTTAATGATGCCAAAACGAAAGTAAATATAACTAAATTGGCAAGGAAAGCTATAATAAAGAACAAAATTCTCAAAAATATAATAAATTTTAGTATTACTCTTTCCTATTGCATTGTCAAATGTATACCATATAATGCTCAATTCTCCAAATACTTTACTATTTTTACAATGCTTTATTTTCCACCCTTTTATACAGTTTACAGTTTCAATTGCCTCAGCAATCTTCTTCAGAACTATAACATAATACAAACATATAAATATACATGAACATATATATAATTTACATTCTATATATTGTACCGGTCGCATCCCCACTAATGATCATTGAGCTTGGAAATGCGCATTATTGATAATGGGTCTCCGCTAAAAATCTTGACGGGCATTTTATGTTAGAATTTGTGAGGTTCATTTCTAGTACCTTTATGCGCCACCTCGAGGAAAGATTGCTCTCTCCTCCGAGGGATATGACCACGCAATTCAAAGAGTTATGATCTCTCCTTTTATTATTTTATTAATCGTATTTCATGGAAAATTAAACACACCATTATATAATCTTGTATCCCAATAAAGTATAGTCCCTTACTAGCTCAGCCTACTCTTTCTCTCGGGAATGTGGTTTGTCCTTAGTTAATAAAGAAGGCGAAACAATAACGCACAGCACTACATTATACTTTAAATTTAAATATTAAGTTTATTGAAACCCCTATGGCGGTTAAACCATTTATAAAATCATAAAAATAAATAAACACAAATAAAACCCAAATTCTTGGTAGAAATATAAATTTCATTTAGTTGACTTTATATATAAAAAATAAATAAATGGAATGATCTGAGCTTTTTCTTCCCGTCTACGCACTTTCATCCAAATACTTTACCTAAATCCTACGCGATAATAATTTATCGTTTATGTGTATGTTGATTGTGGTATGCGTATGTCTCCGAGAAAAATAACCCTCATAATTCTTGTGTGATTAAATTTAATCTTATTTAAATTAAATGATTCAAACGCAAGGAAAAAAAAATGCTATAACCCTAATAAGTTCCCATAACAGTCCTGCCCTTAGCGGACAAAGCAAATACGCAAAGATGGAACTACTTTCATTTATGTATTTATTTTAATATTGACCAGTTCCCATAAAAGTCCTGTACTTAGCGGACAAAGAGAATAGTTAAATACGGAATGGCCTTTTATTTATACTTTTATTCCTAATGTAATCCTGCCTTTAGCGGATTGAATAAATAACTATCATTATATGAGGGCGAAACATATGCATCCAGCGATCATATTATTTAATTTGATAATAGACCTACGCACTCAGATGTAATAATGCAAGTAAATTATTTTACCTTCTGTAATCCTATAAGTAGCGGATTGATAATTTTTACAATAATACGAAAGCAGAATATAATGAACCTTAGGCAATATAATAGCACGTCTACTACACTGTAATTTATCATATAAAATTAAATGGATTATTCACCTTAACATTAAGTTATAACAGCGAATAAGTCCAACAAACAAACAAAAAAAAAATCATTTATGGAATAAGAGAAATTATTAGCAATAAATAAAAACAAGAAAATAACATCAAATTAAAATAGATAAATACAAATACCACTTTATTTTTTGCTGGGCTCTGGTTTCGAGAACGACATATACATGCTGTGCAGGTGACGGTGTGAAAACTCTCAATGGAGGATGGCAAAAATTGTCTCTAGCAGATCCGTTTCGGAAAAACAAGCGCACATCTTTTACTGGCTCCTAGGGTTCTAGTTGTATGTGTATACCGACCCCGGTCCTCTACTCCATGGTTCTGGATGTACTATAGTTATGACTGGATTCCATTATATGATTGTACGAAATATTAATACAGCTTTCTCAACAAGCCTGGGATCCTTAACTTTGTTTCTGTCTTGGATGTTTTATTAGGTTGTGATGAAGTTCATGTATCTGCAATCACGAAAAGTTCTTCTTTGGTGGCATTGTCTGCATAATCTTTTATTTTAGTGTTAATATCAGCTTCTTAGGTCATCACTCTTTAAAGGTAACTGACGCTCTTAAATTTTGCTGGCTTAAACTTTTCCGCATTTATAATTAAACTTGCATAATTGCTTCTTGGACGACAAAAAAATATTAAACCAGAATATAGTCTGAATAATGTGAATGTCCGCAATCCGTTTAAAAATGGTTACAAATATGGCTCGACATGTCAATGAGAATAAGAATAGTTGAATGCATCAGAATAAGAAAATATAATTTGGAGTATCCCTTTCAGGATAATCGCTATGAAGCCGGAATGATCTTAATGACTGAAAGCCGACACCTTATGCTAAAACGACTGAATGAATTCCCCTCTTGTTGCTGTCTAAACTGCATGTGAAAAACCCAAAATTCTTGAATGAATTCCTATCATATCACCTGACCAGCACTATATATCCCTCTCCTTACAAGGTGAAATAATTCGACCCCTCTATAAGCAATTGCCCATACTCTTTTTATTTTTAATTACTTTCTCTTGCCAACAATACTTTAATTGCGAACAATGGATGTAGCTATACTTATCTTTAGCTAATCTAACTCTAAAATTTTATATGAGATTTTGTTTAATTAATACAAATTTTGTCTGACAATACTTTTAATTAATCTTTGGATTTATGAATCGCTCAGACCATTGAATTCTATACCTTAAACTTTTTCTAATTAGTAAAAGTACTTTTTGTACTTGAATAAATTTTTCTGCAGGTGTCAAATGACGATTAAAGCTATTTCTACATTTTTTTTTTTTTTTTAAATATACAATAGAATAAAAAAAAATCATTGACTAGCCTGCGGTTATGAAAGCTGAATTTTAAAAAGAGAAAGATAAAAAAAAATTTATACAACCTAAAACTGTATACGTGTTGTTACAGTATAAATTATTTTTAAGTTTTCAAAAAAAAAAAAATTCAACACGTAACAAACAACAACAAACAAAAAATACAAAGTTTAAAAAAAATAAAAATACATATTGTTTTAAGTTTCCCATTAAAATCTTAAATGTCTACCATATTTAAACAACAACAAAAATAACAAAAAACAATACCGTTTATTGAATATTATTTAAATTGCGTATGTACCTCTGGTGTACCCGATTATATATATCTACGCGTATTATCTCCATTTTAAAATTGTAGCATTAAAATGTATTTCGTGTGTAAACACGGAAGAAAATAAGCTTGCTCAGACCTTCAATTTCGTTTGAGACTGACTGTATCAGTGTTATGAGATAGTGTGGAGAGTGGTGGGTCATGTGAAAGTCTGTGCTCATATACCCTATATATTATATGTTCATGTATATTTATATTCATATGTTATAAATATACATGAACATATAATTTACATTCTATGTATACTTCTTATAATATCTTTTATTTTATATCTTTTATTTTACATAAAAGATATTATAAGATGTATATATAGAATGTAAATTATATGTTCATGTATATTTATATTCATATGTTTGTATTATGTTGTAGTTCTGAAGAAGTTTTCTGAGGCAATTGAAACTGTAAACTTTAGAAAAAGATGGAAAATAAAGCATTGTAAAAGTAGTAAAGTGTTTGGACAATTGAGTATTATATGGTAAATTTTAGTATTGTGGGAGACAAGTATTTTAGTAATAAGATGAAAAAATATTATTAAACAGAAGGATGAATAAAGTTTTTTTTAAGAATTACTGTAATAAAAAAATAGTAAAATAAACTACATTTATATTTTATTGAATCTAAGAAAAATGGAAAAAGTATAAAATGTTGAAATTATGATTGATGTTTTAAAAGAAATAGGTAAGGAAATTGTTATCAAAGTCATTGCTCAAATATATAATTAATAAAAATGATTGGAAAAATGGAATAGTGATATTGATATTTAAGAAAATAAAGGAGGTATAAAAAATTAGTTTTATCTATCTTCTAATAGATCTATACAAGATATTTGCTACGATCATAATAACTGAGAATTTTAGATTCAAATCTGAATTTAGAAACGTTTTTTCTGCAGTAAATCACATTTAGGTATTGAAAAATATTATAGAAAAAATCAGGGAGTGTGATTATCAATTTACATTGGATTTGTAGCATCACATGTATTTCGGTGATTAATTAAAGATTTCTGCAATGATTAAAGTTTTGGAATTACATAATCCCAGAATATTGTCTAAAGAATATTTAACAAAATCCAATTTCAGTGTTTAAACTATATAATAACATTAAAAAAGATTGACATTGATAAGAGCATACAACAGAGTGATTTTGTCTCCAAAACATTTATAGAAGTTTTATAAGAAATATTTTGGATTAAAATCACAAGGCAATAAAAATGAATGAAGGTTATTTAAGGTATCTAGGTTTTGCAATTGATCTAGTTGTTTTTGCAAATAATCTAGTGCTTCAGAAAATGTTAAAGAGCTATCAAATGAAAGCAATTACATAGGTTTAAAGATAAATACTAAAAAGACTTCAAGTAATGTGTAAATATTAAGAAGGAGAAATAAAAATTAATAATAGTAAATTAGAAATTAATAATTATTAATATCTTGTTCTGGTTATTAATACAAATGGAAGCATTGATAGAATTAAAACTTGATGCAGTGTTTTTAATTAAAATAACATTAAAAAGAAATATGTGTGTTTGAGAAGAATACTTAATAGAAAAATGGAAAATTTGATCTCACAATGAAATGTGAAGAGTTGTATATTAGGGAGCATAAAGAATTAATTGAAAATAAAATGCATGAGTGAGAGATTAAAAAGTATTGACCCACAAAAAAACTGAGAATCTGAAATAGAGTTGGGCTGAATATGTTGTTAGAAGAGATGATAGTAAATTGATAGTTGAAATTTTAAATTTTATTTAAAGCAATTATAAAAAAAAGGGAGATAACATAAAGAAGTCTGCTAGATTGATATGGAAATGAGAGGCTAGATTAAGCTTGGAGAACTATCATTCTACAATGGATTGATAATAGTTCAAAACGATGATAGTATATTATTTGATATTTAGTTGGTATTCATTTAATATTGAATAGCTAACTGAATTAACTATTTGATGAAAACTCCTTAGATCATCTTAGAAATTTTTCAACTGCGTAAAGCAGATTATGTTGCCATATCTAAATTGAATCCCAAGATATAGCCAGAGTAAGGATATTGGTAATAATTATTCATGCTTTATTCTTATATACATGTATATATATAACCATTAGAATGACGAAGCGTGACTTTTTTAGGAACAGAACCACACTATATCTTTTTTCTAATAATGTTTTTATTTTACTTGACCCAATAATTTTGACATATTTAAAAGATCATGTATAATTTAAAATGTGATTTAGTTTAAATTATAAATCAATTTTATACTTTATTTTGCTTAGATTGCATATATATTGTAACCTTCTCTTCTATGCTGGAATCGTATACGAATCCGGCCGCATGTTTCATGGCACCAAATCCACCTTTTGTAATCTACACTACCCGAATCATCAAGAATATATGCCTAAAATGTTAAACTAAAGAGGTGATTTTTTTATTGAACTAAGCTAGCATGAAACTATAAATCTAAAGAAGATTACAAGGTGATTAATGAAGATAAGAATTTCTGGTCGAACTAGCTTTAAAATCCACAAACAAACAAACAAACAAACAAAAGGTTATGAAATAAATTTAATATTCATCAAACCAATAAATTAATAATTAGATCTATGGAATGAATATGAAATTAAAATTATAAATTAAGTAATAAATAGATGAGGATGTAGATGACTAAATGGATGATGAGAATAAGTAATAATTAAATAATAAAATGAAATGAGTTTGAGAAGAAAGAGAAAGAACGAAGGTATATGAGAATAATGAATGATTAAGATGATGATAGGATAAGAGTTAATGAATGATTATGATGATAATGGAATAAGAGTAGTGAATGGTGAATTAATTATGATAATGAATTAGGATGAAATAAGAATGAAGAAATAAAGAAAGATTGAAATGACAGATAAGAATAATGATGATGATGGAAGATGATATCCAGAACTCTAAACTGATATTGAATTAAATGATAATAAACTAAACTAAATAAAATAGGGATTCCAAGCTTAACAAAAACAGAATATTCACCATAAAGTCAAAACAAGCTATACATTTTAAGAAGCAATTTACACCTTAAAGTTTGGTTGACTTTCATAAAACAGTGAATATAACATAACTCAAATCCAACTACAATAAATAACTAGATATAAAATTTACCATAAATTCAAATTCTACATTGCAGATTAATAACTTATTCTTCTCAGGGTTCAAACAACTTAAAGATTGTTATACAAGATATACTTGGGTCAGTAAGAGGGATTTTGCCACTACCCAAATATAATGCACAAAACAGTTCTTAATACAAAATCGAATTAACAAACAATATTTAGCAATTCCAAAGAAATTTTATAAACTCCATAACTATTGTAAACTTTAACCTTCAAGAAATATGAATAACTTTTAATAACTAAACACAATAACTTACCAATTTCCTTTTCTCAAATAATTATGAACAATGTGATCAAGATCTGTGGGTTCAAATAAACTGATTAAATCAATATTAAGTGTTTATCTTTTAGTATACCACTTAAAAATAATATGCACTCTAGGTTAATAATACTTTGATTATTAAGTGATGATGCCTTAGATGTACTCATAAATTATAGGGCTTAACAAAATTATTATGATATACCAACATATAGTTAATTATACTTTTATTGATTGATGATGATTTCAATATAATCAGTTGATATGTCGATAGCAATAACAATAATAATGTGTGTGATGATTAGCCATAAGACTACAGACAACTAAATAAATTTTTAACACAACAAGATTTATTTACACTATTTACAAATTTATTTCAGACACATTGCATAAAATAAGACAGAGACATTATATAAAATCAAGTATGGAAAATAATTTGTACCCCATTGACTACACATATATTATATAAGATAAATTAGTACAGTGATATTCATAGTATCACTATCATTATTGGCTATGTTTCTATTATTTTATCTTATAGAATAGGAAGGTTAAACTTGATCTAAACAAAATTAGCACTCAAATTATAAAACAAAAGTGTATTTAAGTCTTTGGGATATGTGCACATTTTAAATCTAAAACTCAAAGTTATAAAGTAATGTATTATACTATAGTTATTTCGTTTATCAGAATATGATAAGGACAATTATCATATTCAGTACAATTAATAATTATTATTATTTACTATGAAGAGATTTATTGTATTAATGTGGGGACAGACATCAGAAGTCAAATGCATACATGACACCAAAACATTGCCTATGTCCACAACATAATCATTTTAATAGTTAACATATCTTACCGATCCATCGACAAATCACTGCTTGATGAAAATGAATCAACATTGTACGAGTGCATCAGAAGTTTTAACAATCACTAATAAGTTTTGTTTATAAACTGATGAAGATCCTACAACATCATAAAGACACTATTCCAAATAGGCAAACACTATAAATAAACCAGTGTCCCTGAATCTAACTTTATCTTATCTTTACCATTTAATTTTAAAAGACTAAAACTTCACCATACACGGTGGAAAACTAACTACATAACCTCATGAGGGATCAAACAATAAAGGGAGGCTCTACAAACAGCATGATAGTTGTACAATAATGTGGCCAATTCTAGTACCTTTTCCTAGGTACAAAAGTGTGGGCATTGTCTCATCACAGGGAAATAGAATTCAGACCATGGATATCATCCTCTCTTAGGATTAACTATGTCAACTAAGCACTAACTTTTGATCAGCCTCGACAATATCATCCTCTCATGGAATCAGCAATGGGAGAATTCTCCATCTGCCCATGCACAACATCAATGATACTATATTTGATGCTATTATATGTGGCATATACTTGTCAGCTAGAAGCTGTCACGAATCCTTGTCAATACAATAGTAAAATAAAATAATTCTAACAATAAAAGTGGAAACATAAATATTCCATTTCACAATGCAGAAACTATTAGTGTATTAAACAAACCAACATGTAAGTCAAATGACCATTAACTATTTAAAAAAAAAAAGTAATACTTCTGTTATAACAAGCAATACACACGTAGACAATGGAGATTAGCCTACATTTTATATTTAAAGTTGACATGTTAATTCATAGGCAAAATTTAATAAATGCAAAATGCTTATATTGAATATTTCATATAATAAAACATTTGTGTCAGTACACTACATCTTTGACAAATTTCGTCTGTTTGTATACCCTTCAATAAAATATTAAAATCTGTTTTAAAAGTGTGAGAGATGAATATCTCTCTCTCTCTCTCTAGATAAATGATATTTAATATTATATTCTTCCACAACTGGGAAAATAACACACAAAAAATATATATAATATAATAAATGTATGTATCTTTTTACATCTATCTATTTGTCCTTAACTAAATATATTTCATACCACAATAAAATAAAATTCTCTTAATAACACATTACAAACAGTATATTACAATAATAAACCTAAGCAATAAAAAAACAAACAAAAACGAAACGAACATTTTCTCTTATTATATTTTATCCTCCTTAGTTCAAAGTATGTTCCATCATTATGAGCTGAATGATAAGAAAACATGAGCAAACATTCATAAGTAACGCATATATATATTTTTATGACTATTATATTCGATGCCAGCATAATGAAATAAAATTCAATCACTTCCCAAAAATCGTGTAGCACAATTAAAAATATAATGTTTATTCATACTTTCAGTAGATAATTTTCCTTAAAATGAATTTATAGGTTTATTACAATTAACAAGATACTTTTTAAAATCATTTATTGATTTATTTTGTTTTTCCATCAGCGGTAATATCTGTAATAGTTTCAAAACGATCTTGGCCCTTTTAAAACATTTTAAAATATTAATTTGCATGTTACACAATAAAGATTAAGAAGTAAATATTTATTTATTCATTTCTATCAGCAAATTAATATGTGTTTAATAATATTAGGAAGAATTTATTCAATCGTTCGCAATTATAAATACGATATCCTTGGACATTTTAACACTAACTTTTCCATTTTCAATAATCAAACAAAATTGTGCTGATACAACAGATGATTTTTCTTCTTTAATAAGAATAAGAAATAAGTTCACGCATTTTCCTTTTTAAATTGATTAAACTTTATACTACTTAAAAATGACTTTTTAGTTTGCTTACTTTATATTTTTATACTTTTTTTCAAAATTATTTCTAATTATATTTAATGAAGATTATAATTTATAAGCAAACGTATTTTTCTTCTTTATTACAAAGAGTGCGAAAACAAAACATTTTCTTCTTTTTCCTTTCAATCTAAATAATTTATGCGTCATTTTTAAATAGGAAAACTGGCTAACAGAAATAAAAGAAAAGTAATTGCTTACACTTTCTGGATTTGTTCATAGCTTGAAGTAGTATTTGTTGAGGCAAATAATTATCCATATGGCTGTCATTTTCCTTTCTCCAGTATACATCTCAGGAATTATAAAATCGATGGAAAATAGTGATGAATGGATACAAGGTTTAAGGTTTTTTTTTGACTCCATATTTTTAAATACACATTATCCTGTAATCTTATTCAATTCAATCCACAAGGTCGTTACTTTTCAGCTTTTTCCTTTATTTTATAGGTGTAGATCTTGAAGTCCTTTTTTTTTATTCTGATTTTCTTTCTTAATAGCCCCCCCCCCCTACAAACTGTTAAATTATTTATACCTTGTGTTACATTGCATTATGGTACTAAATCGACCAATAACTGAACAGTGTGAATAAATTAATATTTCTCCCTCCAGTGATAACTAATTAGACTGTTTCATATCATTTTAAATTGCAATACAATATATTTGAAGAATGTTTACAAAATTTAGAAGAATTGTAAATTGTTTTCTTTTAATTACTGTTTAATAATAATAATAAAGTGCTAAATATTTTCGTACTTCCAAATTGGTTTAATACTATTAAAATATTATTTTAAATATGACTGCCACTAGACCTTATGATAAAAATGTTTATGAAATTCATATCCATTCTATCAGATTTTCTAGGGTGTCTCATACAGTCCAAGTCTTCATCACTCTCAGGATATTTATTGGTGAGCTTTTACTTAATTGGAAAATTATAATCCAACAAGCATTTCAACCCATTACTGATTTTATACACTGATTTTTCAATATATTATAAATTATTATTGTAACAAGGTGCGGACTGAGGAGAGCAATGGTCCGTCTAAAGTTACAAGAGAAATGGGTATATATATATATATTACTAATACTATTAGCTAATAAAGTTACTAATAATCGGAAATATTAATATTTAATGGTGATGGGAATATTTTAATATTAACCGTATATTCATATATTTATTTAGAGGTAGTTGTTAGACTATAAAAGAAAGAAAGAAAAAAAAAATAAACATCGTAGAACTCGTGTTTTGTTGGGGTGTTTGTGGCATACGAATGTATATATGTGCGTGATTAATGTATTTCGAGTGGATAGCAAATTGGAACAAAACGAGATCCGTCTGAAATGCGAATGTATTTTGATGCGATGGCGACCGCAATGACGCAGTCATGGTCTATTCGGATGACGCAACCAGGGGATTTCGCCAGAGGGGATCACGAAAATGGAGGAGAAAGGACGAGAAGAAAAAGGATATAAAAGAAAATAGAGAGGGGATAAGAGTCTTCTTGCACGGGTCCAGAAAGTAATCAGAGTAAAAGTGTATCATGCATCGAGTGGGGTAAAAACCTCAACTTGACAGGCGATGAAGGCCTGCCCCACAGTCCAGAAGGTGCTGCAAGGAAGAAAATCAATGAACACCGAATTCCGGTTATCATCGGCAAAGAATAGTGATCGCTACGGAGAAATGAACCACGAGATCATCCGGTTATAGAGCCTTTATCATCGTAACCCATGCTTTTGGAATATTGAGGTAACGTGAACTTTATCAATTGCCTATTGAATTGCTATTACCACACAATCCGAGTGTTAAACGGATTGTGTCATCCATTGGAACTTTGGAATAATTTAATATTCTATGATTATAACCTGTTTTAATAAAAATATACCAACTACAAAGTCCGTGGAGGCAGTTTAATAGACGAACAATATTAATGTGTTTTGCGGGGCCTATTAAAATCCAAAGAATAATTTATTTGATCCGTACATGTATGCGTATGCTATAGCATTCAATGAAACACGAGTTGTGAATAATGGGGGGTGGGTTAACTAAATGAATTTTAATATTTTCTTTTTGTTGTATAATAAATTTTTTTTACATTAAAAATATCTTTGGAATATTTTTCTTTCGCTTTGTATTTATAGTATGTCCATCAAGTTCATAGTTAGGACTAAAATGTCATAATTAAGGTAAAACGTATACTATACCTCGAAGAACCAGCTTATAAAACTTTAGTATAGGGTAGCGAGCGCACTCCTCCGAAACTAGTCGAGAACTTCATTCTGCGCAGGGAAAACTAATCGATAAGGTTGGATTTTTAAATCGAGTTAGGTATCAAATATACAGTTGATTACAAATATTAATCCACTCCCAGTTAGAGACAGTAGTGTTGGAATCCCTAATTCCCGTCCACGGTCTATTGACCACCACTCCCTGAGATGAGCTAGGCTAACGAACACCACCCCTTTTTCTTAATTACCGCGAAAGGTAAAGCAACTGCCAATATTTATTGAGTCGCTATCGGGGTTTATTCTGCATTAATAGAGTCCCGCGGTGTAATTCTTATTTGTTCATCGCAAATAGGTTTGGCGCTTGGAAGCAAACACGCTATCCATAAATATGCCCGGGAATCATGCAGAGACAAAATAAATTCATATATCTATAAGGTTAAATCTTAAGTTAACTATAGCCAGTCCTATGAATTTATTAATACGATCCTTCAGCGGGCGAAGCGTGAATAAATTAATATTTCTCCCTCCAGTGATAACTAATTAGACTGTTTCATATCATTTTAAATTGCAATACAATATATTTGAAGAATGTTTACAAAATTTAGAAGAATTGTAAATTGTTTTCTTTTAATTACTGTTTAATAATAATAATAAAGTGCTAAATATTTTCGTACTTCCAAATTGGTTTAATACTATTAAAATATTATTTTAAATATGACTGCCACTAGACCTTATGATAAAAATGTTTATGAAAATCATATCCATTCTATCAGATTTTCTAGGGTGTCTCATACAGTCCAAGTCTTCATCACTCTCAGGATATTTATTGGTGAGCTTTTACTTAATTGGAAAATTATAATCCAACAAGCATTTCAACCCATTACTGATTTTATACACTGATTTTTCAATATATTATAAATTATTATTAATTAAAATTTAAAATTTTACATATTGGATCACTTGAATAAAGCTTAACATAATTGAGCCAAAGCATATGGTTACAATATATAGAGCATCTTATTATTTGGTTATTTGCTATTTTTAAAATTATTTTCAAATAAACTGTAAAAAATATATCATGCCACACCTGCGTTTAATATGGCAGGATGATGAAATAAAATTTTATTGAAAACAATAAATGTTTGTCAAAATGTATTTTAAGTTGTAAACAAGATTTAGCCAATCGTGTCGATTGCTAAAATCTTGTGGGAAAGTAAATGACCAAATATAGGAAAACATCCTGTTCATGGATTAAAACAAAAGCTAAAAGTTATTTTGGTTTCTAAAAATATCAAATTTTAAAGGTGCTAACTTCAGTGGGAAAAATTTGTTTATTAAAAATATAATTTCATCATGAGCAAGTGTAAATAGGCTGTTTTTTGCTACATATATAATCAGGCAAATTTTAGAAAAGTCTGCAAGCCGAATCCATGCCCATTTAAAATTTTAGGTTAGCTGAGTAGTTGGGTGATCTTTGTCTCCATACTACATGCCAAAATGGTACAAGCCAATATAGCGATGGATAACCTTCTTGATAGAAATCTACTGCAATAGTACTTCAAGTAGAGAGCTGCTATCTATCCAGAGAACAAAGCCAAGAGACAAGCTGCTGCCCAGGAGTTAAATAATAACCTTCACGACTACTGCAAGACCTCTCAGATTAATTTTAATTATTAATTTTCAAAACTAGAGCTATAGAAAATTTAAATAAATACTCAGTTTAAAGTCTAATAGTTCAAATCTTTCTTTTATTTCAACCTGTAAAACCAATATTAAATACTCGCTTGATTTACTGTAAAATAGCTCTGTAAAATCTATTATCTCGAACCTGTTAAAGGGATATACTTAAAAATTATTTTGTTAATTAAATTCTGTTTTACTTTCATATTTGGAGAGAACTTAAATATATAAAAGAGCATAGATGTGATGATATGCCAAATATATTTTGAACCAACAAGCAAGCAGATATATTTTAATAATTTTATCCCGAATATAATATTTTATTATCAATTTAGTAATTATGATATAATGCTTAGTTATATGACATCCAAATTTCTGTTTCGAAATTAAAATTCATTAATTAATAACTGATCACAAGGCAATCATTGCAGTAATTTAAATCAACTCTGAATTCGATTTTATATATAATTGTTATGGTTTCTTTTGTTAAACTGATAAATTATGATTTTAAGCATAGTTTTACTTAATAATAGAATTCTGGCCAGGGAGATATTAACAAGGAAATATTTAGTTATTTTCATTAATTCTGATTCTCTTAAATATGCTTTCCCTCTCTTTTTATTAAATCTGATTAGAGATGCAAATTAATTGTTTGTTAAACGAGGATATTAATAAAATTAAGTAACCCTTCTCTCTTTATAGCATATTTTAAGTGCCTATAGTGAATGTTTGTGGGACTAGTTCAACCAGTTCTCACTATAACACTGTTATTCGGGATTTATCCGAAACTAAGATAACATTTAGTTTGATGGATGATGATTCGCATCATTACCAAGCTATATTATTAGGCTCAAATATTAGAGAAACTTAGTAAACAGTCGCAGTATTATTGTTATAGTAATTAAATTATATTTCTGGCTGATATTAAACTAATATTATGTTGGCATATTAAATTCTTATATGCATAGATTCAGCTAATATATTTAAATGAGTCTGAACACTGTATTACTTCAGACTGATTACATTCCATTGTATAATGCCTGCGAGCGGCTACTTGATCTCAATGTGATCCCTAAACAGTTTAATTTATTTTGTTTTTCATTACTAATAATTTTAATAAATGTATTCAAATTTATCCTGTCTTCATTATTCTTTTATTATACCTCAATCCAATCCACTTACTTATTAATTATATTACCAGATATTATACAAAATGTCAATAGCTTAGCCATTAATAGCTGTTTAGTCCAATTTTATGCGTGTGTTGTTAGCCATAGGGTCTCATGTTTCTCTCTGTTCGGAGCCAGCTCGTGATTAAAATTAAGGCCCATGTATAACCTAGAAATGTCAGTCATATGGTGTTAAATCATGGAGTGCTGGTAAATGAGTTGAACCTTGGTTTGGACTCTGGATCGTACCATCGTTTTTCGATCGGCTTTAGTGTATTTATCTGGACTCTAGATTTTGTTATGTGAATGTACAAATCTGACTATTATAATATAAGTAAGACATTATCAATATATTTTTATTTACCAAATGCTTTTAACATTCTTAAGTTTTACTTGTAAATTAGATTTGAGCATAGTGTGAACTTCTTATAATCAACATATGCATTGGACAAACTCATTCCTTACCATATATAAAAACAATTCAGCTGTTGGTAAAAAATTTAAAGTCATCAGAAATTCCATTCAAAAAATAATGAGTTTGAATTATTCATTCTTTTTTTATGTTAATCACATGATTGGTTTAAATATAGATAACACATTATCATTATATTTTTATTTTACAAATGCTTTTAACATTCTTAAGTTTTAATTGTAAATTAGATTTTAGTATTGTATGAACTTCTTATAATAAACCAATAATGAATTGGTCAAATTCATTCTTGGCCGTATATAAAAACAATTCAACTCATGGTAAAAAAGTTGAAAGTCAAAAGAAATTCCATACAATAAAAAAAAAAAAAACGTTTGATTAGTTTCTTCATTCTTTTTTATGTTTAGCAAAATAGTTGAGATTTTTTTTTTTAATTTATATTTTGCAAAATAGCTTATATACACTAATGTACTTATTCTTATTATACTATTGTATGTGCAACTTGTTGGATCGATTTTGTGAGGTTGTTATATGTACATATTTTAGTGAAATTTGTTAAATTGAATTTTAATTAAAGCTTTTGAATGTTTTAGTGAATCCTACAGAAGCACTCATTCCGTTCAATACATGGATGCTTTGTCCCTGGTGTATATGTATGTACATACACACACACACGCACACACAAATATTGACATTGTTAGGTGTTGAATTCAGGTTGCTGACAAAGTCTGTAGGGTGGTAGGTGGTGGAATGATAATATATTAGTGGGGCTTAACTATGAATCATTAATAAGCAGTGGCTGATTAAGAATATCTCCTACTGCTTAAATAACTTAGATTAAAACAGTGCTTGGATATTATTAGTCTTTCATGTTATCGGTCACTAGTCTTTGCAAATAGTTGTAATGGAATTGTTTGTGCAAATATCTTTCCATTTTTTAAATTATGTGCTTAGTAATTTTGCTTATGTTTTCCTATGTTTTTTTCTCCCCTTCTGACTAGAAATGGCAATAATTGTTTATGAATAGCTAGTAATAATGATAATACACAGAGGCTGCAAGCCAGAGTAATCAATAGATGCAAGAAGATTTTTGCATAAAATCCCGATCTAGTGCCTACTCATCCAATATCCTCAGAGTAGTTTCTAGCTTGTGGCTTTCATCATTGAAGAACCTTGGATCTGAGAGCACTGCACCTAGATCTTAGGATCTAATGCCACCCTTCAGCAGCCACCTCTTACCTTATTACCTAACTATAAAGCTTTGAGTCTCAGGTCAGCAACCATATTTATTAGCGTCTTTAGTTCTTTAATAACCACAGTCACTATAATCCTATGCTTATACAAGCTGTTTATACAGAGATTAAACTCTCCATATAGTAGCGCCACTCAGTGGAAGCCAGAATAATTAGTGAATGGAAGAAAGTTTTTGCATAAAATCCCTAGCTACTGCCTACTCATCCAGTATCCTTAGACTAGTTTCTAGCTTGGGTCTTTCATCAATGAGGAGCCTTAGATTTGAAAGCTCTGTCTAGATCTTAGGATCTAATGCAACTCTCCAACAGCCACCTTCTTGCTTATTAGCTAACTATAAAGCTTTGAGTCCAAAATGAAAACATAACAAGCTCATTAGCTTATTAAAGAACTAAAGACACCAAAAAATATGGATGCTGAAATCAGTTCAGATCTATATGATTATACAAGCTAATGAGCTTGAATTGAAAACATTATTGTGTTTTCACAGCTTTATAGTTAGATAATAAGGTAAAAGGTGCTGCTGGAGGGATGCATTAAATTCTAAGATCTAGGTAGAGTGCTCTCAGATACAAGTCTCCTCACTGATGAAAGCCACAAGCTAGAAACTAGTCAGGATATTGGATGAGTAGGAACTAGATAGGGATTTTATGCAAAAATCTTTTTGCATCCATAGATTACTCTGGCTTGCACTGAATGTTGCTACTGTATGAAGATTTTAGCTTCTATGTAAACAGCTTGTGTAAGCATAAAGTATGGTAATCATGTGATGTTTAGTGGTTTAATAATGATAATGTGTTTTTGTGTTAATTTTGCTGAACTTTTGAAATGTTTAACTCTTCAAATTTTGCTAATCGATCAACATACTCTTTTCTTCCAATATGAACTTACCATCATCAGATTTCAATAGTATGGATGGCCGAAGAGTTAGAGATTACAGTAGATTGAAGCCTGTCCATTAAAGTATGAGGGTTTGCTATCTTAATATAAACTGAGCATTGATTATATATATGTGTGGGAGATGATAATCTGGACCAACTGATGAGTGCTGGTTCAGCACGAAATACGTATATTGGTAATTATTTATCTTTTCTACATGTGTGTGGTCTTCTGTATCAGTGGTATGAGATAATGTGGATAGTTGAAGGATGCTTGAAAGTCTGAGTTCAAACCCCCTATATTTATAATTAAGCTCAAGGTATATGAAGGGTGCCTGCATTTCAAATATTTATCATCCAGGAAGTGAAAACTATTCCATTAGAAAATTCAATTGTAATTTTTTTTTTTTTTTATTAAGAGTTAGGGAATAAGCAGTATTGTTAAAGATATTAAAATATTTTTTTGCAATAATTATCAATCCAAAGAGAAATAATATTCATATGAGACAGACAAAGAGGCTGTATTAGATTTACTGTTTATTCATTTTAATTTTAATGCAGTTAGACAATAAAGACACAATAGTCTCCTGGAGTATTGTAATTATTTATTTGCAACTATTCAATTTGTCTGATTCCATAATTTTATCTCATTGTGAATATTATAGATATTATCCAGTAAAATTTTATAAATTTTTTATAGTGACATTTAGAAATCAAGTTGATCAAGGAAACTTTAGATTCTTTATATAGTGTTGGGAAAAATGATGTTGCAGGCAGTACAGAATAGAATTACTACTTTACAAGAAAAATTATTCAATTGCACATTATTGAACCATCAGGTATTACTTTTATCTGGTTGATGGCATCTCATATAAAGACAGATATAGTGAATTAGTGTGCTGCTCATAAATAACACTTGAATTAGATCTCAGGCCATGACTTATCACATTCATTAACAATTGTTACTATCTAGACAAAATTATGACTTGCCATGAATACATAGTGCCATTTTCGTCTCCATATCTATACATAATCATAATGTTATCTTTATATTAATGTTACAGATGCAACTATTTGTTTTTATTCTAATATTGGATCTTTATTATTATTTTGACTAAAATAAATTTATTTGAAGAATATAATGATGTGTCTGTTGATTTAAAACAAAAAGTAGATGTACATTGATACAGGTTGAACACCATTATATCCTTCAATTTGGAAGCTAATTTACCATCATTAGGATTGGTTGCATAGACCATGAGAAGCTCTTCAATTTACATTTAATCATTCAACTCATAATATTATTTACATTGTTATACAACTTCCTATCAAATGTTCTAGGCAGAAGCTTTGATTTCATCATTGTCTCATAATGAATAGACATATCTATTCGAGTTAATATTTATTTGCTTGAATCTTTCTATGACATATATTGATATATTGCCAAAATTATTTTTTTTCAATTATGTCATATTGTTTCACAACCTGATTTATCCAGGCTGATTCACTAAAGCTTATCCACTGCCTAGTATATACATTATTATCAGTGAGGTATGACTTCACTTATGTTGTAATTACCTTGAACTTTGTGATACATTGTTTTACTGTTTAACACAGCCTATTGAACGATTTGAATTTTATATGGTTTAAATTTTGGGTACTCATCTTTTAGCTAACGATGCCGCTCTATGGCGCGGTTTTCGCGCCAAAACACATAAAAATGCTGTTTCCGCGGCCGACATGTTCGAACCCGCGTTTTCTATAATACAACTTTTTTGTTGTGCTACAGAATGCAGGCCGCTAGTCGCGTCACAGTATACAGCATGTATGTCGCATAGCAGCAAATACATTTTCCTAATTTGCACAATTTATAGAATAATTACGGCTTGATGAGAGAGTTTGTATTTGAATTGTATTGAAATGTTTTCATTGGATTTTTTTTATTTTAAAGTATTGAAAGGTTCAGATTTTTTAAAGCAATAATTCTAAGACTTTTTACAATGTACTGTATTGAACTTTTATTTGGGAAAATGTTAAATATCTATGTTTTTATTGAGTTGCAATTAGGTAACGTGTCAAGTAACGTACTGTTCGTAACATTCCACGAGACAAAGAAGATTCTACTGTTTGTATATTTTTGAAGTAAAAAAGAGCGGTACGAAAAAATATCCAGTAAGAAAAGTCCAAATATACAGGTTTTTTTGTAAATTTCATAAAAAGCAAATATTATAAACATATTTAATAAGTAAAGAAGACATTTGTATGTGTTTGTTGTTGTTTAAAAAAGTTTGAGTTTCTTTATCTTGTCCGAGTACGGTTACAATTTTGAATTTTTTTATTTTAGCATTACAAACAACAGAACCCTAACCCTAAACCTAACCCTAAAACTAACCCTAAATGTAACCGTAACAACTTTTACTTTTGTTACGATTATTATTTTTTAGTTAAACAGCAACAAAAAAAATCGTAACACAAGTAAAAAAATATCCGATAGAAAATTGATAAAAAAAAAGCTGTAACACAAGTAAAAAAATATCCGATAGAAAATTGATAAAAAAAAGCCGTAACACTATTTAAAAAGTATACGTTATAAAAAACACGAATCAAATTGTAATTTGTCGATTTTATTTTACATTTATTATTATCATTTAAATTGTATACGTTAATAAAAAATAATATTTAAAAAAGACGATTTTGTTGTATTTTGTATTCGCATTACAAAAAAGCACAGCAAAATTATTATAATCAACGGCCCGAGAATGGTCATATTTTATAGTTTTAGCGTGAAAATGGCGTCATCCAACGGAATCTTTATCTATAAGACAAGCACCAAATTTTGCATCTGAGTAATTGTCAACTGGTAATTTTTGCATATCTTTTCTACTAGCTTTCACCCTTTGATTTGCATGCTGTTTTTTAAATTCTTTCATTTGATAGACAAATATTGCAATGTACTGCAGTTAGCTTTTCTCCTTTTATATCTGTGATCTAGGGTTTGAATCCAGATTGATTAAAATTTAAAAAAAAAAAATATTCAGATTCCTTGCAGGATTAAGATTTTATTTTCACATAATTGGCCCGTACCTAACTCAGTTGGCCATCTGATTATTGATTGATAAATCAATACATTGTATATCTGTTTTTAGCTAGAGGGTAAAATAACAAACCCTGGCATTTATCAAATCTAAGAGGAATGCCTTAGTCATCACTTTTCGTTTTTGATGGTTTGTTAAAGATTTTACCTTGCAAAGATTATTTCATTTTTTTTTTTTATTAAAATCAAACTTCAATTATACAATTCTTTTTATTTGATTTGATCTCCAATAAATTATAGGCAATGCATCTTGAGGATGTTGTATATTCATGGGGAGGGGGGGGTTTCGGGGCAAGTTAAAAATACAGTTTCAGTTTGACTTGATTATTTTAATTCAGCTTCTTAATAAGCTTTCCAAATTTGTTTGAGTTGAATTCCACATTAAAAAAAAGTTAGTTATAAAAATAACAGACCTGAGAAATTGGAATTGAAAAAAAAAATCACGTTTAACTTATATGTGAATAGCTTTTTTTTTTTTTTAAGGATTAATATGTGTTCAATAAACAGTATTAAGTAAATGGCTGTGTATATAGTTTTTTTGGTTTCTGAATAAAATAATAAAAGTAGAAGCTGGCTATTTCCCAAACAGTCCTATTGATCAGAAACTAGTCTTAGAAATTCTTTGCATTTTCTTTTAATGTCATTAGATTTCTGAATATTGTATATTTTATAGTCTTGATCATTTGCATATTTATTTAAAATGAATGGTGAAGTTTTTGTTTTTTTTTACACTACTAATTTTATAACTTTAACATGAAACTTTTTTCATTCGACTTAAACATTGTATAATTATTAGAGATTCACAAAGATTTATAGGCTGCAACAAAGATTGTCTGCTTGTAAAAATTCTTTAATTTACATTAAAATGGTGATTTAATATCATTTTTAATGCGTAATATAATGAACTTTTGATCCATCATTTTTTAAAATAAATGATGGATATATAAAAATGATAGAATGAAATTATTAAAAATTATAGAAAAACAATTTGATGATTATTTACTGAAATACTCTATATATATATAAAAGGCTGATTTAATTTCAAAATATTCCATATTTATTGTTTTCAAAATGTGTATCTATTTTAATATTGATTTTTAAAAATGTTTAAAAAATTAGTTAATTTCAGTAAAATTTTATAATTAAAATAAATAAACAAAATTGACATTTATTTACTTTGAATGGATTTTATGGTTCTATTTATCTCTGAAAATGTAAGACTCCAAATTATAAAAATTATGATTGTTATTCTTTTAAATAAAATAAAAAAAATCATTGAGAATAAATATTGCATTGAGTAAATGGTTTATTGTTGATAGATGTGAAAAAAAAACGACATTTTGAAAGACATTGAATTTGTAAAAAAAATTGTATTTTTTTTTAAAAAAAGACATATATGGTACTTATTTCAAAACCAAAGTTTACAGTGATTGCTAAAAAGTGATACATGCCTATATAACTGATTAAGGAAGCATTGTGTATATATTGATAAATAATTTATAGGATATATATTATATTACTATAATTCCATTTATAAGTGTTATGCTCAGTTTTTATTAGTAATCATTTTTTTAGATTGTAAATTATTACATTTTTTAGCTCAGTTATAAACTTGAAACTCAATTAAAGATTAATACTGTATATCAATTACTAAATCCTAGCATAAATATTATTATTCAGTTAACTCCTCCCTCTTTTTCTATTCATATCTAGTAAAAACAAATACTATATATTTTTAAAACTTATAGATGAAAACATGGAAAAAAGCTAAATAATCCTCAAGATACATTTCTAGCAGAATCAGCTATCATCAGTTGATCCAGAATTTTACCTACATGTGGACCAAAATAAACTATGTTGAATATAAATATGTGTGGGTAAGAATGAGAAACAACAGATGATGGCTAGTTCTATTAAGAAATGAATCTATTTGTATTTTCTTTTGTCTATTGTATACATATTATAATATGTATACATATTGCAGTATGTATAAATATATTAAAAGGAAATTGCCAAGTTTGAAATTGTTGAGTGTTATTGATATTGGGGTTATCTAATTGTTGACTGGTTTTTAATGATATTGTAATAGTAAATACATTTTTTTTGCAATTATAAGAATTCATATTTAATATTACTATACTATAGACTTTATAACTGATTCAGAAATAAAACTTGAAATATAAAGATTAAGTAAATTTATAGAATTCATTTTTTATTAAATGTCAAAATAATAAATTTATTGATTTTCAAATCCATTTTATAATGTGTAAAGTTAAATAGCATATTGGATAATAAATTATGTAATTATAAAAAAAAAAACTAACAGTGATACAATGTTTTCCCCATATACACACATATTCAATGAAAGGCAGACATATTTTATAAGAATAAATATACTGTAACGGGCACATACATACGTTACATTATTTTTTATTAGTAAACATAAAAAAAAAAGTTCGCCAATAAAAATTTTTTTTTTAAGAATTAAAAACTGAAAATTAAAAAATCATCTTAAACTTGCATATATATAAAATCGCACACATAAATAATTATTAAAATAAAACTTTATTAAAAAAAGAGTAGTTTAAAACTAAATTTTCAGAAAAGATTTAGAGATAAAAATATATGTTTAAGTTTGAAAACAAATTAATTAATCTTTTGTAAAATGGAAATGATTATTTTAATTAGTAAACTAGCCTTTGGGCATTTAAATGTATAAGCATCGGTCAGATAGGAAAACAATAGAAACTTTTAGCAAATGAAAGAAATCCATCGGGAAATCGGACCTCAACGAAAAGTTTTTCACCATCATGACGTAATGTTGAGTTAATCCACAAAATTATTATAAAAGGAAAGGTTTGAAAATAAAAGAATTAATTAGTTATTACGATGTGACTATATGTGTTAGTGTGGAGTTGAAGGAGAAGGGATTGAAAAGACGCACTCTTCAATCCCTTCAGTTTTGTTAAAAAAAAAAGAGAAATGACATCGTTTTTTTTTTTACATTAAGGACCAACTAAACGAAAAGACCTCCGGATAAATAAATAAAAAACAACGGCTAACTCAACCAATCTTTTAGGATGGCATGGGAATTCATATTCAAATGGCAAGCAACAGATAAAGATGAACTGTTTTAAACCATAAGAACTTTATAATTAATGAACATTAAATTAAAAACTTTCCATATTTAAAATAATTAAGAAATAAGAATCCTATCTGACCAACGTTATTTATTAATTAGTTATAATTTTATTTAATGTATTTCTTTTGTAAAATCATTTCCATTTATTTATTTATTTGTTCTTTAAGTTTTATTATGATTTCTGTTTTACATTAAACTAGTTATATAAATATTAAACTTAAGTCGGGCGTGAATTTTTTTATATAGATTTGTAAAGTTATATTAGGGGAGGGTAATCTTAGGTTATTCGTTTCGTAGTTGAATTAGGTCAATGGATTGGATATATTGGTGTAATTAGTAGATGTAGTACGAGATTCGCTATGGGCAGAATCGCTATTATACGCCGCACACACTCGTTTTGCCTATGGGAGGAATTATAAGACGGAGACTGCAGTTCCTTCCTATGGAGTTTTTTTTTTATTGCTCTCATCGTCAGATAGATGTAATATTCCTATCTGAAGAGAAGCAGTTTCTTCTCTTAACCTAATTGTGCTGCCGTATTCATATTACATTGAACACATCGATATATCAGATGGATTGAAGTTTGGTTTGACTGCGAACCTTTGGCCTAAGGTTAAACAAGGATTGAATATGTTCTTTTCAAATGCAAATCTATGTAGTCTATTCATACTCGACACTCTAAATAAAGATGCATTAAATTTAAGTTGGGTATAGACGCTTGCATGGGTTCGTTACCGGTTGATTATGTTTTTGGTTTTCATATTCGATCAAAATATATATAGACATTCGGTAAATACTGATACCTTACAGTGAGTATCTAAAATGTATTTATTCGGATGTCTTTTAAGTTATTGGTGTTAATGCAAGCATCTTATGGTGAATGCTATTGGGTTACTTATAAATTTCCCTCTGCAATTGACGGTATCAATAATTTTGTATTTTGATCGTTTATGTTTATTTTGAAATGTTTTTGACCGTGGAATCTATGTAACCGATCTATACTCAACATTTTTAAACAAATCTGTGCGAACTAATAATAGTATAAAATTTAAAATGTAAATTAAAAATCTAAAATAAAAGTAAAAATAATGTTAAATGTTAAAGTAAACATATTAAAATAATAATGTTAAATCTTATATATATATATATATATATGTGCGTAAATAAATTTTTGTATGTTAATTACTGGCAGTTGCTTATTTTATTTATTTTTTAATATTGAAATATAATTAGATAAGATATTATATTATTAAATCTCTGCTACTCCCTGAGCTAGTGACATGGGCTAACGACCGGATATCAAAATATATAAATAAAATAAAAAAAAAAATTTTTTTTGACTTACGTATCTGCCTACTTTATAAATTTTTCTAGGTTCAAATGCCTAGATGGCGCCCTGTAGTGCAGATCACGTTAAGCTCTATTCTCCGGATTGTTACAATACATTATACAAATATACTTATTTTGACTATTGTATTATATTTAAAGAATTTTTCCATATTTCAATATACATTTTTAATAATTTTCACATATGATATGGGTAATTTATTTATAAGTTACGATATATTCTTGCTATCCATGTAGCAAGATTATTGATATTTCATTTGATTGCATCTATCCAACTATAAACTGATATGAACAAAATATTAAACACAATAGATCAAAGGATCCCTGAGGAATTCTTTATTCTATAGAATGGTTACATAAGTCATCAATTATTAATCTACTCTTTTTTAATTAATAAATACAGACAACCAAATTAAACATTTATTATCAGTTTGTAATACATATATTGAAACAATATTATTTAGTCATCATCCCGTTTCACCTACTATGTTCTATAGTAGTATCTTTTTTCCTAGTTCAAACCCATCCTAGTTCACATATATAAGCTTTTAATAACTTATTGTACATGTAATTGCGTATATTTACGTGTATGTTCGTGTGTATTTGTATTGGGGCGCACATCTGACAGCCACATTAATGTCCGTAAGCATATGATGTATACGCAGTTATAAATTTAAAATTAATAGAGATATAATCTAAATTTAGTTGTGTGAACATTGTTATATGTGTGTGATTACCTACATATATATGCAAAAGAAGCGTAATGCAATAGATTTAAAAAGCAATACAACTCTTAAATTAATATAAATTTGCATTATTCTTAGTTAAAAACTTTATTTAAATGCATTCATATATAAATTCCAGTTCTTGTGGTAGTCCCACATACATATATAAGAAAACGTTTACGCACTTAAACTCTTAAAAAAATAAGTTAGCTGTTTTTATAAAAAAATGTAAATTCTTAGAAAACCATCAGTAAGTAATTAAACAAACTTGGAACCAAAATTTTAATGTATCTCAAAAATAAAAAATAGGAACAAAGAGTGACCTGTTTGACTGTTACTGTTTTAGCCAAGAAAATGACGAAAGGTTTCATTTTTATATTTTTTAAATTATTGATGAAACTTTGTAAAAGTTGTAAAGAGGGCACTCGAATTACTGATTTTCTTGGTAGAAATAACTTTAAATTTTGTGTAGGAGGGGTTCACTTGGTTCACATGTTCACTTTTCTACAATGAGAACCATGGGGTAAACTAACTGCTGCCTCTCCCTCGGGGTATTGGTCTATGATGGAGATGGAGTTCAAGACCCACAGCCTGCCAAGAAGACATCAGTGAACGGGTCAGTGTCCAGCCAAAAATGATGGTGATCAGCTACCTAGAAACCTCAACAAAGAAGATGCGGTAATAATTTTTTCCACAGAGCTCTTTAAAAATAACTAATAAATTATCTAAAAGTTAAGCTAGCTTCTTATTTACAATATGCACAAACTTCTAAACTATAAGGTTCTAATAATTAAAACTGATTTAAACTGTAAAATATGATTTAGAATTCTGCTAAAATTATTATCTGTAAACTTGCCTATTTGTGAAATTTTTTTCTAAAATTCTAAATGCTTGTTAATATCTTACTTAGTTATTATTCTTTTAATGCTAATATGCAGTCATGCCTTCCTTATTTGTTTTATATATATTTTATAATTTATGCTATGCCCAATTCAGAATGGAGATTGATTCTATGAATAAATTTGAGGGGAGAGATGATTAAAAGCTCTCATAATTAAGTAATGTTGGCCTTTAGCACAAACACAAATTTCCATTCTGAAAACCTAAATATATTTATTAATCTATTATGTTTAGCTTATTCTTATTGTTGTTAGAATTAAGCTTGCAAGTCAATAAAGTAATTACTTAATAAATGCAAGAATGAGTTATAAAGTATATTGTACGTATTGCTTAAGTCCCAGATATGCTTTATCCCTCTTTTGTTATATTATAAACTGCAGATTTATTAAGAAATTAGATTACTTTAAGGGAGCAAGGATGAGTTATAAAGCATATTGTATGTATTACTTAAGTTCCAGATGTGCTATATCCCTCTTTTGAGTTATAAACTGTGCAGATTTATTAAGAAATTAGATTGCTTTAAGTATTTCCTTTTAGCATGTTTTAAGAATGCTAATTATGAACTGGCATATGGTAGTTTCGCGGAACGAAACTATAGAATTTTGCATATCTTAAATTATTAATTAATATTATAGTTAGCATGGTGAATGTGTCTTTAGGAAGCACAGATGTGCATTTACGCCTTGCTGTATGTTTCTTATATGAATGGGCTTCTCGTTTTAATGGCAATACCATCTATTTAGTTCGGATAGCTCTTTAGAACTGAAACATGAGAGCCTAAATGAGTTATAAGCTGCTCTGATCACCAAACTATGTGTTCAATGTATTCACAGCAAGTTGTACGGTTCGCAGGAACCGAGTACTTGGTATCGAATCCCTAATTAACTACACATTTGAGATGCAAACATCTCTAGTAATGTATATAATGCCGTAGTATCTGAAGTCATACTACAAAGCTCCAGTTCATCCTTCCATAATGTAATGTAATATTTCAGCGTTGATGAATCTGTAATCTGATTGGTAAGTATATAATCTGTATAGAGAACCTATTGCAGCTCATTAAGTATTATTAAATGATCTTTTAGTAAATGTCAAGATTATTGATCATCATTCTTGCACCGACTTAACCATTGCAAGCCTAATAGCTAGGGCATAGTAAAAATTAAGGCGTGAATAGACCGTAGATCATTAAAATTGTAATAAACTCTTTAAACTATGGTGCATCAGATGAGATTTTGTTATCCAGCTTGCTTATCAGCGTTTACACCTGCGTGTGTCCTTCATTGCACTACTGTTTATTTAATTTATTCATTAAAATATATTAAATTATAACCACTGTGTTGCGTATCATTCGTAATCCATCCCAAATCTTAGGTAAATTTCTTAATATTAATGTTAATTATTGACATATGCATTATCTATCCAGCTATAGAGGTGTGTGTTTATTTAAAAGTATCAGTAATTTAGTTAATATTCCCTGAGTCTCTTGTTTCACCCTTTGCTACTGCCGGCATGCGAACTCCGAGTGTAGCCTCATATGTCATTCATAGGGTAGTAAGTCATGGAGTGTTGGTGAAGGAGATGAGGTGTGATTTGATTTGAGGTCTCAACCTTTCATCTAGATCAGCCTTGGTATAATTTGCCAAAACTCTGGATTTTGTTATGTGAATGTACAAATATGACCGTTACAATATTGTTGCGTGAATGTATAAATATGACTGTTACAACATATGTACTATAATGTGTAACATACTTTGTTTTGATACACAAATTAAAATTAAATTTTAAATTATCAGAATCAATTCTAATAGATTATTTGGCCAAGTACATGTGTGTACTTTTTCTTAATTTTTGAGTGTAAATATAATGGACTGTCTAAATTTAATCAAATAATTAGAAATTGAGATTGCTCAGATGTCTTATTTTTGTATAGAATATAAATTAAGTTGTAGCTTGGAATGTGTATTTAATTTATATATTATAGTATAAGGGTAGTTTATAATCCTATCAAAACCAGCCTATATCTCCACACCACCAAACCAAACCCATTCATAACATGAGTTTAAATAATAGGAGGTTGAATATGCGCTATTCTTTCTTTTAATCATACATATATATTGTACCGCTTATGAAAAAAAGCGATCCACGTGAAATTTTTGTTTAAAAAATTATTAAAATAAAATTATCATAAATAATGCAAAGGTTCAGTTTGAGAGATTGTTGTTTATAAAAATCTAAAGAGTTTTAGTACAGTTCGATAAAAGAAAATAGTCAGAATAAAAGTCTAAAGAGTTGTTTTTCTATTATTAGTAGTTTGAAATAAAAGTTACAATTAATTAATTGGAAGGGGGTAGAAAATATAACTTAAAAGAAAACTAAAAGCTTAAGATATGAATCCTTTACATAAAATTAAAAATATCTCTTTCCGTTTAAGTTATTAAAGTAATAAAAAAGAAATCTCTTTCGTTTAAATTATTAGAATAAAATATACGTGTGTGTAAATAACGCTTGATTGATAAAATAAATATGTACATGTTCAATGTTAACGAATAAATGAAAGTTAAAAAAATATATAATCATAAGAGATATAAACACAGAATTTGCAATGGCTACGAATTAAAAATCCATAAAAGAACAAATTTGCAATGGCTGCCAAATGTAACATGTAATCAAAAGCTTATCTAAGGAATGTATTCAAAAACATTGGAGGAACTTCAACAACAAATATAGCTGGTGGACATAAAAAAACAATTACCAAAGCGACAACAGGTCATCATATAAATATTCCGGATTTTCATCAATCTAGCAGTTGAGTTCAATCTATCAGTTGAGATCAGATCAGTGCAGTTCAGTCAATCTATTATGTATTCAGAATCAGAGACAATGCAGTGTTGAGTGGCTTTTAGGAACATACAATCTTGCTCCAGCCCTTAGTCTAATATCAGCAATTTGCCTTGTAAAAGTGATGCCTACTTAACAACTTGAAAAATTCCCAGGAATGTTTAACTGTCTAAGAATAGTACCAAGGAATAGTAAGCATATAAACCTCCACAAAACTTCAAACCCAACCGGTTGGAAGGATTTTCACGTGAAGCTGCTAACAGCGAGAAGTATCTACGCTCCAAAATCCTAGGTTACAAATAACATTTTTTATTTCCATTTATAATTAATGTAGTCATTGCAATAATTTGAAGCCTCCCAGTCAATTAATAATGAATTCTATAGCATGCATAAAGAACTATTGATGTGCGTGTTTTGAAATGTGTATGTGAATCCTTTATATTTTATATTGATTTCATGTGTTTATTAAATGCCTTGTATTATTTAATACTCTTTGTTATATTATATTGTACATCTTACTATAATATGTGTGTGCCTAAGATGGTGATAAGTCATTGTTTCATTTAATTAAGATTCATATAAGTAGTGAAGATTAGAACAATAAATGTTTAGTTAACATAAATTATCTTTAAAATTTAATATTTGTTGGTCAATTCTTTACCTCTAATTAAAGCAATAAATGGGTTAGATTATTCTTTTGATTGAACTAATCATGGGATATTTCGAATGCTGGATTATGGGCTACTTGTAACTTGCTGGCGCCTGAAGTTTACCTCAAAACAAATAAAGTGCTTGGATAGTAGGGGTTTGAATTTAGCAGTCAAGGTGGGCCAAGGTCTCGAAATGTGATCGTGTTATGCGTTGCATAGCTCGGTCTGATCGTGGTATCGATCGCTCTGCTATCAATGGTATTCTCCCCTCTGCTCAAAGGGCCGATCCATTCACATAATATTTATAATATAAAATTATGATAAATAAGGTTTAAACCTAGCAAATAGAGTATTCCAGTTCATCTTCTGAATGCACCCGGTGTAATTGGCTTTTTACCCAACGTAGGGCAGAACCTCATAAATGACAGTAATTAAATACTTTTTTTATTGTTTGAGAATAAAAATTTAAAGAAACGCTAAATTGCATATTTTAAAGTGGCATAATTTAAATAAAGAATTGACCGAAATTACTTTTTTCTTGAAATGAAAGATTTTGATATTTATGTTATTTAAAATAAATTATTCCTTTAAATGAAAAGAGAGAATTAAAGACATATTTTGGGCCGAGTTAAGGCATTGAGAATGGATAGAGAAAAAGGACAAAGGGGTGGAGTTAGTCGTATGTTCCGTTTAACAAAATACATAAACAGTTTGTATTTAAATTTAGTAGAATAGAAATTTGGCTTCAAAAATGGTTGGAAAAAAAAGAAGATATATCGGAGACAGATGTTGATGAAAGTGATGATAAATATGATGACAGAAATGCAAGCAAGAATTTAAGCAAATCTGCAAGAGTTCAAATCAGAATTGAGGGAAGGATTGCAAGAAATCAAGCAAGGTCAGCAAGAACTCATCGTGGAAATAAGAGAAAGGAGACGTGAGATAACAGGAAAGGTAGAGAAAGGCCGATAAATCATAGAGTTAGATTCTGATAAAGTCAGTAAGTTGAAAAGGAAGTCGAGGTGGTGAGAGACGTAAGTGAAGGGAAGGACGAACTAGAAAGTGTAGATCAAGAGATACTAGAACAAGATAGCGTTAAGTATAGCAAATTAGAAATGGAAATAATAAAGATAGAAGATAACGTAATATAGTTTTCACAAGGAAGTAAAAATAAAAAGGTTAAAGTAAACGTTCACGTTCGTTTTAAGCGTAGATTTAAAACAAAAAGAAAGAGTAGGAGAAAATATTTTCAGTTTAAAGAACTATGAAGTTTTGTTAAGTATAAAAGTTTTCTAATTTATGAGGCAGAAAATAGGGCGGAACAGGAAAGAGACAAGGCAACAAATTATAAGCGAGGGATAGATGAAAGAGGAAAGTTGATTTACAGTATAGAGTTAGTAGAAAGAAAGAAGGAACCGCCTGACAAAGTTTAGTAGTTAATGGATGGAATGTTAAAGTAAAGGAAATAAAGAAAGGACCGGAAATGGATAATTAATCGAATAATTATTTTAGCATAGGTAATCAACCTAAATCAGAGAATCTGTTATTTAAAGCTAAAATAATAGGTTGTTTTCATAAATAATAATAATGGAGGCTTCACTGAATAAAAGATTTATTTTTCACGCTCACATTCAGAAGAAAGCGTTCGTAAATACATGGGTCAAATTAATAGTTTAAAGTAATATTAAGAAAATGAATAAAATAACGGAAATACATAGAATAAAATCAAGTTAAATAAATATCTGTAGAATGCGTAATAAAATAAAAGTTTTTTTTTTTAATACACGCAGGTTAATAAAAGAAAGTTAAGAAATATGTTAAAATAATGTTCGTAATAGTTTAAAAATAATATTGTAAGATTAATATGAGTAAATAATATAAATGCAAATCTAAGTTAGGAGTGTATAGGAGATTGAAATTAATTGAAAGGAGGGTAGGAAGTATAGAATTAGTTTTAGGAAAAGTTAAAGCTGTTGGCTGGATGAAATCAGCACCCGTAACGGACTGTCATGAATCACTTCCAGGGGAAAGGCCCCATTCTCTTTAAAAATGTGCACTGGGAACAACCAGAGTAAGCAGCGAATCACTTCTTCGGGGGAGAGTCCCCATATTTCGTATAATTCCTATTTTGTTCCAAAGTGTAAGTCGAATTGGACAGTAGAGGAATCCTGCCATTCGCAGCGACCTTTTTTTTTTCAAAGTCTGCAAATGAAGCTTCGTTTCAAATACGAGTAAGTCGGTGTAAGCCAGCAACTCTGCATCATTTAAAATCCCTTTATCACAAAAATAGTGCTGTCCTGGAGGTCATCATCTAGTACTTGATCATTGAAAGCAATGTCATCAGCATAAAAGGAAGAAATGTATAACCAAACAGATTGCTTCGGTATGTATAGTTTAGAGAAAGAATGTAAACTTAGAGAAATAAAAATTCATGCCAATATTTCAAATTTAATAATTAGAGTTATCAGAAATAAAATGGTCAAGAGACACATTTTATTCTCAAACGGAGGGCTGTGTAATGTACCGCTTATGAAAAAAAGCGATCCACGTGAAATTTTTGTTTAAAAAATTATTAAAATAAAATTATAAATAATACAAAGGTTCAGTTTGAGAGATTGTTGTTTATAAAAATCTAAAGAGTTTTAGTAGTCTAAATAAAATACAGTTCGATAAAAGAAAATAGAATAAAAGTCTAAAGAGTTTTTTTATTATTATTAGTAGTTTGAAATAAAAGTTATAATTAATTAATTGGAAGGGGGTAGAAAATATAACTTAAAAGAAAAGTAAAACCTAAGATATGAATCCTTTACATAAAATTAAAAATATTTCTCCGTTTAAATTATTAAAGTAAAAAAAAAACTCTTTTATTTAAATTATTTATTAGAATAAAATATATGTGTGCCTAAATAGTGTTTGATTGATAAAATAAATATGTGCGTGTTCACTGTTAAGGAATAAATGAAAGTTAAAAAAATATTATATAATCATAAGAGATATAAACACAGAATTTGCAATGGCTACGAATTAAAAATCCATAAAAGAACAAATTTGCAATGGCTACCAAATGAAAATACGTAATCAAAAGCGTATCTAAGGAATGTATTCAAAAACAGTGGAGGAACTTCAACAACAAATATAGCTGGCGGACATAAAAAACCAATTACCAAAGTGACAACAGGTCATCATATAAATAGTCTGGATTTTCATTAATCTAGCAGTTGAGTTCATTCTATCAGTTGAGATCACAGTCAGATCAGTGCAGTTCAGTCAATCAATCAGTCAGTCTATTATGTATCCAGAATCAGAGACCATGCAGTGTTGAACGGCTTTTATGAACATATCTTGCTCCAGCCCTTAGTCTAATAAGAACAGCAATTTGCCCTGTAAAGCTGATGCCTGCTTAACAACTTTAAAAATCACCAGGAATGTTTAACTGTCTAAGAATAGTACCATGGAGTATTAAGCATATAAACCTCCACAAAACTTCGAACCCAACTGGTTGGAAAGATTTTCACGTGAAGCAGCAAACAGCAAGAAGTATCCACATTCTAAAATCCTAGGTAACAAATAACATTTTCTTATTTCCATTTATAATTAATGTACCCATTGCAATAATTTGAAGCCTCCCAGAGTCAATTAATAATGAATTCTATAGCACGCATAAAGAATTATTGATGTGCGTGTTTTGAAATGTCGTGTATGTGAATGCTTTTTGATATTTTATATTGATTTCATGTGTTTATTAAATGCCTTATATTATTTAATATTCTTTGTTATATTATATTGTATATCTTACTATAATATGTGTGTACCTGAGGTGGTGATAAGTCATTGTTTCATTTAATTAAGATTCATATAAGTAGTGAAAATTAGAACAATAAATGTTTAATTAAAATAAATTATCTTTAAAATTTAATATTTGTCGGTCAATTCTTTACCACTACTTAAAGCAATAAATGTGTTAGATTATTTTTTTGATTGAGCTAGTCATGGGATATTTCAAGCACTGGATTATGGGCCTACTGTCCATACTTGTTAGTTTTCGTAACTTGCTGGTGCCTGAGGTTTACCTTAAAACAAATAAAGTGCTTGGATGGTAGGGGTTTGAATCTAGCAGTCGAAGTGGGTCACGGTCTGGAAATGTGATCATGTTATGCGTTGCATAGTTCCGTCTGATCGTGGGTATCGTTGATATCTCTGCTATCGATGGTATTCTCCTCTCTGCTTGACAGGCTGATCCGTTCACGTAATACTTATAACATAAAATTATAAAATTATGATAAATAAGGTTTAAACCCAGTTAAACCTAGCAAATAGAGTACTCCAGATCATTCTTCCAAACGCACCCGGTATAATATATATGATGAATTTTTGCCTTGTCAAATATCAAATTAAATAAATGTCACAATGAAATAATTTTTCAGACTTAAGAAAAAGTAAAAGCCCATTTAAAAAAAAATCATTTAAATATATATATATTGTAATGGTATACATATGTCGTTACATTATTTTAAAATTAAAACAAGTTCGTAAATAAAATTAATTTATTAAAAACTAAAAGAAAATTAATAAGTAATTTTTTGTAAAAAAAAAGATAAAAGATTAAAAGATAGATTAATATTTTTGTTTTAAGTTATATAAAAGAAAATAGAAATAAATGTTAATAAATGTTTATTTTAAGAATCATGATTAATCTTAGAAAATGGAAATGATTGTTTTATTAATTAAATGTAAAACAAACTGGCCTTTGGGGCACTTAAATAATAAAGGTCAGATAAGAGAATGAAATTAAAGATTAACCAATGGAAGCCCCAAGCCACAGCATGGGCCAGAAAGAAAACCATCTAGACTTTAGGATCAGCAACGTCATGTTCCATGGATAAAATGCTGATAAGAGGCTAATAAAGGTATAAAAACCAAAATAATTGAATTCATTAGTTGTTGTTGCTTAATTTTGACTATTAATCTAGATATAATCTTGTAGCTGTATTACGGACTCCATGATGTAGAAGTCTTGCAATAGATTTAATTTCCTGTATCAGCTGAGGACTCCCAATGACAGCTCCTGACCCACATATTGGCAAGTAGCGGCTTCGTTTCCAAAGAGGACAGACAATCTACGAAAGTGATCACTAAGACGGACCTCTAAATCTGCCGGAATCCGGAAATAACTTTTTGTTTATCTAATATGAACTTTTACAAACTTGCAAGTAGTAAATGAAAATAAGAACTCTTATCTGACTTAAAAGAATTCTTTATTAATAATTGTTTTTTATGCATATGTTTGCTAATCATTTGCATTTTTTGTTTTTATTTATTTTTGTATTTATTAACTAAATTATTAAAATGTATTAAATTTAAGTTGGGTGTAGATGGTTGTATAGATTCATTATGTTTGGGGTTAGGTCATTGTGATTAATTTTGGACTATTTGTTTCATAGTTGAGTCGATGCCTGTGAAGGGATATATGGGTATTTATATCAATGTAATGTGAAGTGTGCTAGCATATAGGGCACCATGCCCAAATGAATGCATGATCCAAAGGTGTAGTCATCGCATTGCAATGGATATGGATGTATTTTCCCACACCATTTATTTCCATTTTGCTCCAAGTGTTAATAGTAAGACGGCCAGGACCGCAATCCACCATTACAGAGCATCTTAATATATGTTTTCCAAATGATTTCCACCAGACAGATGCTCATTCCTGTACTGGACGAGGATCATTTTCTTTAAATAATATCATGGTGTAGATACACATTCCTATCGGCATGGTTTTATGCTAGCATCTTCATATTGCATTGGTTGCGTCTGTATACCAGGAAGCAAGTGTTGGTTTAGCTACAAACTTTTAGCCTGAGATTGAATATTTTTTTTTGAATAGTTTTTAATTGTGTAGTCTATGTAGTCTATCTATACTCAACATTCTAAAATAAAAATATTATATAAACTCTATCTGTGCAGACTTACTACAATAATAATTTAAATTTAAAATTAATAATAAAATCAAAATTTATTCCTCAAATTTATATATGTGGGACAATAAATGTTTTTGTGTGATAATTACTGGCAGTGGCTTATTTTATTTATTTATCTTTTAAATATTGAAATACGTAAGAAGTTTTTATTATAAATCTCAGCTACCATTTGAGCTAGTGGCATAGGCTAACGGTCAATAATAAAACAAAATTTAGATCTTAACAATACGTATCTGCCTACTATATAAATATTCTAGGTTTGAATGGCCTAATGATGCCCTGTACAGCAAATATGGTAAGAGTCCAAAACTTCCCTGACCGTTATAATATATATATACTAACAGTAGACTAATGATCAATGTATTGTACATCATGAATTGAGACAGAGACCGAGTAAACATAGTGATGACCCATTGTCAAGCTAATCTTTAGGCAACCAAGTGTGGAAAATAAAATTAGAATGCTGTTATGCAATTTTATTTTATTTTTTAACTACAACCAATATAATTTGTGCAACAATAGGCAGCTATGGCAATGTTGAAAGAAATGAAAAGGCTAATAATGTACCAAACACTGGAAACTAAGCCTGGTATAAAAGCAAACCCAGTTCATTTCTATATTTTATTATTTTTTAAAATAATGCATCAACCAAATAAAGCCACCATCCTTAGCCCGAATATTCAAATGTAAAGGAAAATGAATGACTTGTTCGAATACTCTGAATTATCCATATAAATTTGTTAGCGCAAAACCATAAGAAATTAAAAACGACATTTGAATTAAGAGAAGTTTGATAAGTTTGTGCAGTGTAATAAAATTATTGAACTATTTAAATTGATATTGGAGAAACTGCACTATTATTTGAACATAAACAAAGAAGGAATAGAACATTGCCAGCACTTAAACAAAATGATGAAGTAATTTTTTTCTTGTAAGCCATTATTAAATGCCAAATTGCAAATAAAGAAAAATTATGTCTGTTAAAAACTGCTGTGTAATGTATTCTGGCTAAATCAACAGTGCCATAAGACTGAGCATCACTAGCTCGACCCATGAAACGCAACGAATTAACCTACTTACTCTTGTATTGCCTAAAGAAATCCCAATTATTTTATACTAAATGTATACATGGTTTGAGAAGAAGAGCAGCTGCAGAGAATGGATGTAATACTATTTCAAGCACATTGCATAGGAATTGCAATGAGTGACAGATGTGAAACAAGGAGAGTGGTCCAAAAAAGAGATAGACTGTATCCATGAAGGATATTATTTCCAATCTCATGAATATTAACCAAAATAATTTAATGAAAGCTCTGATTTCCTTAGTATACTTGTTATATATGTAATTGTAAAATTCTTTTTTATTTTTATTTCCATGCTTGGAAGCGTGTTTGTAATTTGGAATAGTTCATTATAAGTGAAAGCAGTAAAATGAGGCGGGAGGGATCATTAAGGTATATAATTTTTTTTTTTTGTAAAATAAAGTTTAGATCAGCTTTCCTTCCATAATGATTTGACATTAATCAGCATGATATGGGATAAGGTAAGATCCTTAAGATTATTCCATATTAATTACATACACTTATTTCAGGACAGAGTTCATGTTATTTGTTTGTTGTTAACTAATAATCGTTTGTTAATTTTTCGGATAAATGACTAATCTTCTTGAATGGATGTCCTTTTCTAGCAACTATTATACATAGATAGGGGGGTCCCCAAGAAGATCGAACATCGCAAATTTGAATTGGACAATGAGGTTACTGCACATATGCCAGCTTAATATTTTAAATTAGTTAGTTAGCTTTGTGGTTGAGTTAATAATAAAAATTTTTTTTTCAATTTTTGGTTTTGTAAATAATTATTGCCATGTCATACATTTCTACCATTGGGTAAGGGTTTGGAACCGTAAATATTTTCAATTGTTGATATGGTAGAAATCCATACTTGACACAAGCAGTTATACTGTTTTACCTTGTTAAAAAGTTTTAATATTTTTTTATTTACTTTGTTTTATAAAATATATATGTGCTTGGCGCACAGATAATGAAGTTAGTAAAAGCACATAATACTCTGCAATTTAATGAACTGAGCGCTTTTGGGGGGCTTTATGCTCCCATAATCATTGTCAAATTTATTCACATTTAACTGGTCTCTAATTTATCAAAATTATCTATGCATTCACTCAGCAAACGGTAACCGAGGATATATATATACACATCTCACTCTTATATGGTAACACACAATCATGCTTAGACGGATCTTTAAATCAATGTAACCTATATAGAGGTGCGACAGTTGTGATCTCGTGTAAGTTCATCCCTAAAGAGAGCCAAAAGCAGATTCCTCCCTGAATTCGAATACTGAGGCATAAGGAGCCCAAAGGGGGTGTGAGGTTTAGATGAACTAGCCCAAATTATATCTAAATTTAATGTAAAAATAAAGAGCTAACCCATTAGAGGTAGATATGATGATAGGTTAGCTACTTCATCACATCATTGATAGCATCCTACCAGAAGGATCTAGATGTAGTGAGATGTGTTCCGCCTCTCTTGAGGTAAAAAGCTGGTCCGTTACAATAGCTTTGAATTTGAATGAGTTTGTATCAAAATTAAATTATTTTTTAGCACAATTATTGTATAAAATATTTTTTAAATCTAATAGAAAAAAAGTATTTTAAAAATTTCAAAAATATTTTGGACAAACAAATCAACTACTTACTTCTGTGCCTTTAGTAGTGACATGAAGGCAAATATTTTTTATTTTATCTCATCACATATGTTTCTAATGCTTCAAAATACTTACTGATTGCAAAAATAAAACATATTTATCTTTCAATTAAAAAAAAAATGTTTGAAGCAAAAAAAATTACCTTAACAAATAAAAAAACAACAACTTGGCTTTCATTATTATAAATGTAATATAAAAATTTGCTGCTGATTCTTGCAAAGAGTAATTACATTTTATAGTGTTGATTATACATATCAGTTATAAGAATAAACACTAAATTATAGATTCACTATTATTATAATGCAATTTTGCAACATATGTTGGTCAGACCTTAATGATACAATGCAATTTCATGTTGTTATGAGTTTACAATTTAGCAATTGCATTGCCAATTTGGTTTCTTACATGAATGAATGACATAATTGATTAAATAAAATAAAAAGTTGATATAAATTATTATTACTTTATTCACATTTTTGATTCAACTATTTTGCATGCAAGTGCATATATTATATAAAAAATGCATTTTTATGTGCTAACATTATTATTTATTTATTTTTTAAAAATTATATTATTTCATTAAATTCACCAATATTTATTAAGTATCCCAGACATAATTTTATTATTTATTGTTTGTGAAACATTTACAAACTGTACATTATATTTTAAATTTATATATCTATATGTAGTAAACATAGTCTTTTCCTCAACAATATTTTCTATAAGCTAGAAAATATTGTTTCTTTTATAAAAATTATTTCATTCTTTTATTTTTTCATTATAACTTGTAAACTAAATAAATTCTAATGCCTTTCATAATTTAAATTACTACATATTGTACTATTTATTTATATATGGTACAAATATACGTATTGGCATTTGGTAAAAGCTAAGAAAAAGACACAATTCAATTTTATTTAGTTGTATAATTTATTTTTTTAAAATGTACAATGAAAGTTAAATTTTTCGTCCATATTTTTTTTTATCTAATTAAAAATAAAAATTTGAGAGAACAAAAGACACACAAATTACTAATCTAGATAAGCCAAAAGAAAAATATTTTAGCTAATTAAAGATAGCAGAATTATGCTAAAAAAATAAAGACTTTGTAACTGAAAAATATTAAAGAATGTACAAGATTATAAACCTAAACGCCATGATAATAATAACATGCGCAAAACTGGACCTTGAGTATAAAAAGGAAGAGACCAGTTAGATCAACGTCTTGTTTTGTCTGTTTTTCCTATGGTTGGTCCTGGATAACAAAAATATATCCAGGACCACTCTACGCTGAAATAATTCTGCATGTTGGAGTGGACCGGGGCTTTGCTGACATCATTCCTGAAGACGGACACCAGAAAAGCTTTCATGACCAACCAGTAGGATAGACCAAGATCAACTTATAACTGATGGCTGAGCTCATTCTCTCACAAAAAAAAAAAAAAAACTATGCATAATAATCTACAGTCTTATCACTAAACTTACCGGTAAGCTAAGATTAACTTTTCTCGATTGTGACTTAAAGTTTGCAAACAACTCTTAAAAAGAAAAAAAGCTTAAAATAATCCCGATAGAGATTTTAATTTTATTGTTCAAGAGACTCTTGTTTACCCAAGAACTGTAATTGTTTAACTGTTATTTTTTATTAATGGATTCATGTCTGGATTAGCGTGTGTTCTCTCCAGTTTTAATTAATTAGTAATTTCTCTTTAAACATTTTAATTTGTTAGAATAAAATATTTATTTTTAATACCAACTTTTCCTTGTACGTTATTTAAATTTATTAATATTAGTTTAGTAAGATTTGAAAATATAATTTACTTTTGCCAATATATGTTGACTAAGCTCCAGGAATAATAATATCTAGAAAATAACTCTAGTTATGGTAAAATATGATACCAATTCTTTTAAAAACATTTTTCTTTTCTAATTTTTGAGATGCGATGCGACAGATTTCAGTGGATTCTTATATGAATCCTGGCGCCCTTATAAAAGAAATAAAAGCTGATTCTGTAGATAGCGTAAATTGTAACAATTACTAGGTAGAGTTGATCAGGAAATATAGTTATGTTTTTAGAAATCTGTTTCCATAACTTGATCAACTCACAGATTTTATGTGTAACAGACCTAGTCAGACGGGCAAAATGCTTCAACATAATCAATTAAACAGTACAATTTAATATGTATAAATATCAGTGAGATTATTATATAATTTTACACAGTGAACAAACACCCAACAGCTTGCTGTTTATTTCTTTTCTTGTGTATATTTAATATCAAATTAGAAATAAATAAATAAAACTTTACAGTTTAACAATTAACAAGCATTATACAAAGAGGATTTTTTTCTTAAAATATTTAAAGGAATTCTCTTTTATATAATGAATATTTAAAATAAATGCAATTTATTTTTTTAAATAAATAGATACTAAACATATTAATACTTTCTTATTTATTCTAAATCACTTAAAGAAGACTAGAATAAAAATTAAAATAGTAATATTATCAATATTATTATTATTATTATGGTTATAATTATTTTATTGTTATTATTTTTTATAGAACAATTCAATTTCTATTTACAATGGAGTCTGCTACAACACATATAATTAATTCCAAAGGCTTATTAATTTTAAAGTCTTTTCATTGTAATATATGGATTTAGAGATAATTATTTCCAGATCCACATTCTAAATCCAACAGAATTGTTTTGCTAAGAAAAATATAATACACAATAAAAATATGTTTAAAAATAATAAAAAAATTAATGTATTTTAAAATTTGTTGAAATTTTATATTGTATACAAAAATTTGAAAAGCATAGGTAATCACTTCCTGGTAAAAACTATAATCAAATTTTCTGTAATCAAAGTGTAAAAAATAATCTTCCTTGAAATAAGCTGATTGATATAGTGGAACCTCCAATCAAAATGCTAGTAATATTCCTTCTTTGGTTACCAAAGTAGATGAAAATTTATTGTAAGCCCCCTCATTCTAATTAATGTAAATTTAAAAAAATGTAAAAAATATTTTTTCTAGTGAAAACTAATTACGTTTTGAAAAGTATAGAAAATCATCTACTCACATAAAGCATAGACAATATTTTCAATCTAAATAAATTGAAGTCATGTAAACTTCAATTTCATTCTAAAATGAAAAGTTGTGAAACATCTTGTGCATGTGTGTGCTACGTCAGCCCATGACATCATTATAGTGATTTAGCCATTTCTTATTTATCACTTAGTCTCTCATTTGGAAATTATTTCTTTTCTCATGTCAAAGTTAGTCAGCTTTCCAAATTTTTCAGGCACATGATTAAAATTATTCCATATACATAGCAGAAAAATAAAAAAAATAGTTATTTTTATTGCTAAAGGTACAAAAAATAGGTAAGTGAATTAATTCTGTATCTAAGTCTTACAAAATGTGTCAAAGACATTTATAGTTCTAGCCTTCATTGTACAAATCTTAAAAAAAAAAGAATTTGTTTTACCATTTATTTATTGTAGAAGTATTCATTATAAACTTCACTGTAAAGATAAATAAATGAATACAGATATCTTTTAGTTTTGATAGTTTAGGCATTATTCTTATTTCCATCTACTTACAGTAATGTAAATAGCATTGATTAGTATTGGTCTAGTGTGATCATTAAACTACTAAAAAATAGTTGCAAGAAGATATACAATTTCTATGTATATATTAAATCTTAGCTAGAATAGTCATGGTATTTTGTTTTACTGTAAATAAATTTATAGAATTGACAAGTAATGGATTATATGAATTTAATTTTCTCTTTAAATGGATGATGTGAATTTAATTCCTTAAAATTATGCTTAGAATATTTGTATTTATAATAAACATATATAAACAAAGGGAGAAAATCACTCCCCCCAAGTTATGACTTAAAAGCACTCTAAATGTTATCAAAGGATCAAGAATAGAATGAATCCACATATTTTTTTTTTTCCATATGTCATAGCATCGGCCGGGACGCGAGCCTACACCCGTCTGCAAACAACTACTTGCAAGGCGGATGCAATGACCTCTCAGCTAACAACGCTTGATATTATTGATAGCTCTGATGTTTTTATAAGAATACCTTTGTCAACATTGTTGGTAATTCAGAGTGAAATTAATTTATCAACCAGATAGAATATGCCACTTAAGGATTATTAAGCTCAATTAATTATATAAGGCTTATGAATATAATAACTTAAATGCCATATTCCATCTAATTAATAAATAAATTTCACTCTGAATTGCCAACAATGTTGACAAAGGTATGCTTATAAACATCAGAACTACCAAGAATAGGTGGGCTCATTCTATCTTGATCCTTTGTTCAACATTTAGAGTGCTATTAAGTCATAACCTGGGGGAGGGTGATTTACTGTCTTTATTTACATATGCATTGAGCTATATTCAATTTAAAGTAAAAATATATTAAGTATATAAATTTGAAAATAGAACTAAGAGACTTCTTAACTTAGACCTTTTAAAATATTACATTTGAATTAGCAAAAAAAAAACCAAAAACATTAAATATGCTGGAATCAAATCTTGATATCTAAAAAAAATAAATCAATTACTTATTTTAATATGTGTATAGTCAGTTATAATTTAGTTACCAAATTAAATATTTATTAAAACAAGATTATTCTTCCTTGGGTAATTGACTATTAGTTTAATAACAATATATCATATTTTCATCTGACTGATATATTAGTTTCAGTTTGAATTTCCATAAGTATTTTTCTCATGTGTCATAGTATCAGCCGGGAAGCGAAAGCAGCTGTCGCTGACCTCTCAACCACCAATACTTGACTGAATTTCCATCAGTATTAGCATGAGTAAGCATGTAGAAATCAAAAGCTTAAAGAATAGGTTAATCCATTGCTCAAATACTAAGAGTTATTTATTCATAACCTGAGGCAGCATGACTTACTCAATTCTATATACATTAAGCAATGCAAATTTCAAGTTTAATATATAACTTAATTGGAGATCTGTCAATAATTCATATAATTATTTTTAAAATGTATGTATAGGAGTTATGAATGCTTTAGTATTGATATAGCACATTTAGTAAGAATTAAGATTATGTTTATTATAATTATGATTTTAGTTTTAGATTAATATTTAGAAATTAGTCTAAAAATTGTCTTTGAAGTATGGTATGTATTGGAAAGTAGTATAATAGAGCAAAATTCTTCTATAAATGCACTTTTGAAACCATTTTTTTAAAAAAAATATTACATTGTATGGCCAAAATTTTTTAAAAAGATGTCACTAGGTATTTAAATATTAAAAAAAAAAAAATCTCTTTATATTATACTTTATGATGAATGCAAACTATGAAAAAATTTTAAAGTTAATCTGATTTCATCAAATCAAAATTTGTTTAACCTTTAATTTAGCAGTTTTATTAATAAATGAATAATAAAAATTGTCAGGATTTTATAATTAATATAAATTATAACATTTTGCATAGATACAATAGGAAATTAGTTGTATTTTAACTGATTTTTTAAAATAAGGTATCTAGTTCCATGTATTAATAATCATACCTTTTTATATACAGTGTAACAAAACCCATGCCTCTCACTAGATGGAGTACACTACCGAATATATATCTACGATATAGCAAGCATACATGCCTACGTATTTATATTTAATTAAAATGTTTTTGACTTAGATATTGTTATTCAAAACTTCTGGATTCGTTCCAAGCGCTAATCTTATACAAATATAAGAATTACGCAAAGTGAATATATTACCAACAAGAACGCTATCTTACGTAATGTGAGAGGGATTTTGACCATCGGCTAGCTCAGTCCGGGTGGCGTCACAGCCGGGAGTAGTTACGAATGGGGTTAAGAGTTCTTCTTTTTAAACACACATAAAAAAATAAATAAATGGATCTGCAAATAAATATCACAATAAGATTTGTTTTGAGTTTCATTATCAAATCAGTTTTTTTTATTAAAGACTTATAAAGATCACTATTATTCTTTGATCTTTTAGATAAACAAATAAATAAATAAATAATTCAACACTCTACTTTTCTTTCTATATATTTAATATTATAAAAAAAGTAATTACTACTCTGTCATTTCGATATGCACCCATACGCCATTCTTTCCAATAGATTTATCACACATAATCAAGTAGTGAAGGTCGATACTAAGAAAAGTTTTTTTCATGTGACCTCTGATAATAATTACGTTATTTCCGCAATTAAATAAGACTTTTAAGAAAATGTCATTAAATTAACTTAGATTGTCACCTTCACTTATTATAAACAGTAAAAATTTCTTTCTCATAAAGGAAAAGAAAACTCAGTATTTAAAGTTCTTTACCTGAATTTTCTCCGGGGAATTAGTGGAAGCAGATTTATTTATTTTAAAGAGTTCCGTTCGTCACAGGTAATAACAGCTAATTCAATGCGAAGGTTTCCGATCTTCATGTCTGTTGGTTGACGAGGTTCAGCTTGGTTCCACGTTGGGAATTATGTTTTATTCCAGGCATCTTGATATTACTGGGCTAGGCAGCCACAGTTGGTTGGAATTAGGGGGTTTGAATCCGACACGGTATGTTCTTACCCCGACATTTCTTTTGGATCCGCCATTACATAAGAAAAGTATTAAAACTTTTAATATTCTGGATTTATGATTTACTGTTCACGGCTGTAACTCTGCAGGGTCAAAGACAAAATGCATCGTGGGTGACTTTTTTATAGCCCCCTCCATTTGTTCTAGAAATTTCTTTTTGATTTCACTTCCTGTTTCCAAGGCTGATTAAACAGATCTGGTTGATGTGTGAAAACTTTTATCCTAGCTTTTATTGTACATAAAAGAAAGTGAAATCTCGTTTCTATGGGAAACTTCTAGTTTTTTAAACACGAAACAAAAATCTCGTTTCTCTCTTTTCAACTACTTAATCCATTCATACACACATTTTGTCACACACACATATATATCATTTCAAAATGACAGAGTCCCTCCCCTGCGTTTGTGTATTTGTAACCACCACCATGTAATAAAAATTAAATATTATATATCTACATCTACATATATGTTTAAATACCGATTAGTAATATTATTTGTGACTGGGTTCGAACCCATTCTGTCACAACTGTAATGACTATAATGTTTACAGATAATTTAATATGTGTTTAATTATTATTATTTTATCTTTTTGTTTCTATGTTAATTTTATTGTTCAAGATTTAACCAAGTTTAAATTGCACATTTGAAAATTTTATTAATATATAAAATTGTGTTAAACATATTCACACATGCATATATTTAACATTTGCTAGAATTTTTTTTTGTATGCATGTATTTCTTTTTTAATAATTTGCGTATATATGTGAATATTTTATATGTATGAAAATGTATATTAACCATATGCTCACATAATAATTTGCTTCTGAATTGAGATGAGGATGATTTAAAAAAATGCTTAAAAATTACATCTTGTAAACAATACACACAATATATATATATATATGTAATGAGGATGATTTAGAAAACAATACACACAATATATATATATGTAATGAGGATGATTTTAAAAAAATGCTTAAAAATTACATCTCGTAAACAATACACACATTATAAATGTATCTAAATTAAAAAATATGAATATATATCTTTTATTCAAGGTTCACCAAAATCTTCACACACTAGTATAGAAAATGAAGACTGTGGTTCAGAAGTGCCTTTAGACTTGAAATATCATTTTAGAAATTTAATATATAAAGCCAAGGAGAAAGCTCAACTGGGTGATATTGTTCAAGCTATAGCATATAGTAAAGAAGCATATTCTATCCATCCTAATGAAAAATTATTGAAGAAAATTGAAAGACTTGTGGTAAATAATTATGTAATAAATTTATTTATTTGCACAATTTTTTTTTTGTTAGTAATACCTATGTACAACGTAGGTATGCATACACACATGTAGAATTAAACTTGAATGAAGTGGGTTTTTTTTTATAAAAATAAATTGCTATTAAAAGGAAATGCACCTATGTGTTGGGAAAGAAAGTTTTTTACTTTCAAAATTAAAACTTTATTTATACATTAGAGTGGATACAAAAGCAATCAATGATAGGTTAAATTATGTATACATATAAATGTGGTATGCAAGCCATGTATATAGAAATATCAAAAGTTGTATTAGATCAATAATTTAGTCTTAAGAGCAGCATAAGAAACTCATGATGGTTAATTAATGCAAGTATGAAAGAAACATAAATAAATAAAATCAAAGATTATATTAATACTTTAAGGCAGTGTGTCATGAGCTTAATTAGTTAGGAATATAACGTAAGTCAAACCTATGTATAAGGTTTGGAAATTCCATTGATTAATGATTATCCTGGCCCAAAGAGTAACGAGGACTATAACAATATTTACAAGTTGATATAGGTAAGTTAATTCTATAGTATATATGAAAGATCTTCATAGTTAAAGTTAGATTATTTTTAAATGAAAGATGGGATATATTATTTGTTCAGTGGATGGGAGAAAGTTCAAGTTTTAGGCCTAAGAAATACATGAATTAGGACTCTAGCCTTATCTGGCTCCAGGTTTTAGTCAATTAGCCAAGGCTGACAAGTTCGTTTATACTCATCTTTTATCTTGTAGAGGGATTTGAAAAATCAATTAATCATCGAGTCATCACAGCCATGATCAAATATGCTACATCTGGCAGTCCAAATTGAGAAGTTAATGAAAATGGCCAGTCTTATTGTTCCAAATTGACCCTTTTAATTGCTGCATTAAGAGAATTGTTAGCTGGGTCATTACCATTTATCCGGTCTAACGCTATATTACGGAGATAAGTCCACGAATCACATTAATCCAGAATGTGGACAATTGACTCCTCCTGTTTGTTACATAGGGGACAAAGGGGGTTGATGTTGTAACCTTTTTGGTAGTGGAGAAAGGCCCCAGTGGGGAGTGCTCCAAGGATGATTTTTATTAAAAAATCAACAAAGTTTGATGAATTTTGTTAATTTGGAAAATTGAGCAATGCCTATTGGAAGTATATTAACGGATTTAGTTTTCCCGGGAAACATTAATCGATAAACTTCCCAATATGATAATTTCCCCTGAAAAAGAGAACCCGACGACTGGAAATTTAGAAAAATCACTGTAACTTGTTTTTGTAGCCAAATGCTTCTTAATCTTGGCGGAGGTCGATCGATAGACTCTACCTTTTCTTTGGGGAAGGGGCACTCCATATCGGGATTATCCTTAAAAATCTTGAATAGTTTATTATGAGTTGGTTGAAGGTAAAAAATCTTCAGCGAGTGAAGGCTAAGGCCATTAAGAAGTGTGGGTTTTTGTAATATGTTGAGGCTGATGACGGGAGTCCTGCCTCCCCAGCAAAGTTTTCTGCATAAGGTTTCAATTTTTTGGATAAACTTGCACATGGGGGAAAATCCTGCTAGATAATATGTTATTTTGGGCAATACTATAGCATTAAGTAGTGCTACCTTTCCCAATAAGGACAGGTAGACCTTAGATAGTGATGTTACTGTAGAATTGACCTTAGCTAATAAGGAAGCTTGGAGTTCCTTCTCATAATGGATGGGGAGAAGGCTAGGGGGAAGCCGAGAAATTTCTGAGGGGGGGGGTGGCTTCAAATCCACCTGGTATTTGCTTGCCTGATAGAATTGACCATATGGCCGATTTTGTTCTGTTTACTCTGAGACACAAATTTGTGAGAAAATTGGTCCAGGAGTTCCTCAAGCCTAGTGAACTCATCCTGAGATAAGAGGAACACCACCACATCATCCATATATATAATATGGCGAATGTTCTCCCTCAGCATAGGGATGCCTATCTCAGGAAAGACAGTCTCAATGCTTAGCAGTAATGGGTTTAGAAAGACTGTGGAGAGAAGAGTACTTAGTGATGAGCCCTGAGGAATGGTAATACAGGGCCGAAATCCTGGAGCCACTTTACCATCGAGAGAGAGAAATACCTCCCGATTGTGAAGTAGGTTCTCTATCATCTGGAGATATGCTGAAGGCACTTGGAGTTCCTCCAGCACACTAAGCAATACTTCGACCCTAATGCAGTCAAAAGCCCCAGCAAAGTTGAGTTGAACTGCAATCGGTTGGGACATTGATCTATGAGAAAGTGAAAGTGACTGACGGCATCGGCAGTTGAGCTGCCCTTGGCAAATTGGTATGAGGACAATTGATTTATGATGTCTTGGATATCCTCTTTAATTAGGCCTTCAATTGTTTTTACTATTAAGGGCAACATCGAGATAGGTCGGTTGTCCAATGATGTGGGGCTTCCCATTTCTTAATAAGGGGAACCATGGCAATTGGACACATGCCATCGATTTTCTGGATGCCTTCAGCCAGAAGGTCAATCATTCCTTTGATTATCGGGATGGTAAAGGCACTAAGGTGTATGAGTACAAACTTGGGAATGCCATGTAGGCCAGGATTTCTATCTGGGAACGATCTTAATTTTGATAGGATCCTAGTTTTGGTGATCTTATGTGGAGTTGATTCCCTGCTGATGAGAGTCCTACGTGAATTAGTTACTCCCAGAGGTTGGAATTTTCTGTAGTAAAATTCCCGAACTTTGACCAACACGGAAGAACCGGAGTATTCGTTGCCCCGTATCTCTATTGACCTAGGGGCCCTAGACCTTTTGCCAGAACCCAGGGCCCATCTTAGGTAGCCTCTGGTCCAGCAATGTTAGTGATGAAGGTGTAGGTGGGCCCTCTTAATTGAGAGATACTCAGCAATGGCTCCTCGAGTGTGCTTATATTTTGTCTTTAGAGCCAGAATATTTGAGACAGTTAGGGCTTCATAAGTAAGTGAGCTGAGCTCTTTGGCAATGGAGTCCAGTTCATGAAGCATACGAACTGGACCCTTGGTTTTAGTTGTGCATTTATTGATAAGATGTTGGAGTGTGTCAACAAATGCTCTCCAAGCAACCTGGGCAGGAAGAGAAATTAGCTTTATCTGATTAAAGGCGATATAAGCTGCTATCAGCTGGATAGTAATATTGCCCCTAGTAAGCATATGAATGGTTCGTGGTAGCTCATTAATGTTCTGTGAGACATTCCTCGGGTTCTAAAACAAAGTGGTCAGAAAATGCTGCAGGTCATAGATGAGTTTCGATAATGGTGAAAAGGAGGGAGAGAAGAGGACGAGGTCAATGAGTGATCTGGACTTTTTGAGTGTAAAATGAAAATGCGGTTTGTGGGAAGAATCTCCATCCACTTTCCCTTTGTTGATTTAGAAATTGCATAAATTTGCTTTGACATTATTCATAGGTAAGATTAAAATCTCCAATGATTAAAGTGGGAAGAGGACTGATTCTGAGGATGGAATTTATAGTATGAGTAGTCCTGAGAACTGTGTCTGAATCCTTGGATAAGTATAAATTTATCAGATTAAAAGGAAAACTATTGATTTGAATGGTGGCTATTAAGCAGTTAGAATCAATGTGTAGAATTTTAAAGAATGAAATAGGGGAATTCTTGTTGATGATTATTGCAACTACTCCTGAAGCAGAGGAGGAGTAGGAGTAATGGAAGTAGCCTAGGAGATGAATGAGATCAAGAGTGCGGGGGACAGATCCAATATGGAGCTTAGTCTCAGATAGGCAAAGAATATCAGGGGCTTGGTGATGAAACCAGTGTGATAAGGCATAAGCCCTGTCACGAGAGTTCAGACTTCTAACATTAACTGATACGACACTAAACATAGTAGGTGGTATTTTTACACTTGCGATTCAAAGATGTGATGTGCCTAGAGGAGGAGTCAGAAGGATCCGGATCAATGACTGGAGGAAAATCAGCTTCAAGTTCGGGAACAGGCTCAGGAATGTCCTCGGCAAGCAAGGAGGAAGAGTCAATATCATTCGGCAGTGTAATGTGTTCAGAACTGTCTGAGGGAGATACAGCAGGAATGGGTTCAAGATCTATTTGCTGAGGATTTTGAGAGGCTTCAGGTATCTCAGGAGAAGTGTATCTAATTTTTTTATTACTAGGGCTGGGGAAGGCAGCTGACTTGTCAGGGAGATCAAGCCCCCCCAAGGGATGCAAGACTGTCAGCATTGGAATGAGATTCAGCTGGATTATACCGAGATTTGAGATTAGGTTTTTTTCTCTTACGTCGGGGAGGGGAGGGGGACCACAGGAGTAGTTCTCTTACGTCGGGGAGGGGAGGGGGACCACAGGAGTAGTTCTCTGGGTCAGTGGCAGGTGACCATAGACAGGGCATCCTCCTCAGCCAGAGATATCTGTGGATTGGTCATCAACAGTTATGTTGAGACTCCCAGTAGATAAGTCATCAGTAAATTGTTGAGCGCTGGGGCCAGGAATTGCAGCTGTGTAGGAAAAATGTGATTTAGGCCCAAGATCTTGGCGATTATTAATTCTATTATAATTGTAATTAGAAGTGGGCCTGTTAGAATGAGATTGGGTTTAGGGCAGTTGTTCTTGTATGTACATTTATGATATTTGTGGCATATATATCCGCATTGGATGCGTATGTGGTCTTGGCATTCATTCATGGTATGCTCTCTTTGTCGGCAATGAAAGCATTGAGGAGGACATCGCGGAGTGTGATTATAAGGGGACATTCCTGATACTCAATCAATCCTGGAATAGACAAGGGAGAAATGCCCTTATTGAGGACAATTTTGAATATTGCCATATTGGTAAGCACATGAGTTTGAGCATGAGGTATGAGTCTGTAGTCAAAGAAGATGATTTTTCCATAGGGACCCAGAGCTTTTTGTAGGTCTGTTCTATCAAAATCAGCTAGGCAGTTCCGCACTGTTCCGTCTATGTAGCATCTATGGTGACTAGATAACGATTAGAGAGTGATTTGAAGTTGTTTCTGAAGGCTTCTTTTGCAACAACATTATGGAATTGCACAATGAGATATCATTTATTAGGATGGCATAAGATCTTATATTTTGATCCCCATAGATTGTGATCTTTGAATAAGGCATACAGTGATTTGACAGGAAAATTAAACAAATTAGTTGAGAGAATGACTGCATTTTTATGTAATTTTTAAAGGTTTTTATGGAGGAGAGCAGGGATAGTTCTATTGAATTGTTCATTGATAAAAGTATGGATAGTAGGATCACAATGAAAATTGTGAGTGGTTCCGAGTGATGTTATTTTTGGAGTATCCTGTTCAGTAATTGTGTTTTCTTCATCGATAATTTGTATGCCTTATTGAAGGGGTCTGGTTTAGGAGTGTGATGTAGATTCTGAGTGATAAATGATTTAGACTGAATGTTTGTGTTAGGAATCATAGCTGCTTTCTCAGCATAGGATAATGGTTTGGAAGCCGATTGATAGGTATTATGATTGGGAGCAGTATTTAGTGAAGGAAAGTCGTCGTAATTGTTTGTAGTAAGTGGATTAGTTCCTGTGAATTTATTTTTGTTGAAGTAGTTTGGTGGTTTTGATTTGGGTGTGGGACTTAGAGAAGGAAAATCAGATCCTAAATACATTCTAATATAGATTTGAGAGTGTGATAGATTTTTTTGTGAGATGTGGTCAGTGTTATTAATTTGTAAGCTGGGTGAATATAGTCAGAGTTTGTTGGAATGGAGGTCTGAAGACTTACTTTTTGGGGCATATTGATTGAAGATGTTGCAGTCCTTGTTGGTGAATTATGCATCATTATGGGCTTTTTAATGCCATCTGAAACTTTAGTTTTGGAGTTGGGAACATTAGGAATAAATTCTTGTATGTGTTACGTATTTACGTTGAAAACAGGTTTTTCTTTCATAGACGATAAAGTAGAATTAATGGTATAATTTTCTTGCTGTTGCTTGCAATCAGAAAGTTTAGTCATGTTCTTGGAGGAATAATCTATTGAATTTTTCCATTCTCTGATATGGATAAATCGTTAGAATTATTATTTTTTTTTTGAAAATTTTGTTTGCTTAATGGCGCTACTGTTTCATCGGTTTTTTCCTTATTACTTTTTATTGGAACCTCTAAAAAAACTGATTTATTTACTGAACTGTAGCTTGAGTCCAAATCTATATTGATTGTATTTAAATTTGAATTCGAATTATGGGTTAGATTAATTTTAGGTGGCTGAGAAGTTTTTCCACATTTCAGCACTTCCGGTTGAAGCTGATCGCAGCATAAGTTTAGTGTTTGATTAGACTTTGCCGTAGAACTTATTTGAAGTAGAGGATAATTGATTTGGTTTTTCCATAGTTTTTAAAATTTGGTTATTTTTAACTGTGTTTGAATTAAAATTGGTTAGAAACTGGGTTTAACTTTGTTTCTGGGCATCTTTAAATCTACGTTACAAATTTTCTCTTTCGCGAGTATTTTTTTTTTTTAAGATTTGATAGGAATCGACTTCATAAGCGGTTTATCTTTAGTATTATTTATGGAAGTAGGTTTTCTAATAGCTCTGCATTTTCTTCTTGTTCTATTGTCCGTGATAGAAGTCATCATTTAAATATTCATTAGGATTTAAACAACTTTCAGAGTTTGGCATGTTTGAGGCTTCTTTGCTGTCAGCCATTAGACCCATTTGTTAGAACAGATGTTTTATAAGATATGTGGTGGAAAATTATTTTATTTTTGAACAAAATTAGCTTATAATAATCAATAGGGTACTTACCTGTAATTTTAGCTATAATTCTCTTAAATATATGACCTCCAACGTGTAAAAAGTTATTGTAATAGGCAGATCTTGTGAACAGATAACTATTCACAATGGCTACCAGAAGCTTTCTAACAAATGTAGATCACTCAACAAATTATGGAAAGATCTATATTGAAAATAACAATAAGAGATTGAAAGTGAAATACTTGGGTGAGAGAACAAACAAATATCACTGATGTCATTGAAAGAATTAAGGCTGAAGTGATAATATGTGACAATTACATTTAAACACGGTCCTAAGAGATTGTAAAATACCCAGGAAGAGATAAATGTGAGATGGATGGATAAAATTAAAGTCTTTGTCAGTATGATGTTGAGAGGTTGGAAAAACTGGATTAAATATGGAGACTCATTTTCAAATGGATTAATAATAGATGGTAATAATAATGATGATTATAATATTGCAGTAAATATTGATAAAAAAATTTAAGTCGAATTATAAAGGATTTAAAGAAAGAAAAATTAAAAATAGTTTTAATTAAAAAGGAAAACATTGTGTAGAGAAATGTTATTTTTATTTTGTTTTACATATTTCAGTGGATTATTTGTAAAAAAAACATTTCAGAAATTGTATTATCTAATGTTTAAAAAATAACTTTTTTTTTATCAATATATATGTACAGTGGAACTTCCACATCTGCTGTTCTTTGGTTCAAGATCTGTAAGTGGAAAGCATGAACAGCATATGATAACAGTTCATGCTTTATTTATTTACTATCTTGTATAGAAATATAAAAAAAATTATGTAAGTAAAAATATATAATGGAATCTCCACATTTGTTATTCTTTGGTTCAAGAGCTGCAAGTGGAAAGCACGAATAATAGGTAGTAAACAGTTCACACTTTATTTATTTACTATCTTGTATAGAAATATAAAATAAATAATTAAAACATTTAAAACACACAATTATACATAAATAAGATATTTTACAATATATATCACCTATATGTTATAGTTTAAAAATTAGAATAGTATACACATTTAATAATTAATAAAAATAGAGAATGCTTTTGTATTTAAAATCAAAACAAATGTTTTTAGAAACATTATTTTCTTTCTTTATGAAAGTTTTTGTTAAGGATTTATTTTTTTCTATTTATCTGATGACTGAATTAACAGAAACTTTCAAATTTACTATAGTACCATGTGCAGGCTGCAGAAAGGAATTTGTTGTTAACTGAAAGGAGACCGTTTGATTCCTTTTAGAACCAAGCAGGGCAAATTCCTAATGTTCACTTCATATGTTTTTGTCTTGTAGCTATTATTATTATGTGATTATTCATATATTAAATGAATGTAAATGTGCTGCTCAGCAAAACCCATCAACCAGTATAGTGAGTTTATTGGTTTTTTTATTTTTTGAGTTTAAAATCAAGAAGCACCATTGTTTTTTTCTCAGCTGTTTGATAGTTCTTAATTGAAATATCAGTTGAATTTCCTTAACTGAATTATCTGTAAATGATCTTTTTTCCCCTTTGTATATAAATATTAATAATCATGATAGACAAAACTAAATTATGGTCTTTATTTCTAGGAGGCTGTAAAGTCATTAGTTAAGGCAATGGCTGGCAGCCAAAGGCAGAAGGTGCTAAGAATCCTGATTACAGGTTTTTATTCAAAGATTTTTCATTTAAGTACTCAACTTAAAATCACTTTCAAGTGAAAGAAGGTAACATGAATTGGAAAAAAACTATAACATTAAATGGGACATTGTTAGACTCTGTGAAGTTAGAAGAAAAGGTGAATAGATAATTGATTTAAAAAGTGAACATATACTTTATTACAAACCAAAAATATTGGAAGCACAAGTAACATGAAATTTATTATAAATAAAAAATAAATAAACAACATTGATATATCAGAAAAGGTGGCAAGAATTAGTTACTTAAATTAATGGAAGATATCAAATACATCATCAAGTTCTTATTATGATGAAGAAGTAGAGGATTTTTTATGCTTTTGATTTGATCAAATAATATTTTAAAATTGTTTTGGGAAATTTCAATGCTAGAATTGGTAAACAAAAAAAAGAAAGGGCTGTAGGTAAATTTATAATATAAATAAGAGCGAACATAGATTTGGGGAATTGCAGAAAAAGGGTTTATTATGAATACTTTTTTTTTTTTTTTTGATAAAACTAAATGGAAATGGATATGGAAGCATTCAAAGGAAGGTACAGCAGACTTGGATTATATTTTGTCTAATAGAAAATATATATTTTAAGATTGTAATGTTCCTAAGAAATTCAAAACAGGAAGTAATCCTCAGTTAGTGAAGTATAAAATATATATTAATGCAAAATTAGAGATAAAAACTATTAAGAAAAGCAGTATTAATATTTGACTAATTTTTAGAAACATTGCATTGAGTTTAAATTGGAACTTGCAAATTATTTTAAAATATTAATGGATTTTTTTTTGTCCAAAGTTTCCTGTAATCAAGAAGATAATTGATATTAATCCACAAAAACATCACAATCCCTATTTTTTATGCTTACACAAACTGCTAAAACAGTAGCAACTCTCTATACAGTAGTGTCATCCTATGCAAGTCATAATAATCAATGGATGCTAGAAGGACACCTAGCATGGCATATATTGATTGATTATATGGTGATAATTAACAGCTTGTGTAAGCATAAATGGTGATCATGTGATTTTTTTTATGGTTTAATACCAATCCTGGTCAAAAGATGATGGTGTCTATAGTTATTAAAAAAAACATGAACACCAAAATGTATCGATACTGAACCAGATTCACATCTGTTTGACTATACAAGTGAATGAGCTTGGGCTGAAAATATTATTGTGTTTTAATTTTAGACTCATAGCTTTATAATTAAGTAAAAAAATAAAAGGTGGCTGCTGGAGTGTTGCATTAGCTCCATACATTTAAGTGCAGTGCTCTCAGATAAGGTAGAAACTAGTCTGGGATATTGGATAAGTAGGCACTAGACAGGGATTTTGATGCACAAACTTTCTAGCATTCATTGATTACTATGTCTTGCACTGGGTGGTACTATTATGTGGATAATCATTATTATTTTTAAGATAATTGATACTCTATTAAAAACTGCACAAAAAATTTTTAGTACAAAAAAGCAACAATTTACGAACAAATTTTTTACTAAGACAAAAGAAGGTATGATGAAAAAAGAAATGGGAAATTTTTTAAAAATGATTCATTAAGAAGAATTGATTGTCTAGAGTTTTGTAAAATGGTATGAAAAAGATACTATGATTTAAAAAAATAGAATAAAAGTCTCAAAAGTGTAAAACAATATTTTGTATTGGAACTTGTTTTTGCAATAAGAGAATAAGATGAAATATTGTTAAAATGGGAGATATGTAGTAATAAAGAAAAAACAAACAAAGTAGAAGTGGTGATCATATGATGTTTAGTGGTTTAATATTTTATACAGTTATTATATTTTTTGAATTACCCAACATTTTAAATAAAGAAATGAAACAATCAATTAAATTACAAGGAAAAGCTTCAGGAAATTATAGGATTATTGATATTTTAAAAGAAGCGAGTAAAAAAATAAAAATTGTTAACAAAGCTATATACTAAATGTTTACATTATAAATATACTAAATGGTAGGAAGAATATTTAGAATATTTTATCAAAATATAAATTCAAATCTTTAGTATGAACTCATTATGATAAAATAACTAATATTTTAAAATTATTAAAGTGAGCATACACGTTAGTCTGTGTGCATATAATAATTGGGCTAGAGAATAAACAATTATTACTATTTAAGAAAGATGATAAAAAAAGATATTAGAAAATACAAACCTATCAATTCTGTAAACAATTTTTGCTAAGATAATTACAATTTATTTACAGCAGAAATAGGGAATTTTTTTTGCCAAGAGTCATTTGAATATTTATAATATTTGTAGACCATACAAAATTACCAAATTAAAAATTAGCCTGCTATATTTGATTAACAATTTATTCCTAAACATTAGGGATGGGCAATCTTTCAGCTGGCGGGGCAATTTTAACTTGCTCTTTTTAAATGAGGTGCATAATTTTTTTTTGTGAATTAAAAATAAAATAACATTACTAATAATGACTGTTCCACATTTAATGACAATTTTTCCAGTTTGCCTTGTAACTATTCTTCATGATATATTTATCAATAATATATTTATATTCTGAATTTCTTTTTATATTCTGGACAGATTAATTCTAACAGCTAGGATCCAGTTATTTATAAACTCCTCTTCAGAAAATAGTTTTGAAATTATTGCTTTTTAAAAACTATATATATATATATCAAGCATGGCCAAGTTGTCACTTGCAGTCTACTGGTAGCCTGCAAAGTCTCTGAAAATAGACTGTGATGCTGTCGTGAACTCTGAGAAATTATAGTGATAAATTTTGAGCTGATTTGAATATAAAAAATAAGAAACATAAATGGGCTTGTATTTTTTAATTAGCGATTCTTGGCTTCAACTTAAGAAAATGTGAAAAACATAATACTACATATGCATACTTTACATCATTCGATTCAATGTCCATGTTGCTTTTAGACAATGTAAGTTTCATTTCTCTACAATAAAAAATGAAGATTTTATGATGGTTATTCTAAATAGTACTTATTTTTTCATTTTTGTTATTCTTACAGTTTAATATTTACCAAAAAATTATAGTGGAGAATAATGGTTAATTAATGGATTCAAGCATTATTCATGCTTTCTCATCATTAGCTGACAAACTAAGCTTCTCTCATAATCTTTGCTAATGCAAATTTTAAAAGTAAAACTAATTGTAATGTCTAAAAAAAAAAAAAAGAATTAACAAACCATCTTTGCTCATAAATATAGAGATTTTCTTTACCGCACGATCATTTTTCTAGCATTTTTTTTTTTTTAGTTATTATTTTATAGAAAAATAGTTGGAAAAAAATCATTTATGATATTCCTTTTATGTTTTATTGTCTAAATTTTAACAATAAAAAAAAAAGCCAAATATTAAAAGTAAAAATTGCAATAAAATTTAAACAATTATATATTGAACCAACCCAACGAAAGATCCAACCTATTTTGAACAACAACTAAATAAAACTTCTTCTAACTACTATTTCTATTTAACACTTATTCATCTTCAAAACTCTTAACGCTCTAAAACTTACAATTTAAAATCTATCCTTTAAACTTATGGGAAATAACAAACACTAAGCATCGACAAATAAAATATTAACTAATATTTTATGATATTTTGTCCTCCTAAATTTCTCTTTCAGACAATGGTTGGTTTTCAGGCAAAGTATCAACTATTATCAACAGCGAAGTATTAATAACAACACTCGATTACCAAAATATATACCGATCAAATAAACACTTTATTATTATTTTTTTAAAGAAGAAAGAAAATCCCTTAGGCGCCAGCTAGTTACATTAGAATTAACATGTCTATCTGATCAGCATAATCCGGTGCCTGAAACGTCCGCTAGCTCAATCGGTTCCAACCACCCACTAATAAACAAACAAAAGGTACCTTAAACGCCCACCTGTTCTAACATGCTACTATTTTCTAAAACTAAAATAATTTTTCCCCGAACCATTCTAAATAATACTTCGCTTCTTTAAAACTAATAATATTATACTGAATGCTAAACATTTATAGATTTAACTTGGAGAAACTTTTCTAAAATACTATTATTAATGATTGGATTTTTTCCCTCCTACTCTTATTAAGAAAATAACTATTTATATTTACCCGCACGTATCAGAAATAAACATAAATATTTTAAGAAAAATAATTTAAATGTTTTACTTTATTTTAAAATAAATGCATCGTTTTATCTTATAATGAAACATACATACACTTCTTTTTTTTAAAGATTAAAATAAGCATTTTAATATATTACTTGAGCAAATAAATTATACACGTTACATCATATTTTATTATTATTATCTTTTAAGTTTAAGTTTAAAAATCAAATCACACATACGTGCATGCCAAAAATATTATTTCATAGAAGCTGCTTTTACTTATTTTATTATTAAGTAATAACCTGTATATTTATACTTTACGTTTGTCCAGTATAATAATAAATCGTGCTTTCACACTTCCAACGTAAGGCTATAACAACAAATTGAAAACTAAATTAAATGGCTAAGCGCTTTCAAGAAGATGTACTTCTTATATTCATAACTGGCTATGAATATGAGAAGTACATCTTCTTCAAAGCACTTAGCCATTTAATTTAGTTTTCAATTTGTTGTTATAGCTTTATGTTGGAAGTGTGAAACCACTATTTATTATTATTTTATTATTAAAAATATTATCTTCTGAAGTCTAAAATTTATTCTTTTTTTTTTTTAAAGTTTAATTCAAAAAGTTCAAAAGTTCTTTCAATAAAGTCTATCTTTATTTTTAAAGGGAATCGGAATGTTTAGATATCAAAGTCAAATAATTATCTAGGTTTTTAAATACGACAGAAACAGTATAATGGAATTATCTCTGAACTCATCGATGACTGGTAAAATTCTTTCGTAGATCCTGTGTCCTAATATTTCCGTGGCTGGTTTGGTGTTCCCTGCACTCCGCTGTCCGTGTAGTCTATTTTAACATGATTACCTTCTGAACTAATCGCAGATCTTGGATGTGTAGAGAGTGACTTTTCGGTCAACTGCAAATACATTGGTTTTTAACAATGCATCATTTTTGGAAATATTACTTCAAAAATATTTTATTAAAATGAGAAAGTCCAAACCAAGAATGAACAAAATTGAGCTATTTATACTTTTTTAAACACTGGAAAACTTTATTTTTAGCAGCAGCGTTGTTCGTCTAATGAAATAAAATCAGCTTCTAGCGTCTACTTTTTACTAAAAATTGCATACACACACGCACGTATATTTATTTATTTTATTATAAAATAAAACAAAATCTCTTTATTATTTTATTAAAATTCATTTAAAAAATATTAAATCATTTATTTATTACAAGATTTTTTCCTTCTTTTAAACAAAAAAAAATATTTTATTTTAAATAGCTTATTATTTTAAACAACTTATTATTTTAAACAGCGTTTACAGTTTATTTTATTCAATACAAAAATCCCCCCCCCCCTACTCTTTAGTTTTTACATTTTATTCTCTTAATATTAAACTTTTATATTTTTAAACATGGAATTCATAATAAATTAATTACATATCAATGTACTTTGGTACAATATATATATATACATCTGGATCTCTTTTTATGCGGACTTATTTAACACGATATTGAAGTTACATGATTCATGTTTCACCGGAAGTCGAACTCCGATAATGCGCTATTACTTTAAATAATAAATTTCATGCACTTACGTTATATTGAATGTAATAGCACATTATTGGAATTCGACTTTCATCTTAGTAATTTCAATATTTTCAGTGTTTTATAATAGTAAGATTTTATGCAATAATGAAATTAAAATCATGATTTCCTCATTTTATGTATACACACATTAAATTTTACAAGATTATAATGTAAATTTGTTCAAACATTATGCGTGTTAATTTTGCATTTTATATCACATTCTGTTTTTGCTTTTTAAAAAAGAACATAATCAATTATTAATCATTTAGTGTCCACAAGTTTATTTTTAAAAGGTGAGTAATAGCAGTGGGCACAATTAAATTTGACAATTAAAAATTAAAATCTGATTTTTAATTGTAATTAACAATTTAAAAATTACTTACGGCGACTTGAAATTAATGTGATGTAAAACGAAATTTGATTTTTAAACGGAATTGAAAATTAAAGACAAAAATAAGAATTTAATTTTTAGTTGATAGTTTTAATTAAATTTTTCCCAACAGTGGTGAATAAATGTCTTTTTATTATCATAAGTCTAAGTTCATAAACAATTAATAAAATCATCATCTCAAAGATTAATTACTAATTACGTTGTCAACAGAAAACCATTAACACAACATGAGAGTGAACTTGGCGCTAGTTGTATTTCCTTTTGTGAGAATCTGATTTTTTACCAGTTTGCAAACGAACGTGTTTTTCAGCAAATAGCGATAATAATTAAAATGTGTATAAAAAAATTTAAATTACTGTACTGTAAATTATGCATAAAAATATATTATTTTGTTATAGTTGAATCAATTTTTTTCAAATTTGAAATTTTTTATTAGTCATATTTTATTTCCTTATTTTTTTTTTGTGTGCGAATTTTAAAGTAATTTTACATTAGCGCTTTGCTTTTACGTGAATTTTGAAAAATCACAGACCGCATCCCCCCTTTTTCAATGTAAGTTACGTCAATTTTTGCGCGATTTTGTTTGCGCATGTTTTCTGAGGAACCTATCGCGTAAAACAAGACCCAGGTGTATATATTGTAATGGTCCGTCTGAACGATGTTATGAGATAAGGTTGCATCTGACTACATTCAGATCTAGGGTCTTTGGTAGGATGCTGGAAACGGCACGATGAAATACATGACCTATGATTACATCCACATTCAATCAACTAGCTCAAGACTCATTTATTAAATTTAGATGCAATTTGGGTAAGTTCATCTACATCTCACCACCCTTTGGGATCCGTTGCCTCAGTATTCAAACTGACAGAATTTACATTTGACTCTCTTGACAAGGACATACCCAAGCAGACTTATGATCAGATCCCTTTATCCATGTGGCTATTAATGCAGGCCTTCATTTATGTCTTTTTTACCCTAATTATAAAGTAGTGATATATGCGATTGTGTGTAGGTGCAAGGTATTGATTTCAAGAATGCAAAGGCTGGTTCAGTAAACTAAGGACTTTATAACTTCAACAAGTTTTATAACATTTATTCATAGAGCAAAATATATGAAAACATTGAACATAATTTAAATAAGCAACAAAAAATTTTTTTTAACAGTATTTACTATTGAAGGTAAAAAGATTGTATGTATGTCTCTAGTTTAAATGTTATTATTGAGCATCTATCATATAAGTAATCTAATAATTAGAAGCTACTAGTCTCTATATACAATAAAAAGTAGAATGAAATATTTACTTTTTTATGTCTAGATAACTAGCTAAACTTCATATTGATCTTATACATATATTCGGTACCTGGTTTCAGTCATAAAGATTGACTTGACCGAAGAGCTCCTAGGTACAAGGAAACAATACTTGATACGATAGCAAAGTAGATCCACTCAGAAAGTTAATCATTTACAAAAATATTTAAATTATTGTTAGTTCAACAAATAACAGACAACATAATTCTGTATTTTAAAGAATAAACTCTTACCTTTAAAATTCAAATGCAAAGTCACAAACAAAAGTTAAGTGCTTGAAAAGAAAGATCAAACCTAAATTTTATTAAAGAAAAAGGATTCTGACTGAACTCAACCTTCCCTTTCTGTTCTTCTTGTGCTTTGCTAAATTGGACTTTCCCAGAATGTTGAATCGGAAAGTTTCACATTCGCATAAAAGTAAGAACAAAAAATATATATATTTTAGGAATTGATAAAGTTCTTGTTTAGATGCCTTCCTTTCTGCACATGTCGATTGCTCGTTGCCGCTTTTGAATGCCACACTCTAAACAATTCTGCATCTGGTTTTCTTTCATCCCTCGCATAGACATTCCATGCTGCATGAAGATTTATCAGGTGGTTTAAATGTAGAGATATGGCTATTAAACTTCCATGATCATGCTCTCATCAAATGAAAAACAATTGCTCTAGCCAGACCACATACTATATATATATATAAGTTGAAGTTTAATTGCAATTTACAGTTGAAGGAAATACTTTTAAGCACTACAAAATACGCTTATCTTAACATCCGCTTATATATTTATTCTCTAGTTTTTATTCAGTCAAACGTTCGATCTTGGTCTTTTTTTTAAGCTTGAAACAATTTTTTTTTTTTTAAATTTACCTGGCTGTTTGGGTTTATTTGCTTGCTTTATTTATCTGCAACATATCTTATTTGCATTTTTAAATCTCATAATAAACTTATTTTTCTGAGGCTAAAACTTTTCGAATGGAGGTGTCTATTTTGGATGATGTTGCTTCAATGGAGTTGACTTTTCATAGCAAACGTGATTTTTACAAAAAAAAGAAAAAAAATAGCATTTGCTTTTTATAGTTAATGTCGCATTTTTAAATCTCATACTAAACTTATTTTTCTGAGGCTAAAACTTTTCGAATGGAGGTGTCTATTTTGGATGATGTTGCTTCAGTGGAGTTGACTTCTCATAGCAAACATGATTTTTACAAGAAAAAGAAAAAAATAGCATTTGCTTTTTATAGTTAATGTTTCCATTTCCTAGCATATGTAATTTTTCATTTGTTTTTTATTCGCGATGTATGCCTATTGTCCATCAATATGTATCGCAATTATCAATTCAAGTAATAAAATTATGCATCATTTCATTTTTAATTTAGGTTGCTTGGTCCAATACTTATCCTTTGTTACTATGATTAGCTTGTCATCACTTAGGTCATTGTTTTGTGTTTATTGGTGATACACAAAACATTAACAGCAAATTATTATTATACATATATATTTGTATTAATCCATTTAATGTTTACTTTATCTTAATTAGTAATTGGAATTTAATTTGTTTTCAATATATAGCTATGTGCAGTTTGGTAATATAACATTATTTGGTTATGTAACACAGCATTGGTACACTATGCCTATATAGCTCTTCACATATATTTCCTCAAATTTCTACAGTAATATGTCAGCAAAATGTGGTAACCGTACTAGGTATAAATCTTGATTAAGTATAGGTGGCTAAACGTTGGTGTGGGTACTATTTTAAGCTACACTCACAAGCCCTTTTCCTTACAGGGTTAAAATTTTACTTAATGATTAAAATTTCAACTCTTAATGAAGTAGGTTCATTTTTTTTCTTTTTTGGGCCCATTACTTCCTTTGTTATTTATGAGAGATCACAAAACCTATCTTTCCATACCTTCTATAAAAAACCTTAGTTTTTAAACATTTTTCTTGTCATTCCCCTTCTCAGTACTTTCACATTCTTTCAATGAGAATTTGGCATAGGACACTTATAATAATTTTTTTTTTGACTTTATGGTTCGAACCATAACATTTATGTATCTATTATAGATGATACAGATATATGCTTAATAATCTCACTCTCCTCTTTTTTCAAGCCTTATTGGATTTTGAGGATTATCTTAAGTTAGAACGTCCATCACCATGTGTGGATTAACTCAGAAAAAGAAATGGAGATTTTTGCCTGTTTTTAAAAAGAAACTTGATAGGTCTAAGATATCCCAGCAACTATTCTAAAGTATACCCTCATAAACGTAACGAGCTATTGTTACCCTAATTACATTTTCTTTTTTTTGTTCTCATTTTCTTTTTCTTATTCCACCTACCATCTCTGATCTAAGCTCTTATACACAATTTGGTGTGGAATTGGTTAATAAATATTTTCATATTGACCGACCAAGATACAGCTTCATTATTCTGTCATTATAAGTACTTCTGGTTTCTCCTTTTATGTCAACTCCAAAAGCATTTGAACATGCCTGCTTTACTATGATATAGTCCTTCATTTTGTGAATGAAATTTCTGGTATTAGTTTTTTTGCAGAGCTTTCTTATATGATCGGCTTTTATAAGTACTCTATCATCTACTTGAAATTTATATGGACTTTTCATTTTTTATTCCTTTGTTTGCTCTCTCATTTTTTATTCCTTTGTTTTGCTCTGCTTTTCGCCTAACTTTTGGCATTTGTGTCAAGGTGTACAGTAGTGGGTGTATATTTTACAAGTAATATTGGTATGGGTTTGTTAAAATGCAAGTTAATGGGTATGAATCCATTTGATTCGTTTATGCTCCAAATATTAATTTACCACACATTCAGTTTGCTTCACCTACGCTTTATGCTCATCCTCTAGATAAGTCATGAACAATCATTCTAGCTCCCACATCACACATTCACAATGGTCGGACTGTGGATTCCTAATGGATGTGAGCATATGTTCTGAGTTTTCTCCACCCATTTTTTCCATTCCTTGGATAGGAAAGGAATACCATGGTCTGTTAATATCACGCTAGGCTTCCCTTCCTAACAAATTGGAGGGTGTCTAATATTCTGATGGTATATCTAGTATTAGCTTAGGGTATTGGGTAAAACATGATATACTTAGAAAAGAGATCATATGCTACCAATAGATTTTTTTTTATTGAAATGAGGGTAGAGGCCCATAATAATCTATTGCTAGGATCTCATTAGGCTTGCCTTGTATTATTGATTTAGTTAAATTGGAATAATTTTGGTTTACTGGCTTGGCACATAAGTACACAAGACAATCTTGGAGTGATTTCAAGATGTCCTTATACATTGTTGGCCAGTAAAACTAATTTTTAAGAGTATGTTCCGTCTCATGGGTATCATAGTGACCGTATAGGCAATAAACACACTATGAATAGGTTTGTTAATGACTTAGGTATTACTACCCTCCACTCGTCAATGTCTAAGTTTGGTTTGTAGAGCAAAACTTCTTTCTCAAGTTTGTAATGTCTAAGATCTTTTGACACATGCAGAACACTCTTTCCTTTTAACATTTCGATGATTGGTTTTAAATTTTGATCTCTGAATTTCCGGCAAAGCTTCTACATCATTCTCTACATTTTTAACATCAGTAATGTAGGTATTGTCTACCAAAAGGTAATTTTGTTCTGACCTGCATGGGTTTCGACTTAGCATGTGTGCTACCACGTTCTCGGATCCTTTGCAGTATTATACGCTGTAATTGAATTTGTGCAACAGCAAGCTCTATCTGACAATATTACTTGGTCAGGAAGCTGATTCAGGAATTCGAGACTTTTGTGATCAGTGATCTCTATTATCTCTGATCCAAGAAACATCTGTCGAAACTTCTGGAAGGCCCACATTATTGCTAGTTCTTCCTTCTCTGTATTTGTATACTTTATTTCTAAGAAACATCTGTCAAAACTTCTGGAAGGCCTACATTATTGCTAGTTCTTCCTTCACTGTATTTGTATACTTTATTTCTGGTCCCTTTTTGAGCCAGCTAATAAACTAGAGAATACCATGTTGGCCATCCTCAATAACATTAACCCCAATCCAAGACCACTACTGTCTGGACAATAAACAGTTTATTAAAATCAGGGAAAGCTAACATCGTTTGCTGTAACAACCCTGTTCTAATCTCTAAAAATGCCTTAACTTGTTCCTTGATCCATTTCCACTTTTTGTTCTTTCTGATTAACTTTAAGGAAGTTTCCATACTGTCTGAGAATTTCTGATAGAAATGATTGTTGAAGTACCACAGTCCTAAAAATTGCCTGATTTGTTTTCTATTCGCAAAGTTCAGTATGGCACTGATCCTATCAGGATGAGTCTTATTCCATTGCACCCAATGTTATGATCTAGGAAGACCACCGTACTACAAACCAATGTGTTCTTTTTAAAGTTGACCTTAATTCCCTTTTCATAACACTTTGAAAAGCAAAGTGAGCTGTTGAAGATTTTTTTCAGTGGTGACAGATGCTATAATCACATTGCCCCCATAAATGGTTGTGATCTGTTTGACCTCAGGAGATAGGTTTCTGTCCAAATGGCAGACCAGCACCACTATAGATCAATCTACAGGGCATCCTATTGAACTGAAAGGTAAAACCCTCATATCAGAAGGCAGTGTAATGGCAATCATCAGGATAGAGCTCGATCTGCCAATAGCTGGAGGTTAGATCGAAAGTAGAGAATACTCATTTATTTCCAAACTTTACGAATAAATCATGGATGGGTGATGGGATATTCCTGTCAGAAACAATAATCTTGTTCAGCTGCCTAGCATCTACACAAAATCTAATCAACCTGTCTTCTTCACAGTTACAATTGGATTACATTAAGGTGAAGAATGTTTGGAAATAATCCCCCCCCCCCATCTGACATTTTTTAAATCTTTATATATATTCTCGATACTGGTACAGAATAGGGTATGATTTGGATTGAAATAGTTTTTATTTTATTCTCTTCTGGAAACTCTTGATTATCCCTGGTATTTCTGAGAAAATGGGGCCAATTCATTAATAACAGATCCATAACTTTACTTCATCATCGTTTCTAATTTAAATTGGATTCTGCGATCTTGTGTTCAATCAAGGCTTCTGGAATTACAGGTATTATACAATCAACTTTAAATAGGTCATATTTTGAATACAAAGTCATTTCCAAGATCTCTATCATTAACCTTGACTACTTTGTCTAGGAAATTAATGATGCAATGGTTCATATGGAGAAAGTCTGACCCTAGAATGACCTCATGTATTAAGCCATTCGATATAAGAAAAACATGATAGAGAGATGTTTCACTGATCTTAATTTGGACCCATTTGTTTTTGTAACAGTTTGGCCTTTTTGTTATTAGCCACTGAATCGATTTCAGTGTTAGGATCTTGATGATTGGATTGTCAGAACCTTACTATAGAATGCATCTGACACCACAGATCTGGCTACCAGAGTCTAATAATGCCTTAACTGGTAAATCCTCAAATAACATCTCTATCATGGATCAGCTTTCCACCACATAATTGGATGTCTTATCCTCCCATAAGCATATTAGATTAGTGATTTTCTTGCTTATGATTTGGTCTGTATTCCCCATTGTTTGTCTGGTCTCTTGAGGTGACGAACATAGCCCAAGCACCCTTTTAGTTTGATTTCCTTTGACTCTTGGATAAGTAGTTGCTGCACCCTGATTTATTAGAATTTCTGGGCTATTAATGGGGCTCATTGTGGTCTTGTGTCTGATTTTATTTAGGTGACCAAGGGTATGGGGAAATTGGCTGTAAACGATTTGTCTTTTTCAATGATTGGGGTCATTACTATTGTTTCCTTTTTTTATAGTATATTGCATTCACAGCAGGCTTCTCTTTTCTTCTATTAGGCATGCTGTGAGTGTTTACATCTATGTTATTTAGTAGTTCACTTATTATTTCTATGCTCTTAGCATTCATGTATAGAAGGGACTTTTCTACTTTTAGGGGTATTTTCTTCCAAATAATTCGGATGATCTCACTCGAACGATAGGTGTTGAGAGTCCTCAGCTTAGACACTTGGCAAGGGAAGAACTTGCTTAATGTTTTTCCAAGCGCTTGCCTATATTTTTTCTGGAACAGTTAATACAACAATGCTTCTTGTTTGCCCCTGTTCCAGATGCTCTTTACTATTAAAGTCTGGTATGGGGTCTGGAATAAGGATTCCCACCTCATTAGATTACTATAAGCGATAATAATTTTCTCCCTTTCTGACAAGTTCTGATTAACCGTAAAGTACAAGTTCAGGCTTCTCAAATGTTCTATAGGGGCTTTACTGGCTAACCCCTTAAAAACCTTGAGCTTCACGAATTGGTTGACTGCATTAAATGTGGGCTCCATAAGGATCATCCTGACTGGTTTGGCAGATTTTAGGGTCACTCACTATTCATGTAGTTGAAATGAAAGGGATAATTTTCACCCCCTTGTGGGTTGTTTGGTTCAGCCAGGTAGGTTCGAAGAAATGCTCGCTCATTATATGGGGATCCCTTGTGGCAAACTCCTTCCAATGGGCTTCGCATCTTTTCATTCCCCTACATCTCATGCCTCTTGAACTATTTGTCTTAACACACTTGAGCTTCACTGGACATAAATCATTGCATAATGCTTTTATCCAATTGCTCTATCTGCTCTCGAGTTTCACCTAAGTTGTCCATTATCTTCTCAAGTGTAGTTTTAGATCCAATGACCTTGGACTCTGTTGTAGCCCATATTTTGACTTGAAGCAATCATGGCTTCCCCATGCCCCCTTATTTCTGCATCCTGCCTATTTAAGGTCTGCTCTACCTTAGCATGCAAAACTTGTAATATCTCTTGGACTTCCGCTTAATGCTTTTTTTTGGTTCTCTTATATCTCCCCTTTGAATGTTTCATAATTTCAGCACACTTCTAGGTATTTATTATTGAGCTGGCTTGTGATGCTGTCTTAGAACACCTCAAATCTTATCCTACACCTTGCATCCTTCGTCTCCACTCCCCCCAGACCTCTACCAAAGCTTGTTTCAATTCAACATTGTCTTTTTTTGGATCTCTTAAATCCAAAGTGAGTCGTCCCATCTCTGCAGAAATCTGGTTTCTACACTGTTGATACTTCGTTTTTATACGTGCCTCGATCTTATCCATGTCTCCCTTAAAATCTTCCCTCAGACAAGCCATACTCTCTGACCTTGTGGCTCACCATCACTTCCATACTGTCCATATTAGCTTTTATATTATCCATATCTCTTTTTGTTGCCATTTTAGCTTTCATACTTTTTATGTTAGCCATTATCAGTTGTAGCATCTGCATCATAGCCCTTGAATCTTCAGTAGCCGCTGCTCCTTAAATCATGCTCAGTTGAGCCACGCCATCGTTGGGAGTCCCCCGGTTTCAGTGGTCATCTGATTGTTACTGCGCACCCATAGGAAGTGATCCTTTTCGGCGACAGACCCCCCAGAGATCTGACCAGGCGAAAACTCTCCCTCATGTTTAATACTAATCTCCCCCATCTGAGCATTGCTAATATCTCCAAAATACTCTGACTCCATTAATCAAGCAATTCAAATAAATATTAGTTATCCCTTTTAAAGCAGTATCGTGGATGATTGTCGTAGGTTTTTCCATCTTCCTGACCATTTCACATTTAGCCATAACTTTCATATTTGGCTTTATTTCTGAGGTTATGCTTATCTACATTTAACCTAATATTTATTTTGCCTGACTTCTATTTTATTCCTGATTTACTAATTATTTAGTTATCTATTTTGTCTCCGTTTATTGAGCTTGCATTCATAGCCTTGCATGTGGTTTTTTTTATTTTTGCCTAATGCATATATCTAGTGTTTTATTTAGATATCTCTTGTTTCCACTTGATAGTTAGGTGTGCTAATCATTTATGCAGAGTATAACAACGGTAGTGGATTTGAGTTAATTGGGTCTGTCATACAAAGGGTAAACTTGACTCGAATGTTAAAAAAAAAAAAAAATTTTTTTTCAGTTCAATTGCTGGACCTCCCTTGCAACTAATATATCCAGGCCTAACATGTTAGCCACCAGACCATTGACATTATAATAGAGGGTCACATGGTGCGACGAAATACATGACCTATGATTGCATCCACATTCAATAAACTAGCTCAAGATTCATTTATTAAATTTAGATCCAATTTGGGTCCGTTCATCTACATCTCACCACTCTTCGTATCTGTTGCCTCAATATTTGAACTCGGGAAGAATTCACGTTCAACTCTTGTTGGGGATGTACCCCTTATCCAAGTGGCTATTAATGCATAACCTTCAGTTATGATTTTCCTACCCTAATTATAATGTAGTGATATATGCGGGTGTGTGTAGGTGCAAGGTATTGATTTCAAGGATAAAATGCAAAGGCTGGTTCAATAAACTAGGAGACATATCACTTGCAACAAATTTTGTAACATTTATTCATAGAGCAAAATATATGAAAATATTTTGCATAATTTAAATAAGCAACAACAACAAAAAAAAATTTAACAATATTTACAATTGAAGGTAAAAACATTGTATGTATATCCCCAGTTTAAGTGCCAGTAATGAGCATCTATCATATTAGCAATCTAATAATTAGAAGTTATCAGTCCCATCATCTTCATGATAGGTAGTCATGTCACAGATATCTCTATGTACAGTAAAAGTTAGAATGAAAATATGTACTTTATTATAACCGTAGCTAACTAGCTAATTTAATATTCACCCTATACACAGATTGACTACACAATTTCAGTTATAAAGATTGACTTGTCCGAAGATCTCTCTCTCGTTTGTCATATAGGAACAAGGAAACAATACTCACTACGATAACAAAATAGATCTGCTCAGAAAGTTAATCATTTATTCCGAAAATACTTAAGTAATATTATTAGTTCAACAAATAACATTTGTATTTTAAAGAAACTTTTACTTTTAAAATTCAAATGCATAGTCACAAACAAAAATTAAGTGCTTGAGAAGAAAGATCAAGCCTAAATTTTATTAAAGAAAAAAATTCTGACTAAACTCAACCTTCCCTCCCTGCTTTTCCAGAACGTTGAATCAAAAAGTTTTACATTCACATAAAAGTAAGAATGAAATAATAATGGAAAAATTTATAATATACATAAAAAAAAAAAAATTCGTAATGCATAACAAAAAAATTTTCAGGAAACGATAAATCAGACTCAGACATTAAATCACTAAAGGCCTTCTTATATTACAGTTCTACAGTTTAGATGTCTCCCTCCCTGCACATGTCGATTGCTTGTTGCCGCTTCCGAATGGCACACTCTGAACAATTCTCCGTCGATGGTTCCTGGTTTTCTTTCACCCCTCGCCTATGCACCATGAAGAAGATTTATCAGGCTGTTTAAATGTAGAGATATGGCTATTAAACTTCTATGGTCATAGGATTGATGCTCTCACCAAACGACAAACAATCGCTCTAGCCAGACCACATACTATATATATATATATGTTGAAGTTCAATTGCAGTTTACAGTTGAAAGAAATACTTTTAAGCATGACAAAATACACTTATCTTAACATCCGACATGCTGGCTATACATATATTTTTTTTCATTCAGTTAAACGTTTGGCTTGGTGTCACTTTTTTTTTTGAGCTTGAAATAATTTTTTTTTTTTTAAATTTATTCTGCTATTTAATTTATTTGCTTTATTTATATGCAACGTCTGCTTGAAACTATTTTTTTTAAAAAATGTATCCTGTTATTGAGTTTAATTGCCTGCTTTATTTATATGCAATGTCTCTTATTTGCATCCTTGAATCTCATACTAAACGTATTTTTTTGAGGCTAAAACTTTTTGAACAGAGATGTCCATTTTGGATGGTGTTCGAAAACTCTTGCTTCAATGGAGTTGATTTTCCATAGCAAACGTATGATTTTTACGAGAAAAAGAAGAAAAAAATGACAATAGCATTTTTTTTATAGTTAATGTAGTCTCTGTTTCCTAGTGTATGTAATTTTTTCACTTCCTTTATTCGTGGCGTATGCCTATTGTTGTCCATATATATATGTTACAATTTTCGATTCAAGAAATCAAATTACGCATCATCATCTCATTCTTAATTTAGGTTGCTTGGTACAATGCTTGACTTTTGATCATTACCGTGAATAGCTTGTCATCGTTTAGGTCATTGTTTTATGTTTGTTGATGATGCACAAAACATTTAACACAAAATGGTTGTTATTATATATATATATTTGTATTAATCCCTTCAGTGTTTACTTTATCTTATTTAGTAATTGGAATTTTAATTAGTTTTAAATATATAGCTATGTATTGTTTGGTAACATGATTATTATTTGGTTATCTAATACAGCATTGGTACACTATGCCTATATAGCTATTCACCAGTGATGAAGTGTGACTTTTTTTAGGAATGGAAGCACCCTTTTTTTTTTGATAATATTTTTATTTCACTTGCCACAACAATTTTTATGTTATAGCCTAATATATATTTATATCTAACACAAAAATTGCATTCTTTTGTTATATATAAAACGAATTCTACTGTTAGTAAAAAAAATTGTGTTACAATGCTTTAGTCAAGTTCATTATTTCGTTATATATAAAACGAATTCAACTGTTAGTAAAAAAAACTACGTTAGAATGCGTTAGTCAAGTTCATTCTTTTGTTATATATAAAACACATTCAACTGTAAGTAAAAAAAATTGCGTTAGAATGCGTTAGTCAAGTTCATTCTTTCGTTGTATATAAAACGATTTCAACTGTTAGTAAAAAAAAATTGCGTTAGAATGTGTTACTCAAGTTCATTCTTTCGTTATATAAAACGAATTCAATGGTTAGTAAAAAAAATTTGCTTTAGAATACATTAGTCAAATTCATTTTTCATTAAATGTAAAACAAATTCAACTTAGTAAAAAAAATTGCGTTAGAATGCATTAATCAATTGAGTTCATTCTTTCGTTATATATAAAATGAATTCAATTGTTAGTAAAAAAAAATTGCGTTAGAATGCATTAATCAAGTTCATTCTTTTGTTATATATAAAATGAATTCAACTGGTAGTAAAAAAAATTGCATTAGAATGCATTAATCAATTTCATTCTTTAATTATATATAAAACGAATTCAACTGTTAGTAAAAAAAATTATGTTAGAGTGTGTTAGTCAAGTTCATTCTTTCGTTATATATAAAACAATTCAACTGTTGTAAAAAAAAAATTGAAAGTGAATTTTTGAAATTGAATTTTAATTAAAGCTTTTGAAAGTTTTAATGACTTTTTCTACAGAAGTACTTATTCCGTTCAATACATGGATGCTTTGTCCCTGCTATTCACGTATATTGCCTCAAATTTTTACAGTAGTATGGCACCAAAATTATTAACTCTACTAGATATAAATCTTGACTAAGTATAGTCCAACATCTCAGGTGGCTAAAGGTTGGTATGGGTACGATTTTAAGCTACCCTTACAATATAAACATGATCATTGCGATGTAAACTTTAGAGCTGTGTACCAGATACATAGAGAAGTATAGTTGATAAAACTATTAAGTAATTTACCAATTACAGTTAACATTTAATAATGTCATTCAAAACCAGTAAAGATATTTCAAATGATGGTTATTTCAAATGATGGTTCTGCGGTGAACTGGGTTCAAATTATGGATCTGTGCAGATAACCATAATGCCCATGTGTACCGTATAATTTTTATAGATAAAAATAAACTTCTGATATCTAGTTACTCAAGTTGTGCTCTTAATAGTTTCATAATATTCAAAAAAAGGTAGTACTGTGTTGCCTGTCTAGAAAAAAGGCATGAAAGTTTTATTTATTGACTAAGAGTGCTGATTAGACAAACTGCTTTACTGTTTATTAACTGAAATAGGTAATGTACTCTGCAAACATCACATCACTTATCTTCATTTAGGAGTGTTATCTAATATACCAGTTTCTGCAACATCTTTCTACATTATTGCTTTGACTTTGTGATCACATGAGGAGAAACATTAATGGTATACCTAGTTTTATGGATTATCATTGTATTATACATGAATATGCCTTGTGTTCAAAAATATTGAAATTTATGCCTTCAAAATTGTTAATAAAATATCAAAAAGCTTGTTATGTTGTCACTTCTGGGATTTGCTAAAGGAATGTGAGAGTGAACATAGTGAATTGTTATTACATACTGACATAAGGTGTTAAGTTGAGTAAAATTTTTAATCAGATTCATAGAATTTCTACTACAAATAAGATCATTTTTGGAAACTGGCTTCTTGACCCCGCCTTTTTCTGTAATATTACAGAAAAAGTAAATAACTTAAATGTAGAATTACAAGGAAAAGATAAAACAATAGTTATGATAAACACTTGGAAGTCATTCAAAGAAAAATTAAGTATGTTTGTAATGCAACTGAAGTGTTGTGAATTAAAACATTTCAAAAATATGGTTGACAAGTCTAAGGATAGAAGGAATCTAATCTACAACAAATATGTTGAAAATATAATACTCATAAAGGAATTTGAAGGAAGATTCGTAGAATTTGACAAACTTGAAGATATCTCTAGTTTTTTTGTCTTATCCATTAATGCTTTGAAATTAAGTGAATTTATACATTCAGATTCGGTGGGCCTGGAAGAAGAAGTATTAAATATTAAATGTGATATACATTTAAAATCAATGGCTTCAAATGAGAGTTTCAGAACATTAATAAGCAATGATAAATATCTAAATAATTGGAGAGTTGCTGCATATTTTAATGCAGTTTTTGGTTCAACATATTTATATAAATCAGCATTTTCCTGCATGAATGCGATAAAAACTAAACATAGGTCACAGTTATCGGATCTATATTTAAATCAAGTTCATACAAGCCAAATTTGACAAACTTGCCGAAACTATCAAAATAATAATAATAATAAAATTTGTTTTTACTTTGTAATTTTTTTTGTTTGTAAAATTTGCATCTAATTTATTTTAATAAAATTGTAAAACAATAAGTTTCTTTTTTTTCCCTCTATATTTTCTTGAATTTTTTTTTAAAATTTAGGACCAGCTGTAGAGAATAATTATTTATAGATAATTCAATAGTTGTAATTTAATAAATATTTTTTAAAGAGTCATGGACAAATTGTAATACTAAAGGGAGCTGAAGTAATTTAACAATATCTTTGACATTTCATATCTTATAGAAAAAAAAATTATTAGTTCGTAAGTATCTTCTAAAAATGTCACCAATCATTGTGAGTACTTAAAAAGCCCCTACAAAAAAAAACACCAATTCATAAGTACATTCTAAAAAAAAACCAGGATTTCGAACCATTATTTTTTTTCGTTTGGCAAAAGTGCTTTTTCCGGTTTCCGGTTCGAAGCCCTGAAAAAAAAACGTAGTAGCCCTCAGGTACACTTTCACCAAAAAGTAGCCCCCAACATCTAAAAGTTTAGCCACTCCTGATATATATAATTTGTTAAAACAGGCAAAACTCACTACACGTATTGCTACACACAGCAAGCTAGAGTAATCAATGGATGCCAGAAGGTTTGTGCATAAAATCCCCATATAGTACCTACTCATCCAATATCCTCAGACTAGCGTCTGGCTTGTGACCTTCCGTCAGTGAGGAGCCTTGGATCTGAGAGCACTGCACCTTACCTAGATCTAAGGTGCAGTGCTCTCAGATCCAAGGCTCCTCACTGACGAAGGTCACAAGCCAGAAATAGTCTGGGGATATTGAATGAGTAGGTACTAGATGGGGATTTTATGCGCAAGCCTTCTGGCATCCATTGATTACTCTAGCTTGCTGTGTGTGGCAATACGTGTAGTGAGTTTTGCCTGTTTTAACAACAGCTATACACAAACATAAGAAGTGGTGGTCATGTGATGTTTATTGGCTTATATATAATTTGCCTTCACAGAATTTTTTGTCTTGTTTCAACTTTTTATGAGATATGTCAGCCACTTGAAACTCCTTTTCAAGTTTTCTATTTTAATATTTTTTTTTTCTCAACAATTTGTTATAATGAAACTATTGATAATTAGTGTTCTTTATTAACTTACTTTCCAGACATATCAGTCACATCAATTTACTAGTTCTTTCTACAAAAAAAAAAAAAAATGTGTTCATTCATTTCTATTGAAATAGACAATTTTTTATTTATTTTTTATCTTTTACTAGCCATTCTAATAAAAAGAAAAAAAATGCATAATAATAATAAAACAAAGTAAAATTCTAATTTTATTTTTGTGAGTATACATACAATTAGCCTGAAAAAATCACTATAAAAACAAACAAAATGCCCTTAGCATCATAGATTAAATCTGTAATCAGATAGACCACACAATATAGATAATTTGTTGAAATATTGCACCTCTTATAGAATGAAATAGAACTATTATAAAGATTGGATGTAGTCTAGAAAAAAAAATATTTTATTTTGCTTAATTAATATTTGAACTATGCGCATATTTAAATAATTGTTTTATATAGGGCTATTTTATATACATTTTTGAAAATATCTGGGGGCCATATTGAGAGATTTTAAGGATTGGACATTTCCTGTCTCTGATCTACAGTGAACTGTGGATTTTAAACAACCAAAAGAACAAGCTGGATTTAGAAGTGGTTTTAGCACAGTAAGTCATATCAAGCATTGAGAGAAATAGAAAGAACCAATGAACATGAGTTTTCATTAAGTTTTGGATTTGTAGATTATGAAAAGTTTATGATAGGGTGGATTAAAATGGAAAGATAAAGGTAAAAAAGTAAATGGAAATTATTTAAATTTATCTAGATTTAGAAAATGATTTTGTTGTTTTGCAAATAATACTTCAGATCTTCAGGAAAAGTTGCAAGAGTTAAGATATGTTAAATTAAAAAAATAGAACTAATGATAAATATTAAAAAGACTAAAATAATGTTAAATTAATTTTCTTGGAAGAAAATAAAAAATAACAATCATATAATTAAAATAAATTAGCATCTACAAATATCTTGGCCACATAATATATAATGGATGAAATTAATCATAGAATGAAACGTTCTTTTGGTAGAAATGTTCTTAAAAGGATATATGCCTATGTATTTGAAAAAGAATGTTTTTAAGAGATTTGTTTTACTATTTATTACTTAGGAATCTGAGACTTGCGTAAGAGATCAAGCAGGTATCACTGATATATTTGGAAGCATTAATAGATTGAAGTGGAAATGAGCTGGATGTATTGTTAGAAGATATGATAAAAATTGGATAGTTGAAGTTTGAAATTGGATTCCAAGATATAAAATACTTAGAAAGAGACCACATATGAAGTAGATGGATAAAATAAGAAAGTTTAGTGGTGTGCTGTAGAAAAGAGAGACTGGATTAAACTTGGAGATTTCAATAATAATTGAAGGTGTTGATGATGATTATCCATAATAGCCAAATGTTGAATTGTGCACTATGATGATACAATGCTTACAATCTTTGCAATTAAAACAATTTTTTTTTAAAACAAGGAAACTCTTAATATTGCAAACTGAAAAAGGAAATTAAAATTTCAGTATAAACTCTTCAAGTTAGTTTGAAAATACAAAAAACAAAAGTTTTAAAATACTAAAATTGGATTATAAAATAAATTAGAAATTATTAGAATATTCTGATGATAAAAATATCTCTGGAAAAAAAAACAATAAAAGTTATAGAAAAACAGAATTTGATAATCATTGTAAAAAACAAAAATAAAGAAAATTAAAAAAATTTGCTGATATTTAAATACATGAAATTATTAGATGAGTAGTTAATTATATATATAAGGGAAGAGTGAGAATTAGATATTGCTTATAAACGTGCAGAATAATAAAGAATTCTTAAATAGGAAGTTTTTACAATCAACAAATTCTTTCTTAAATGATTAAAGCATTTTTATAGTCTGAAGTATCACAATTTAAACAGTTAAGATTGTTAAGTATATGAAATATTAGAAGAAAATAGGAAAGCTTTTCTAGGAAAGAAAAGGCCATTAGCTTGACTCTCAATTATGCCCATGGCTGTGCCTAAATATCATGTTGAGTGTTTTAAACCTGAGGACCGAACTTTCAGCACTATAGTATCATTATCATGCCATATTATTCATGATTTTTAACGTAGAAGCAATTTTCTCCTTACGATAGTGCCATCTAGTGTAAGCTATAACAATCAGTAGATGCCTGAAGGTTTGTGCATTTAAATCCTATCTAGCATCTATTCGTAGCTTGTGCAAAGAAAAGAAATGGTAGTCATATGATGTTTTAATTTTTGACATAGGATACAATATTAGTTTATGATGTCTTTCAAATTTTGAAATGATATTGAGCTATTGTTATAACTAAAATCAACTGTTGCAACCATCATCCTAAATTATTATTGGCTAATGATGATAGTAATGATAAAGCATTAAGAATCGCAAATAAAGAAAATAATTTAAGGCAAAAATAAGATTGTCGGAGAAAGGGAGGTGAAACTCATTATCAATATAAAATGATAATTTAGATGAAAAGTATACATTTAGTGAACACTGGGTTTGCCTAAGTTCATAGAATTGTATAGTACTCATGTTTATATGAATAGTGTATAGTAAGTTTAAGTACATATTCCATTAATTTTCCATTCACTAACAAATTTATGCAACAAGATTTTTTATAATCTTGTTGAGAAAGTAATCATTTGTTCTAAGTGCAATTAAGAATTTACAAAAAAGAAACATACAAAGCTAAATGTATTTTCTTGCATAATAAGCCTTAGAAAAAAAATATTTTTAGAATTTTAAATTTATTTATTTAAGTTGTATTTTTTTTTTCCAGAAATTTCTCAATACGTATGGAGAAACAGAGGAAGATGATGATGATAGTGTTCAAATGATTAATCTTGATAATGGTTTTGTTATGTACAAAGAACTATACGATAAACTATATTCTTATCAAAAAGAGGGTGTTAAGTGGATGTGGAATCTTTACAAGATAAATAAAGGTGGTATTCTTGGAGATGATATGGGGTAAGGAATTTCATATATGTGTATTTATAAATATCTATAAGCATAACTCTAATTCGAATAAATATACTAAGTACTATCCCACCTATTGATAAAACAATACTAAAATAAGTCACTCATTGCTAAACAGTTATAGAATAGTAGTATATTTTACTATTATTTTATCAATAGATGGGATAATTCTTATATATATATATATGTATGTATTTATGTAATGAAATTGTATAAACTTCAAATTGTTTTCTATAAATTATTTAATATTTTATTCATTGTTACATCGAAAAAGTAAACCAATTATCCCCAGGACATATATTTCTGACACAAATGTTATTTGCTATAAGAGAATGCCAATATAAATCTATATGAGATTAAAAATGCAAAACTTCCTTTAAATAATCATCTGTACGGGAAAGGCTTCTCCAGCAGTCTTATGTAGAGGATTTACCAATTACTGGGTAATTATGGCTTGTGCAGTTTTTCATCTTTGTGTTTATCATTTAGGTTAGAGTTGTTGGATAAACATTTTTCAAACAGTATCAGATATATAATTGGGTTAGCTATAGGATCGATTGCTTAAAAGAGAAATTCTAAATCTGATTAGAATGTGAAAAAATTTTAAATTTTATCTGACTCAGATTCATATACTAAATTATGAACATGGCAGAAAGATGCATTACTCACTATATCTTGAAGCAAGTATGCTCCCATTTTATTGAAGTTTTTGTTGAAATGAAGATAGGCCGAATACTTAGCCAGAAGAAATAAATAATAAATGTATTAGGATAATTCTCATTAACCATTAAGAGATAAGAAACACCATCAGAAAAGATTTAATTTGGTAGAGGATGATGAGGTCAAGAAGTTTGCTTATTTCATAGTGGGAAAAGAAATCTTATGTCAGATTTTTTATGAAAAAGTGCTGAAGTGATATATAAATAATGCACATATTGTAATACCTTCATAAATTGAATTTTATTATTAAAGTGGTATTTATATGTACAATTTTATTTAGGGCATATAAAAATTTGTAGATAAAATGAAATTATAAAGTTATTTATTTTTCATAATCAAATTATATTTTTTTGACTATTTCAATGTGAGATATATGTATATAAAATAATAAAAAAATAGTATACAACAGCTATATATTGAACTGGGTGGGGTTGTGATCGTTTGGGGAACTAAAATCTAGCATGAATTTTAACTCTTTAATAAAATAACATTATGAAATATAAACTTGTGAAACAATAGTGTAAAACTTTTATACAAAGAAAAAAATAATACAATTATAAACTTATACCTTCGATCTACACCACTGCAATTTAAGTATTGCTCCACACTGGCCCCTTGGACAGAGAAGAATAATATCCAGAGGATACCTGTGACCAAGTCGGAGCTATATATATCAGATATATAACCGACTATGTTTCAAGGGCACAGATCTTCTCGGCTGCAAAATTCAATACCTATCATTCAAAGCACTCTTTTGTTTTGAAGTAAAACTTCGGGCGCCAGGTAATTACCAAAGTAACTAACATGCCCTGAATGATGGCCAACTAATTCAGTGCCTAAGAAATCCCAACTAGCTCAATCAAAAGGATATTATAATATACTGTTACTTTATTTAGTGGTAAAAGAATTGACCAACAAATATTAAGCTTAAAGATAATTTATTAACTAATTTTAATCTACCTCTATAACTTAATTAATCCAAACAATGATGTTTTACATAATAACCACATACACATTCTTAATACATACAATAAAATATAATATAACAAAAGCATTAAATAATACATGGCATTTAAAACATGCACATCAATAGTTCATTTTATGCATGCTATAGAGTTCATTGGTTTTACTGACTCTAGAGGCTTTAAGGATCGCAATGGCTACATTAATATTAGAAATGGATACAAGAAAATGTTTATTACCTATAGGATTTTGGAACATGGTGACTTCTCACTGTTTGTTTCCTGTGTGTTTTTCCAACCGGTTGGATTTTATGCTTCTGTGGAAGTTCCTATTACTGCTATCTCATGAAACATCTTTATTTAGGCAGCTAGATATTTCTGGCGGCTCCAAATTATTAGATTTGCATCAATTCTAACGGGCAAGCTGCTGATGTTTCATCGGACTAGAACGAATCCAGCCATATGCTTCCGACGACTGCTAACACTGCAGGATCTTTTAGATACATCACGGACTCTGACTGATTGAAAAACTGATTGACTCCTGAATCTGATTGACTCACTTTATTTATATGGTGACCTGTTGTCACTTTGTTAATTAGTTTTTATAACCGCCAGCTATATCCGTTGTTGAAATTCATCCACTGTTTTTGATTAAATTTTGATTTTAATTAATTAATTGTTGATGGATTCTTTAATTAATAGCCATTGCGAATTTATTTCTTTTATGTAGCTTTTGAGTATTTGCAATCCTTGAGGGAATTTCTTTTAATTTATCAACTTTCATTTATTTTTAATATCCACCTTCATATTTTATTTTCTTCTTAACACACACACACATTTTACTATATCTTTATGTTTACAATCATTTGCTATTTACGCATGTATATATTTAAAATCAACTCGTTATTTAGTTTTTAAGATTACCTTTTTTTTTTCCTAAATCAAATAAAAAGAGTATCTTTAATTTTATGTAAAAGATTTATAATTTAAACTGTTATACTTTTAATTCTTCATTACTTGAAATTCAAGTACTTTTATTTTTTCTAAGTTAAATTTCCTCCCCCTTTCAATCAATCTTTAAACTTATAGTTTTAATGTTTCTAAACCAAACCCTCTCCCCCTTCTAATTAATTAATTGTAACCTTTACTGATAAATGATGTTTATACAAAAGTTTAAAACTCTTTAAACTTTTATAGATTATTTTCTTTTAGTGAAGTGCATTTTGTTTAAACTAACAATGATAAAAAAAACTCTTTAGACTTTTATAAATTTATTTATTTCAAACAAAATGATTTTTGTTTTCTTAATTCACTTATTTACAGACCTTATTGATTTTATTACTTCTGCGTTATTTATGAAAACTTTCTTATTTTTGAATACTTGTAACTTACATGGAGCACTCTCATAAGCAGGACACTATATATATATATTAGTAATAATTGCAAAAAAAACTGTGCTGGAAATGCTTTTTATATGTCATTGTTATTAATATATATATATATTTATGCAGCTGTTGTATGATTTTTTAGTATTTATATATATGAACATATTGTACTAATTGAAATATTCACAAAATTAGTATTATATGTATGTACAGGGAGAGAGGGAAGGAATTGAATTTTTTTCATAAAATTAGTTGCCCATGTACCAATTTTGGAAAGCATTCTATCATGTGCATTGAAATACATAGCAGTATAATTTTTTTTTATTTTAGATAGACTTCTCAGTAAATATTAAAGAATATTTGTCATGTTTTTTACTATTTTTCATCAGAAAGTTTGATTTCAGTTTTGTAATTGTGCAAAAAGAAATGTATTGTTTGAATTTAAAAAGGCTGTTTATTGACTGCTTTCATTAAACATGAGAGAATAAATTCTAGAACCTATTATAGTCAGAATTCTAAACTGAGAGAGATTACTTTACATTATGAAGAATTATACCAAAGAATGCAAAACCACAATGCAACAAATCACTGAATACTCAGATGTCTACCAGAATAATACATCTTGAACAACTAGGGGGATCTGATTTTTATCATAATTGCTACATTACTGAAGCAGTGATGTTACTAGAATATATACGGACTACAGGAAGCTGTAGTTAAATGAATCATCACTTCCATCTTTTCCAGATAATTCAATTCATGTGGCTTAGATCCAGTATCAGCAGCCTGTGGCCCTTTTATCCTTAGCTTGCAGGCCTTTTCATCATGATAATATAAAAACATTTTTTATTTTTACTTGAAATTTGTAAATAAATATTCTTGTAAATTCAGGAAGGGAAGAATGTGATTTTTGATGTTACTTGTTGAATTTAGCCGTACTATAGAATAATTGCTGAGTTTTTATGAATGTTTAAATAGTAGAAATTTGTGAATAAATCAAAGTATTAAAATAATTGTTTTTTTTTTTTTGTTTGTTTTATGAGAATTTCAATTTTTATTATATGAACACTAATTGTGCTATTACTAAAATAAATGTTGAAATGCAATTCCATCCATTCAAAAAATGTATATTTCTCAACCTATTTTTATTTCCTTTCTTAACAGGTTTAAAACATTTTTTTGGTTGGGATATTTAAGTAAATGGTTCTTCATGTTAAGAAGGTTAGCGATTCCTGGTCTAGACAATTAATTAATGTTTTGATAAATCTTTCTTGACTTGCCTAAACACTTGAATTAAACATTGAGCTTCTAGGATTTATCCTTAAAGGAGGTAATGGCCAGGTTTTTCCCTCCAACATTTTATAAAAAACTCTAGGCTTTTCTCCAATAAGGTAAAAGATTAATGTTCACGAGAAATTGCTCTAATATTAATTCCACGTAAAACACGAGCAATTTTTGATGTGAATGATGGTGATAAAAATGTCATGCATGTTATGTTTATTTTGTCCACCTTTGTTTATAAATTAAAATAATGCATTTTTTTTATGAACTAAACATAATTTTTTTAAACAAACTTTTATTTTGATTTAATTACCAGTATTGTCTGTTTGCTGTAGGTCAAAACTTGCTATAGATCAAAATTTTGCTTGTGTAGTCAAATTCTTGAATGTATTTATTTAAAATATTACTAGTTTTTCGTTAAGAGTTAAATAATTGATGTCGCTTCTAAGAATATTATTTCTCAGTAACTGATAGCTTAGAAATTATTGCATATATTTACCATTTTATATTCTGGGATTTGAATTTGACTATATAAATTTGAAATTTTTTTCAAATCAAACATGGACGTAGAATTTTTTTTCTCACAGAAAATCTACAATTAACCCACCTAGCCAATTAATAAAGATTATTGAATGAAATTCTCCTATTAATTTGTGTTGGATAAATAAATATCAGTGTGTTGTGGTAGGAGAAAGGTGGGCTGTTATTCTAAATGCTGAGCTATGATTACTTTCGCCTTACAATGTGCTTGTAGAATAGTGTTATTATTTTTTTTTTTTATAGTGTTCAATATTAAGTTTATTAATATATGTTTATTTATATGTGTCATTTAATTGATTTCAAGAATAGCAAGTATTTATTTAAAACAAACAAATATTGCATAAAACTATTTTCTGTTGATTTATAAATATATTACTTATAAAACGATATAATAATATCTCATAAGTAATAATCAAGAATAGATTATAATAAGACAAGCATTTGATGATAAAATTAATCAATATTGAATTTTCATGATTATTTAAAAATCAGTTTTTAGTATGAACTGCAAACATAAGTTGAATTCAATGCAACCATTACATTACTGCATGTAATGAAGAGCAGGAATGCACTTTATGCAGTTTATATAGTCTCTTAAAATGTTTTGTTTTACAGTGGTTTTATATATATTTGTATCTATATTTATTTTTAAAATATTATTCAATTTAAAAAGAGAGATCAAGCAAATAAATTAATGCAGTAAATAAAAAATTGGCGGAAAGATAAATTAGTATGAAGATTAAATTTTATTTAACTTAACAAAAGTAAATATTTTATATTTGCACTGAACATATATATTAAATATTAGTAATTAAGATTGCAATAATTTAAATATACAAATACAAATAAGAATATTTGCATTTAGTACGTGTGCAAACACTTAGTGATTGCTTAGTTCAATTAATAAACTAATTTGAATAATAGACTTGATAAATCAATAAGAAAAAAAGGCTTTATTTATTCGATTTTCAAAAAGATAATAAATTTTAATATATATATATATAAGAATAAAATATATAAATCATTTATTTATAAAAGCAAGTAATTTTTTTATGAAATAAAATCTGGAACTGTATCTATTCTCAATCACTCAAAATAATTAGGATACATTAATAGTTTAAGAATATTATTTGCTTAATCTAAGAGACAAATTGTCATTTTTAATATAGTTGTTATTACAAAATTTAAATAAAATAAAATTGAATATAAGAAACTTTTGTGTGTCAATTAATTTGAAGCAACAACGGTGTAATTAAAAAGGAAAGACTCTAAATTGTACATTTTACCTTGGAATACTCTGAAATCATGATTCCCAGTTGAATTAAAATGAAAGGCTTAATCATGGATGTTATTTATTGAGGGATTTACTGGTATATACATTTTTTTTGATTTCTTTACTATATCATCTTAGAACATCTTCAAAGAATTAAATAAATATTATACTAATAAAAGTGCAGAAATATAAGGAAAATAATATAATGATTACAAATGTAGAAGAATGTATTAGATTATTTAAATGGATATTTTATCACAAATATTTGAATTAAAAATTGTCGCATATTATCACTACCATGGTTATGGAATGTTTCTTTAAGAATGCAATTTAAAAACATGTTTCCCCATAAGCTTATTGTTATTCATACTATTTATATACATAATTTCTTTTTAATATATACATTTCTTTAATAGGTCTTCATTTTATAACAGTTATTAAAATCTTGATGACATTCTTGAGTACTTCCTCCCAAATCTATCTATACTTTAGATCACTGTTATTAGTACTTGTATAAAACTTTCTATTTCTTTGCAAACAATTATCACATTATTGCAATCTACTCTTAGGCACAATCTTTTTTACTCTCTTCTCCAGAAGGAGCCCATGAGTTGGATATGCACACCACTAAGCCAGAAACCTAGAAGCATCTCTTCACAAGCTTAGCATTGGTTTAAGAAATTTTAGTACTAATATATTTTTATTATTGTTTATTTGTTCTATTTGCATGGATACATCTTAATTTTTTAATATATGGATCATTTTATAGTTAGTATGTTTATTATTTTTTGGTCGAATGGAATGCAAATTTATTTTAATTCAAGCATAAAAAAGTATTTTGCAAATTATAAGTATCTCAAAATTTTAAAATTATTTGTGTTCCATGGCATGTTAAAGTTTAACAAATATAATATTGAATATATATATATAAATTATATTAGAAATGAAAATCATAAGCATTTATTTAGCTAGGAATATTTGTAAACATTATTTATATTTTTCAATTAAAGATATGATTAGTAATTTAAAATTTCAATGAAAATATGTAAATGACAGCAATGAATCAATATATTTGAACTAAATGAATACAATGGTCAATTTAGGTTTTGTTATTGTTATTGTCAATTAAGGTAAATTAAAATATATCTGGACATGAATTTAATAATCTTTTTTTTTCACTTTATGTCTTTGCAGGATGCTTGAATAATAATAAATACATGAGTCTTGTGTAAAAGTTTGTTTTGGGCTAGGTGTAAAGATAAGTGAGAGGTCATTTTGTTAGAGTTAATAATTAGATGAGGATGTTAAAGAGTGATGTAGCCAATTATTTATTTTGGTTTAGTAGAGAGAGCACTTACCCATTATAAAAGTGATCAAAAAGCAGAAGATAGCTTTTTTATTTTAAGATTATATCACCATTATCAATCCATTGCAGGATGAACATCTCTCCAAGTTCAATCTATGTTCATATATCTCTAACTTCTCTTCTCTACATCATCTCTACAAATTTTCTTTTTTCAACCATCTATCTCACATCGTCCCTTTCTGAGTCTTACAATCTCTTGGAATCCAATTTAATATTTTAATTGTCCATCTATTATCATCTCTTTTAGCAATATATTCAGCCCAACTCCACTTCAGTCTCTTAATTCTTTCAATGTCAATAACACCTGCTTTTCTCTTACCATTTATTGCATTTCAGATCTCTTCTTGTTAATCCTAACATGCACCTCTCTATACTTCTTTGAGTGGTCTGAAGCCTGTATTGCTCTTCTATTAAATGTCCAAGTCTCAGATCCATAAGTAAAGACTGGTAAAACACATTTATTAAAAACCTTCCTTTTCAAATACATAGGCACATTTTCTTTTAATATTAAGTTATTTCTACCAAAAGTACTCCAACCAAATTTTATTCTATGATTATTTTCATCCATTATGTTTCCATCTGTAGTAAAAATCTCACCAAGGTATTTGTAGTTGTTAACTTATAATTCATCATTATCAATCTTTATTTTCATCTTTTGAGAAAATTCATTGAACATTATTTTCGTCTTTTTAACATTTACCTTTAGTGCTATTTTCTTACTTTCATCTGCTAACTCTTGCAACATTTCCTAAAACTGTAAAGCATTATTTGCAAAAATAATTAGATCATCTGAAAAATCTAAATGATTTAAATAATCTCCATTTACTTTTATTCATTTAGTTTCCTATTTTAATCCACAAAATACTTTGCAGCAGCACTATTGTAAAATGTTTTGGAAATATGGAGTCACCCTGTTTTACACCCTTCCCAATGTTAACCGTCCTAGTATCATTATATCTAATTATTGTTGTTGGATTTTTATAAATATTCCTGATTATGACAATATCCTGGGTCTATACCTTGATGATCCAATGCTTTAATTACTGAAGAAATGCTTATAGAATCAAATGTTTTTTATAATCTATAAATCCAAAGCATAATGGCAACTCATATTTATTGTTTTTTTCTAGATGATCCATTGTACTAAAACTATTTTTAAATCCAGCTTTTTCTTTTGGTTGATTGAAATCCAAAGTTTTCTGTAGATGAGTTGTAGTTATTTTGGTAAAAATTTTGTGTTAGACTGATAGGTCTGTAATTTCTAATACCTTTTTTATCATCTTTTTTAAATATTAATATTAATATTGCATTCTTCCAATCATCTGGTATATCTTTATCATTTAGATATTTGGTATATAACTTTGCCAAAAATTTTTCTATTTCTTCACCTGCTTCTTTTAAGATATCTATTATAATTCCATTAATACCTGGAGTTTTCCCCTTCTTTATAAATTTAATTGCATATCTCACTTTTTCATTTAAAATCTTGGTCAATTCAGAAGACATAATAGTTGTAGGAGGCACTTGTTTTTTATTACTATATAATTCTTGATAGAACTTTTCCATTCATTTCATGTCATCTCTTTTTAGTAATAGTTTCATATTTTTTTCTTACTGCTGGTTATATATTGCCTACCAATACCAAAATATTATTTTACACCCTTGAGACTTATACTCTTCTATAGCTTTCCTTGCTAGTTCATAATTATACTTTCTTATATCATTACTAATCCTTTTTCACACCATTTTACAAAATTCGAGATCTTCAATCCTTCTTAATACATCATTTATATATATATATATTTTCATATTTTTTCTTTTTTTCATAAATTTTCTAGTCTCAGTAGAAATTTTATTGGTCAATTGCTGCTTTTTTCTATCAGCTATCCTTGTTGCAGTTTTTAAAAGTGTATCAGTTATTTTTCTATTAATTTCATTCAAATCTGAATCATGTTCAAAATCAGCTAATATTTGAAAACGATTTGCAAGTTCTAATTTAAATTCATTAGAATGTTTCTGAAGATTAAGAATATCAACTGTGAATATTGTTTTTTTGAATAATTTTTGTCTCTAGTTTTGGTTAACATGTATCTTTCATCTTACTAATCGATGATCACTTCCTGTGTTGAGTTTATTAAGAACATTGTAATCTGAAATATGTATTTTCTATTAATCAAAATATAATCCAATTCTGCTGTACCTTCATTTGAATGCTTTCATGTCCATTTCCTTTTAACATTTTTTCCAAAAAAGGAATTGATAATATAAAATTTTTCTTTTTCTGAAAACTCTTCAAGTCTATGTCCTTTCTCATTTCTATTACCATAATCATATTTATCTACAGCACTCATCTTTCAATTGTTTACCAATTCTAGCATTAAAGTCTCAACATAAGAATTTTAAAATGTTTGTTTGGTCTGATCATAAAAGCCTTTTGTACATCTATATAAAAGCCATCTACTACTTCATCACTTTACATGAGAACTTGTTGGGGCATAAACCTGAATTATCTGTATTTGATATCTGCTATTAAATTGAATAACTAATCTTGCCATTCTCTGTGATACACCAATGATCTCCACAATGTTGTTCTTTTACTTTTTATTTATAATGAATCCTACTCCACTTGTGCTTTCAATCTTGCCTTTGTAATAGATTATATGTCCACTTTTTAAATCAATATTGCATCTTCACCTTTTCTTTTAACTTTTCAAAGTCTAATAATGTCCCATTTAATATGAGATAGTTCATCTTCCAATTTTTGAAATCTTCTGTCACTTGAAAGTGGTACACAATTGCAAGTACCTAAATAAGAGGTTCTCATGAAATGACGTTCTGGGTCATGGTATAGATAATATGGACTAAACATGTTATGACTATAATTTGTGTATAAGACAACTTGACGTGCATATACCACATGTAATGAAAATTATGTATAAAACCATCATAAAGGATACTAGTTATGCAGAGTATGATCATATGGACAATGCCATAACATAAGGGTATGATAAAATTTAGAAAATTTCCAGTTTTTCATATTAAATGAACATTTGCTTATATAAAAATCTGTCAAATACAAAATAGATGTTAGGATATTAAATACAAGAGAGAGTTGATGAAATAACAAGAGTTATTTATTGTATTTAATTCACTCTGAAATAAAAATATAACGGAAAAGTGCTTGAGAATGGGCTATTTCTTTGTTTTAGAGAAGAAATTTATGAAGGAAGAACATAAAATTGTTTTATTAATCACTGTACTATGAAAAAGTTAAATAATTTATTATAGTAAGATAACAAAACAGTATCTAGAATTATAGAATATTCATAATTATTTGTAAAAAATATAACTTAGGAAGTGAATCTAAAATATTTTAAATTTGAAATATGCTTCAATATTTGTAATTTATCAGCATGAATGATTTTTTAAAATTTGTGACTATTTATAATTCAGTGAAAAATGGAGGTTAGAATATTTGAAAATGATCAGATTTTAAAAAGAAAAATATTAAAACTTAAATAAAAATATGTAAAAACATAAATGATTTTAGAATGGTTAGAAATAAAAATTAGCCTGTTTTAAAGTTTTGCTAGTCCTATAAACAACTTTAGGAAGTAAGTTTGAAATAGATAATAGGCCTTTTTTTATGAATATATAAAAATGTATTTAGTTAATTAATGAAATTGTAATTTGAAAAACAACTTGGGTTTATAGAATAAAAGTGTTTATATGTAAGTCTTAGCTGCATTGTAAAGTGAGAGGATATATGAAGTCTGGTTTCAAATGTCAAATATAGTTGATGTTTCAGCAGAAAGCAATTGTATACTAAATTCATTTAATTGTACTCGTAAATTAAATTCGCCACAGATAAAATTTCAACTTATAGTTCAGCCAGTAATCGCAGGGAGTCAAGGAAAGTGATAATCCATATAAAAGCATAATCTTATTAATACCAGCATGGAAAATTTTTCACTATATAGCAATAAGCATCTAAATGTGAATTGCACCAATTGAGACCAATCCTTTCAAGATATGTTTTCTTGACTTCCGAGAATTTGCCTTCAAACATAACATTTTTTTTTTATGATGATGAATAGAAATTGCTTGCCTGAAAAATCTCATATGAAATAATGAAAACTTAATAGATATAATTTTAACTTTTGAAAAAAGAAGTAATTTGAAAGTAAGCATAAAAATAAATTTACTGAAGTAAAGAAATCACTCATAAGAAAGCAAAAACTGTAATGAATGGTACCCTAAAAAACAATTTATCATGTAAATTTAAGCCTGTAAATTTAGAATCACACACAAAACAATTAGCAATTAAAAGTTAGCTTAAAAACATTGATTTATTTTTCTAATAATGAAATTTCATACCTTTTTTATTATTAATTTTGTTTCTATTTAAAAATGTATCCTCCCATATTTTTCCTCACTAATTCTCTTTATTTAGTTAGCTGTATCCTAGCATTAGTAGACAGTGTGAATTGAAATATATTTATATAATATTTATACAATATAATTATCAAAAATAATTGCAAAATCATATAATTTTTATTAAATACAATAAACAATAGCTTTAAAGTAAATTATTTTATATAGCTATGTAATTTTAACTTTATGGCATATGGAAATGAAAAATTAAACACATAGTCCAAATGAAATTTAATTGCTTTAAAATATATTTAGGCAATGAAATTTACCCTCAGTTTACTAAAAACTATAATTTTTGATAATTTCAAATTTATATATATATATATAAGGAAGCCAAAACTGTCTAACACTATACTAGCAAAAAATAAAAATGCAAAACCATAAAACAATACAGTACTAGATTAAATTCAAAATTTTACCAAAATCCTTACACAACCATGGTTTCATCTACTACAAATAGACCTTCTCAAGTGAAAATCAACCTAAAGGAAAACATATATATATACAAACAAACAAACCTTCCCATAATTCATTTCAAACTCCACCTTCCCTTAATATCAAAAGAAGTCTTCATAAGATTGATAGCCTCAGAATCAAGGAGTTTTATCATCAAAGTCTCCTTTATTCTTCTTTTTAACTCATTCTTTTCATAAAAAATAACCGAAGCATTGTCAAACAATATTCTATGACCTGTATTCAATTCATGAATATATAAAGCTGAGTTAAGATACCTATGTTTAACTCTACTTATATGAACCTTAACCCTTTCCTTAAGGCTAAATTTACTCTGGCCTACATAAAATTTACCACAACTACATGGAATTTTATAAACAATACCAGGAATAGACCTACTATCAATAGACTGCTTTGAACCATTAAGTAATGAATTCAAATCAGAACCTTTCCTCCATGCAACCTTCTTTCCACCTAACAAATGACTATTCCTATAAACCAAATTATAAATTGATGCTTTAAATGGTAAAGACATATAATCATCATCCTTACCAACAAAATTCTTATCATCCAAATCACGACTATAAACATTATTATTAAATACCACTTTTTTAATAAAATCATGACTATAACCCAATTCTACATATTCAGCAGCAAATTGACTTTTTTGAATATCAGCATCATTATTAAAATTATTAAGCCTTCTATTCCGACAACAAAAATTCAACAAAGACATTTTTTTATGTATAAAAGGCTGATAACTATCAGGCCTAATCATATTTCTCAAATTTTTAGGTTTTATAAAATGACTACAAAACAAAACATCATTAACCTTCTCAACATTTAAATCTAAAAACTTTAATTTTACAAAATCAAAACCACCCCCCTCAATTGTAAACTTAATATTAGAATCAAAACCATTCAATCCACATAAAAACTCTTCTAATTTCTCTTTCTGAATAACAAACAAACAATCATCAACATACCTAACAAATAATTTAATAGAACCTGAAAACATATTAATAATACTACACTCCAAATAATCAATATAGACAGCACACATCAATGGAGAAATGACATAACCAATAACCCAACCTTCTCTAATCTTATAAAACACATCATTAGACATAAAATACATTGAATCCTCTAACAGCAAAAGCAAATCATGAAAAACCTTAATCTTATCTGCAGAAAAACATTCTAATTTTTTTAAAATTGAAAGAAAAACATCAATACTTTTTAATCTATTAACCGATTGGTACATATTTTCAATGTCTAAACTACCAAAAACACAATCATCATCCAAAACAAAACCATTTATTTTCTTAAAAGCTTCAAAGGAAGAAGAAACACAACATTGACCCAGTTTTATGTAATCCTTAAAATATCTTATAATAAATTTTGATATTTTATCAACAATTCCTCCTGTAAAATCAAAAATACATCTCAAAGGAAAATTATCTTTATGAGACTTCAAATTAAAGAAAACCTTTGGAGCCACAAAATCACTAGGGTAACAATTTAAATAAGTAGCTCTATCAAAAATCTTTTTATTTTCCATAACTTTCATAATCTTAATTAATTTAGATTTTATTTTTTTACCAGGATCAGAATCTAAAATAGCATATTTTCCATTATTTAATTCTAAAGAAACTTTACTTTTAAAATCAATATTATTTAACAATACAAACCGGCCACCTTTATCTTCTTTTAATAATATAACATCATTGGCTTTCAATCTTTTTTTAACAAAACTAATTTCCTTAGGGGCAAAAACAAATTTTTCTCTTTTAAGTAATTGACTATTCAAAATAACCTGTAAAGACATTTTATTTTCATCAGAAATATTACTACTACTTTCAATTGCAGAAACAAAATCAAAAATTAAACTTCTATTAGCAAATGGAACAAAGCCAGGACTCTTCCGATCTAAAATAGCCAAATCAGATGCATTCAAAATATAATTTGACAAATTTAAAACAGATGAAGCATCAGGCCTATTTTTATAAGACCCAAATCTAAACTCTTTTCCTTTCACAAAACTTTTATTTTCAGCCTTTCCAATCAACCATTTAAATTTCTTGAAATACTTATTATTATAAGTGATTTCACACTTACTCCTAAACCACTTTAAAAAAGAATTTAAAACAGAATAATTAAAATTCCTTCTAAAATCCAACTTTCTTCTAAACATTCTATAACTATCAATTAAATTAGATAAACTACTCATAATCTGTATAATAAATTGTTTAAGAATAAATCTTTTAAAATTTAGAATAAAATCACAATTAGAAAATAAAACCAATTTCCTATCCAATTTAATAGATCGGAAGAGGAAAGAATTTCCTATCCAATTTAATTGAATCTTTAAAGGCTCAGGTTAATTTTCTTAAGTCTTGTAGGTTTTGCAATGTGTTTCCTAATTCATGTAATATTAAATTGGATAGGAAATTGGTTTTATTTTCTAATTGTGATTTTATTCTAAATTTTAAAAGATTTATTCTTAAACAATTTATTATACAGATTATGAGTAGTTTATCTAATTTAATTGATAGTTATAGAATGTTTAGAAGAAAGTTGGATTTTAGAAGGAATTTTAATTATTCTGTTTTAAATTCTTTTTTAAAGTGGTTTAGGAGTAAGTGTGAAATCACTTATAATAATAAGTATTTCAAGAAATTTAAATGGTTGATTGGAAAGGCTGAAAATAAAAGTTTTGTGAAAGGAAAAGAGTTTAGATTTGGGTCTTATAAAAATAGGCCTGATGCTTCATCTGTTTTAAATTTGTCAAATTATATTTTGAATGCATCTGATTTGGCTATTTTAGCTAAGGGTCCTGGCTTTGTTCCATTTGCTAATAGAAGTTTAATTTTTGATTTTGTTTCTGCAATTGAAAGTAGTAGTAATATTTCTGATGAAAATAAAATGTCTTTACAGGTTATTTTGAATAGTCAATTACTTAAAAGAGAAAAATTTGTTTTTGCCCCTAAGGAAATTAGTTTTGTTAAAAAAAGATTGAAAGCCAATGATGTTATATTATTAAAAGAAGATAAAGGTGGCCGGTTTGTATTGTTAAATAATATTGATTTTAAAAGTAAAGTTTCTTTAGAATTAAATAATGGAAAATATGCTATTTTAGATTCTGATCCTGGTAAAAAAATAAAATCTAAATTAATTAAGATTATGAAAGTTATGGAAAATAAAAAGATTTTTGATAGAGCTACTTATTTAAATTGTTACCCTAGTGATTTTGTGGCTCCAAAGGTTTTTTTTAATTTGAAGTCTCATAAAGATAATTTTCCTTTGAGATGTATTTTTGATTTTACAGGAGGAATTGTTGATAAAATATCAAAATTTATTATAAGATATTTTAAGGATTACATAAAACTGGGTCAATTTTGTGTTTCTTCTTCCTTTGAAGCTTTTAAGAAAATAAATGGTTTTGTTTTGGATGATGATTGTGTTTTTGGTAGTTTAGACATTGAAAATATGTACCAATCGGTTAATAGATTAAAAAGTATTGATGTTTTTCTTTCAATTTTAAAAAAATTAGAATGTTTTTCTGCAGATAAGATTAAGGTTTTTCATGATTTGCTTTTGCTGTTAGAGGATTCAATGTATTTTATGTCTAATGATGTGTTTTATAAGATTAGAGAAGGTTGGGTTATTGGTTATGTCATTTCTCCATTGATGTGTGCTGTCTATATTGATTATTTGGAGTGTAGTATTATTAATATGTTTTCAGGTTCTATTAAATTATTTGTTAGGTATGTTGATGATTGTTTGTTTGTTATTCAGAAAGAGAAATTAGAAGAGTTTTTATGTGGATTGAATGGTTTTGATTCTAATATTAAGTTTACAATTGAGGGGGGTGGTTTTGATTTTGTAAAATTAAAGTTTTTAGATTTAAATGTTGAGAAGGTTAATGATGTTTTGTTTTGTAGTCATTTTATAAAACCTAAAAATTTGAGAAATATGATTAGGCCTGATAGTTATCAGCCTTTTATACATAAAAAAATGTCTTTGTTGAATTTTTGTTGTCGGAATAGAAGGCTTAATAATTTTAATAATGATGCTGATATTCAAAAAAGTCAATTTGCTGCTGAATATGTAGAATTGGGTTATAGTCATGATTTTATTAAAAAAGTGGTATTTAATAATAATGTTTATAGTCGTGATTTGGATGATAAGAATTTTGTTGGTAAGGATGATGATTATATGTCTTTACCATTTAAAGCATCAATTTATAATTTGGTTTATAGGAATAGTCATTTGTTAGGTGGAAAGAAGGTTGCATGGAGGAAAGGTTCTGATTTGAATTCATTACTTAATGGTTCAAAGCAGTCTATTGATAGTAGGTCTATTCCTGGTATTGTTTATAAAATTCCATGTAGTTGTGGTAAATTTTATGTAGGCCAGAGTAAATTTAGTCTTAAGGAAAGGGTTAAGGTTCATATAAGTAGAGTTAAACATAGGTATCTTAACTCAGCTTTATATATTCATGAATTGAATACAGGTCATAGAATATTGTTTGACAATGCTTCGGTTATTTTTTATGAAAAGAATGAGTTAAAAAGAAGAATAAAGGAGACTTTGATGATAAAACTCCTTGATTCTGAGGCTATCAATCTTATGAAGACTTCTTTTGATATTAAGGGAAGGTGGAGTTTGAAATGAATTATGGGAAGGTTTGTTTGTTTGTATATATATATGTTTTCCTTTAGGTTGATTTTCACTTGAGAAGGTCTATTTGTAGTAGATGAAACCATGGTTGTGTAAGGATTTTGGTAAAATTTTGAATTTAATCTAGTACTGTATTGTTTTATGGTTTTGCATTTTTATATATAAGGAAGATATACTCTGAGCATTTAAATTTTTTTCATGTTTTATTATCTAAATTCCATTGTTTTTCTTATTAATTATACTAATTTCTTAAGCTTTATCCCAAGTTAGTTGAAAGTTTGAGAATTAAAATATATTTATGTATTTCATTTTCGATTTTTGATGTACTGAATAACAAAGTTTTTCTTCGCTAATAATCTCCATTTCTCTAACTATACCCTCATGAATTTTTTCTTGCTAATTTTCTATTTCTCTAGCTATACCCTTGCATTAGTAGAAATTTTGATATATTTATGTAATATGTACATGAAATAATTATAAAAGGCAGTATCACAAAAAGTCAAGATTTTATTAAATATATTAAACAATACATTTAAAATAAATTATTTTATATTTCTCCCATGATAATTTTTAAAATGGTTATGAAATTTTAAAATTGTGATATACAAATGAGAAATTGAATACATTGCCCAATTGAAATTTAAGTAATTTAAAATATATTTATCCAATAAAATTTTACTTCAGAATACCAAAAATTATAACTCTTCATTTCTGTAGTATGAATTTTAATATGCTGGCCACAACATTTTCTACAGTCTGTAATCTTTTAATCAGTGTTGTGCTTTTTTTTTTTTTTGCATTTTTATGATATCATTAGAAAGTCTTTGCTATTCCAACACATTTTTATATTGCAAATTAAATACTATAATGCAAAAATTCATAATCTAAAAAAATTCTTAAAGAAAAAAAGAAATTAGTGCAAGATTCATTAAGATTGGTGCAACAAACAAACTTTCACTTTTATATAGTAGTGTAGATATAGAAATGAAACTATAGTTTATATACCTATAATCATATTGATAAACTAAAAAGTATTGATGTTTTTTATAGTTTACATTATTAATATATATATATATATAACCTGGGTCTCTTTTTATGTGGTAGATACATTCCGCAGAAAACCCGCAGAAAAGAAATCACACAAAAATAAACTTATCTTGAAAAACTTGGGATACGTTCCATAATTTTCAAAAATCGCTTAAAATCAAAGTAACAAGGTTAAAATTACTTTAAAATTCGCATAAAAAAAATAAGGAAATAAAGTATGACTAATATAAAATTTCAAATATTTGAAAAAAATTGATACAAGACAAAAAACAAGTTTTTTTACTTTTTTTATTAACTACTTAATTTTATTCAAAACACTATGTTTTTATGTTTAATTTATTTTACATGTTTTCATACATATTTTAATCATTATCGCTATTTGACAATATGCGGGTTCGTTTGTGAACTGATAAGAAATTAGGTTCGTCACAAAGAGGAAAATACAAACAGCAGAATTATCGCCAACTTTAGTCTTGTGCTGTGTTAATGGTTTTCTGGCAACAATGTAATCGGTGATTAAACTTTGAGACGATGATTTTACTAATTGTTTATGAAGCTCGCAATACCCGGACATATAACTATTTACCTCTCATTGGAATTTAAGAGCTCATTCATAATTTGTGTCATTAACAAGAAAATGATTTTCCAATTGATTAGAAAATTGAAAACTTTCTCTAATCATTTTTGCTGTGAAACCAACAGGTTCCACTTCTGTTTCATTATCATTTCTCTAAATCTTCTACAGTATCTAAATTTATTGCCAAATCTTTTTCCAACAGGGATTTAAAGTATGTAAAATTCAATAGGTGTATGTAAAATGGGGAAATCCCGATTTTAAGTGAAATATAAACTTCTTTATAGCATAAAAGAAAACTACATAAAAAGATATTAAGAAGAAACATGAATCGCATAACTTCAAAATTGCATTAAAAAAATCCACATAAAAAGAGACCTAGGTGTATATTGTAAACTCTATGACAGTTTACATTCCTGCATAAATACTATATCTTGTATTGGTGAGAAAGTATTCATTTATTATTAACACTTGCAAAGCGTTTGCACAATTAGCTTGAAAGGCTGATATTCGAATGTAAATACATAGCTTTTATAAAGGTATATGCATTTTGTGCATTTTTTAAAATTATGTCTTTTAAAATGTTATAAAGGTCATGTGTAAAATTAAATTATTAATAAGTTGAGGGAAAAAATATTAAATGACAGTGTTTTTTCTTGTTTATTGAAATTATAAGTGAAAATAAATTGGACTATTTTAAAATACCGAGTTACTATGAAAACCATTGGCAAAATGAATAAAGGAAAAAAAAACTTCTCTTATCTGCATGTGTAAGCATAAATAACGGTGATCATGTGATGTTTAGTGATGTAATGGAACTTTATGGTTCAGTATCATGTCCGCTATCTATTAGTATAATTCACGACATTTTAATTAATTTAAATTTTATTAAGCACAAAATAAATTTTATTCTTCATACTCTTAAATGGATGGATGGGGATATTACGGCCTTCGTCAATGGAAAGTTTTATACAGTGGAGAACATGGCTGGCCTATGGGACTACCTTAAGTGGGATGATTTGTAGTATAGTATTAAATAAATTTGAATTAGCAATCATTCCAAAAAAGTTCACTACAGGAACATCATCTTTGTATATATGCTACATAGATGATGATCTTATCTAATTGAAGAAAAACCATTATTGATATATGGAATGAGTTAAGTCAATTATCTTCTTTGGTTTGGACTATAGAAAATAAAGATACATGAAATGGCATAAAATTTTGGAATATGTATATCCAACATTCAGATTTATACGTTAATTATAAAATCCATCACATTCGCGTTCTAATTAACACACATTCATATACTTCAATTCTACATAAATTAGCTGGCTTTAAATGGTTTTTGTATATAAACTATAAATTATGCAAGTTTGAAGCAGACAGAAAAGATAATATTGAAAATTATATAAAAGACTTAGTCAATTCAGGGTATAATATTAATATATTAAATAAAACTCTTAAAAAATTCTATTCATCTTTAAATACTAGGAACATTAATAACATATTAATACATGGATCAGCCTTTCTTTTATATCATGTTTATCTAAAAAGATGAAAACAATCTGCTCAAATGAATTCAATATTAGTTTTAGAACACTACCTAATCTTAATAATCAAATATTGAACAACACTAAAGACAAATTAGTTCCAGACTAAGCTCACCAAATAGTTTATAATATTAAATCCAATGAACTATGGTGAGTCTTGTGCCAACTGCACTACAAGATTAGCGTGGCACACTTCATGTAAAAATAATCTAAAACAGAACCCAATATTAAGTATATTTTTGGAACATGAAATCGAATCTGGCCACAATTTCATTCCACTTAATATTAAAGTTGTTCATTGAGTGAAATGATTGAAAAAGAAAATATAAATATGCATGGTTTATTGCAAATATTATCAACACAATAAACAAGAAAGTCATGCATTGCATTATCATGTAAATGGTATATTTAAATTATTTAACTTATAAATTCTATTTATATAAACCTATATTAGTTCTATGAATATGTCCGATCTGGTCAAAAGCAGTGCTAAGCTATTTCCAGCATAGTGTACCATTACTATTATATTTAAATTAAGGAAAGAAGAATTATTATTGAATTACAAACTATTTATATATATAAAATATACACAGCAGAACATCGTGGGATTTCAGTGGAAATTTGAAAGAATATTGAACGATAAATTTTTTTTATATGTTGATGTCTATCCCATATAGAGCATATAAATGTGTAAGTATTAGGAAACATGTGAGTCAAAGAAATATTTGTATTTATAAATTCATACATACATAGAATTATATTTAAGTTTATTGAAGTCAGGGTTGAAGATATGGCAAATGGGTTAGATTATTTATGAATATATTGATACTATGATGTATAAAGATTAAAGGATTTTGTTAAAAAAATAAATTGCATATCAATTAATGATTACACTTTGTAAAAAAATTATTGTTATATGATTTGTTAATTTTATTAAAGAAATAAATTGTACATCAATTAACAAATACACTTGTAAATAAATATAAGTACAAATATATTGTAAAATTTCATTACCATTAATAAATACTAAATTTAGTTGGCATTTCTAACAAATAGAGGGGTAATTTATTAGGTAATTATGTATATTCAATATTCATCTATACATTTTGTAACCGAAAGAGGTTGCGGTGAACTGTTAATAATGTCTATCGGGAGTCATTACTTTCATTATTATTCCATTTAATCGAAAGTATGCCTATTTGTTTCATCCTATATATAATCAGTTAAAAGAATTGTTTTGGTAAATATTTTTAAGATATTTGTAATAAAGACTTATTGCAAAATATAAATATAATGTTTTACAAAGTAGTGAGCAAATCAAGCATACTATTTAAAATTATTTAATTAAAATATACATTAATTTTAGTAAGATTATACTGACATATAACCAGTTCCATTACTCTGAATTGTTTATCACACATGTAAATACAACTCTAGAAATTGTTTACTAAATACCACACTTTATTATCTGCCAGTTAAATATATTGTTCACAAAATACTTATTTGTTTGAATAATCTTTTATTTTGTTATTATTATAATATTAAGTGAAAATTCATTTCGCTATTTAAATTTTTTTTTATTACTCATGAATTATTTCTTTCATCACTAGTCATCTTGGTAACAAATTTTGGTAAGGTAATCCCTGAAAATTAAATAGTCATATGTATTACTAATATAATAATATTTAAACATTTAATATTCTTCAAAATATGGTTTGGGTTCATTAAAATCCCTTGCAATTTAAACTATATTTAATAGATATGAGTTTCTATTCGTATCAGTTATTGCTACTATTTGCTAGCCAGCAAAGTTAGACAAACATTTAATGCATTCTTTTATTCGTTAAGACTATGTTAACGTCTGAATGTGTTAAATAATTATAAGGTACATTGTTTCATTCACCTGTTTTATTTACAGAGATAAAAAGGTTCCATTACAATATATACCTGAATATATGCATGATAAGAGATTGTATCACTGGTGATGATCTGAAATCAAACATCAAAAGTAGAAATTTTAACAGAATAAAGACAAAAAGGAGGATGCATTAGTTATTCAATAATATTGTCATAATTAAATGACAAAGATTTATATGGCATGTGTTTGATCTTGCACTATATATTATAACATTCTGAGTCATATATCATAAGAGTACCAAATCATTAATCATCGATATACAATAAAATCTATCTGCTTATTGATTAAACTAATTACTCAACATAAATCTACTTTCTTTTTTATTTTCTCCATTCCCTTATATTTTCAAGGAATGTCTAACTAGTTCAATGAAATATAAATAAATTATGTAAATTTACATGCACTATATACAATTTTTCATTTATGATTAAAAGCTAATTGTTAGCTAATTGTACAGATGTTTTGTTTATATTCAAACTATTTTTTAAAAAAAAAGTATACTGTATATAGTTTAATAAAAGAGAAATTCTTGCAACCAGTTACATTAAACATAAATAAAAAGGGTGTACTTTGGAAAACATCATCTAAATATAACTATGGGTAATGCTCTCTTAAAATATATAGCGAGGAGGGTGACAAACATTGATAGAAGTAATTTTTTTGTGTTAAATAATATATTTAAACAGGCGAAACTCTTTAAACAGTAGTGCCACTCAGTGCAAGCCAGAGTAATCAATGGATGCCAGAAGGTTTGTGCATAAAATCCATATCTAGTGCTTATTCATCCAATATCCCCAGACTAGTTTCTAGCTTGTGGCTTTCGTCAGTGAGGAGCCTTGGATTTCAGAGCACTGCACATAGAGTTTAGGATCTAATGCAATCCTCCAGCAGCCACCTTTTATTTCTACTTAACTACAAAACTAAGAGAATGAAAACAATATTTTCAATCCAAGCTTATTATATATTCATATAAGTCTGAACTCAGTTCAGTACCCATACATTTTGGTGCCTTTGGTTTTTTAATAACCATAGCCACCACTATTAAGCAGGAATGGTATTAAACCATTAATCATCACATGAACACCATTTCTTATGCATGCTGTTATTAAAACAGGCAAAACTCTAGCTTATATTGAGTAGAACTACTGTATGGAAAGTTTTGTCTGTTTTAATAACAGTTATGAGCAAGCATAAGAAATGGTGATCATGTGATGTTTAGTGGTTTAAATAATGTATTTGTTATTAAACAATTTTTTTCAGTATTATTTACTTGATATTATTATCTAAATAAATGATACATGGGAAAACTAAGTTGTTCTTCAGGGAAAATCTAAGCTAATTTGATTTCATCTAAACAATATTTATAAAAGGCGTAATTAATCACAATGAGTTTTTTTAATAAAGTATTGTAAGTTCTTTAATAATGGATACTTAATTCACAAATTTTAGTCTGACTAGTAAATAAAATAATTTTTAATACAAAAGCTTTAAATTTTTATCTGCCTTATTTCTTATTAGGTCTTCCACTTGGCAGCTAAAACCCTTGTAAAACTTTTATCATAGATTTGGGTCATTACTCTCCAATAGTAAAAATTACATCTTATTGTGTTTTTTTTTTATGATCATTTTGTCATTTATCTGATATATCTTGATCATTTATCTTTCAACTAAGAATTGCTAGATAACCATAATGTTGGATAGTTATTTAGATTGGACATTACAAGTTAGCATAACGGTTTCATGTTGTTATGATATTTTTTAAAACTAACAGTTTTTATTTAATTTCATTTTACTAGTATTCACTGTTAATAATTGTATCATTATTATTATTTTTATAGTTTGGGAAAGACTATTCAAGTTATTGCTTTTTTATCTGCTCTGATTGATTCGGATAAATTGAATACTTGTATGATTGTTATGCCGGTTTCATTAATTATCAATTGGGACAAAGAATTTGAACTTTGGTAAGCATAATACTATTTTTTAATGGTGCACAAAAGTCATTATCTTTAAATAACATTTTACATCTATTTTAATTATTAATCTTTGCTTTTTTTGAAACACTTGGATTATTATTTATTATGTAAATATAACCATTTAAATTAAAGGTAATACTAATGAATATTTGAAGAAATTTTGAAATATATTAAAATCCAACTTTAATGCATTTTTGATGCTGAGCACTATTGTCGAAGATTTTCTCAGATATGCAGTATTGGTATTGTCTTTAATTTATTACATTTAAAAGATTATTTTTAAGTATTTATATTAATACATTTCAGAACTTTTTAAACATAATGAAGATATATCTCATTTAAATATTGAGTTAATAGAATGCTTAAATATGATCGATGTATTATGAAAATATATGTGAATATATATATATTGTAATGGTCAATGATGTATTGATATATAAAATATAGTTAAATCATTGCTAAATAAATGATGGACTTTTTATTTAACTATTATCTTTTTTAAATTTTATTAATAAGTTATATCATTTCTTGAATAGTTTTATTTCTAAATTGTTTTCATTAATGTTTCAGCAGGGGCACATGTAGAAAGACAATGCACAACAGATAATAGCATTCAAACACTCTCAAATATGTCCAAGGTTTATATCTAATCAAACTTAATAAATATTAATTATATAAACCATATCATCTAATATAATATGATCATATGAGCAAACACTTATTGCTGTTAACAAATGCCCCATGCCTTTAATGCATCTAGGATATGACTTCACATGTTAATAACTAGAAATAATCATTTATTTAATCGCATTTAAATTCAATAGTCATCACATATATATATATATCCTCAAAGTAATATTAGTCTTCCAATATACTTCCATTATAAATCTTAATAATAATTGAATGAAGTGGCCAGTCTTTGCATCCTACTTTTTATAAAATAATGTTCTTAGTATATAATTACTTTTATTCCTATTTTTTTATTTTGAATATCAAAAATACACCTAACTGCAACAATAATTCATCAGCAACTATTTATTATATGACTCATACATATACAAGCATATGCCATGAATGTTCAATAAAACATGAGCCTTAATCTCATACAAAGCAATATCTGATTATATTTGTGATAGTAAACAATTTATACACTTAATTTGAAATTAAAATGAATGTAGCAGTTCTCTTTTAATTTACTTATTGTGCATATTATACATGCACATATATATATACTCATACTATTTATGTATTCTGCTACGAGTCTGTTATGTCCTCTTGTTAATAAATTTAAAAATTATATTATAATTTAAAACACAATTATTATTACATGATTTTATTTCAAATAATACTTTTTTTATTTTATTTTATGGGTCCTAATTTTTTATATTTAATTAAAAGGAGACAGTCTAAAAATAATAATTCTTTTTTTTTTTTGTTTTTCAAATCAAATTCAAAAATGAAAATTTATCAGCTACATAAATTAAGTTGCTACTTTTTTTTAAAAATAGTTAAAATAAATTGTTCTGCATATATACATCAATCACCAATTTACAGTAATTTAAAAATAAAATGCATGTATGATTAACTAATAATATTAATTACACGCACACACACACACACACATATATATATACATTATGAGATCAAAACAGATGTTTTAAAATATTCTTCAAGTAATATGTAATTAAGGTTTTTTTTTTTTTATATAATTCAAGTAACTTATGTTTATCACATAACAGTAAAACAGTTTGCAAAAATTCTTACATTAGGTTATGGGGTTTTTATGGTTCATGCTTTAGGAGTTTCCCTCTTAGACATGTATATTTTGGAGATAAAGTTAGAATATCCACTTAAACATTTTTCCATGGAGATTTTAATTTTTTTTCATTTCTCTGGCTTAGAATTTTGCTTAATAAAATTTTTTTGAATAAATACTTGCTGGCTCATCATAATATTTCTAGTTACCTTTTATAATGTTCAACTTCAAAGAAAACTTAAAGAAACATACACCTTTATATGTGCTCTGTGTGCTCACCTCTGTTTTTTTTAATCAAACTTCAAGTAACCCATTTATATTTAATTAACATTTTTTTTTCTATAATTATCTTAAAGTAATTTTTTTTTTTTTAAATACAAACTACAGATTATAGTTTTATATATTAATAAAAAAAACAACAAAAACATTGTCTTTTATCTCAAATGCAACTGCATAAAAATATATAATATATAATCATATTTTTATTTCCTTTTTTTATTTTTTTAAAAACAAAATGTAGATGTTTGCCTGAAGTTTGTGATGATGATATATTGGATTATTTCCATCATGAATCATTAAATGTTGGATGTGTAGAAAAAAATTAAATTTTATTTAAACTTTTCTAAATACAAACAGTTGTTAGTAATAATACACAAGTTAGTAGATAACACAGGTTAGGAGATTACACAATATTTCAAGTGGTATTATTCTTCGCTCTTCTTCAGCTATTGCTAGATCAGTGACCATGCCAGCATAAAAATCGAGCTTACACCTTTAGATCCTTGAACTGAGCCAAATACAACAGTCATCGGAAAATTCATATACTTATCTGTGAGGGTTAGTTCAAACTCTCCTGATTCCTCCACTTCTTTTTTTTTTTTCTTTAAGTTTTTCTAAGAATATAGATAGTTCTTGTGACAAGTTTCCCTCATGGCAAAGTCAAAACAACAATTCATAGAAAAACAACACACACTGGTAAGTATCACATCAGAAGCACAATATATAGAAGTATACTATCACTATGGAATAGAACAAAGGGAGTTTGTTCAGAAACCAATGATTTGGAAAAAGAAAAGATGTTTATAGAACAAATTTTCATGAATTAATAGTTGTTCGTCAGCTGTCATCAAGAAAATTTTTAATAGATAATAAAAACAAACACCAAAAGGAAAAACAATTATTGGTCCTGTAGTGTATTCATACATGCCAAGAGTAGCAGACAAATTAAAGAAAATCTGCAATCAGTATACCATTAGAACAGGTTTTCAAAGCCATACCACACTTCAATGAATTCTAATATCTACAAAGCTAAAATATATCTATGAAATACCATGTGTGGAAGGAAGTATATTGGTGAGACCAATCACTTTCTTGAAAAGTGATTGAGAGAATATAAATTAATGATTAAAAAAAAATGTGTCTGCAGTAGCTAACCATGTGAGTACTGATGAACATATGTTTGATTGGGGAGAGGAAAAGATATAAAGAAGAAAATTTGAAGAAGCTGCTCTTAAGAGAGTAGCAAATAATCCTATAAGTTAACCCATAACGGCAATACATAGTGTGGAAATCTCTAATTAATCTTTTAGAAAAAAGTATTTTAAAAAAGGGAAGAAAAATATATGCATAAGAAGGATTTGAACCAACCCTCATAGGTAAGTATATGAAATTTCTACTCACTGTTGTCTTTGACCGAATAATTTAGTTGGTTAACTGCTTCGGTCTAAAATGCCATACTGAATTTTTTAAAATACTGACCTGAGACACAATTTTCCAATAAGTTTTAATTATGTTAGAGCAAAAAAATTACCTTAATAGAAACTAGAAAAACTAAGGCAAACAATAAGTATAAGATAAATAGTGATAACTATATAAAAAATAAGGAAAAAAAGAAATTTTCACATCTGAAATAATTATTATTTTATTGTTTGTTCATAATTTGGAAATTAACATTAACTAAAATTCAAATTACATCTTCAGTGATAATTTCTTTGTATTCCTCACAAAATTATCTTTCTAAACATGTATAATATGTCTTACCTGAGATAATCCATAGCTTCACAATCTCCAAAAGAAGTTGGATATGAATTCATTTTTATCTTGTACCCCAACAGTTCCAAATGTCAAAGGCATCTATAAAGAAAGAGATTCATCCTAATAAAAGATACAAAACAAATCATCATAGCAATTGGTTTCTTGTCTATCTAAAACTGAAATTGTAGGCTACTGTCTATATCACTGATAAAATGAGTTTTATATCTTCAGTTTATATTTTTTTGTGTACATCAGTGATGTTTATATTCTTTATGGAAACCAGTGATGTTTATATTCTTTATGCACACAAGTGATGCTATCTTGTTATATTTATTATATCACATAGATATAATTTATTTGCATATAGTCCATTTATTAGCTATAGACTTGAAAATAATTTTATGAAACATATAGCAAAACCAGAGCGACTCCAAAGCATGAACAAGAATAAACAAAAACATAAACAAGTATCAGAATTTCATTATATACCTGTGTATGCAATCTTTCTATATATTTGATTATTAGTTTTATAACTCATTACTTATAAACATAAACATATTATATAAACATAATTATAAATAATAATAAATTATTAAACTTTTTTATAAAATAAATGGATTAGAACTTTAGAAAATTAAGGTAGATATGAATTCTATATGAGCGTAAATAAATATATAATTTACTAACTACAAACTAAAATTAATAAAAAAGATAATTTTTTTAAAAAATTAAAATTTTATACTTACGAGTCATTACGTTGAAGCTCTATTGTAGGCCTTGTTTGTGAATAACACGTGGAAAATGTTGACTTGCATTCGGTAAACCATTTTTTTTCTTTTATCACTTCATGATAATTACAAAAGTTATCAAAAAGCAAAAAAAATTAAATACTGTGGTCGATTAAAACTGCTGCCAAAAATCTAAATTTCAACGAATTTTTTTTTGAGGTAGACATCTTTGGAAAGCCACATCATTGAACTATCAAATGCTTGTATTTTGGTTGACGTCATGCTTATACTTTTTACGTCAGTAAAGAAAGAAAACAACACGTTATCCGACGATGCATAATTGTCTTAAAATTCGATATTCATGAATCTAAAGGTGTAAGTTTGACTTCTAAGCTAGCATGGTCACCAGTGAGGCCAGTAAAACCTGAGAAAGAGTGGAGAATAATAATGCTTGAAATATTGTGTAATTTATTAATCTGTGTTAAACCATCAAAACATCACCATTCTTTATGCTTATAGAAGCTGTTTTTCACAGAGTCAAAACTACATACCGTAGCGCCACTCAGGGCAAGCCAGAATAATCAATGGATGCAGGAAGGTGCAGTGCTCTCAGATCAAAGGCTCTTCACTGATGAAAGCCACAAGCTAGAAACTAGTCTGGGGATATATGATGAGTAGATACTAGATCAGAGATTTTATGCACAAAACTTCCTGCATCCATTGATTATTCTGGTTTGCACTGAGTGGTGCTACTGTATTGGAGAGTTTTGCCTCTGTGTAATCTGTTATCTACTAACTTGTGTGTAATTACTAACAGTTCTTAGTATTTGGAAAAATTTAAATAAAGTTTAAAATATTCTATACATTTAATGATAGATTAAGGAAACAGTCCAACACACTATCACATCCAAAATGTGAATGTTTTAATTAGCTTTTCTTTTTAAAAAAAAATTTATATTTTCTAATTAGTCTACCTTATTTAAATATGTTGTTTTTCCTTATAGTCTGCCTAATTTTATTACGTTCTAACTAAAATAATATAACATTTAATCAGTTATTCTTTTCAATTGTACTTTTAATTACATTTTTATTTCTTTTTTTAATTTTCAATCTTTTAAGTATTGATTACAAAAATTAACTTGCTGCATTATTTTTTTTATATTATAAAATTTTATTATTATTTTTAATTTTAAATCCTTCAGATATTATTAATAAAAATAATCTATAGCAGTATTATTTTGCAAAATATAAAATATTTTTTTGTTTAATATTCTTTAAAATATTTCAAAACTACTTTCATTATTCTGCTTCACAATTACTGATAACATACTGTTGTGTAATACTACATTGGAGATCATGAAATAAATATATGTATTTCATTATATATAGAGACAATTGATTTAAAAAGTGGACATGTACTCTATTATAAAGGCACAAATATTGGAAATACAAATGGAGTAGCATTCATTATAAATAAACAGTAGAAGGACAACATTGTGGAGATTGATGGTGTATCGGACAGAGTGACAAGATTAGTTATACAACTTAATAGCAGATACCAAATATAGATAATTCGGGTTTATGCCCCAGCAAGTTCTTATAATAATGAAGTAGTAGAAGGGTTTTATATGGATGTACAAAAGGCTTTTGATCAGAGTAAACAACATTTTAAAATTGTTATGGGAGACTTTAATGCTAGAATTGGTAAACAAATGAAAGATGAAAATGCTGTAGGTAATTTTGGTTGCGGTAATAGACATGAGAGAGGATATAGACTTGTGAAGTTTGCAGAAAAAGAAAAACTTTATATTATGAATTCTTTTTTTGAGAAAAATGTTAAAAGGAAATGGACATGGAAGCATCCAAATAAATGAACAGCAGAATTGGATTATATTTTGACTAACAGAAAATATATATTTCAAGGATATAATGTTCTTAATAAATTTAACACAGGAAGTGATCAATTAGTAAGATGTAAGATACGTGTTAATGCAAAACTAGAGAGACAAAAATTATTAAGAAAAACAATATTTACAATTGATATTCCTAATCTTCAGAAACATTCTAATGATTTAAAATTAGAACGTACAAACCGGTTTCAAGTATTAGTAGATTATGAATACGATTCAGATTTAAATGAAATTAATATGAAAATAACTGATACACTTTTAAAAACTGCAATGAAGTTAGCTGGTAGAAAAAAGCAGCAATTGACAAATAAAATTTTTACTGAGTCTAGAGAATTTATGAAGAAAAGAAATGATGTGTTAAAAGGGATTGAATATCTCGAATTTTGTAAAATGGTGCAGAAAAGAATTGAAAATGATATAAGAAAGTATAACTGTGAACTAGCAAGGAAAGCTGTAGAAGAGAATAAAATTCTCAAGAGTGTAAAACAACATTTTGGTATTGGTAGGAAATTTATACCTGCAATAAGAAAAAAAGATGGAATTATTATTAAAAAGAGAGATGACATTATGAAATGGGCAGAATACTTTTATCATGAATTATATAGTAATAAAGAACAAGTACCTCCTATATCTATTACATCTTCCGAATTGCCCAGAATTTTAAATGAATAAGTGAGACACACAATTAAATATATGAAGAAAGGAAAGACTCCAGCTAATGATGGAATTATAATTGATAGATGAAAAGAAGCAGGTAAAGAAATAGAATTTTTTTTTAGCAAAGTTATATACCAAATGTCTAAATAATAAAGATGTACCAGATGATTGGAAGAATGCAGTATTAATATTTAAAAAAGGTGATAAAGAAGACATTAGAAATTACAGACCTATCAGCCTTTTATCAGTTTTATACAAAATTTTTACCAAGATAATTACAACTCGTCTACAGGGAACATTGGATTTTCACCAAACAAGAGAACAAGCTGGATTTAAAAGTGGTTTTAGTACAGTAGATCATATCCAGGTATTGAGAGAAGTTGTAGAAAGGACAAATGAATATGAGTTGCCATTATGCTTTAGATTTGTAGATTATGAAAAGGCATTTGATTCTATAAACATTTCTTCAGTGATTAAAGCATTGGATCATCAAGGTATAGATCCAGGATATTGTCATATTTTAAAGAATATTTATAAAAATGCAACAGCAACAATTAGATTACATAATGATACTGGGAAAATCAACATTGAGATGGGTGTAAGACAGGGTGACTCCATATCTCCAAAACGTTTTACAGCAGTGCTGCAAGAAGTATTTTGTGGATTAAAATGGAAAGCTAAAGGAGTGAAAGTAAATGGAGATTATTTAAGTCATTTAGATTTTTGCAAATGATATAGTTGTTTTTGCAAATAATGCTTTAGAGCTGCAGGAAATGTTGCAAGAGTTATCAGGTGAAAGTAAGACTAAAGATAAATGTTAAAAAGACTAAAGTAATGTTTTTCTCAAAATATGAAAATAAAGATCGATTATGATGAGTTAGAAGAAGTTAACAGTTACAAATACCTAGGTCAGATTATTAATACAGATGGAAACGTGTTTGAAAAGGAAGATTTGTAATAAATGTGTTTTGCCAGATTTTACTTATGGATCTGAGACTTGGGACACTTAATAGAATAACAATACAGAGACTTCAGACCTGTCAAAGAAGTATGGAGACATGCATGTTGGGAATAATAAGAAGAGACCGAAAACACTATATATGGGTAATAGAACAAACAGGTGTTACTGATCTCATTGAAAAAATTAAAAGGACTGAAGTAGAGATGGACATATTGCTGGAAGAGATGATAATAGATGGACAATTGAAATCTTAAACTGAATTCCAAGAGATTGTAAAAGATCCAGAAAGAGATCACATGTGAGATGGATGGATGAAATAAGAAAGTGTGCAAGGGTGATGCGGAGAAGCTAAAGATCAGAGAAGATGGATTGAACTTGGAGAGACCTTCATCCTGCAGTGGATTGATAATGGTTGATGATGATGATGATATGTAAAGACTTTGAACAGGCCAGGGAATATGGCAAATTTATTATAAGAGATGAAATGGAAAAAAATTAGATGTTAAAAGGATTGACTGTAAAATAAGATGGATCATTTGATGAAAGAATATGTAAGAATAATTAATTTGGAGATAGTTATATATGTGATGGTGATAGATACTTGTTTTGTATACCAGAATGAAATAGTTTTACAAATAGTTCGGTTGTTGGTGGTTAAAGCAGTTTCAAGGAATGTAATGAATATTTATATAAACATGCTATTACAATTGGGAAAAGACATAAATCATGTAGGAATGGAAAAAGAATGTCAAAATGGTTATACGATGGTAATGGGAAATTACAGTGCTATGATGGAACCGGGATAGAGCTGATAAAATTATAGATTATGTATTTATCTTTTTTAAAAATGGAATTTAAACAATAACTATTGATTTATGTAATTGTGGCATATTCAAATTATGAATTATGTATTTAATGATTGACCAATATATTGGCAGAAATGTGCTTAATACAGACATTAGGGATTCTCTTTTCTAGTTTGGAATTTTTACATTCAATTTTTATGATTTAACTATATATAAAAAAATCTTATTGCTATTTAAATAAATATTTCTTATACATAAGTATATATTTACAATGTAATCTTACAGATGTCTCTGTAAATTGTCTATTATAAATTTAAAATTGTAAAAAAAATATTACCTTTAATTTTTATAGTTAAGCAAGTATGTTCATAGCTGTCATTGGTTGAATAGCATAGAATATGATTAATATCAAGTAAAAAGGTCTCATACCAATACTTAAGAGGAAATGGCTTCCCAAACAGATTTTCTGATTAATCCATGTACTTTTATATATAAAAAAACAACAATCTATGCTTATATTTTGTTGTTATTCTTATTAAAAAATAAAGTTATCGAATTGTATTAATAAACAGATGTGCACTCACACATAAAACAAATAATTCCAAAATAGAAATATAGAATAGAATTAGAAATTTAACATTACAACACTAAAATATTTTCAGATTACACTTTTATTTATGTGTAGAACAAATAGTTATTACATTTTTATATTTCGTATGGTTGTGGGTGTGTGGAAGCTTACATATTTAGATTTAGTAAAATTAAATATCTTACTTAGTTTGCTATGATATTTATTATGTAATAATATTTATTAAAAAAATGGTCAATATATAAATTAATTGAAATAAATATTAGAACTTTAAAATTTATTATTTATTTTAAATAAATGTTTGTAGAATTATTTTAAATCCCAGAAATGAAAATGAAGCAGTTGAAAAAGACTGAAATTATTATTTTTTTCATTTTTAAACGTTAGTCATAAATTAGCATCTCTGATTTTGCCCTGTAATATCCATTATGACCTCGCTCAAGTTTTCTCGGAAAAACCAGGAAACATCAATGCTGAGTGGGAAATATATTAAATCAGATATCAGCTGATCAAATGGGTATAAAAACTGACATTTGGGAAAATCCAGACAGTTTTCACAAATTTTTATCGCAGACAAAAACTAAACAGATTCAAATTTTTAAATAACTATTTTGGTTGCCATTTACAAGATGATCAGCTAAATTAAATAGTTAAGCATTTTACCTTTGCTGGTTAAAAATGAATTTCTTAATGGACAAAGAAAAGGATGAAGGTAATAGTATGAATACTGAACCCTACCCTCTTATGGCGCTCTTTTTCGCCCAATTCTCATCAATATACCGATTCACGGACCGCCTGTTTGTTTACATAATATTACGGTAAAAAAATTGTTTTTTTCAACCGGTTTTTATTATTTTTTCATCAGCGACGGTCCACCAAAGTTTTTTTTATTACATAATATTACGGTAAAAGTTTTTTTTTCAACCGGTTTTTAATTTTTTTCCGTCTGCGACGGTAAACCACCAAAGTTTTTTTTTATTCCACTCGTTTTTTTTTTTGAAATAAACAAATACTTTATTTTTAGATGGTCTAGGAGTGTTGGTTTGTTTGTAAATTAACGACTAACTGTCCTTAGGTTTCTTTACATAATATTACTTACGGTAAACCAAATTTTTTTTTCACACGGTTTTTTATTTTTTTTTTGAGTTCATTTTTTTAAGAAACAAACACTTTGTTTTTGATGTTGTTAGGGGTGTTGTTTTGTTTTGAAATTATCGATTAATGCTCCGACGATTTGTTTACACAAAAATATGATAACAAACATTTTGTTGTTTTTGGATAGTGGGGGGGGGGTTGGTTGTTTTCTTTTAACTTATCTTTCTTTTTTTTGGTTGATGTTTTGATTTGCTGAAAGACTTCAACCATTCGGTACTTTTGAATAAACCAACACTTGGTTTTTTAGAGGGTGGAGGGGAGAGGGGTTGTTTTGATTTTGAATAGTTGTCTTTTTTTGTTAATTTATTACGAGGCTTTTTTTTTTTGTTTCAAATCTTTACACAACAGAAAGCTTTATATGATAGCGAAAAGTTCTTCCTTAATTTTTCGGGTCTTTAATTTTAAAAAAAGTCACAAACAGTTCGTTTTTAAAGAAGACTTTTTTTTTTAACCGGAGGAGGTGGGGTGGCGGGAGATGTTTGTTTTGATTTTTAATTATTGACTTCTTTTTGGATTTTCTTTTTGAACATTTTATTATGTTACCGCACACTTCTTTATTATTATTATTATTTTTTTTTGGTGGGGCCTTTTGAATCAACTCTTAAATACTTCTTTTTTTATTTTGGTATAATAAAATATTACCTACCTACTTTATAATCATGTGAACAACAAAAACAGCAACAAGTTTCCCCATAAAATAATTTATTGAATCAAAAAGAAACGAAACTTTGGATAAGTTGTGAAGCAAAACAAATAAAAAAAAAACTCCCCCATTTACGGGGGCATAAAAAACAGCAGCCAAAAGTAACACGCTAATGAAATAACTGGGAAGCCTCAGAGCTGTAAGTAACGGGATTTTTGAGTCTTTGAACCAACAACTTCCCTTACTCAGACCTACATAGGTACGCTTGCAGGAGTTTCTCTTTCTGGGAAAACACAATATGGTGCGTCCACTTGTGTGGCCGGCCAGCAATTTACTCAGCTTCGACCAATTCGACAACTTGCAGACATTTGATAGTTCTCGCTCGGATTCGCACGAAAACAGGTATTTGCGCACAAAATCGGAAAACAACTCTGCTGAAAAGAACCTTTTCAAGTTGTGCACAGTTCAAAAGCATAGGGAAGTGTGTGTGACGACATGACAATTCTTAATATGGAATACCAATTCCACTACATTTTCAAAAAAATTTCCGACAATGAATTTTTGCAGAGTTTTGTCTCTTTCAAATACGGCCATCATCAAATCAGATCATAACGAGAGTTCAAGAGTGCTCACTTGACGAATACTGTCGCAATGCAATGGGCGTAGTATTTCATTACGTAATTGTAGAATACATCGCCCCTCTAGGCGGACTGTTATGGCTCAAAAGACCTCTTGTACTGTCAGCCATAAGTTAAGGCCGCTAAAACGGTATATTGATTTGCGTTTTGTGAAAAACGAGCGCCATCAGACGGCAGGGTCAGTTTCATACTATTACCAGGATAGAATAACAACAAGTAAAACAGAAACCATCATTGATTAATTAATTCTCCAAGAAATGTCATTTATTACAGTCAACTGTTAGTGGTAAAATGGATAAATTGACTTATGCAATGCTGTCTCACAACTTCAACAATAAATCACTGGTCTCATCCAATAAGTTGCTGATGTTTATTTTCAAAATATGGTAAAATAAATCACTGGTCTTTTTCAATTGGAAGTAATAGTAAATAGATGATATATTTGAAAAAGTTATATTTATTAATATCAAATAAGTTGCTGATGTTTATTTTCAAAATATGGTAAAATAATTGTTTTTTTATTTAAAGAAAATGTGAACATATGTCCCAATATTGTTAATTTATCTCATCTTTAATTATGCAAAATTTTTTAACTCAAATATACCTCCATAAACTTGTTGCTTGGAGGAACGCTGAACTTTGATTTAAAAATTAATCAGAAATCATTTTGTTATCTCTTGATCAGACATTCAATCAGAACCATTAGCAACATAGATTAAAGATCTATAAATGAATAGATTAATTACATATCTCAAATTAAGGAAGTAATGAATGTTAATCCTTTGGATAAAGTTATATAACATCTGTTGAAATGAATTAAATTGCTGCATATAATAAACTGAATTTATCTCCAATGCTTAAAAGAAATGCATTACGGATTATCAATGCTAAATATTTAAATACCATCCATTGAATAATGGATTATGAAAGATAAATATGCCACTCCTGAATTGTGGATTATTAAAGCAAATTTTAAAAATAATAAATGTCCAAGTTATCAGTGATCTTAAAATGGATTAATATGTGGAAAGTAAATTACCTTGAATTAAGAAATATGTTAAGTGAAATTTATTAATCTTTATGTTGTGTTTAGAAAGGATTATATTACAAAATGAAATTAATTGCGCTTTACATCATTTTTAATGCTGTTATTTTTAAATGTGTTGGTAAATACCCAAGAACTTTGAAATATTTTCAAGAGTCAATATTTCATAGGGATAAATTGCAAATTGTCATAATCATCAGAGAATTAGTTAATAATTCACTTTCTCATAATTTCTTCTTAGTTAATATTATTATTATTAATGTAAAAAATTTCTAAGATATTATTATGCTCATGTACAAGTAATATTTTTATTTAATGTTATTACTGGTGATTTTAAAAGGGATTAAATATGATTTAACTTAGGTTTAGGTTGTATAAATATAAGTATTTATTAAACCTATATAAAACTGTGCTATATTACAATTATTATATGTTTTATGGGTTCTTATGCTTCAACCTCAAAGTTAAATGGAGTTCATCATCCTTATTTAAATGAGTAGATCTCTAATATGTTATGCATCACACTATACATTAGTATTAATTTTTCAACTGTTATATGATATATAACAAGGTATCCTAATGATCTAATTATATTTTGTTAATAGAATATTACTCATCATATTTAAGTCTGCAAATGAATTCAGTAAACGATCTGGAAGTGAAATAAATAAAGTCCTATGTCATAAATATTTAAGTATGCTAAGCAAGAATTGCACTTGTTTCTTTTAAAAGTCAAAACTTCTCCAGCATTATTAAGTGAGGTTGATTAATAATTGATTAATAATAAACAACCTATTCCTATTTCCTTGCAACATTGTCTGATAATACATTTTTCATATTCCAAATTCAAATTAGATTTAGGAAACAAGTATTAATATTTATTAAACATTTTATATAATTTTTTATTGCTATTATTTGTTTGTATTATTTATTTTATATTATATAATAAAGTAAATGTTAATTTTTAATATTTCCTTTTGTCATTAATTAAGAAACATCATCACTGCACATTCACATTTATGATATAAAAAAGATCATATTTGAGGTATTAGATTTCACATAAAATCCATTTGGATTAAATACATCATTATTGCATTGATTCTATCTGAAATATAAAGGTATTGGATAAGATTATGTACATAAAAATGTTTTTACATTGTCATATCTAAAAATGCAGAAATTCATTTTACATCCATGCATTTATTTTCTTATTTTATATAATCCTGAGATTTATCATTAATCAACTTTATATTTAAAATTGCTAGCCTTAGTTTTTAAAACACAGATTTAGGTACTCCTAATAAGTTTTTATAGAGTAAGAAACGTTATATCTGAAAAAATATTTTATTAAAATATGAGAAGATTGGGAATATACGTATTATTGAATAGAAATTAATTTATTATTTTATTAAATATGAATATATTATTAAAGTATATAATAGTTTTGGCTCACACGGACATATAATATAAAAACTTCTATGCATTGCAAATTACAAGTTAAGTGAGGGATAGTCGCACTTCCATGTTATTGACGCAACCTCTCAACTGACTTCTGCATTATTGACATACGTCTCAATCAACTTTCTCTGCATTATTGCCATCAGGATTGCAATGTCTCAAACAACTTTGTCATAAGGGTTTCAATATATATATATATATTGTGATAGGTTGCAAATGAGGGATATCAACAACCTGGAATTCTGGTTTCTTGTAATGACATAGAAAGGTTAATTATGGAAAAACAACTTTAATTTAAATCAATGAATAACTTATTACTCTTCAAGCATGCCACTATACTCACCACAAGTCTAAATTTTCACTTCTCAACTTTTCATGTTACATTCCCCGATATTTTAGATTTCAATAATCTGGTGAACATATATATATATATCAATTACACATACAAAAATAGAACGTGTAATAAGCTCAGAATTCAAAATTAAATTATCTATGTTTCAAACATAAACACTCCTCAATATGACAATAAAATACAATACTTATAAATTTTGTATTTATGATACAGCTTGAATCAAATCCCACCTTTTTCAAATATTATTCATTGTACTAGTTAAAAATATAAATTGATATTTAAAATTTTATTATATTTTAGAAATTGTTTTTGCACAACATGGTGTTTGATGGTTTTTGATAAGATTATACAAATACAAAATTTATCAGTAGATAGTTAATGTTAATGGCATGTAGTAAACAATTGAAAAGAATTTCACAAAATTAATATATATTATAATGATATGGAACTGAGATAGTACAGAAATGATAAGCATGAACATTGACAAATGATCGTCTGAAAACCTCACATTGAGCCAAATGAAACTATTCAGAAATATCACCACAAATGAAATGGTTCAAATCTAAATAACAATGTTTGCAATACCAAAATGATATTGTATTAATCTACATGCAACATTTGCAACATCTATAATAAAATATGATTCACACTAAATATAACGAATACAATGGTGATGATGATCAAAATGACATTAGCACAATGAAGGTAAATTCCAGCGTAATTACTATCAAAAACCATTTTTAAATTTTTTTGTTTAAATCCAAGTTAATGTTAATCTTAGCAGCCTCTTTCTTTATGGAAAAGAATGTCCCTGATTATCATCATTTTGATGAACTTTCGTTATCCAAGCATGCCCACCAGTAAATTGCATGACTTCTCAGATATAGTGGTATATAAATAATATGTGTGGAATGATTTCAAGCAGCAAAACAAACTAAATTTAATAAAAATAATTTATTTTACAGTAATTATAAAATGAATAAAATAAAATTGTTGCTTATATATTTGCAACTACTATAAAATAAACAAAATACAAAATAATGAACTTAATTAATAAGCAAAAATATTAAATCTAAAGATTATGATATATGTACATACACCTATACTAATATTAATTTTAAGTCTTTATATTCAAATATGTTGTAAGTCATGGTTTTCATGATGTCATAAGTTTATTTTCTACATATGCACATATCTTTAATAATAATGTTTATCACTTCATTCTTGATTTTACTTATTCTCTTTGGTATCGATAATAGTAGACAATGAATATTGGTCCCACTAGAAACAAATATATGTAAGTCTTACGTCAGAGTCCTCTTCTTTCTTACAACATAGTTTTCTTATCAGCAGGCAAAATTGTATCCTATGCACAATCAATATTGATATCTGGGTTAAACTGCATAATTTCAGGTCTTTGACTGATGTCCCCTGGGTTGTTTTTAGCCAGTCATGATAAATAGACTTCTGCTAGCTAATATCGTCATAATTGCTGAGTTGGATGTAGTATTAAAAATATTTTTAAACACTCGGCGAAGTACACCTATCCGAAACTATTCTGAGGAAATTATTTTAACCAGCAGTATTTTTTTTTTTAACAGCTACTTCTCTACTGACATTTTTTTTTATCTTCATGGAATCAATCTGCACTGCTTTCTTCTAGATTCAAGACTAAACTACTATTGTTTTTCAAATCTATTTATATTTTTGCCCCAAAGCAAAGGATATCATATCACATTGTTCTAAATCTTTGATGGCATTTACTTTTGGTAAGCATTTTTATAGCACTTGACACAATTAAATCTATAGTAATTTAAATCAGGATGCTTTTTACAAGAGATTTTTATCCAGATTTAATTATCACGTTTAATATAATTTTACAAAACATGTTTTCAAATTTTACATTCAAATAATTTATTTTACAAATAATTATAAAATAATTTTTCATTTATGCTGTCTAGAAAGAAAAAAAAAAAAATTATGACTGAATTTTGAAATTTCTTTTATAATTTTTAATAATATATTAGTTTTACTACCAAAAAAAAGGCAAATTATTTTTCCAAGTCTCTTACAGAAGGCAAATCTGAAAAGTCACAATATACAGTACATTTTTTAAAACTACATAGTTCATTTGTGTGCAATAAAATTTAAAAATAATATAATTTCTCTTTCTTCCCTCGCATTGCACAGGTTATTCTTTGATTGTTTTCCATTGTACATAGTATATTTCTTTGCCAAATATTTCATAGTATTATAAAATCTATAGACTAATTTTCTTTTAATTTTTTTATTGATATAATTAAGTGTTACACACACACATGTATCTCATACGCACTCGCACATACTGCAATCTGTAAAATTTACAAATCAATTTGCTAATTTATTTTTATCAAGCTGCCTTTAATAATTTCATGATAAGACAGCTTTATAGTATAAATTACATTTAGATCTTACGAAATATGTAGATTTTAGGAAATAAAAAAATAATAATAGAAAAATTTCTGATTGAGGTTTTGCGAAGATCATGAAATACAATTAAATTTGTTTTTATGAAAACTTTATATCAAGTATTTTCTTTATACAATGTATATTTTTAAAAATATCTATATATATTTTAGTAAACTTTCTCATTTTAATTAAAATGAAAAGAATATGTAAACAATATTATTTTATAGATAAGGTAGCTTATCTAATGAACTAATTAATTAGCTAATTTAGAAAACTATAACTATGCACATATATAACACTTTATTTATCAGATTGAAATTTGTTTTTAGGAAAAATTATAAAAGGCAGAACAAGTTAAAGTATTTCACTAATGAGAATATTGTTTAAATTAATGTTTGTGCATATTTTCCGAATTTTAAAATAGAATAAGAAGACAATTAAGTGGTCCTATACTCTGAATTGTTAAACCATAGCCATAATATAGGCTAGGGAAATAGTTAGAATTGAATTACTTGGGTTATTAAATTATTGAATTAATGCTGGTAAATAATTAAGCCAAATTAAAATTGAATACTAAAAAAAATCTATAGCATTGGAAATAAATAAATATCCCCATGGACTTCATAAAAAAGGGCAATTTGCAATTTATTTAGATAAATCTGTCATTACAATATTCATAGCTATAATATAAATTCATTAAAATTTATCACTTAAATAGGAAATATTTAAAATCTAGTAATTATGTGAACATTTTAATGGTGTTTTTTTTATTACATGTTTTGTATGTCGAGTACATGCCATTTAGTGTATATATGCATATAGATGAAATCAATCAATTTCAAAAGTTATATTTTATTAACTGTTACTTTAAGAACTTGTAGTTTTAGTCTAGTATACATAAACGAAAGAATTGCATGCATATACTCAATTGAAATCATTTGAAAAAAAAAAACATTTTGTTTTCAGTTATTTAAACATAACCATAGGGCAAAGATAAAGGGGGGAAATATTAGACTCTATACAAAGTGAATCTTGCTTAAAATCTCATCAGAATTATTTATGAAATGTAAAATATATAAATTATTGCTTGTATCTTTATTTAAATAATTACATTTTATAGATTATTATTAATATATTTTTATTATTGAATGTTGTCTTTAATTGATTGGTTTTTTAATGAATGCACAGCATTTTATCTGAATTTAAAATTGTACTCATTAGATTTGGATATATGCATTATAGATAATGTTTATGGAGTTGGCAGGCACAATGACTCCTTCAGTTTTATAAAAGAAAAATAGTTTTTTTCTTGAGTACCCAAGTAATGGCTAGCTTCCTAGTTTAAAGTACTAACTAATAATATCAGAAATTTTGTGAGAAATAAGTATATCCCATATATATTTACCGTTCACTATGAGTATCTAATTATATAACTATTTTATCCTCTGCATTTATTCTGATTATTTTAATTGATATTATTCTTCATCACTTCTATTGTCACCAACCCCAGATCATCCCTTAACTATTGTAAAGATAAGTTTTGTTCGCATATGGATCACTGCCCAATAATGGAGACCGAAGGAATGGCCATTGTTATCATCACATCATTCCCATTACAATAACTCTTGTGCCTACATGAGGTTTTTTATGTATATATATGTTAACTTCACTTAAAATTCCAGTACAATATATAGTATTAGAAGTAGGAAATATTTAATGGAAATAAAAGTAAGTTAAATTCTTTGGGATTTTGCATGAAAAAAAAAAAAAAATCAGAAAGAAAATATATATTATCAAAATCCACTGCTCATCTTCTTACTTTAATAATTCTGAAAGTATCCTTATATATCTCTATAAGTTGATTTTTAAATAAAATTATGTTGCTTTTCTTATTTTCATGTCGTACTTAGAAGTTTTAGGTGCAATTTTAAATTCCAGTGCATATTCTTGGCTTCTACTGATTGTGGTATCAATCAGGATATGTTCTTAGATGGATTTTAAGCTCTAATCTTTAGCAACAATGGTTATGGTATATTTTTAACTGGCAGTTTGGCTTATAAAATTACATTTTTATAGGTCTTTGAACATCTTAGGAATTGTCTAATTCATATCAGGCTACAGGATCACATAGATATTTACAGTTTTTAAAGAAGTAGCAAGTCATCATGTGATTAAAATTATGAGATCCATAGATTGGCTTCATCATTATAATTATATTTATATGTTTCTGCTAGAATTTTTTCAATTTCTTTAATAATCTCTCTTAATAGTTTTTTATTTTTGCCTCTTTACTAATGAAATTTCTGCTGGATTGTTGTATTCTTATAGTAGCAAAAATCTGAATATAAGAATAATGGGCTGTAGAAAGGAGTTTGCTATTAACTGAAAGGAGACCCTTTGATTCCTCTTGGAGGTCTTAAAGGAACCGAGCAGGGCAAATTCCTAATGTCCACTCCATACGTTCTTGTCGTTGCTGCTGTTATTACTATGTGATTATTCATATAGTATACGAACATGGATGGGCTGCTCACCAACACGCATTAGCCAGCGTGGTGAGTTTATTGGCTTTTTACCTCTGAGTTTAAGATCAAGAAACACCATGGTCTTTCTTCTCAGTGCCTGATAAGGCAGAATGAATGTTTGTGTAAATGATAAATATTTTTCCAATACATATATACAATTATGACAGACAAAAATAAAGCATGGCCCTTATTCCCAGGAGGCTGTAAAGTCACCAACCAAGGCAGCGGTTGGTGGCCGAAGGCGGAGGGTGCTAAGAATCCCCTGATTGTGGACCCAGGCTGCCATTTGATGACGACTTTTTATTTAGGTACTTACAACTGCAGATCACTTTCAAGTGAAGGAAGATTGCAAGAATTAGAAGAAGAATTGTCTTATATTAAATGGGACATTATTGGACTTTGTGAAGTTAGAAGAAAAGGTGAAGAAACAATTGATTTAAAAAGTGGAAATATACTCTATTATAAAGGCACACATATTGGAAATACAAGTGGAGTAGGATTCATTATAAATAAAAAGTGGAAGAACAATATTGTGGAGATTGATGGTGTATCGGACAGAGTTGCAAGATTAGTTATACAACTTAATAGCAGATACCAAATGCAGATAATTCAGGTTTATGCCCCAACAAGTTCTCATAATGATGAAGTAGTAGAAGATTTTTATATGGATGTACAAAAGGCTTTTGATCAGAGTAAACAACATTTTAAAATTGTTATGGGAGACTTTAATGCTAGAATTGGTAGACAAATGAAAGATGAAATTGCTGTAGGTAATTTTGGTTATGGTAATAGAAATGAGAGAGGGCATAGACTTGTGGAGTTTGCAGAAAAAGAAAAACTTTATATTATGAATTCATTTTTTGAGAAAAATGTTAAAAGGAAATGGACATGGAAGCATCCAAATGAAGGTACAGCAGAATTGGATTATATTTTGACTAACAGGAAATACATATTTCAAGATTGTAATGTTCTTAATAAATTTAACACAGGAAGTGATCATCGATTAGTAAGGTGTAAGTTACGTGTTAATGTAAAACTAGAGAGACAAAAATTATTAAGAAAAACAATATTTACAGTTGATATTCCTAATCTTCAGAAACATTCTAATGAATTTAAATTAGAACTTACAAATAGGTTTCAAGTGTTAGGAGATTTTGAACATGATTCAGATTTGAATGAAATTAATATGAAAATAACTGATACACTTTTAAAAACTGCAACAAAGATAGCTGGTAGGAAAAAGCAGCAATTGACTAATAAAATTTCTACTGAGACTAGAGAATTTATGAAGAAAAGAAGGAATATGAAGATATACAAAAATGATGTATTAAAAAGAATTGAATATCTCGAATTTTGTAAAATGGTACGGAAAAGAGTTGAAAATGATATAAGAAAGTATAACTGTGAAATAGCAAGGAAAGCTGTAGAAGAAAATAAAAGTCTCAAGAATGTTAAACAACATTTTGGTATTGGTAGGAAATTTATATCTGCAATAAGAAAAAAAGATGGAATTATTACTAAAAAGAGAGATGACATCATGAAATTGGTAGAAGATTTTTATCAAGAATTATATAGTAATAAAGAACAAGTACCTCTTATATCTATTACATCTTCCGAATTGCCCAGAATTTTAAATGAAGAAGTGAGACATGCAATTAAATGTATGAAGAAAGGAAAGGCTCCAGGAAATGATGGAATTATAATTGATATATTAAAAGAAGCAGGTGAAGAAGTAGAAACAATTTTAGCAAAGTTATATACCAAATGTCTAAATGATAAAGATGTACCAGAAGATTGGAAGAATGCAGTAATAATATTAATATTTAAAAAAGGTGATAAAGAAGATATTAGAAATTACAGACCTATCAGCCTTTTATCAGTTTTATATAAAATTTTTACCAAGATAATTACAACTCGTCTGCAGAGAACTTTGGATTTCCACCAACCAAGAGAACAAGCTGGATTTAAAAGTGGTTTTAGTACAATAGATCATATCCAGGTATTGAGAGAAGTCATAGAAAGGACAAATGAATATGAGTTGTCATTATGTTTTGGATTTGTAGATTATGAAAAGGCATTCGATTCTATACACATTTCTTCAGTGATTAAAGCATTGGATCATCAAGGTATAGATCCAGGATATTGTCATATTTTAAAGAATATTTATAAAAATGCAACAGCAACAATTAGATTACATAATGATACTGGAAAAATCAACATTGAGAAAGGTGTAAGACAAGGTGACTCCATATCTCCAAAACTTTTTACAGCAGTGCTGCAAGAAGTATTTTGTGGATTAAAATGGGAAACTAAAGGAATGAAAGTAAATGGAGAGTATTTAAGTCATTTAGATTTTGCAGATGATGTAGTTGTTTTTGCAAATAATGCTTCAGAGCTGCAGGAAATGTTGCAGGAGTTAGCAGATGAAAGTAGAAAAGTAGGACTAAAGATAAATGTTAAAAAGACTAAAGTAATGTTTAATCGATTTGCTCAAAGTATGAAAATAAAGATTGATTATGAAGAATTAGAAGAAGTTAACAGTTACAAATACCTTGGTCAGATTATTAATACAGATGGAAACATAATGGAGGAAATTAATCATAGAATTAAACTTGGTTGGAGTGCTTTTGGTAGAAATAACTTGATACTAAAAGGAAATATGCCTATGTGTTTGAAAAGAATGGTTTTTAACAAATGTGTTTTACCAGTTCTTACTTATGGATCTGAGACTTGGACACTTAATAGAAGAGCAATACAGAGACTTCAGACCACTCAAAGGAGTATGGAGAGATGTATGTTGGGAGTAACAAGAAGAGATCGAAAACGCAATGTATGGGTAAGACAACAAACAGGTGTTACTGACCTTATTGAAAAAATTAAAAGATTGAAATGGAGTTGGGCTGGACATATTGCTAGAAGAAATGATAATAGATGGACAATTGAAATTTTAAACTGAATTCCAAGAGATTGTAAAAGACCCAGAAAGAGACCATATGTGAGATGGATGGATGAAATAAGAAAATGTGCAGGGGTGTTGTGGAAAAGAGAAGCTAAAGATCGGAGAAGATGGATTAAACTTGGAGAGACCTTCATCCTGCAGTGGATTGATAATGGTTGATGATGATGATGATGATGAAGAATAATGATTTCTAAAAAAATCTTTTCTTTAAGAATCTGTCATTTTGATAATTGTTTTTTTTTTTTTTTATGGACTATGTGGAATCCTATGCACACTGTTAAATAATAAATATCTAAACTATTTAATCCTATTATGATGTTTATGAAATAACAAGAGATTTATTTCAAACAGAATGTTATTTTCTATCTCTTAATTACATTTTTATACTGTTTGAAATATAATTCACGAGTTTATTTATATTTTAATTATATAATTTTAAGTTTTAGAGCCAATATAAATATAATTTGTGATGTAATCCAAAATCTATGCATTAAGTAAAATTGTTTAGTTTTTCTACAAAGGTAATAAAACAAATAACTTTAAAATTAATTTCAACATAGTGAAACAATTTTTTTGATTCCAGTTTGTTTCTATTTCTTCATTTTAGACACATTTTAATGAGCCTTACCCACTCATACACTGTCTAAATTATATATATATCATTTAACTTTTTACCATTACTGTATTGTGATTTTCACATTTTTGAATAGAAAACCAATTTAAATATTTAATTTTTTAATTTTATATAATATATTTGTGAGATCTAATCTGGCTCATCCCCCTTCTCCACTAAAAAGATACTATGGTTTCTGTTATTGGGCAGTACTTCTTACTTCATTGATTATCTATTTTCTGTTTCTTCAGTTTTTTTCTATTGCAGAATCTCTATAATAACACTGCTTTTTCTATGAAAAATGTATAATAATATAACTCATTAAAATCTTCTACTTTTTATGATGGTTATCATAACCGCCTAGATTTGCATTATATTTTTATTAAATATACCCCCACCCCCTTTTTTGTCCACAAATTCAGTTTTTCTAGTGGTCTTTTATAATTATTATTTCTTGAAGTACTTTTGAAATGCTTTGAACATTTAGTTGTCATAATAATTTGGTTTTACTATTATTTACTTATATATAATTAATAGGAATCTCTTAATGCATTTGTTTTCTTGCCATTAAGTAAATGCGCTCTAGTTAGGCAATGACCTTTTTTTTTTTTTTTTAGTATGGTTCAACTTTTGTTGAAACTTTCTAGAATATAGTATTATAAGTCTAAGCATGCACAAATGATCAGGAATATTATTTCTGAATAGAAAACTAGATTATATGTCCTGATCTATTTGTAATAATAATGAACATATCACAAATAATCAGGAATACTATTTTCTTATTTGAAAAAAAGAAAACTAGATAAGCCAGAAATTTTATGTCTGGACCATATAGTATGCTATAATAGCTAAGAGTGTTGCAACTGGCCAAATGAAATCTAGAATTTACTTATACGATCATCTGATGGTTGCATGAATTCTTCAATGCAGGTTAATAAATATAACTGCATGATTAGCTTGATTCATAACTTTTGATGACCAAATTCACATTTTAAACAAAATACAATGTATTGATTTTCTATACAATTTTCAAATTGTTGAGGAAATGTCACTCCTCTATTTTTCCAATTTTCAAAAACAGTATCCTTTCTTTTCCTTGTTCTCTTAAATATTCCAAGAACAGCTTAAAAAGGCAAATTAATATTAAAGGGGTTTTTAACTTCTTTTTCATCTTCTATCATCAATACATTTTCTCTTCCTGCTTCACAGTTTTGTAAAGATTTTTTACATTTTTTTAAAGTTGTACTTCTCTGGGTAGTTTACTTGTGAAATTTTGAAACCTTATCACCAATGTGAAATACAGTATATAGGGCTATTATTTTGTATTTCTCTTTTTACTCTTGAAGAGTAAATTTTTGTTGTTGTTGTTTTTTGCTGTCTTTGCCAACATCTAGTTTTAATCAGTATTAGGCTATATTTAACAAAGTGAAGTGAGAAGATGAGATTCATGTGGATTTGTTTTGTAATAATCCAGTTAATATATTTCATCTTCATTTCCTGTAATTTGTATTATACAAATTCATTAAATCATTTTACCTCTATTTTTACAAGTCATATTTGCATGAGTTAGACTGGTGTTTTTTTATCAACCTTAGTATGTGGTATATCTTTATTTGGAGATCCAAAAAGTGAGGCCCCATGGTCTAATAAATCCTTTTAAGTTTTTTTAACAATGGGGAGTTGTTAATCTACTAGAATACCAATTAAACTATTGTTATTAAGTTGCTGCTTACAAACTATATTATACATTATAATTAGTTATTATTATTTTTGGATCAGAAGTAATGATTTATAAATAATTAATTACTAATCCTAAAGAAATAAATGGATTCAAAGATTCAGTATGATCTTTATTTAGCATGGAAAATTGAAATATTTTATCATTCCAATTGTGTTAGATTTGCCAATCTATTAATTAGCAATTGATGCATCATGTTTTTCCAGGCAGTTCTAGGCCTTCAAAGCATAGAACTTCCTATCAAAATCATTGTTTATGTATGTAAATGAAACTTTTGTTTTATTGTTAGAAATTTTAATTAAATAATTTATGGTACAAGTATCAATGATTGTACAGGTCGCTGGATGGCACTGTTGCTAGTCAAAAACATTGAAATATAATGTTACCTGGCTGGGACATATTATACGTTATGCTTTAATTTTTACATGACATCTTTGACTTGAAATATTAATTTTGATGGTTTATGATAATTTATATAGAAGTGAAAATTAGGTGCTTGTCTTATAGATAAAGATGCCGTTGGATGGCGCCATTTTCATGCTAAAACTATAAAATATACCATTCCGGGGCCGTTGATTATAATATTTTTGCTGTGCTTTTTTGTAATGCGAAAATAAAAACAAAACAAAATCGTCTTGTATAAATATTATTTCTTATTAATGTATACAATTTAAATGATAATAATAAATGTAAAATAAAATCAACAAATTACAATTTGATTCGTATTTTTTCTATCGTATATTTTTTTACTTGTGTTATGACTTTTTTTGTTGTTGTTGTTTAACTAAAAAATAATAATCATAATAAAAAGTAAAATTTCTTAGTCTATTTTTTATTTTTTTAGTCTTTGTTTTACATTTTTTTAGTGCTTTTTTTCACGTACTGGACGAGCCACCAGGTGATGCTGCAGAACCACCAAGAAACCTGCAATTGATAAATTTTTTTTAAAGTATTTGCTAAAAATCGCTTAATTTTAGAAATGGTAGACCCTTTCCCCCGGAGCATGAGACAAATCGGTCAAAATCGCTGAAATTGAAATGTAAAAAAAAAATCACTTAATTTTAGAAATGGTAGACCCCCCCCCGCCGCACGAGACAAATCGGTCAAAATAGTTGAAATTGAAATGTAAAAAAAAATATCGCTAAAAATCACTTAATTTTAGAAATTGTATACCCCCCCCCGCCGCACGAGACAAATAGGTCAAAATCGCTGAAATTGAAATATATAATTGAAAAAAAAAAAAACTATAATAAAAGCCTACCAAATTAAACAAAAACATACTAAATGTCAAAGCGATTTAAAAAAGAATCACTCTTCAATTATCTAACTAACAGATAATAATTCAAACCTTAATAACAGACTAATACATATTAAGTAATCAGTGTTCTTATTAACCTGTAATAGCGTCATTAGAATTTAAATTCAGTTAATATGTTACTGTATTACTAGTTTACAGTACACGCATATCAAAAATTAATGCAAATACTGGGTTTAAATCGCACATATATAAAATCAACAAAATAGAAGTAAAATAATCAGAATAGAAAATACAATTTGAAAGTAATTAAAATAGATTACCAATTTCCCTGGAGAGTGAGTTCATCTTTCAGCAGGTCATTGCAAAATGAAACTTGGCCATTCTAGATCGCTCCATTAGCGACAAAATATGGATATACTATATATATTATATTTTTCCCGTCTATTGATCGCGTTTTCTTTCACTTAAAGTTTGCTATTTTTAAAATAACTTACGCACAATTTTGAAATGTAGATAGAAACTGAAAAAATAGCTAAACATTTTTGGTACTATATGTAGTATAAAGAAATTTCCAGAACTCGGGTCACGTGACTGATTGATTTTGCAAGTTTTGTCGCGGGGAAATTAATATCTACGTTTTTAGAAAGTGAAAGTATTTTTTTAAAAAAAGGAAAATAATACTTTTTCTTGTTTTAAATTATAAATTAATAATATCAACAAATTAAAAATCCTTCTTTTTCTTTTCAAAAACTTTATATTTATAAGTTGTGAGTGGAGGGAGTTTGAAAATGGTAAATGTAACAATTTATATAATATAAAACTCCAAAGTTTCAACTGTTTTTATCTTCTTACAGTTATTTTTGGAGTTTTATATTATATAAATATGTTCAGTATTGATATAAGAAAATAAAGTTTTTGAAAAGGAGAAGGATTTTTAATTTGTCGATATTATTGGAGAACATATATATTTTAATAGAAAAAGTGATTGTACATTTGCAGTGTTATAATATATGATTATAAATCAAATAATTTATATATATGCATTTTCTCAAAATATTGATCCATCAAGCTTTCTGGGGTTTTTTGGGAGGGGCTTCCTCCGTTATTACTTTTTATTTGGCTTTGAGATGAAAGGAAGTAAAACAAAAACATTACTGTTCTATTTAGTTAGCTTGTGCTTTAATGAAGACAAAACCCTAAGATGTAATACTTTTTATTTATTGTTTGAAATGCGGCATTTCAAAAAGTTCGAATTAAAACTGCTGTACACATTCCATTCCATAAGTTTTAAAGTTTATACAGCTTTTTATGGACACACGCGCACAACAAATTAGAATTAAAACAACTAATAAACAGACATTTAATCAAAAACTGTCATGCAAACAAATGAAGGCAAAAGACTAGTGATTTCTTTAGGTTATGTGTTTATTTATAATAAATAAATAAAAAAAAACACAAATTCAAGTAGTTTTTGTATTTTTACAAATATACTAATTGAAATATCAAATAATGAAGTAATCAATACTTAAAGAAGTAAAAAATCCATATTTATTAATGGTATTTCTATATTTATTATTAAAGGTTGTGCTAAGTTTTTTGCTGTTATATTATCCTTGTAATTCATATTGTCTTTACAAAAATCTATTTTTCTTGAAATGTATAAAGTATCTAGTTATTCCAATTTGAAAGAATCTGTTAAAATGATTCAAAAAATTGTGGACTGATATCATCATTGTTATGCAATATTTCAAATTTTTTTGAAAGATGTGTACATAACTTCCCATTATTTTAAAGCAACAGTTTTATGTCCAGTTTTTAGCATGGATTTTTTTCCAAGAGGCATTTTTATATTAATATATGACCATACATCTAATGCTATAAATGAACAAGATTATCTAGATATAATATATTTTGATCTCAGTAAAACTTTTGATCACTAAACATCGCATGATCACAATCTCGTATGCTAGCACATAACTGTTATTAAACAGGTAAAACTCCATTCAGTAGACGAAGGCCACAAGCCAGAAACTAGTCTGGGAATATTGGATGAGTAGGCACTAGATGGGGATTTTATGCACAAGCCTTCTGGCTTCCATTGATTATTCTGGTTGGCACAGAGTGGCACTACTGTATGGAGAGTTTTGCCTGTTTAAAGCTTTTGATATTGTGAATCACAAATTGTATTATTTAAAATTGCATTGTCTTTGTCTCTCTTCTTTTTTCATAGTGGTTTAAATCATATTTGATTAAATGCCCAAATTGTGTCTTTTGATTAGTTTTAAAGATTCGAGTCTCTATTATAGAAATGGAATCCCTTAATTATAGTTTACTTATGATATGAAATTATTTTTTAGGATTGCTAATATATCTAACTATCTAAGATTGCAAAGTTAGAGAATTTGGTAAACAAATCAGATAATTGTTAATACAGAAAAAATTCATTGTCTTGTTTAGTAATAAAATGTAACAGCCTTTTTCATAATTCTTTTAATAGTTCTATTGATATAGGATGAAGGATTTAAGAGTCTGCTTTAGTAGTAATGCATCTTCTTTTAAGCCATATTAATTAAGGAAATAGCTAAATCAAAAAAATGTCTACAAATATTCATGTATTTAATTATTTTTCTTTTATTTGTTCCAACAATTAGTTATAATGTTGTTCAGAATTATGATATAGAATGAGAATAAATTGCAAAAAATAATGAAAAGATTTTTTAGGTATATAGATGTACAATTATCTAATATCTTGTGAAAAAAGGGGTATTATATAATATTTCTAAGAAAAATTGTTTAGATAAAATAGATGTATGAGAGCTTATCCATAAATATAATTTACAGAATTCCTAATATGATAAATTTATTTTTTATATCGTAATTATTTATATAAGGATCTTGAACACAGACTTTCTAGCTTCCTTCAGCTACCCACTCTATCTCATACAACTGGTACACATGTCCACACACATCTGAAAAAAGGAAATGGCCTCCAATATAGTATTTCATGCTGGTCCAGCACTCATCAGTTGGTCCAGGTGGTCATTTCCCACACTTATGTATAATCAGTGCTCCATTTATATAAAGATAGCAATTCTTCAAATTTTAATGAGCAGGTTACAATCTTCTCCAATCTTCAACCATCCACTATCATTGAAAATTTGACGATAGGATGCCCAAATTCCTTGTTGATGCCAATATTGTTATATCCATATTGACTTAGTCACTGACTCCTCGTATATAGGACCATATATAAAAGAGGGATGGGCAGGATACAGGCTAAATCTAATATTTGATTGAATACAAGTGTAATTTATATACTTGGCGTTTTAGATGTAATTATAAAGGAAACACAAACAAACAAAAGAAAAAAACAGACAAAAACTGTATACGTATTGCCATTCAGTGCAAGTCAGAGTGATCAATGAATGCCAGAAGGCTTATGCATAAAATCCTCACTAGTACCTACTCATCCAGTATCCATATAGAGTTTTGCCTGTTTTAATAACAGTTATAAGCAAGCATAGGAAATGGTGATCATGTGATAATTATAAAGGAACTGGTACACAGACTTTCAAGCTCTCTTCAGCTATCCACTCTATCCCAAAGCAACCAATACATATGACCACACATATGTGAAAAAGATAAATGATCTCCATGATTTCATGCTAAACCAGCACTCACCAGTTGGTCCAGATCATCATTTCCTACACACAAGTGTAATCAGTGCTCAGGTTATATTAAGATAACAAATCTTCAAACTTTAATGGACAGGCTTCAATCTGTTCCATCCTTCAATTTTTCAGCCATCCATACCATGGAAATTTGATGATGGAATGCCCAAGTGCCAATATTATTGTCTGACCCCTCATGTATAGGACCTCATCTATTTAAATACATGGAAGAGGAATGAGCAGGATACAAGCTGAATCTGTAATATTTGATTGAATATAAGTATAATTTATATACTTGGAGTTTTCGATGTAATTATATAAGGGACTTGAATACAGATTTTCAAGCTCTGTATATTTAAATGGATGCCTTATACGTGAGGGGTCAGAGTGACTTAAAGTCAACATGGGCATGACAATAATATTGGCATCAACAAGGGATTTGGGCATTCTATCATGAGATTTTCAATGATATGGATGGCTGAAGAGTTGGGGGTTTGAGTAAATTGAAACCCACCCATTAAAGTTTGAAGATTTGCTATCTTGATATAAACGGAACACTGATTATATACATTTGTGGAAAATGATGATCTGGACCAATTGATGAACTGGTTCAGCATGAAATACATATATTGGAGATTATTTATCTACTTCACATGTGTATGGTCATGTGTATCGGTTGTATGAGAGAATAGCTAGCTAAAGGGAGTTTTAAAGTCTGTAGTCAAATCTCTTTCATAAATTTCATCTAAAGCTTCAAGTATATAAATTATATTTGTATTCAATCAAGTCATAATTATTATAAAAATTCAGCCAAGATTAGCATAATAAACTATTTCCTTATGTTGATATTTTCATTTGAACTTTCATGGTTTTTTGAAGTCAATATAAATACTTCATTTATAAAATCTGTACTATCATTGGATTGTTATATGCTTAATAAATTGAATTATTATTTTTATTTTTCATTTCAGTATTATTATTTTTATTGTAATGACACCAGGAAATTTATTGTATTTGATTGGTAATATGTATATTCTCTCTCATATTAGTATAAAAGAATTTGAATAATTATTTGGAGCATTTGGAAGAATATTCAATTAGTTTTATACAAAATGTTTTAATCTGTGGGATATTAATACACACCATGTAATGTCATCAAATAAAATTCCTTAACTGTAACATAGTGAAATTAATAAAGAATTAAGACATAGAATTCATGTATACTATTAGTGTGGTTCTTTAAAAAGAATCATTTAAAAAAATAATAATGAATGCATTTTAATATAATTTTAATCAATTTTAATGACATAGAGCTGAAAAATCATTTCCAGGCATTGTTGAAAGAGGATTCTCATGATGATTTGTAATATACCATCCTTAGATGACAATTGATATGATAATTCCAAAAAGAAATGATAAATTTGATGATTATCATAACCTATATTATGATATTAAGTTTGCTAACTGGGAATAAGTATATCCATTTAGTAATATGTATATTGCAGTTAATTTGTTTCAAAAAATTCTGCCCAAAATTTTAAATGACAAAATACTTATACATTATAAGACTTTTGAAAAATATTCTTCATTTTTTAAAAAAAATAATTTGTATAAATAAATTAGACATAAGAAATTGTTTAAAGAATCGGGGTTTGTCCTCTACTATAATAATTTTATAAATTATTGAAGACTAATTAAAACCAAAGAATAGATTGACATTTAAAAATGTAATGGACAACTGAAGAGGAATATTAGATCCAAACTGATTATTTTTGATTATTTATAGAAACATTCTGATATTAAAAATAAAATATTAATTGGTGTAGCAATTTTATAGTCGATAACTTTGCTGATTATTTTTTCATTATAATATATTAATCAATTATTATTAAATTTCTTTTTCTAAAACTAACAATTTGGTAAATTTTGACATAATGATAATATTTTATTGACAATAAAATAACTCAAAAACAAACAAATGGACACTAGATATGATATAATATCAGTATTCATGATATAAGAGTATTCATTTACAAAGGATGGGCTAGTTCCAGATCTTAATTATGTTTTAAATATTTTTTTTTGCAGCAGATATATTTTTCCTAATTTGTGGAAAGTTGCTAAAGTTATACCGATACCAAAATGTAATTTATTCAGATATCTATCAAAAACATAACATGGATTCATTACATGTAGATCTATTGATATATTGTGAATGATATTAAAAACAGGTGTAATCAGATGCTATTTATTTTAACCTGAGTAAAGTCTTTGATAGATTAGATGATTAGATCACTTAGTTTGAAAACTGAATCTCATTGTTTTCTGCAATAGTTTGTATTTCATGGGAAAATGAAATCTTATATATACCATAATGTATATGGAGTGTCTCAAGGAAGTATTTTTGGACAACTTTTTTCGATTTATTATTTGGATATAAGAAAGTGAGATGGTGGCACTAATGTTGTTTGTTTTGCTATTGATATCAAGTTATATAAAACCATTGTAGATTTTGATGAACATAAAATTTTATAGTCTCATATCCAGATATTGGCAAGAAACAATATGAAAGTTAATGTTGAAAAATGTTATATGCTTTTCTAAAAAGTCATTCACTAGCACTTTTATCTATATATTAAACTCAAAAAGTTTCTAAGAAAGGGATATCAAAAAAACTTAGGTATTATTTTTTATAATAATAGAACATTTAATAATAATATCATGTATATGATTCAAAAAGCTATAAAATCATGGGTTTGATACTCAGAAATGAAATGTTTGAGAAAATCTATCAATTTTAATCTATTGTAGTTGTTCTATGGTTCAGAATTCTCATAACTTAGGTTATAAATTGGCATTGGAAAACGTTAAAATTTTTGAGTCATTTTGATTATGAAGAAATTCATGACATCAGTGTAATATATTAAATATCCATTCTGAATATGATGTTTTTAAAGAAAATTATATCATGTAAAATAAATGTAAGGTATTGTCAAATGATAATATTAATTAAAATGAAAACAAAAGATACAAGATCAACAAATTTATATAATATTCCAAAATTCAAAAATGAGATCTTAAAAAAAAAAAAGCTCTAATAAGACTGCCTTGATTATATAATAAGTACTTTATTGTAAATAATTTTGAACCAAATTATAAAGAATTTAGAATTCTTCAAAAATATTACAAAGGATCAATAAATAATTAAAAAATTATTGATTATTTTTATTTGGGTGTAATATTTGTTAAATTTATCAGATAAATAGAATTATTATTGATTTATAATAGACCCAAGGGAATCACCCCTTAGATAAATAAATAATTAGTTATATACATATATTATTGATTTAATAAAAAGTTATTTATTTGGTTTGTTTCATGTTTGTCTTTGAGTAATCCATGAATTTATTTATGCCAAAATATGTTGTAAAGATTTATATTTATTAAGTTTATAACGGACGGAATGACGACCAATAGCCCAAAAGTTGATGACGCCAGATATAACAGACGGAAACGATTACAACTAATCCTAAACATTGCTAACACCAGTACAATGGGCAGAACTCTTCATCAACAGTCATAAACTAACAAAACCCAATGATGGTGCACCAGATGTAATGGATGGTCAACTAACTTGCAGACTGTACTACTATGCAGATGTAGCAATATGGTGTGGGGATAAATTAATATGTTCTACTTTATTGCTCCTAATGAAACAATATGCAGAGACCTACCAGGCTTAGAATGGAAAAAAGTTGCGTCAAACTATGTTCAGACTGTGGGTCATCTGATAGAATGCTAATGAGAACCTGATGAAATGCTTAACCAATGATTGCATACACTTTAATTGACTAACTCTATCCCTGTTTAATACTAATAAATGCAATTTAGGTTAGTTCATCCACTTTTCCTCTTTTAAATTCCGTTATGCCCTAATATTCAAACCCAGAGAGAATATTGCTTTTAATTCCTTTAGCAGGTATGAACAGATACACATAGCAACTGCTGCACCTATATATAGGTTTCAACTAGCATTTATTATATTTGTTTTATTTTCAAGCTTTTATATGATAAGAAAAATAGATGTGTGTGCATGCATAATTATTTATAAACTGTGGAATGTCAGGACAACTCAATAAACCAGAAACCAGAATAAAACAAACTCTTAAACATTTTTATTAACAATAATAAATATCAAGTATAACAACAATAGTAATGATAAAAAAAAAATATAAAAAAAATATAATAATCATCATATGTACGTGTCACAAGTGAACCTCTACCATCTTACTAATTAATTATCCTCTAGATCCAACCCTTATACCCCATGGTAGAAATCCACCTATATCACTCAAATCATAATTATATAGAAAAATCAACGTTAGTTATTTAATGTAATTGAGATGCTGGCTAGCTAAATTATATATTTACAAATGTTAATCTATTTAACAAGTTTCCCCAAATTATATATATGATAGATAGATACTAGTTGATTAGTCAAACATACTGGAGAATATATACACAAGGTTAATCACAAAATAAAACATATAATATGTATTCTGTATAAATGTTGTAATTTAACCTATGAAAATAAATTTAGATAGTCTTACCTCAATATTTATGTGGATAACCTGATGTGAAGCAGGTGCTTTACCTAAATTTTATTTATAATGAAAATATAAAATATCAAAATGGGGCTTCAGCATCTGAGTGTAAAAATACAACAGATAGATAACAAGATTTAAAAAAATAAATAAATAAATAAATAAAAATTTACAATATTAATTCTTTGATTTAAAAAAAAAAAATTGTAATTGGAACAAAATTTATAAAAATCATCATAATAGAAGTAGTGGTAGTAGTTGATATTTAGGCAAGTTGTTCTTCTAAGCAGTTTCATTTAGTAAATCATTTTCCTTAGCAAGGATAGATAGGTACAATGGTGTCTCATGCAGTTGTGTTTAATGGCAAGCACCTTGATCCTCATTTGATTCACCATAAAGTATTCCAATCCTTGTTTACTTTGTACTGCAGGCATCTTCTTGTGTGTTTACAATAAAGTAGAAAAGTATATATATATATAGATATAGAGGTTTAATGCAGCTGGTAGGAAATACCATGACACACAATAACATGTTTTGCTCTAGCCCATTTTCATATTAAAGTACAATTTAATAATTATTTATAATCATATATTTGTATTGAAGTGCTTTAAATATATATTAAGAAAATTATTTCATTATTTTTTTTCTTTTCCAATTTCAGCAGACTTAATTCTCGTTATTCTTTTTGAAAATAATTTAAAATATTCAAATTTACTCCAATAACTTTTAAAACACGTTTATTTATCACTTATTTTTATTTTTTATTTTACTTCCTTTCCTCTGAAGTTGGTAAACTTTTAATTACAGCATTTGACTTTTAAAAATGTTTATAATTTAAATAAAGAAAAAGTAAAACTCCATTTTAGCGTTCTAAATTTTACTTTAAATTGCTGTCTTTTGTTACAGGTGCTATAACAATAAGAAGAACAATTTGTAAACTGTTTTTTGTTTTTATACATTTCACGCGCGTAGATTTCCAGGAACGCCAAGATTTTTAATTGCCTATTGTTTAAATTCATTTAGATTTTTATATGTATTGTTTAAATACATTTCACTTATTACAAATAGAAAAAATAATAATAATAAAATCAGTTCTATTTTCACACATATGTGCCCACCTAATTAACTTCAGGTCATCCCAAATTCATTTAACTATAAATTAATATTCAATTTTAAATTAAAAAATAATATATACATTACAGTTTATTTAATCAAATAGTATTATATAGATATACAATATTACTTTCTAAAATATTGATCGTATTTTATTTATTATAACTTAGTAATTTATCATGTATTATATGTATATATGTAATAATAATAACAAATAATCTACCCATTATTAATATAAATTTCAAATGGATTGGGTTCAATAAATATGCTTGATCTTTTTAGGAATGTGTGCATTGTAAGCTGCCCTTTACAAGTTATAAAGTGCAGAATATGTTAGGTAACTAACCTAATTGCAATAAATTTTGGTACCCAATGATACTTTATACTTTGTAAAATTATTATTAAATACACTTTTTATTAGAATGCTAGCCTATATATATATTGTAACCTTCCAGGTTGGCACCAGGAAGAAATGTGGGAAGTTCACATTTGTGCTAACAATGGCTAAAGTTAATTATCTGAGAAAAATGAATTGAGATGTAATTTGCTAGTTAAAATTAGGATTTAAAAAAATTAAAACTTTAATTGGGTGTACTGATTGGTAGAGTTTTGGATTATGTGTGTTTGGTAGTAGAAGAGGAGGATGACCAATATTAGGGATGTTTATATGTAGTAGAAAAATTTACATGTCATAATAAGCAGATACATAGATATAATATTAATTAGAATTTTCTTTCCTATATTTTATTTATTATTTACTAATTATGTATTGTTCATAATCTTATACTTAAAAATGATAAAGATTATTTGTTTATTGGTGAATAACATTTATAAATTAATATTTGATATATATATATTTTTATTATGTTTATTCCATTCAAATCTTGTATTGTTAAAATTTTATAAGTAAAATTTTGGCACACTTCCAAAGTTGATTGTAATAAAAAAAGAAACACAGAAGGCATGAGTGAAGAAAGACATAGAGTTTAAAACTTGAAGGAAAGTAATAAAAAAAAGTTCCGAGGAAGAAAATGTAAAAAAACTTAAAAGATTCAATAAAATGCCTGGATGATATGTAAGCTAAATTATTATGATTTATTTTAAAGTATTACCAAAGCTAAATAATATTAAAATGACAAAATTGTGTAAAATAAAGCTAGCTAAAATTTTCTTATTAGACGCTAGAATTAAATGCTTGATTTTCAATTTAAAGAATTTTCTATCAATATTCTACAAAATAAAATTTAAAATGAAAAAGTTTATCTATTTAATCTTATATCAAGAAGATAGTTTTATACTGTATAACTTTGCTATTCGCGCATATATAACAAAATAATTCCAATGCATGCAAATGTCATTTATTATGCCTATAACGGAATTCTAGGATAAAAAAAAAAAACTATTGTCGTTCTTAACAAATTATGCTTTAACAATGGATAGACATTTTTTTTTATGTTATAATTTACTGTTTTCTTTAAAATTGATATGTATATTTCTTTCAACTTTCAATTTTGTTTAAAAAAACTTAACATGAATGATGAGATATTGATAAGTATTTTCATTATTACTTATAATAAATGTATAACCAATTTTTTTTTTTTTAAAAAAAAAAAAAACTAAAACAAAACAAAACAATGTAACTTCATATCATTATAATATGATAATTTATTATTTGTATGATCTAGAAATTATATTATAGGTGGTTATAGATGTTCGGATGTGTGCGTGATGCTATAAATTATTATTTTAAAAAAATTGTATTTATTATGCTTCAATTTGTTAATGAAGTTTATTTAAAAAAATAAAGAATTAAAACCTTGTCTGTTATAAGTTGAAGGTAGAAATGATCAAGGGACGATTAGATTATTTAGATTGAGTTTGGAGATATTATTTAACCCTCACGTATATAAGTATAAGTATAAGTGTTTAGTTATTGTTTTTCCTTGCCTTTCTTTATTTTGTATAGTTAGTGTTAGATGATTTACACCGATTATAACAGATAAGTGTTGTATAAAATTTTATAATATGTATAAAAGATGATTGATTTATTGCATCATCAAAGTTTATAAATAAGCTAATAAAAAGTATGTTTTAAAAATACATTGTATTTAAGATATTATAAAAGCACACATATTCGAAAATATATGATTCGTATATTAAATATTAGTCAATTTTGGTTTTACTGTAGAAGAAATATAATTGGTTAGAAAGGTACATAAAATAATATTTTTTTTTGTTTATTATTATTATTTATTTTGTCTTTTATTTTTTATTTTTAATAAATGTTTTAATGAATTAAAAGCCCAAATGAATTGTTTGATTATATATGTTCGATTCTCCATTTCCACACACATACATATATGGTTAACATAGCATAGTCCTAAAATATATAGATTTGCCAGTAGAAGTCAATTTGTTTAATCTGTCTGGAGATGATAAATCACCGTATTACAGTGCTAATAATATATTCTACTTTGCTTAGAATAGGTGGTGATGTAGATAAAAAGATACCCGATCCTCATCATTATCTATCTTATATTAAATATGATAATTGATAATTTTGCAATAGTTTTATAATTAAATAAATATGTGGCATATAATTAAATTAGTGTTACAGAATTGTTATTAATAAATGTTTTATTACTTTTATTTGCATCCTATATGAAGACCATATCCTATAACCTCAATTGAGCTAAGCCATAGAGCAATTTACAATTATAAATTTTATTCTATATTGTATAGAATTGGCGCCTGGGCATTTATAAATATAATAAAGTGAACAAGTGAAGAGAGCAGAGGTTATAGGGTAGGTTAAGTGGACGCCCAACTGGGGCTTGATATACAATTGGGTTAAGTGGCTGCCCAATCATGGGGCCCTGTTTGATTAAGTCTCATATCCTGTAGAATATTTATCTTTTGTTGGTTAATAGGGTTAAGTGGCTTGTCTTATGGGTTAAATGCTCGATATATTTATGGATAAATGGCTGCACAATGATTGGTGATTGGTTCATCTTTGTTTACATGTGTATTGTGTTCTTTATTGAAGATTATATATTATACATTCTATTTTAAGTTGTGACTAACGTGGATGGCTTGATATATACATAGAGGCCACAGCTGCCAAGGGTTTAAATGGATGTCCAATCGTGGGATCTTGATTACTTAAGTCTCATATCTTGTAGAGTGTTTATATTTTTGTTGATATATATTGGCATATACCTGAGATGAGAGGTAATCCAGTGCCATTAGAATTACTTTATTCCTGTTTTAAATATACAGTTAGTGCAAAATTGGTTCTAAAATAGAATCAAGGTGGCAGTTTTTTTATTCAAAGTTTTTTTTTATTTATATCAATCTGGAAGATTAATAGAAATGTTTGATAAAATGGAACTAGGGGTAAATGGAGCATTAACTAAGGTTTGAAATAAGCCAATTAGAGTTTGAAATAAGCCAATACCTGAAAGATGTGTAGTAGATATATGAATGTCAGATGTATAGTTTAAAAAAACAATTTTTTTTATGTGAAATAAATAACTACAGCCATGAAACAGCTTAGTTTCAAATTTTAAAGCTATATAAATATCACAACTTATAGTAAATGTTAAAGTTGATAACTTTTTATATATATATATATATCTTTTGCTTGTCAATTAAATATAGCATTGATGCCAGATAAGCATAGAATTATTAATAGTGTTAAATTATAAAGTAATAATGTTCATATTCAGAACACTTCTGTTATAGAAAGTCTATAATTTTGAAGGTTAAATAGAATACTTGATTGTTGGAGTTTTGTTGGTTGTGTTGCAAGTTTTGGTGATGGATGGAGAATTTCTGTCGTTGTCTTAAATATATGGTGTATTCATGTCACTGGTGACTGATTGTTCTCATTCACTACTCCAACCCAAATTATGATATCAGTTGTTAGTTATCATGAAGCAGTTAACAGTAGTCCTGCCATGATTTTGCCTCTAAGATTCCAGAGAGAGCAAGGCATAGTTCTTTCTAATATATATGTAATATTTGTCTCTAAGACTCCCAAAGATGAGCAAGACAATATTTTATAAATAGCCCCTAAGACTTGGATGTAAGCAGGGCATTGTGATAGTGTTTGTAGTAAAATATTATGGGTTGTGGTAGCTTAGAGTGGTTAAAATGGGATGATCATCAGAGGGTTCATGGGGCATTGTATGTTTTGAGAGCAGTGATGGAATTCTTTTATCTATTTCAAAATTGTGAACTGCTAATAATTCTTTTGGCTGTCAGTATCTGTTGGATCTTTAGAAGGATGGATGAATATATAACTTGAATATATAGCTCATTCTTAAAAGGCTATTTTCTATATTCTTATGCAAAGGTTGGCATTTACCATATTTAAGTAAAAATTGTATATCAGTTGTCATAGTAAATGAATGTCATCATTAATTTGATTTTGGTTATAAATTTTTTTCCTTTGGGTTATAAATGCTGGTTATAATATTTGGATGTACCCAATACAGCATAAAGATGAATGAATATGTTTAAATTATTTTGGTCTTTTATCAGTTATTTGAATTGGTGTAGTTTGTAATATAACTATAGTGGATTATGTAAAATTTAATTAATAATTTCAGCTATGTTTAGATTAATGTTATTTAATTAAAACTTAACGTCTTTTTATCTATGTGTGTGTGTGGAAAATCGAACATTATATGGGAAAATAAAATTGGAAATTTTATATCATTTTAGGTAGTGATGGTGAATTTGAATTGTTGATTTGGTGGAGGTTGGAGCTGGTAACCCTTGTTTTCTTTAAGTAGTATTAATAATTTTTTAAGAGATTATAAAATGGAAGGGTTTAGTTTATACGGTAGTTTGGGTGGGTCTCAAGAGACACCATCTCCAGACATGGCTGCATTGTCTCCTGACCTTGAATCAGGAAATGAAGCTATAGATATGTCCTATGGAGAGTCTAGTAAGATGAGAGATAATATTTGTAAAACCACGGATGATGATATGCCGATGTGGGCCAAATCGTTTTTTTGAAAAATTAGAGTCTGGACAAGTAGAAGATAGAGAAAGGTCAGAAGAGATGTTAACAGAATTGAAATCAGAACTAAGGGAACTAAAGTCTGGACAAGTAAAATTAAAATTAGAATTAAGAGAAGATAGAGAAAAGTCAGAAGAGATGTTAACAGAATTGAAATCAGAACTAAGGGAACTAAAGTCTGGACAAGTAGAAGATAGAGAAAGGTCAGAAGAGATGTTTGCAGAACTAAAGTCAGGTCAAGATAAGTCAGAAGAAGAATTAAAAGAAATAAAATCGGAAATGGTAGAAATGAAGTTAGAAATGGTAGAAATAAAAGATAGTATAGTTAGGCAGATGAAAGTTGTGGAGAAGAAAGTAAAAAGTCAGGAATCAGAGATAGCAATAGAAATAAAATTGAGTCAAAAGAAATCAGAGGAGAGGATAGTTGAAATAAAGTCAGAAATGTCAGAGATAAAATTAGAAGTGAAATTAGAAACAAAGCTAGAAGCAAGGTTAGAAATACCCAAAATGAAGCTAGAAATGCAAGAGAATATAAAAGATCAGGTAATCAAATCAGTATTGTTAGAGACAAGTGTTAAGAATCCCCTTCAGAAAATTAAAATATCTGATGATGATTCAATAGTGCTGTTTAAGGAAGAAAATCAGCAGACTGTTAAACTAGTTAGTAAAAATATTAGTTTAGCCAAAGAAGAGTTAAGGGCATATAAAAAACTTAGAGAAATAGGGGACCAAGAACTGGAATTAGACAGAAATAAGAGTGTGGATATATTTGAAGATATTAAAGAAAGTCTTGATAGGAATAAAGGGATTAGTGAATTCATATATGTAGAAATAATTTCTCTAAGCATGAAATCTCTAGAAATTTTGAAAAACAAATTAATGAAATTTATTCATATTTCAGGCAATAAATTACAAAATAAAAGTAGAAGTATAGTCTCTAAATGTATTTGTAAGTACTTAAATTGGGACATGAAGATGAGTAGTCACAGAAAAGTACTGTATGTAGATGTTATATGTATAGTATCTAATATAGAGCATATGATAAAGGGTGTTATTTATGTTGGAAAAGTTGATCAAATAAAGATTAAATGTAAAATGAAGATTATGAAGGAATTTGATATGAATTCTCTTAGGAAAATTATTAAGCCAGAGAGAGATTTAGGAAAGGATAAGATCAAACTCAAAGGAGTAAAGGAAGAATTATTTAATATAAATCATCTTAAGAAAGTGAAGAATAAAGTAAGATATATTAAAAACATTAGAGTTAAATCTAGTAAAGTGAAAATGAAATCTTGTAGGAAAAAACTTGTTAGAAGAAAGGAGATCAAGAATATAAACACAAGGTTTAAAGTAACCTATAATGCTCGCAGTTTGATTCCGTATCCTGCAAGACATGATTAATAAAAGTTATACATATTGTTTAATATAGAATTTAATTTTTTTTTCCTCCTTGCTTATTTAATGTTGCTAAAATATAATAGAAACAAGTGTTTGTAAAAGCATTAAATGTTTTAATTGTTTTATGTTTATTTGATAAACATAATTTTCTAATTGAGGAATGATCTTAATGTAAAATTTGATGTGCTATTAATATTGATTGTTGTTTATCCAATTCAGTTTTCTTTCATAACGGGGAAGGACTGTAACCGTCCAGGTTGGTACCAGGAAGAAATGTGGGAAGTTCACATTTGTGCTAACAATGGCTAAAGTTAATTATCTGAGAAAAATGAATTGAGATGTAATTTGCTAGTTAAAATTAGGATTTAAAAAAAATTAAAACTTTAATTGGGTGTACTGATTGGTAGAGTTTTGGATTATGTGTGTTTGGTAGTAGAAGAGGAGGATGACCAATATTAGGGATGTTTATATGTAGTAGAAAAATTTACATGTCATAATAAGCAGATACATAGATATAATATTAATTAGAATTTTCTTTCCTATATTTTATTTATTATTTACTAATTATGTATTGTTCATAATCTTATACTTAAAAATGATAAAGATTATTTGTATATTGGTGAATAACATTTATAAATTAATATTTGATATTTTTTTTTATTATGTTTATTCCATTCAAATCTTGTATTGTTAAAATTTTATAAGTAAAATTCTGGCACACTTCCAAAGTTGATTGTAATAAAAAAAGAAACACAGAGGGCATGAGTGAAGAAAGACATAGAGTTTAAAACTTGAAGGAAAGTAAAAAAAAAAGTTCCGAGGAAGAAAATGTAAAAAAACTTAAAAGATTCAATAACTCTCTAAGAGTATTATATAAAAAACATCTCAAGGATTCTAATAATATACCTATGGAGAATTTTTGTTATTATATTACTGGAATGATATAAAAATGAGATAAACGCCCCCCCCCCCCGAGGGATATCAGCCTCCAAATCTCTGTCAAACAATGGTCCATATTCACTATTTTTAAAATGCCTGGATGATATGTAAGCTAATTATTACATTAAGCTAATTATTATGATTTATTTTAAAGTATTACCAAAGCTAAATAATATTAAAATGACAAAATTGTGTAAAATAAAACTAGCTAAAATTTTCTTATTAGACGCTAGAATTAAATGCTTGATTTTCAGTTTAAAGAATTTTCTATCAATATTCTACAAAATAAAATTTAAAATGAAAAAGTTTATCTATTTAATCTTATATCAAGAAGATAGTTTTATACTGTATAACTTTGCTATTCGCGCATATATAACAAAATAATTCCAATGCATGCAAATGTCATTTATTACGCCTATAACGGAATTCTAGGATAAAAAAAAAAAACTATTGTCGTTCTTAACAAATTATGCTTTAACAATGGATAGACATTTTTTTTTATGTTATAATTTACTGTTTTCTTTAAAATTGATATGTATATTTCTTTCAACTTTCAATTTTGTTTAAAAAAACTTAACATGTAATGATGAGATATTGATAAGTATTTTCGTTATTACTTATAATAAATGTATAACCAATTTTTTTTTCTTTAAAAAAAAAAAAAACTAAAACAAAACAAAACAATGTAACTTCATATCATTATAATATGATAATTTATTATTTGTATGATCTAGAAATTATATTATAGGTGGTTATAGATGTTCGGATGTGTGCATGATGCTATAAATTATTATTTTAAAAATGTTGTATTTATTATGCTTCAATTTTGTTAATGAAGTTTATTTAAAAAAATAAAGAATTAAAACCTTGTCTGTTATAAGTTGAAGGTAGAAATGGTCAAGGGACGATTAGATTATTTAGATTGAGTTTGGAGATATTATTTAACCCTCACGTATATAAGTATAAGTGTTTGGTTATTGTTTTTCCCTGCCTTTCTTTATTCTTGTATAGTTAGTGTTAGATGATATACACTGATTATAACAGATAAGTGTTGTATAAATTTTTATAGTATGTATAAAAGATGATTGATTTATGGCATCATCAAAGTTTATAAATAAGCTAATAAAAAGTATGTTTTAAAAATACATTGTATTTAAGATATTATAAAAGCACACATATTCGAAAATATATGATTCGTATATTAAATATTAGTCAATTTTGGTTTTGCTATAAGAGCAATGTAATTGGTTAGCAAAGTGCATAGAATAATATATATATATATATATTTTGTTTATTCATTATTTATTTTGTCTTTTAATTTTTAATAAATGTTTTAATGAATTAAAAGCCCAAATGAATTGCTTGATTATATACGTTCGATTCTCCATTTCCACACACATACATATATGGTTAACATAGCATAGTCCTAAAATATATAGATTTGCCAGTAGAAGTCAATTTATTTAATCTGCCTGGAGATGATAAATCACCATATTACAGTGCTAATAATATATTCTACTTTGCTTAGAATAGGTGGTGATGTAGATAAAAAGATACCCGATCCTCATCATTATCTATCTTATATTAAATATGATAATTGATAATTTTGCAATAGTTTTATAATTAAATAAATATGTGGCATATAATTAAATTAGTGTTACAGAATTGTTATTAATAAATGTTTTATTACTTTTATTTGCATCCTATATGAAGACCATATCCTATAACCTCAACTGAGCTAAGCCATAGAGCAATTTACAATTATAAATTTTATTCTATCTTGTATAGAATTGGCGCCTGGGCATTTATAAATATAATAAAGTGAACAAGTGAAGAGAGCAGAGGTTACAATATATATATTATAACGGAAAAGGTTATTCGTACTGTTGCTTAATTATTTGTGTATTCAATTATATTTATTTCGATTATTTTATTCTATATCATACTTATTTATTATATCCATTTATTCTTTTCATAACTTTTATTTCTATCCATTTATTGTTTACAACTTAGTTTCTTTATTATCTTATTTATTATTTTAACCAATGCCGTTACAATACAAGCAGAGAGCTAATACAGATACAAACTTAATTTCATATCTATACGCTTGATCGAACCCCAAGGCAATATGTACATATTATCTTGGCGTTATTTTTCCCGACCAAGATACCCTCGGCTGCTGAACAAAGCAAACTATTTCAAAGAAACTTAACGAATGTCCAGCGCTTGCTATTTATTTTTTAGAATTGGGATTTCGCACGAACAAGCAGCACATGAATATCTTAAACAAATCAGTATGCCCCTTTAATCACTACTTACAGTTTCCCCCCTGTCGTAGCTTGGTGATAGGAGAATAAAGCAAGGATACGAAATTTAATGACAAATATGTTTAATAATAATATTCACACTTTATATAAAAAATTACAATAATAATAATAATAAACACACTTATAAAATACATGGCTATAATAAACATATGAAAATAGATCAGATATAAAAGTTCTTAAAGTCCTGTTGATAGAGTTCTATTTTATCAAATCACTAATTTTATATTTAGTTATGAATAGTAGACAAATGAAAATGCATGCATGCTTTTACCTAGGCTTTGTTGTAATTGTCCCATGGGTATTTCTTCCGAGCGCTCTTGATTAACTTCCTCAGTTTGTGGGGTTATTTTCGTTCCAGTTTTTGCTTGTTGATTCCTTAGGTTCTCCATTAACTTCCTCAGTTTGTGGGTTATTTTCATCCAGTTTGCTGGTTGATTTTTTAGGTTGAGTTTCAATTGACAGCTACAGAAGCGGCGGTCCCTCTAGCAGGTCAGGCAAAGATCTTACATTGCGAGTCAGTGATGAGACGGCTTGAATCCGAACCCACGTCCCTTTAACGCCACTAGCCACGCACTTCTTCCATTTTCTTTTAGCTGTTGCTTCTCTAAAGTCTCTACTAGCAATGACAGACAAAAAATTGTAATTTTCTTAATCTCATTCATTTGTTCATTGTTTTTAAAATTTTTTAATTAAGACTTAGATTTCCAACCAATTCTTATCATTATGTTTCTTTATTTAATTAGTGGCCGGAATGTAAGTCCCAATTAATTTAACAGATCAGGCAAAGATCTTCCGTTGATAACATTTCTTTGTCCGTGGAATTTAATTTGTCCTACAGACTTTCACACCTACGGCCATATTGTTTCTTTTTATATATCACATATTACATTTATTTTATTTAAAGTTTACAATTCATTCATTTTTTTCTTTCACATTTACGTTTTACATTTATTTTAATTTGTTATAATATATTTTTTAAAAGAGAGAAGAAACACATTTTTTTTATGCATCCACTTCCCCTTTCCCACAATAAACAAAAATAATTTCTAGCATTTGACTTATAAGAGAGAAAGAGACGCATTTCTTTATTTATGCAGCCCCCCTCCCCTTCTCTTACTATTACAAAATCCATAGTAATTTTGACATTAGAATTTCAATTTTTCTTTTCCTTCCTTTTTTTTTTTAAAAAAAATTATTAGCTAATTTATTTCACCTTTATTACTTTCAAATTTTATTAACAAATATATATGTGTGTCGACGACTTTACGTGGTCGTCACAATATATATATATAACCGTTGCTTAGGAGCGCTTTCAACAAACTTGTGGCTTTGTCAACTATCACATTTAAAATGTCAGCTTTCCCATAATTCTATGATGTCAACTTTCCCATAATTCTGTGATTTTAATGTTTACTGCTTGCCTATTAACCAAATATTGCTTGTATTTACATATCAACATCGCCTCTTTAATTTTCCTTTTATTATTATTTCTTTCAATTTCCAATATTTTTACGTTGTTAAAATTAAAATCGAAACCATATATACATGATTTATTATGGTCATAAAAGACAGAAGCTGATAAATTATCATTATTTTTAAAATTTTGTTTTGTATTTTGAACTCTTTTAAATAACAATAAGTGTTCCTTTGTTCTTTTTTTCCAATGTGCACCTCAATTCACCTATATATCCGCAGCCACACCCACATGTCCATTTGTAAATGATACAATTTTTATTTGTAAATAAAGTTTTATCCTTTGAATTGTTTATTAATTTATTTAATGTAGGTGGTGCATAAAATGCAATATCACATATTCCTTTATAAATTTTCTTAATGAAACTTGCCTGTTGATTTGAAATATATGGTATTGATATCCACAATTTTTTATCAGAAGAATTAACACTTTTATTATTTTTATATTTATAAGTAAAATTTTTAATAGTATAATAAACAGAATCATAATTGTATCCAACTTTTAACAATTCATTATAATAACTTTCAATATTTTTAGTTTTATCTGATGCATATTTACAAAGGTTATTATTTCTAAATAAAAAAGATTTCAAACTTGCCATTTTATGTGACATTGGTACTTTTGATTCATATGGAATATATCCTCTTTTTGCTATTGGTTTAAGTGACGGTTATACATATATTTTTTATAAGCTTTTAAATACTGTATTTTTAAATATTTATTTATAAATTTGCATATATATATTGTAACGATATATAAATATGTCGTTACATTAAATTGAAATAAAAACTTTTAAGTTCGCACATAAAAATAAGTGTATTAAAAAGAAAAAAAAACTAAACGCTAAAATTAAAATGTTTGTTAAACGTATATATTCGCACAGATGCTAAACTTTAAAAATATTTTTTTTTAATCATTAAATGTCTGTATTTTTAAATCATATAATAATAATTCAAACAAATATATTTAACATAGTATTCAAAATTAAATAATATATTCTTTACCAGAAGTACTTTCAATTGTTTCACTGACAATCTTTATCAACTGTTAATATAAACGTACAAAAAATAAAAAATTGCATTACCCATCATTCAATCTATTCAAATTTCCCACAATTCTGTTGTCTTTATATTAGCCGATTGTTTATTCATTAAACCACCTCTATTCCTAGATATCATCATTGCCTTTTTAATTTTACGTTTTTCACTACATCTTTCAATTTGAATAATTTTTATATCTATTATTAAATTTAAAACCATAATTACATGTTTTATTATGATCAAATATAATTGATGGAGTATTCATATTTACCGAAGATATATTTTCTTTCTGTACACGTTTATATAATGTCTTATGATCATTATATCGTTTTTGTAATGTACATTTGGATTCCCCTATATATTTTAATCCACAACCACATTACAATATATATATATATATAACAGAACTTAATTCAAACTTAGAAATCTTGGCTTTGGAGTTATTTATCATATCATTTATATTATTTGAAGAGAAAAAAGAAATTCTACACAAACCACTATTAAGTTTATTAATTAATTTAGCTTGTTGATTAGATATAAAAGGAATAGAAATCCATTTATCACTTTTTAATGTACTTAATATTTTCTTATTATTACTTTTATTTTGATTATATTTTGTAATTGTATTATAAATAATATTCCTTCTATAACCAACATTCAACATATCAGTAATATATACATTAATATTTTCAATTTTATCACTAATAAATTGCACAAATAATCATTTCTAAACAAAAATGACTTCAAACCAGCTAATTTATGACTCATATGAACTTTAGAATTATATGGAATATAACCCCTAATTTCCACAGGCTTTAAAATCATATTATAATCAAACACATTATTATTTCTTTTAATAAATATATCTAAAAACTTTATAGAATCTTCCTTCTCTTCATTTAACACCCATTTTACATTATTAATTATATTTAATTCATTAAACAAATTAACTATTATTTCATTATGTGCACATATAAATACATCATCAACATATCTACAATATACTTTAATTCCTTTATATTTTATCTGAGACAATATCTTAACCTCATAACTAGAAATAAAAAAATTACAAATCTGTGATACCACCGGAAGACCCATTGGCCAACCATAATTCATTTTATAAAAGTAATATATATCTTCGGTAAATATGAATACTCCATCAATTATATTTGATCATAATAAAACATGTAATTATGGTTTTAAATTTAATAATAGAGATATAAAAATTATTCAAATTGAAAGGTATAGTGAAAAATGTAAAATTAAAGAGGCAATGATGATATGTAGGACTAGAGGTGGTTTAATGAATAAACAATCGGCTAATATAAAGACAACAGAATTGGAAATTTGAATAGATTGAATGATGGGTAATGCAAGTTTTTATTTTTTGTACGTTTATATTAACAGTTGATAAAGATTGTCAGTGAAACAATTGAAAGTACTTCTGGTAAAGAATATATTATTTAATTTTGAATATTGTGTTAAATATATTTGTTTGAATTATTAATATATATATATTCTGATATTGTCAATCCACTGCAGAATAGCACCTTTAATTCAGTTTCTCTGATCAATAACCTCTCATTTCCATATCACTATAGCAAACTGTATTTCATCCATCTGTCTCATATGTGGACTCATTATAGGTCTTTTACAATCTTTTGGGATCCAGTTTAAGACTTCCAACTATCCATCTGTTATCACTTTCTCTAGCAGTATATCCAACCCAGTTCTATTTCTGGCTCTTAATTTTTTTTTTATTGATATCTGTTCTCTCACCTACATATTTTGCTTTCAAATTTTTTTTGTTACTTTTAACATTCATCTCTTCATTCTTCATAGTGTGGTTGTAAGTTTTTTAATTTTTCTTCTGTTAAATATCTAAATTTCAGATCCATTTATAAAAACATTTATTAAAAATCTATTTCAAACCTATAAGTATATATTTCTAAGGTATTTGTAATTGTTGACTTTTTCTAATTTATGAATATTTTTTATTCAGTGAAAACCATTAAACATTACTTCAGTTTTTTTTTTTTTTTAAGCATTTATCTTTAATCTTACATTAGTGTTTTTATCAAATAATTCTTGCAACAATTTTTGGAGCATTAAAGCATTGTTTGCATTAACACCACCATTTGCAAAAGCTAGGTAACTTAAATATTTATCTGTTTTAATCCACAAAATACTTCCATTTATCTATTTGTTTGTCTGTCCGTCCATCCATCTATCTGTATATATGTAATATAAAATATTGAACTTGGAATTCTTATTTTCTAAAAGTTATAGTTTATTATATAAAATTTGATTTTCCATTTAAATTTTTAACTTTTATTTTTTATTATGAATAATTTTAAAAGTTTCATTTTATATTTAATTTTATGAGTAACATCTACATAGGCTTATGCATTTAATGTTAGATAGATTTCTGGAAAGATTTTTTATGTTCAATTATTATTCATAATAATATGTTTGTATAGCCTGATTTTATCTATTCTCTTTTTTTAAATGAGTACCTTTTCTTCAATTTTCCTGTTTACTTAGGTTTTTTTAATTATTTTTACAAACATCATTTTTGCTAGCATCTGCAGAACAAGCCCTACATATTATAATGTACAATAGGGTGTACAGCTATACTATTAATGTATAATATGTTTTTATCCACTTGTTGAAACTCATATGTGATATTAAGAAACATTTAAATCTTATTAAATTGTTTTATTTTTGCTAAAAAATGTTTTTTATTTTAATACTGAATTCATTGTGAATTTTATAGCCAAGCCAGTTAATTGCTAAAGTGGACTAAGTGGACTGAATTCACATATTTGTAAAGTTTTTAAATGATTGTCACAAGAAGAAATCTCACAAATTTTATTGCTTAAGAAAATAAATGAATTTTTTTTATTTTAAATAATTGCTTTGTTTTAGGATTTAAAAATCCATTTTTCTATTTTTTTAACAATTCATGAGAATTAACCTATGGTTTTTTAATTACTTATTAAATATAGTTATTTGCTGCCTTTTGAGAATATTTTTTAACATATATATTCTTGGTAGCATTACTGGCTAATTGCCATTTATTAGATCTTCCATAGTAGCATTTTAATAAGCAGAAGCAGCGACATCTTCAGCATTTTTTTCTTTACTAGTTTAGTTAAATGGAACATTTTGGAAATTGTAAATTACCACAATTGGATTAGTTTTTATCATACCCAGACATTTCATAAAGATTGTGAGATTTATAATATAAACTAATAATAAAAAATACAGGTAATCATTATCAATGTAAATTTGAAAGAAAGAAAAAAGATCTCTTAAAAAGTATATGAATTAAAATATAGAATGAATATAATCCAAAATAATTTTTCTTTTTAATATTTGCTATTTTTTTTATTAATAAATTGTGAAATATGTTTTTAATATAATAATACTTAAGATTTTTTAATAAAATTTATCAATTGAAACAGCTGTTATAAAAGTATTATACTATTGTTTTAAAAAAAATACTGTACTTTCTAAATATATTATTTGTGCTCCCCACCTTTTTTATTGCTAGGGCTCCAGGGATCAAAGTTCGTCAATTTCATGGTGGAAGTAAAAAAGATAGAGAATTATCTCTTAATAAAATAATGAGACAAGGTGGTGTGCTTCTTACGACTTATGGCATGATTATGTCCAAATGTGACATGTTAAGTACCTTCCGGGACCAGCCTTTTACATGGGTAAATTTATTCATGTTTTATATTATGTTTTTCAAGATTATATCTCTTCATTTGCATTATTTTCTATGGAATTTTAATTTGATTTTATTTTCATTGGTTATACATATATAAATTTTGTTTAAGCATATACATCTGGATTAAGAATCATAGGTTTATGGTGATCAATATTTTATGAGAATGAACAATAGCTGATATCCAGTAAAATTGCTGCAATTATTTGAGTCTATAATGAACTTAATCTTATCAGTGAAAATGGTCATTTAGACAGAAATTAACAAAGATTTATATTTTTTACATTTAAATGATTTAATTTTTTTATTTTATTGAATCTGATAATAATTTAAAAATAAAATGTTTTGAGATAATTTTACTACTCACTATTTTTTTATTTTATTTTTAATATAGCTATAATTTTTTCCCATTACTCCATACATTTATTTCGTAATGGTTTTAGTAAAACAAACAATAAAGCTCATTTTGTCAATACTTTAACATAGTTTTTACAAAGTTATTTAATTATGAATTTTCAAGAATATTTAATGCAATACTTTATTCTAAAAGTAGGTTCTTAAAATTATTTGATTTTAAAGCTGTTGTAGTTATGAATACACTGGTGTCACTTTTTGCTTTCCAAATTAAATTTAATTTAGAAAGTGAGTAAATTTTATACTTGGAATTGATGGGTAAAGCAAATTAAAAAATATATAGATATTCTATTTTGTGTGATTTGCTATCAAAAGAAGGCTTTACATATTTTGTCAGAGGATATTTTTTTTTTTGTTTACTAAATCTGTTGCTTGATCTACTTTTTAGCTATGCATAATTGCCATTTTTAAAGATATCTCATGGCTGCTGTGTTCAAACATTCTGTAAACATGCAATTACTTTTTCTTTTAACAAGTATGTCAGCATGATCATAAAAATTGCTACAGACACCCAATCAAATTGATTATTTTATAGTGACTGAATTCATTTCCTATTGTAAATAGCATTTAATTGTGAATTTTTTTCCAAAATCAAATTTGAGACTGAATTTACTGATACAGCAAATTTATATCACATTTTAAACTAATTTGTATTGCTGTGTTGCCCATAAAAAAGTTCTGTTGATAAATTTGATTGTATTTATTTAAACGGAATATAGGTCTATTATAATATTTTTTTTTTCTTTAAATAATATTTAGCATAAATTCCATTACTTTAAAAACAAATTTAATGAATTAGCTTTCATATCCTAGCAGTATCTTGTTCAAAGAATGTTGCAAGCATCCATCTATTCCAGAAGATTTCTAGCTTTTTTAATTTTCTTAGCCTAAATTATTTCACTCAGTATTTAATGAAATTGCATCATACATTTTTTTTCTTAAACTTTATACTAATATTATTTATTTGCATATCGACTACAGACATATATACTCATGCAAACATGCCTGGGATTAGTAGCATGGCAAAGCAAAAAAAAAAAAAAATTAAAGCAAACTGATTTGATTTTGAAAAACATCGGAATTAAATTCAATCAGAATGAAATAAATTTACAAAAAATAGTTATTTTGTAAATGTTCAAGAATATTTAAAAAAGCAGAATAGTTAATTTAATTGTGAATCCTAGATTGATTGTAGGTAAATGTTGTAATTCACTTCATTGGTCCGACCATTTCAGGTAACACATATTTCTGAAAGATAATTGTACACAGTTATTAGAGTCAATATGATTGATCGGTAGAGGTGAAACTGCCTGGTTGTGTTCTGGGCACAAATCTTGTAAGTTGGGATTAAAACAGTTTAGTTGATAATTGTTTGACTAAAATTGAAAACTGGTTTTAGACAAGAGTGCTTTGAGTTTACATCTCTAGAAGTTTGAAAGGCATAATTTCATATAGTTACTTGTTTGAATTTCAGTATTGCTAATAAATTGAATTGGTTTACTATCCATCTTGATTTCTAAATAAGATGATTTATTAAACTTGATTACTGAGTGTTCAGCTAATTATGGTGGATATGCTGGTGTTCTATTGCAAGTTGAGTGATTTTTAAGCAAGTTAATTTAGAAGAATTTGATGTCCTAGTAGCAGCAGCATGGTGTTGATTTCATTATGTTGGAAGAGGTTTGTAGTTACTTATCTTTTTTTTTTATTGTACAATATTAATGTAACCTGCAGCTCCTAAATTGTGATTTTATAATTTAAACATTAAAGTTGATATCTGATACATTCATGAGATGCTGTAATTAAGGTTTCAATTTTGATTTTTTTGATTATAAGCATTATTCACAAAAAAGTAGAAGAATATAAATATAAAATCACAAAAAATGGGAAAGAAAATTGCTTACATTTAGATTATAACTAGTATGAGATACTACTAATACAAAACTAGAGGCATAAATACTTTTACTATGTGAGCAAAATTTATATTAATTATTTTTTTGTAAAATGCAGATTCACTTACGAAGTAACGTAACGGACACCTGTTCAATTTATAAAATTTTAGGAAATCACAGTATAAGAATACCACTTGTAGCCATTGAGGTTGCTATAATAATTTTTATTAATCTTTTAATTGACATAGTTTTATATTTGTATTTTTTAGATATAATATGAAACAATCTATTGATTAAGCTAAATTAAAAAAATTAATTTTCTATAAAACATACTGCTATTAATTTAAAGTCTTTTTTTGTTTTGTTTAAATTTTATTTTTTGTTATTCCATTGGTCTTGTAGATAATTATTTTTTTAAAATTTCAATTTAACAAAAACATAGATTTTTTTATAAATTCTATTTTTGTATTTCTACTAGAATAGAATATTTGCAATAACGTATGTTTATGTAAAATTGTACCTGTAAATGTTATTAAGGAAATTAATGAATTACGTTAACCCGTACGATTTCTGTATTCTATCACAAAGAATGGGGTGGGCCCGGTAACGTTATATGTATGTGTTTTTGCTTAGCATCAACGCCATCAAGCAGCTGACAGAATATCATAGAATAGTACCCAAAATTATATTATATTTGAAAAGGAAATTATTGTAAAATTGAATTTACTCAAATGATTAGTAAAAACTAATACACTTAAAGTGAATTTTTTTTTTCCAAATGTCAAAGTGTTGACCAGGAAGCTATATTCACAAGGATGCCTGATAAATTGATTTTCTATCGTCATATACTTCAGAAAGAAAAAATTATATATTTAGGTTGCAATTTATCTGAAGTTTCAATTATAAAAAATGGCTATTAATAATACTTATTCACATTTAAATATTTTATAAAAAAAAGAATTGATTCAAAGAGTGACAAATGCTATAAAGAAATAAAATATTCAAATGTAAAAAAATGATGAGATTGTCAGTTCTAATCAGTTATCAAAATCTGGCAAAGGAAAGCACAGAGAAGGAGAGATTTAGAGCACAGCTTGTTTAGTCATAAATATAATTTTAATTAAATTTAATAATAATAATAATATAAAGTTTTATTTATTACTAATATATACATCTACACACATAGCCACATCAAATTATTTGTGTGTGCATGTTTGAAGGTGTTTATAAAATTACATTTCTGACATTAATTTAAATAATAAAGTCTAAATTTGGTTCTAAATTCTAAATAAATTCTAAAGATTATTTTTAAAATTAAATTTGTTTTTGAGATCAAAGTTTTAATTAAGTCTATTTTAGTAAATTTGTTTTTTTAATAAACAAGATAAAATTATATTTAAAACTAGTTGGTATGTAATCAGGCAAAACTCTCTATATGTATTGCCACTGAATGCAAGCCAGAGTAATCAATGAATGCCAGAAGGCTTGTGCATAAAATCCCCATTTAGTGTCTACTCATCCAATATCCCAGGCTTGTTTCTGGCTTGTGGCCTTTGTCACTGAGGAGCTTTGGATCTGAGAGCACTGCACCTAGATCTTCGGATCTAATGCAACCCTCCAGCAGCCACCTTTTATCTCTACATAACTACAAAACTATGAGTCTTAAATTAAAAACACCATAATATTTTCAATCCAAGCTTATTAGCTTATATAGTCATATAGGTCTGAACTTAGTTGAGTACCTATACATTTTCTGTTACTAAAACAGTCAAAACTCTCTATATGTATTGCCACTCAATGCAAGCCAGAGTAATCAATGGATGCTAGAAGGCTTGTGCATAAAATCCCCATCTAGTACCTACTTTTGCCTGTTTCAATAACAGTTATAAGCAAGCATAAGAAATGGTGATCATGTGATGTTGACTTAAAACCAATCATGCCTAATAGGATAGTGGTGGCTATGGTTAGTAAAGAACCTATATGACTATATAAGCTAATGAGCTTGGATTGAAAATATTATGGTGTTTTCAATTTAAGATTCATAGTTTTGTAATTAAGTAGAGATAAAAGATGACTGCTGGAGGGTTTGCATTAGATCCTAAGATCTAGGTGCAGTGCTCTCAGATCCAAGGCTCCTTACTGACGAAGCCACAAACCAGAAACTAGTCTGGGGATTTTATGCATAAGTCTTCTGACATCCATTGATTACTCTGACTTGCATTGAGTGGCAATATGTATAGAGAGTTTTGCGTTTAGTTGGTATGTAGAAATATTGTTTGACAATTTTAAATTATTATGAGATTTACTTGAATTAATTTTTTTTTTTTTTGACAAAGTAATTAATTTATTATATTAAAAATAGTTGGTATGTGGAATTGATTAGTAACCTGGAGTTATTTTTTAGTTTCATGTAAAGTAAAAATAAATAAGATATCAATAGGAAGGTGTTATAAAGTCATTTAAGGATTAAGGTCTTCTGTTATTCAGTCATCATGCTTCCAACTTTAGGAGGTAGTCTAATTGTTATTTTTCTTGGACTTCTGTCTACAACAGAGATTGTCAGGAAAATAATCAATGTGAAGCACCAACAAACTTCAATGCTCACTAAAATGTATGATAATAGGAAAGGATATGACTGATATCAGTTAACCTCTAGGATCTCTCTTTCTCATATCGTTTGCTTCACCCTTAGAGTAATAGCCTCAGTAATGTTTTCCATGCTTATCATATTGTTTTTAAGCCATCTATAAGAATTCATCAAAATAGCAAAATTTACGAGTTCACAACTTTTTTCATATACAATACCAAATTGAACCATCAAACATCACATGATCACCATTCTTTATGCTTACACAAGCTGTTTTTCCCAGAGGCAAAATTCTCAATACACTAGTGCCACTCAGTGCAAACCTTCCTGCATCCATTGATTACTCTGGCTTGTACTGAGTAGTGCTACTGTATGGAAAATTTTGCATCTATGAAATATCAAATTGCTGACAATATTTTAAATATTGTGGAATTCAGAGACAATTTAAATTTATATGTATTCAAAGATCATCTGGAAAATCTTCGCACATAATCAGAAACTACATAGTGAGACTATAAGTTTATATATATATATATACTGTGTTTCCCCCAAAATAAGCTCTATTCAGAATGCTCATAATAAGCCTTAGTTATGATCATCAGCCAGACAGATATATTTTGTTTATCTGTTGAAACATATGACAGATGCATTGGATTATAAAGTAATGAATGTATAAATAAATAATATTAATGACTTTAATATTTTAAATAAATGGTGATATAAATTATAATTAAATATTTGTAAATATTCAGTGATCACTGTTGGATAAGAGGTAAATACCTACATAGAAGTATCGCAAAACTTGGTAGCACTATATTGTTTTTGTTGGAAGTGTCTATTCTCTGAAAATTTTATCGTCTCTAAGAACGAGCAGGTCTTGGGTGTGTGTGTGGTAGTAGTCTACTACTACCAACTTTGTAATGATTCTCTCACTCACCTCAGTTGTTGGGTCTGAAAAGCTGCAACATATCTCAATATTCATTGCTCCCCAATTTTTGGCGAGGGAATGACGGGGATATTAGGGAGATAAGTTGTTATGCTGTAATGCAGTTTTGCTATAATTTTTACAAATATGACAACACTTTGGGGATAGTATGAGTGATTTGGAAAGTATTTACAATATGCACATTTGGTAATGGACAAACATGGTTATGCCTTATATGAATATTTATAATTCAATACGACGTGTTGTAATGGATATATTTAATGCACTTTTGTGAAATATAGAAACATTTTCTGAATTTTGTGCATGCATTTTTTCTTCAATCATTCTTAACTGTAATCATTTTTGTTACCACTTCTGTCTTGTAAGTTGTCAATTAACACAATGTAATGGTAGATTTAAACAGAATTTAAGTAATTCTAGTAGCTGGACTGAGATAAGTTATAACCAATGAGGGAAACCTACTGCTTTATAATGCAAATTTTAAAGTGCATTTGGAATGATTGCAAACACAACAATCAACTAGTTTTTTTCAGATGTATTATCAAAATTTGAAATGGCTGTTTATTACACCAATTAAAAAACAGTTAATATGCTTCCTTCATTTATTACAATTTATCTCAATGTATTTATTGAAATTACATGTAATTTAGCATTCTTAATACATGCTAATCCCTGTCTTTTGTAAAAGTGTTTTATATTATATAATTTATTTAAGCACAATGTAACTATGATTATATGTAAAAAAAAAATTCACATTTTAAAAATAATACATAATGAATAGGCATTTAAAACTCCATTTAACTGAAGCATATTGAGTATTCATTTTATTTTATAATAGCAGTTGACATTGTTCCAAATGTATTAAACTTTAAAATATGCACCATAGAGAGTGATAAATATGCTTTCCTACTGATTATAATTAATCTCAATAAGTTTATAAAATTATGCATATGTAATGTATACTTTAAAACACAAACTTGTACTTAAATTAATATTAAAATATTAAAAGCTTATACAAATATTAACTATATTAGACAGTAAGTGTACCAATTTTAATAATCATATTGCAGATAAAAATTGATATATAAAATAATTTGTGGTGAATGTCAAATTAAATGTATAAAATACACAAAGAACTTAATTTAAGCCATTCCATTTTCTATTTTCATAAAAAACTGAAGGTCATGAATTCAGTGATATTTTTTATTATTAAACTAGTTTCCTTTAAGGACAAAAACAAAATCTACATTGTTATGAAAAAGATTGACCAATGTTTTTAAAATAAAAATTGAGTTTAGTTTTTTTAATTTTACATATTTTTGCCCTTTATAGTTTGATGCAATGATAGAGTAAAGGACTCTGGAGCTCAAGATGCATGGATTGCAGACTGTCAGTGATTTCCAGTGCTCAAAATTTTTTAAGATCTTTAGAACAATAAATCATTTACGCAAATTCTACACAGACCGAAGAGCTAACATATTAAAGTACATCAAAGAACTAACATCAGTTGGCTATAAATACAGAAGAATAACCAAAAGAAGAGCATGGTTCCAAGCAAAAATAAACCAGCATGATAGAATTAGAGGTAACAAACCATGAATAACCATACCATACATACCAAACATGGTTAAACACTTAGTGAAAACACCATCAAAAGAATTTTTAGTAGGTTTCCACACTTCTGCTAATACCAATAGACTCATAAAATATTCAAAAGACAAATTAGACCCAAAAACAACTCCTCAGGTAGTATATCAAATCCAGTGCTCTCAGGCTAGTTGCAGGGCCTCGTATTATGGAGATACAAAAACAATCATCACAAATAGAGCATTGCAACACATGTACTCAACAACAAAGAGACCACATTGGCATTTTTAGAACATGAAAAAACCACTGGACACAGTTTTGTATCCACCAACCCCACAATATTATGTAGAGAAAGAAACTACCACAAGTGTAAAATTAAAGAGGCCTACTTTATAAATAATGATACTAATTCTATAAATAGGAAGGACACCTGTTTCACCATTTCAAAAAGATGGATAAATTAATTAAAACAAAAGAAAACGCATGACCTATGACTAATGAACAGCAAACTAATTTGCATAAATTACAATACACCTCCTCATTGCCATTGACTTGACCTCAGCTATAAATACGAAGTCTAAGAACTTCGAATGTGCTTAGCACATATAAACATATAAACAAAATTAAACTTCTCTAACAAGCGTGTTAGCGCAGAATTATTCATATTACTAATTGTTAGAAAATGTTTGAACTGGAGTAGTCTGTTGAATTTTTGGACTGATTTATATAAATATTTTGTTTAAACAAAAAAAATCTAAATGAACATGGATCACCCACATTCTAAATAAAGGCATCTTATAAATTATTATATACTTTGTAGCCAAAATATTTATATATAAAATATTTTATTTGGGCATTTATAGATGCAGATTATTACTTCCAATAGCAATGTTATCTTCACCGTATTGTTGAACTATCTGTAATCAATGGACACCAAATGGCATAGTCCTATAAAATCCCATTTTCTGATCAACAGAATCAAAAGTCAGAAACCAAGTCTGGAGATAATACTATATCATCCAGTGTCCACTGATTACTCAAGTTTACAATAGATGCTTCTAGTGTAGTGTGAAAGTAATTGTTGGATTTTAGATTAGTATGCTTCAAGGTTAAAATGATAATAGCATTAAAGTATATTGATAGGCAATTTGATGTCCGTTATCTAAAAAACAATTGCTATTTGTATTTAATTTTAACAGCTGTTGAATATTTAAGTTACCAATCTGAATTTTCAAAGTTGATATGTTATTGAAATATGGAATTCCTTTAAGGATACAATGTGTTGTGGATATGATTAAGTCATCATAAAATTAATTGAAAACAAAATTTTTGTCTTATTTTTTAACAATAGTTATATTATTAGTAAATTGATTTAAAGGAAATTTGGCATTATATGTTTGATTAAATAATAAAATGAATTTGAAGCTTAATAAGTAATATAAAGATTTAAAACCAGAAGTTCAATGGTACATAAAGATGTTTAACAATGATTAATGGGTTAAAATTATATTGTAGCCACTTGAAAATTTTTTTGATGCACTGAAAGTAAATCACAGACCTGAAAAATAACATTATTATGCCAGTGGGGCATTTTTTAAATATAAGATAATTTGAAGAGACAGATGGAATAATTGATAATCTTTTGAATAATGGTACAAGAATTTATATCACTATATTTAATAATATATCTATTCTATCAACTCATTTTGATGTGGGCCTAGATAGTCAGCTTGAAGAGATTAAAACAGGTTCGTGATATTCTTATAAAATAGAAAACTGTGGGTTCTGCTGGGATATTTAGAAAATTTTTAAATATGGTGAAGGTAAGTTAGTTTCATAAACTTATGGAATTTTTAAGAAATATTTTTATCTTGGGTCAGTGGATTCATGTCTTGTTATGGAAAACTCATATTCACTGACCTTTGTACCAGTTATGCAGGTTTAATTATCTATTTTCATTATTTATTTAAATTTCTTTTTATTTGTATGTATTACTGATTTACAAATCCTCTATCATGGTATTTTATCCTATATATTTACAATATAGGAAGGATCAAATAGAGATGTGCTTTCTCCACTTTATAAATTGTATAATATCTGACAGAAAGTAATTACACAGTGAATGATTTGCTTTTCAGATACAGCAAATGAACTTTATATAGTATTGTATTGGAAACACAAACTAATTTTATGTTAGGACAGTTGCTCACTGTTGAATTTCTAATCTGTATAAATCTCATAACCAAAGATAGAGAGAATATCTCAGCTGTTATTTATTCAACAAAATGGCAGGATGCTTGTGTCTGACCATATCACTTTTACCTTTTTCTAGTTTTTCGAAATGCTCAAAGAATTCTAATGATATATTCTGTATTAATATAATTTTTATTATTATTAATTTAAATTTTGTTGTTTAATTTTTGTTATTATTTGGATATCATTCATACAACTTTATGGAGCCATTTTTCTATAGGCTTTATTGTTTTCCACTCATGATTATTTTGTTAGGAAAGTAGTAATAATTACTCAACTTATAATTGAAAAGCAATTCTGCATTTAATTTTAAAAAATAAATATATTGACGTATGAAGTTGTGTCGTGTAATCTTAAGGATACTTCTGTTGCTATAATTTATAAAAATAAAATAGATAAAAAAAAACTGCAATAATTATTATGGAATATCATTATTATTTACTATAGCAAAAGTTTTTCTGGGATAGTTTCAAATAAGTTGTTTTCCAACATAGATAAGTGATTTTTTTTTTTTAAAAAAAAAGCATTGTTAATAGCAAATATATGAAAAGGATCATGAGCAAAAATATAAATTTACTTATTGATTTCATTGATTTGGTCAAGAAATTTAATTCAGTTAATCAAGAAAGTTTGTAATAATGTTGGAAAATAACTGATTGTTCTCAGTTTATTCATTTTATGCATAAGCATTATTACTGTTAATTCTGGAGTGCAAGAAGCAAAAACTAATATTTATAAGAATATACATCGGTTCTAACTTTTTTATTCAGTTTTTATGATAATGGTCTTTAGAATAACTTATAGTCAGCTTCATATCAAAATGGATATAAGCATAATAATCAGATTTTTTATTTAAATTGATTAAAAGTGAAAATAAAAACCATTATCATTTTGGTTTTATGATTGTACTATTGTTGTCAATTCAAAAATGGTCATCTGGATCATAGTTTGTTCAGTTATTTTAATGTTTTTTGTTTATATATACAAGCGTAACCTCTGATTTTGTTGACTGGTCTCCTTTGAGATTGATATGTAAATGCCCTTCTTTTTGTAAATGATTCTTATGGTTTGTGAATAAAATTTCCTTTTGAAAGATAAAGAGGTGCAATATCAATACTCTCTTTAGGAAAATATGGTTAATAATGTAGTACATTGAACAGCTGCATTTAGACAAGGTATTAATATCTTTCAGAAAGAACAATGCAAGAAAAAAAGTTCAAAGCTAGTGTCACATAGATAGTTTAAAGGCATAATTGTGTTGCAAGATTATGTTTGTTTAGATCCCATCAAAGCCATCTTTATAATTTTCTCTCTCTTTTTTTTAGAAATTATCTTGCAACGAATGAATAAAAAATTTAATAATATTTTACAAAAGTCCAATAAAATATAACCATCATAATTTTAATTAATAATCAGTAGATAATGTTAATGCAATTGTATATAGATTAAAAAAAAAAAAAAGCTTGGTATTTATTTGAGGGGGGAAAAAAGATTCTTTCTGAACAATTGAACTGATTGACTTCCTGAATATGTGGTCAATATGTAAATTATGAGAAGAAAAAGATAAACAACATTTTCACATTTGTGAACTTATAATAATAACTATTTATAATTATTTTAATAAATAACCAAAGAATTTTTGCTCAGAAGTTCTCAAATTTGAGCATTGGAAGTGACAAAGTTGAGCTGCGATCCATGAACCTTGAGATATCAAATCTGCCATTCTACCAATGCACTAATTAATCAGTATTATTTTAACTTCAGTGAAATACAAATAACAAAATTCTCTTATCTAATTATAATAATAAAATTATTTCAAATTTATTGTATGTAGAGATATTATATCTGAACTAATATATTTTATTATTTAATATAATAGACTTTATAATGAATTAAATTGAAATATTGTCATCACAATTAAAAGATATAATGGTTATAGTAATTTTATTAAAAATTAGTTATATATTTGAAATAAGATATATATATATATGTGTGTAAAAGTTTATAAATGATGTGCATATACATTTAAAATGCATGAAGAATATATAAAATATTTTTTATAATTAAATCATGTATGCATAGTTTAAATATATAAATATTGTATTGTATTTAAAATATATCTTTTTTATATTTTTTATTAATTGATAGATGATAATTGCTTAAATCAGTCTAAATAATTCAAGTAAATAGAACATAAAACATAAATGTGTAAACATTTGTATAGTGTTATTTTAATATTTTCATAGATAAGATTGAGTGGAGTGACCATCATCAATTATAACAATGAATAGTTTTACGCTTAAATAATACTTATGAAAATTCTGGAAGTAATTTTATGTGAAAAAAAAAGTATACTAAAAGAACAATATCAAAGCTCTGAAAAATAATTAAAGATATAACTGAAATGAATCAAAATGATGAAGAAAAATTAAGTTTATTTAAGCTAGTTATTTAGCAATAAATTGAAATTTAAGACAGATTTTTATCAAAGGAAACTTTGATCAATTGCAAATTAGGTTTGCATTGAATAATTTATTTTCTTTTATATATCTATGAAAAAAGAGGAAAATTATTTTTACTATTTATTGTTTGGACTAAGAAATGATATAGATGAAATATTGATTACTTTTTGTAAAGCAAATAGTGTAGTAATAGAGAACATATTGTTCAAAAATCATAAAAGGAGAATACATAAATGAAAAGATTCAAGTGATAGAAAGAGATTATAATTTTGATACAGACTAAATTTGGAATCAATATTTAAAATATTTATATGCATGTTGAAGCTAGGTTTGAATCATAATTTAGTGAATGATAAACATTAGTTTTTAAAAAAATAAGTGAATTGTTAATAAATTTAAGACAATATCAGGAAAAAACATTCAAATTTATTGGATGGGAAAATAAACACATTAACATCTAAATTCAAAATTAAGATTGGAATCTTTGGAGAAATATTTATTGTCATGATAAAACAGTGTTTTTTCCTCCAATGTTTTTATTTATTTTTATATATTGATTAGTTGTTGTATTAGAGATAATAGTATATGAAAGAAGCAAAAAAAGATAAAAGCATATATAGAAGATTATTAGTGAATTAAAATTTGATACATATAAATCTTATCATTGGTGATAAAAGTACAAAGAAATGTTAAATATCATTTAACAAATAGTATAATAAAAGAATTTGATTGGAAAAAAACAGAGAAAAAAATGAATCATTAAAGAAATAAATAATATATTAATAATTGAAAAAAAAAATCAAAGTTATGAGAGATTTGTATATGATAACAATCAATATTGACAAGGAAAGTCTGAGATTGAAATAAGTTGCATAATGATGAAGTAAGAATTTGTAAAAAATTTAAATGAATTCAAAAATGATAAAATTCAATGAATTGATGAGATTCCAGTTGATTTATTAAAAGCTTTATGAGAATTAGCTGATATCTGTAATGTAATCCATGTATGGGCATTAAATTTTCTCTCACAATAAGAGTCTGGTGAAGGAAGAACCCAATGCGACTAAATGAGAAGATTTTAGAATAATTATTTTCGGTTCTTTGAATCTAAGAAGTTTTTGAGATCTTAAATAACTAGGCTTTCAAATAGTTAGAGTTGTTTTCATTTTATCAGCAATTTAATTTTAGGGTTAAGATGTAATCTAAGTATTGAGAACTACAAAAGAAAGGTAATGTTTGTTCCATTGATTTTGAAAAGTGATTTGATAGAATAAATTGATTACTCTTAGATATTTTGAAAGAAAGATACTGTGAGAAAGATTTTTATATCAAAATATTTGTTAGATGTAATGATTTTTGTACTGAAAATAAACATGCAGGGAAAAATTTTTTGTTATGATAGAGTACTTGAATATATTACGCATATTACAGCTGTAAATAAAATTTTACACAATCAGAATTATCAACTACTTTTGGAAATGCACAGAAGAGTTTGTTAGTGATTCATTATATCAGATTTTCTGAGAATATGATAATATTAGTTAATCAAAATGTTTTTTAGTTTTAATAAAATTTGAAGAAAGTTTGAGTGAATATAAATAAAACTAAAGCAATAAAATTAGATTGGTCAAAAAACATTAAGAATAGGTATTGGAAAGGAAAGCAGATAGTTCTTTTAAAATATTTAAGAAGATGGATAATTGATTATGGAAACTAATGATAGGAAGAGTGAGAATTACAACTGAAATTGTTTTTAAGAAAGAGTGTATGGTTTAGAGCTGGAGTGGGCAATCTTCGGCCCGCAGGCCAACTCTGGCTTCCAAAGTCGCAAATCTGGCCCATGAATGTTTTCACAATTGTATAATGAAACCATCTTTAAAACTATATACTCTTGTTTTAAAATATTACATTAACTGCAATTTGATACTATTATTTTTATAATGTCATTTATGTAATAAAATATTTATACACTGTTTCACATTTGCTCGACTAACTTCATAACTGCTTCATCGCTGCAGAGACATCGTGCATGCAGATGTATCACTCATCACTCCTTTTTCTAGTTGTATTAATAAATACGAAACTTATTGTAAATATCATAAGATGATTGGAAAAATTTAACTGAATGCAGCCATTTTATTTTATATTTATTATTTATGGATTGCTTGTCTCAAGAGTAATCAAAGCACTTCAGTATATAGTTGGGGAAGCCCAAAGCATTAACATTAAAGTTTTTTGTTTCCATTTTTTTTTCTTTCCTTAAGTAAATGCTTTTTTAAAAATTTGTTTTCTTTATTAGAATGGCTTCATGTAGTAAGAAAAGAAAAGTTGTTGCAGAAAATTGTATGTTCCAAAAAAAATGGATTGATAGCATATTTTGTAATTGAGCAAAATGGTAAACCAAAGTGTCTAATTTGTTTGGATGACATTGCAGTTAACAAAGAGCATAACATTAAGAGACACTATTTAACAAAACATTCGAATTATGAAAAATATGTTGGAGAAGAGAGAAGTGCAAAAATAGAAAATTTGAAGAAAATGTTATTTGAACAACAAATTTTTTTAAATAAAAGTACAAATGAATTTCAAATTTCTATTAAAATTTGTTATAAAATTGCAATGAAAACCATTTTCGAAGGGAGAATTTATTAAAGACTAGGTGCTAGCTGCAGTGGAATTAGTTTGTTCTGAATATAAAAAGAATTTTGAGAGCATGAGTTTATCGAGAAGAATCATTACAATGTGAATTAAAGAACTGTCCATTGATGTAAAAAAGTCATTGAAACAAAAAAAAATTGGATTGGTATTTATTGGCATTCGATGAGAATACTGATGTAATGGATGCTACTCAACTATCAATTTTTATGAGAGGAATTGACAAAAATTTCATTATAACAGAAATGTTATCTGTTACACAACTTACGACAACAGGAGAAGATATTTACTAAACTCAAAGATGTTTTGCAAGAATACAACTTTAATTATCACAATTTATCTTGATTATGGGACCAAATCCATGGTTGGAAAAAATAAGAACATTTTAGCATTTTAAAAAAATGACATGGGTGAAAATGAGTTCAGTTATAAATATATTTTTCATTTATTATTAACCAGCAAAACTTGTGTTCCAAAATTATGAATATGGAAAATGTGATGAAAGTTGTTGTTAAATGCATAAATGAAATTAAATCCAAATCGGCTCTTGGTCACTGAGAATTCAAGGAACTTTTTAAGGACATTGATGTTGAATATGCAGATTTGGCATATTATTTTGAAGTTTGATGGCTTTCCAAAGAGACTATACTAAAAATATTCTTGAAATTAATAAACGAGGTGAAACTATTAATGTAAGCCAGAGGAAAATCCATTCCTGAACTTTATAATGAAGAGTAGATAAGAAATTGCAAAAAAGAAAATCAAATAGTTAGTGATGTGTTTGGCAATGTCCATACTTAATTAAAATAAACTAAGACTATTTCAAAATCAATTAAATAACAATTTTATAAATTTAGCAGTATTTAAAGAAAATTTTGATCAACAAAAATATATTGACATTAATTATGTTCGAAAATGAGTTCAGTGAAAGGTTCACTGATTTTGTGAAAAAAAGAAATTTATTTAGAAATATTTTATTTTCAATTCATGGTAAATAACATAAATAAAATTTCTGAAAATTTTCAAATAGAAATTCTGGAATTTAAAGAAAAATAAAATTTAAAAATGAAGTTCCTGGAATGTTCAGGTAGCGATTTTTATAAAAATCTGGATGCTCAGGAATTTCCTAATCTAATTAATAATACAAAAAAAAATAATATCTTTATTTGGAAGCACATATAAATGTGAGCAATTTTTTTTTGCAATATGTCATTTACAAATTTAAAAACAGGATCTCTTATTATTGACAAAAATTTAGAGCACCCTTTATGAATAGCCACAACCAATATCTAACTGGATATTAATGCCTTAATAAAAAATAAACAATGGCAAACTTTGCATTGAATTAAGGTTTATTTTGTTTATAAAATTAGAAATATATTTTTATTATGTAAGAATTATTATTTGAGTATTAAAAATATAATTTTGTAATAAATGTTTTTGTGGTTATTTTGTCAACTTTAAATAAAGATGTATTTATTATATAAATATAAAAATTAGGTAAAAATTATAATGTATATACATTTTTTCTCTTTAATGTGAATATAAAAAATTATGACCCTCGCTTATGTCAGAAAAGTTTGATCTGGCCTACCACTAAAAAAAGATTTCCACCCCACCCTCCTGCGGGTTTAGAATGTTTTTTTACAGTGCAGAAACATGAATAATTTGTAAAAAGTAGAGAGTAGTTGATTGTAAATTTGGTGATGAAAGGCATAGATTGGAAAAATAAAATGAAATAATGAATGAGAAAAAAAAAAAAGATTATTATTGCGGAAGCTAATAAGCACATAAAGAAACAGATTGTGTATTTTGAGACAGAGAAATTATCAAAGATATTTAAAAGAACTGGAAGATTTAAAAAAAAAAAAAAAAACAAGATAGGAAGAAAAGAAAATAAGTTAATAAACTAATTTCATTTGGTGAAATCTATTTTGTAGTAGATAATAAGTTTCAATAATTTAAAAATATTAAAGCTATCAAAAGAAATATTCAAAAAAACTTTTTTGTTAAAGTAAGCTTCTATTACAGACTTCATAGACGCTTTTAATTTGCATTAACAAATAATAGTATGGTTAAATTGTAACTAAAAACCAGTAACATTTAAAATTGTAGAAAGAAAATCAAAATCCAGAAAGTGAAAAAAGGTAATTTATGAAAGTTGATAATTATAATAATGAGAACAAAGGGAGATGGAAACAGTTCTTTAAAATTTTAATATTTCAATTGAAGTTTAACTTAGAATTATCTTTTTTTTGTTGAAAAATCATATATAAGACAATTGTTCAATTTTTTCTCAGAAAGAATATACTGAGCTAATTAATAATTTACTTCAATTAAGCCAAAGTGATATATAATAGTGCGCTTGCAAACTATAAAGTATTTAAACAAGTATAAATAGCATTATAATTTATAAAATTAACCAAAATGAATGAGAAATTTTAAGAAAAGACAGTAGATTGTATATAGAAATTAATAAATTCTTAAAAAAAAATCTAATCAAAATAACTAAATAGTTAAGGATTGACATTCATGAAAATTATCAAGCTAGATTGGCATGATACTGTAATTCAGTGATTTAATAATACAACAATAATATCTCATGATTTATTGCATATTTTTAAAATAAGATTTCATTCTAAAAAAATATGTGTGCTAATTGACAGTTGTTTATTTATTAACTATTATTTAAATAATTAATTTAAAATAATCTATTAAAAATTTTCAGGATTATGTTATTCTGGATGAAGGTCATAAAATAAAGAATCCTACAAAAACTACAAAAGCGATCAATGCAGTTCCAGCAAAAAATAGATTGGTTTTAACTGGTACTCCAATTCAAAATAATCTTAGAGTAAGATTTAACTTCTTTGTTTAATGCTATCACTACTTAAAAATAAATAATACATTGTATTCATCTTAATTTTTGTTTTTTAAAAGGAATTATGGAGTTTGTTTGATTTTGTTCATCATGGAGCATTATTAGGAACATCAAAAACTTTTAAAATGGAATTTGAAAATCCAATCACCCGGGTTTGTATTTATTTTATTATACTTACATATATGTATATATTATATATGGCAAAAACATCTTTCAGTAAATACATAAATGATTATTAATCACTTTTTGTTAGATTAGAGTTTATTATTTATTTATTAATTCTTGGTATAGACTTCAATTTTATTAAAATTAATGATCAAATATATTTTTTACTATGTATATTTTATTTATATATGAATAACCATTTTTGAATAGTTGAGTTGTTTTTGTATGTGAGAAAAGCCTTATGATTAAGTATGCTCAAACAAAGAATAAAGACATTTTTATTGCATTAAAAAGAAGAGAAGCTAAATTTTGATTTATAAAGTAAAGATAGTAATGTTGCATAGTTGAATTTTTTGTTTTTTAATTATTTGTAGTTGAATATAACCTGCAAGTGGGAAATTTTTTTCCATTACATTGCAAAAAAATGTGATTATATTCTTGGCTACAACATTATCATCAAAATAGAAACAAAAATTAAAGAGATGCTACTGTTACTACATGGACATTATTTTCAGCATTTCAAGGCCACATTCTATTATAATCATAATTTTATAATTTGGTTCTTCTGCAATGTTGGAAATTCCACTTTATTGCAATTGATTTTAAGTTTAAAGTCAACAAATATATTCTTTTTAAAAATTTCATGATATTAGGATATTTTACTTATTACTACTTGTTTAATTTTTATAATTAAAAATGAACTCAATTACTGTATCAGAAGATACAAACTGTTTTTAGTAACAAAAATAAAAATTTATTAATAAAAATTGAATCACTATTGTAATTACTTTCAATATATCAGTACTAATGGAAACTATTGTGCAATATAAATACCCAAAACATTACTTTTGACGGGTTTCAATTGTTGAACTTGTTTTATTAGTCACTTGAGTAAGTCAACATTCCTAACTATATCTGTTTAATTGAAATTTAATGAAATATAAAGATATTTTATGATTATAATTGGATTATCTTATCAAACCAATCTCAATTATTTTTTATTTGAACAGATTTTTTCAAGATTTCAATTGGATAATACTAATAAATTAAATTACCATATGAAATATAATATGTATGCCTAGATATGTGTATATATTTCACTTAGTTATGCAAGACAGGTTAATATAATTATTTATTATGTTGTGCATGTTCATGATCATATACAACTCAGCACATTCATTATAACAACACATGATTACCATTACTTATGCTACACAATCTGTTAAAACCGCAACCTTCTCCTTATAGTAGTACAGTGCAAGCCATATTAATCAATGCATACTAGAAAATTTGTGCATCAAAACCCTATCAATATATTGCTACTCATCCAGATTTGTATGACTATACAAGTAAATTAGCTTGGATTGAAAATATTGTTTTCATTTTAGACTCGTAGCTTTAAAGTAACTAAAAAGGTAAAAAGTGATTACTGAAATATTGCATTAGATTCAAAGATCTAGGTGCAGTGCTCTCACATCCAAGGCTCCTCAATGATGAAAGCCACAAACTAGAAACTAGTCTGGAGATTTTGGATGAATAACTACTAGATAGGACTTTTGATGCATAAACCTTCTAGTATGTATTGATTACTATGGCTTGCACTGCGTGGTACTACTGTATGGAGAGAGCTGCTACTGTTTTTACATATTCGCTATAAATATAGCAATGTGCAATCAAGTTTGAATTCAACAAAAATACCTTTCTGATGGACAAGAAAAAAAGGTAATCATGTTAATCAATAAAAATCTGTAATGAAATATATATATAAATGATGTGTGAATGATTAACACACACACACACACATATATATATGTATGTATGTACTTAAAAATAAAATAAAAATATTGGGGTTAAGTTTCTATTAACCATGCCTTTCAGTAGGATTGCTAATATTTCACAACTTACAGTAGTAATATTTATACTTTTCTTCCATGGCTTTGTTTGTATTTAGATTTAAAATACTGATATATATATATATTTCATACGATGGTATTAAATAAAAACCATTATGTTGTCTTCATAAAATATTTTCTATTATTGAATATAAAAATATAATCAATATTATAGACAACTTTATTTTAAATAATAAATTTATATACATCAAATCGATTTTCGTTCAAAATGAACCTTTTCGAGATATTATAATAATTCAAAAAGTCATGTGATTTATATATTAACTTAGAATACATCTATTGTTCAAATTTAACTTTAAAACCATTTAGTACTTTTTCAGAATTTTTTATAGAATACTTTCTGCAAGTTTTTTATAAATTAGATTACATATACAGGCATATTTTCTTTATGGGTTTTTATATTTCCAAATACCATAGGATGTCTACTTGTTATATTTCAATGGAAGCTTATTCTTTATGAATTTATTATGCTCTTCTAACCATTTATTTATAAAAAAAAACATATACTATGATAGATATTTTTTTATAGTTTTCTTATTTCTCTTATAAATTATTATTAAATTATTTATTATCTGGTATTTTTCTTTAATAAACCATTCCAATATTGTTTTTTGTATTTTATACATTAATTTATAATTAGAATTTTCTTATTACAAATTTTTATCCTGTAACGATTTAGGTATACACTTCTTTTTTTTACATTTATTTAAAAACGTTAATTGGCACTTTATTTTTTCAATTCTTCTATTATTATTCCACAAATCTTTAAATAAATTAAAAGATATTTTATCTACTGAATTATATAAAAACTTCCACTTATCGATTTGATGTATATAAATTTATTATTTAAAATAAAGTTGTCTATAATATTGATTATATTTTTATATTCAATAATAGAAAGTATTTTATGAAAACAACATAATGGTTTTTATTTAATACCATCATATGAAATATTTATGCAGAAAATTATAAATTATTATTATATTGAAATATTAATATTAAAGAACGAAATGGACTTCAGAATTGGGACTACTAAAGATAAGTGGAAGTTTTTATATAATTCAGTAGATAATAATACTCAAAACACTCAAGGTGAGTGGTATAAAGTATAAAAAATAGACAAAACTAAATTTACAATTTATATTTATTGTGGAGTGAGATGAGGAGAGAAATTGAACATCAAATGTTGTCTCTACTTAATAACTAATTTATTAATATTAAATAAATAAATAAAACCCATATTCACAATTTAACACAATATAACATTAGAGAAATTCAGTATTAAGATATAAGTGAAAAACCCTCCCCCCATTCTTTGACTTTTATGGAGATATATGGTTATATACAGATATCTACACAATATTTTATCAAAAATTAATAAATAGTTAAAGAACAGTGAATTTTAAAAAGGTTAAATGCTTCCTTAGAATATAAAATAACTATTTATATGCTTATATACATATCTGTAAGTAAAGATTGAATTATCAATTTGCATTTACAATAAAAAAAAAAAAAATAATGACATATATTTGGTAGGTTTAAAATAATATCCTACATGCCCATATAAATATGTACACATATCGAATAATGTATTAATTGTATTGGTAATTTATTCAGAAGAAAATTAACCCTCACACATGTTTAATTTTGAATGTATCAATTTACGCGCACTCATTTGTAAGTAAGAAGTTTTAAAAGAACAAGTGAATCATTTGTCCTTAGAGTTTATCCATGTATAAACCAATTCTTATTTAACGTGCTTAATTCAGGGCTTAATTGTATTATATGCCTGACATTTCAACTGACAAACTAATTGTACAAACTTAATTCATGTATTATAGGAGAAAGTTTCTCATTTTTAATCACCTGCAATTTTAAGTGATTTAAAATATATCAGGCATACAATAGAATCAATCCCTGAATAAGCATAGTAAGTAAGAATTTGTTTATATATGAATAAGTTCTAAGGAAAAAAAGGACAAAAAGTATTTTAATCTGCTATAATACTTCTTTCTTTCCCTCTCTTTCTCTTTGAATAAAAAAAAAAAATTGATGCACTGTTCAAAGCTTCCAGCATACTCCTCATGTATAAAATTATAAAACAGGAAGCACAAAGATTCAGATTTGTACATTTACTTTACATAATCATTTTTTCCCATTAGACAGGCATTTGCATACAGAACAATTATGTACATACAGATTCACATGTTGATAAGGGACAAAGTCTGATGTATTAAAATGATTTCTTCTATTACATTTTGCTTACTTTAAGCATTTTAGCAAACAGCATTCTGGTAAGGTAAACTTTTATAATCCATGCAATAGCAACCTTATTTTCTGCAAGTGATTCTCCCCTATTAATCCAGACACTTTCAAATCAGCTTTGTTCCAAATTTTTCTGCCCAAGTTTTTTTTTGTTTTAGCACTTAAACTTAAATTAAGTAATAATTTAAATAATAATAATTATTGTAATAATAAATAATATTATTTATTATTATTAATAAATAATAATATTAATATTAAGCTATTATAATAAATAATGATTATTTACTTAAGTTTAAAACTTGCCATTTTCTTTCTTTGCTACAAATCAATCCAAGATCAAAAATTCCTTGACTTCAATTTAAAAAAATCACTGTCAGCCGGGTTTTTTTTTTGTCACTATTTTTTTTCCTAATTAAATTCCCAGATAAATCTTTTAATTAGTTAATAAAATAATGGGTGTAATTAATATATGGAAAAAATATATATATTTCTGAATCGAGCTTTGTAAGAGAAAAAACAAAATTCTCTTTTACAAAAGAAAAAATTATATGAATGACAGTAAAAAAAAAAAAACGTTGATAATTATAGTTTTCCAAGATAATAAAAAAAGCAAAGCTTAATTTTCTCTTTGTGATACAAAAAATAAAATAAAATAAATGTACAAATATTGGAAAATTCTTTCAGTGTATATTTAATTATATTTATGAATAAATTATACATACCCTGTATGGGTGTACATATATATTATGTCTACAAGCACATATTTTTAATCTGAATCTATGTTGTTTTATTTTAAAATGTTTTTTTACTTAATTAGGGATAACTGATATTGACTTGTGATGGGGTTTGATCATCATCATCCCATATATATAACAGTCTATATGCATTGTAATAATGCTTTGTACATGGAGAAAGTATCAGGAAGCATTGTTGCAATTCCATAAAGGTTATTACATTTTAGGGTCTGAGTTTTCGTATTGTATTATTATATGATTAAGTGTAATAACATATATAGTTTTCATTAGGGTTGGAATACAATAAAATTAAATAATATTCAATGTTATATTCTGGTAACCACTGAGAAATATGAAATATACATCATTCATCATTATAAATTAATCTAATCAATGTTCAGGATTCCTATATTTTTGTCATAGTTCTTGTATCTTGCTTCTTTTTTATAGGTTTAAATATCTAAAATATTATGCAGTATTATAAAAGTTATTTCAATGTGTTTTCATTATTAGAATCATTCTTAAGATAACATTATCTTCATGCATTCTTGGATATATCAATAAACTACATCATTACCAACTGCTGAAAATTTAATCAAGGAATATTATTACTACCGATTTACATTATTGTTTATAATAATACTATATACTAATGGCCTACTCTTTTTCTCTTAATTGTAAAATAAAAAATTAAAATATGTGTAATTTTATTTTTATTAATTGAATGAATTTTCATGCATATATATATATACAGATGAAACTAAAGATCTACATGTAAAACAATTATCCATGATTTGCTTGCAATTCATTAGTATCAATCACAATGTTCTATATAAACATATGCATGCACACGCACATTCAACATATTGTAATCAAAAGTGATATGATATATATATTTTAAAGTAATATATTAATATTTACCTTGAAAATAAATTGTTTATCAAATTATCCCTATTGCAATGCATTTTTTTTTAAAAAATACATGGTAATCATAGCTTCAATATTTTGATCGTTATCTTTTTATAAGTGGTGTAAGAAACAAATCTTTGTCAAATATGTAATTGATATAATAAATTTATATTGAGTAATTCTATTATTAAACATTTATTACTGTAGTTTGCTTTTTGTTTTGATAAAAGTACTTGTTTTTAATTAAAACTTTAAATATTAGTAATCATTAAAATTTATTTGTAGAAGAATATTAAATTTATGCAGCAAATAAAATTTAAGTAAAATTATAGGTGAATATGTATTTAAACTCTGTTTTACAAATGTATCATCAAAAAAAAAATTATTTATGATTAAATTTAAAATGTTTATACAATCCCTTATCTTTTAAATCCCTTTGCTTTTTCTTTCAACTGGATTTTGCTTTCTGAATTCACATAAAATTAAAAAGAATAATATAATGTTTGCATTTTTTTTTTTTTTCCTATGTCATAGCATCTGCCGGGACGCGAACCCACACCCGTCTGCAACCAACTACTTGCTTGCATGGCAGCTGCGATACCTCTCGGCTAACAACGCAAGACAATGTTTGCATTTTTGTTGAAATTTATAAAGAACAGAAATGTTGGGATTTAATTTCTTTAAGCCAGGTCCTGAAAAGTAAGACCCCCCCCCCCGTTTTTTCATTACTTAGGGGATTGGGATATTTTGATGTTTTTTCTCTGTGTAAGATATATTTTATTTTCACTTTGCTGATGTGTTTTATATATATGAAACATAAACTTGGTTATTTCTGGAGATTGAACATAACTAAATGCAGAATAAATTTGATCATAATTAAAATCATTTTTTTTTACTTTTAGAACTCTTGAAATTCACCACTCTTCAACTGCAGCATGCCTCATTAAAGATGAATTGACATTTGATAAGACAATTTTTTTATTCAAGTAATATTTTCTTTGAAATAGATTAGCATCTGAGCTGATAATCAGATCAAATCCTCTTAAAATTTCTGTAAATTTGTAAAATTCTGTTATCAGGAAAAATTTCACATTGAAAGAAATTATGTCATTGATTAATTTTGCAAGTAAACTTTTGAAGTTTGGAGTTTAAGTCATTATTTAGTGGGACTTTATTTTACAAAGCATATAAATTATTAATTATTTCTATGTGCTGATATATTTGTAATATAAAAATGTTATTAATATATTTATTCACTTCAACTATTTTTAAAATTTAATTATTGGTATATATATTTATATATTATGTGTTTCTGTATTCTCCATTTAGGCTCGAGAAAAAGATGCATCCATAGGTGAGAAGCGTCTTGGAACAGAAATGGCTGAAAGTTTAAGAAAGCTTATTGCACCTTATTTTTTGAGACGGACCAAAAAGGAAGTATTTAGGAATTCCCCATCAGCGTATGTATATTTATTTCCTTACAGTGATAATTTACCTTTAAATTTTGTGCAAATTGTATGTATATGTTTATAATTAGTATATAATATTATATTTTTAATACAGTATATATATATATTTTTAGCAGTATCTTGGTTCGAGATTAAAATGAATTTTCATAAAGTATTTTTTTTTTTTGTAATAAAAACGAAATGGGTACCATATAATGTCTTTTTCAAGATATTTGTTAGAAAGCAAAATATGCATATAAAAACTTATTTGTTTTTGATGAAAAAAAAAAGAATTTAATGTTTAGACAATATTTATTCTCATATTTAATGAACTAAGATTTTATAATCTACAATGCTTTTTACTAATCCACATTGTATCAAAATAATCAGTTAATAAATATTAATATCTCTTAGTAAGCATTAGTTTTGAAATATTATACGTCTTTGAGATTTAAAAAAAAAAGAGAGAATAGTATCTTTTATGTAATATGCATGTAACTCTTGTAAAAAAATTTATTTGTAAAATCAACCACAATATTTTCCTTAATGTTAGATGAATTAAGAAATTATTAAAAAATAAATATAATGAAATTTTGATTATTATAAAAAAGAATAAAAATAAAAAGTCTCTTACACTGTTAGTTCAGTCGGTTTGCTTCTACTTTTTTTTTATATAGAGAGATTTTATATGTCATATCTGCATTGAGCGAAGTTTCACATAATGGAAGCTTCATGGCATAGAAGCATATAAAATATAACTCATAATGCGTAAGCACACAAAAAAAGTGTATAATTTAAAAACATTTTGGCCATTTTCAGTTTTTCTATAGTAGGGATTTATATCATTATCATTGTCAACCATTATCAATCCACTGCAGGATAAAAGTCTCTCCAAGTTCAATCCATCTTCTCTGACCCCTAGCTTCTCTTCTCCACATCACCCTTGCACAATTTATTATTTTATCTATCTCACATGTGGTTTCTTTCTGTGTCTTTTATAATCTCTTGGAACCCTGTTAAGATTACAACTGTTTATCTATTTTCATCTTTTCTAGCAATATGTCCAGCTCAACTTCACTTCAGTCTTTTAATTTTTTCAATGATGTCAGTAACAGCTGTTTGTTCTCTTATCCATATATTGTGTTTTTGATCGCTTGTTACTCCTAACATGCATCTCTCCATACTTCTTTGAGTGGTTTGGAGTCTCTGTATTGTTCTTCTATTAAGTGTCCAAGTCTCAGATCCATAAGTAAGAACTGATAAAACACATTTATTAAAAACCTTCGTTTTCAAACACATAGGCATTGTGACATCTGACTTGTTATTATTACTATTTTTAATATTAAGTTATTTCTACCACAAACACTCCAACTAAGTGTTTCCATCTGTAGTATGTAGTAATAATCTGACCAAGGTATTTGTAGTTGTTAACTTCCTCTAACTCATCGTAATCAATTTTTATTTTAATTTTTTGAGAAAATCCATTGAACATTAGTGTTTTTCTGAAGATTTATGATGATGGTGATTTAGTTGTACTTATATGTTGGACTATTTCCATCATCTAATATGAGTATTGAATGTCTTAAAAAAAATTTAACTTTATTTAAATATTCTAAATACCTTTAGTCATACTTTCTTACTTTTGTCTGATAACTTTTGCAATATTTCCTGAAGCTCTACGCATTATTTGCAAAAACAACTACATCATCTGCAAAATCTAAATAACTTAAATAATATCCATTTACTTTTACTCCTTTAGCTTCCCATTTTAATCCACAAAATACTTCTTGCAGCACTGATGTAAACAATTTTGGTGATATGAGTCACCCCTCTTACATCCATCTCAATGATAACCTTCCTAGTATCATTATGTAATCTCCTTGTTATTGTTGCATTTTTATAAATATTCTTAAGAATATGATAATATCCTGGGTCTATACCTTATATACTGTTATAATGATACTAAAGCAGTATATAGTGATACTAATAAGTATTTTAATTGTAATTTTTTAAAAAAACTTGGTACATTAAGTATGCACACTATTTGAATTATTAAAATATGAATGGGGGATAATATATGGAGCTATTGATATAGCTGCTTTTAGTGAATATATTCCCGAGAAAAAAATTGAATTAAACAGGTAGATAACTATAATTTTTTTTGGAAGGATAAATCATCAAATGAAAGAACGCTAATTTGATATTTTCTTTTCTTAAAATTTCTAGATATATCAATGAAAAGCAATTACGTAAAATATAGATTTGCACAATAAGCACCTGTGTTTATTTTATTAGTTCTTCTGCTACAACATTAGATTCAGTAAGTTGTAAGAATGCTTTTATTTCGTGTTAGATAGTGTTATCACTTAGTGCTATTAAAAGAACAATTTTTTTTTAAAAAAAGACTTCAATATTCATGTTAGTAGGAATAATAAATTATGACTTAGAATTATTGGAAAGAATATTATTGGCTCTGTAATCAAATGGTCTGCTTATAATGAACTTTTGCTTAACATATGGATTGGCTATCATGAATATTTTATTTAGGCAGAAAAAATAATGTAAAGGAACTTGGATGCATCAATTTTTAAAATCATGGTATAAACAATATAGAGATTTGTAATTCTTGCCAAAATACCATGTACAAGATCCATGTACATGTTCTTTTTTGTTGCCAAAAAAAGTCATGTACAAGATCCGTGTACACGTTATTTTGGTCAGATCAGAAAATTGCAAAGTTATCAGCGGATTGATATGAATGTGAACAGGCGCAGTAGGTCTAATATATGCTCCGTGTTGCAGCTTTAACACTAAAGTACCCTTATATATATTTCTTACATATATATTTTTTACCAGTCCACCAAACAACAAATCCCTAGGAAACTAGATAATTCAAGGATGTGATAGTACTTATATTCATATTCATATCATGGGGATGTAATGTCTTAAATTTAAAAATAAAAAAACTTTTTTTTTGTTTTTTTTCTATCATGGAAAGAAAATTATCTTCCAATATAATCACTCTTAAATCATCAATCGAGTGATCAGGTTGTTTAAAAACTGGTCTATCTTCATTTTTATGTAAAACATCAAACCTATGGTTGGTTATTCCAATATATAGACTATTTGCTGACTCACCTATGTAATGACTCAAGCACCTATTTACATTCTATTAAATATACCAACTTCATACTTTTACAATTGACATAGTTGGGGTTATATCATTTAAAATCATGAATGGTATTTTCCTGAACCATCTTCATAACAATAATATGTTTGCATGTTAGACATCTCTTATCCTCACATGAAAAACATCCCTTTCCTGACACAAAATTAGTGCTAAAATCTATCCTTACAAGCCTATTCTTGAGTGTCCTATGTCTACGATATACAATTTTAGGTGGATAGGGAAAAACAGATCTCAGATAATCTGTGGAATTTAATATATTAAAATGTTTTCATAATATTTGGTTAATATTAGGTAAATCATCATTAAAGATAAGAACCACTAGTGTATCTATCAACTGACTTTTTCTTTTTTTTTAGACAGAAGTTTCTTTCTGTCAACTCCTGAAGATTTTACCACTGCCCTATCTAACATTCCTTTAGGATATTTCATATTGATAAATTTATGGTACAAAACCTTGTTATTTTGCTGAAGAAATTCCTCATTACTGCAAATTCTTTTAATCCTTAAAAATTGACTGTAAGGGATATTAATCTTTAAGTGCTTAGAGTGATTACTATAAAAATGTAGGTAACCATGACTATTAATTGGCTTCCTGTATATATTAGTACTAAGAACACCATTGCTATAAATAATCTCAACATCAAGAAAATGAGCCACTAATTTAGAAAAATTCATTATAAATTGTATATTTTTATTAAAATTATTTAAATAATCAAAAAATGTATGAAGTTCTTCTTTATTGTATGGCCAAATCATAATGATATCATCTATATATCTCAGCCAAGTATGAGGTTTAAATCTAGCCTTCTCAATTATAGAGCACTCCAATTGAGCCATAAAAATGTTGGCATAATTCAGTGCCATTTTTGTTCCCATTGCAGTACCTTGTTTTTGTAAATAATATGTAGAGTTAAAGACAAAACAATTATTGTTTAGATTAAATTTACTAATTCAGTAATAGTCGTAATTTTGTGCTGATCATATTCTTTGTTTTCTAATCAACACATTTAATAGCTTTAATTCCATCCTCATGAGATATATTAATATACAATGATGTAATGTCTAACATCACTAAAAAACATTCGCTCGCTAGTAGAGATTTGACATTTTCTAATATAGAAAGAAAATAGGTTGTATCTTTAACATAAGACTCAAATGATGGAGGAATATCATGTATAAGACCATCTACAAATGCTGAAATCTTTTCAGTAGGACAACCAATGCCTGCTACTGTAGGTCTACCAGGATAACCAGATTTATGAATCTTGGATAGAATGTAATAAAAAATTATATGTATATCTATCAAGTTCATATCCTTCAGACTGGAAAGCACAACTAAACAATTTATTAACAACAGCCTGTGTTATAGGTTCATAAAAATTTCTATCATTTAAGAGAAGCAAGGCAATGTAATCATTCCTATTCATAATTACTATTGTTCCTCCCTTATCAGCTGGTTTAATAATAATATATTCTCTCTTTTCTAAATTATATAATGCATTTTTTCATCTAATGTTAATTGCTCTTATATTTCTTATGTTGTTTCTGCTTAATTGCTTTAATAATATTCTGATAAACGTTATCAATACGTGTATGAAGTAAAATGTTTCTCTGATGTGGCGGCATCCAATCAGATTGCATTTTATTAATGGGTATTGCATTCATTGTTTCCAAAAAATTCTCTTAGTCGAAGTTGCCTAGTAAAATTATCCAAATCCTGATATATTTTAAATTATTATTTTTGATAATATGATTGGACTGTTGGGCAAAAAGATAAACCCTTATTCAATAATGAACATTTTGCATCACTAAGTATTGCATCAGGTAAATTAATAATATTGTTGTCTTTTTTTTAACTAGATTTGGAATATACCATTAGTTGCATTGAACTGTTGAATTTCTGGAAGATTATAATTACATGCTGAAGAATTAGTAGACATACGAATCATGAATATATTAGCATTATTATGTAAATTGAATTGTTTTAGTATTTTAATTGTTTTAATGTTGTCCCTACAATATAGAGTTGAATGGAATAGTATATTAGAACAAACATCTATCAAAACTAATGCATGTGCTTAAAGATTCTTTTTTGATTAGAGTTAAGATAATTGAACAGAAAATTATAGATTTTAATAGTCACAATGTCATGGAGTTGGATGAACAAAAATTATTACAGGAATGGGTTTGTTTAAAAGAAAGGATATTGTTAATAAAATTTCATAAAAAAATAGATCTTTGCTTTAAAAATGTAGGAAATTTTGTTGGGAAGTTAGTATTTTTTTTAGAGAAAATAACTATTCTATATTTGGTAAGTTTTTTGATAATTTTAATGTATCAAAGATTTCTAGATTTAAACGGTTAAGGATTTGGAAACTGGTGTTGTCCAATCATTTACATCATTTTCAGATTCGGCTAGTGTTGTTGTAGGACCAACATTAAAACAATTCAATTTACCTAATAATGGCTAATTCTTCTGCATGTAATTATAACTTTCCGGAAATTCAACAGTTCATTGCATCTAATGATATCTTCCCAAATCTAGTTAAAAAGAAAGACAATATTATTAATTTATCTGATGCAAATACTTAGTGATGCAGAATGTTCATTATTGAATAAGGGTTTATCTTTTCACCCAACAGTCTAATCGTATTATCAAAAAAATGAATTTGAAATACATCAAGTTTTGGATAATTTTACTAGGTGATATAGACTAAGAGAATTTTTTGGAAACAATGAATGCAAACCATTAATAAAATGCAATCTGATTGGACGCTTCCACATCAGAGAAACATTTTACTTAATATATATATTGATAATGTTTATCAGGATATTATTAAAACAATTAAGCAGAAACAACATAAGAAATATAAGAGCAATTTAACATTAGGTGAAAAAAATGCATTATATAATTTAGAAAAAAGAGAAAGATTATTATTAAACCAGCTGATAAAGGAGGAACAATAGTAATTATGAATAAGGATGATTACATGAATAAAGCCTTGCTACTTTTAAATGATAGGAATTTTTATGAATCGATAACACAGGCTGTTGTTAATAAATTATTTAGAGGTGTGCTTTCCAGCCTGAAGGATATGAAAGTATGATGTCTACTTGATAGGGATACGCATAATTTTTTATTACCAAACACAAATAAATCAGTAAGTTTTGCATTCTACCCAAGATTCATAAACCTGGTTGTCCTGGTAGACCAATAGTAGCAAGCATTGTTTGTCCTACTGAAAAGATTTCAGCATTTGTAGATGGTCTTATACATAATATTCCTCCATCATTTGAATCTTATGTTAAAGATACAACCCATTTTTTTTCTATTTTAGAAAATGTCAAATCTCTACTACCAAATGAAAGTTTTTTAGTGATGTTAGACATTACATCATTGTAAACTAATATACCTCATGAGGATGGAATTAAAGCTATTAAATCTATTTTAAAAAACAAGGAATATGATCAGCACAAAATTACAACTGTTACTGAATTAGGAAATTTAATCTTAAAGAATAATTTTTTTGTTTTTAACTCTACAATATTATTTACAAAGGCAAGGTACTGCAATAGGAACAAAAATGGCACCAAATTATGCCAACATTTTTATGACTCAATTGGAGTGCTCTATACTTGAGAAAGCTAGACTTAAATCTCATACTTGGCTGAGATATATAGATGATGTCATTATGATTTGGCCATACAATGAAGAACTTCATACATTTTTTGATTATTTAAATAATTTCAATAAAAATATACAATTTTCAATTAATTTTTCTAAAATAGTGGCTCATTTTCTTGATCTTAAGATTACTTATAGTAATAGTGTTCTTAGTACTAATATATATAGGAAACCAACTGATAGTCATCACCATAAGCACTTAAAGATTAATATCCCTTACAGTCAATTTTTAAGGATTAAAAGAATTTGCAGTGATAAGGGATTTCTTCAGCAAAATAACAAGGTTTTGTATAATAAGTTTATCAATATTGTAACCGGACGTTCCAACCAACCCCGCTCTTTGTTGGTTTTATTTTCTGATGAGCATATTGCAGGAAGGAACTATCGATTGGCATTCCACAATGATGACGTCACCCCACCTACAACATTTCCTGCTCATCAGAGGTTATAGCGCCATAGAAACTGGAAGCATTTAGAAATTTATGTGTTTGGTTTCCAAACGGCACCACTAGAGTTCCATCTCACTACAACCTTACTTGCCATCATCTGGTTATGCCGAACATAGCTCAGGAGATATGAGATTCTTGTGAGCCAGTGCATAAATGGATGAATGATGCAAATGAAATTGACAAAAGGTATTATTTATTTTGAAACCATAATTTTATTTAATAACAATATTACTTATTATAATGTTCTTAAAGAAGAAGAAAAAGTTTGCTGACAGTCTCTATACTGGCTGTCTTCATATCTGGGTGCACGTTACGGGTGTTTTTTTGATCGTTCCTGAGGGAGAATTGTCCTTCTAGGTTTGAAGCTCTTTCATCTGTATAGATACGTATCCATGTGTATAGAAGTAATTAATTTATCCAGCTATTTTGAAGTATTTGTTCTAATCCAGGTATCTTGAAGTATTTATTTTAATCCAGATATCTTGAAGTGGGTTTGAACCACTTATCCATCATATAGGTGCGGTTTTAATGTCATTATTTTGAAGAGATTTATTATTACTTAACATAATAAATAGGTGTGGATTTGAACCTCTTATTCATCTATCAATGCAGTTTGAAGTCATTATTTGGAAGAGATTCATTATTACTTAATATATTATAGCTGTGAGTTTATTTGGACGCATTTTATTATTATTTAATATATTATATAGCTGTGGGTTTGAACCACTTATTCATCATATCAATGCGGTTTGAAATCATTATTTGGAAGCATTTTATTATTATTTAATATATTATATAGCTGTGGGTTTGAACCTCTTATTCATCATATCAGTGCAGTTTGAAGTCATTATTTGGAAGCATTTTATTAATATTTCTTAATTCACATCTACCATTTTTTTTAGGTATGTGTGTACCTATTCATCATTGTTTATGTACATAACAATTTTTAATTTGTAATTTCTTATTCACTTACATAAACATTTCCTTAATTTATATGTGTGTGATCCAGATTAAATTAATTCTATCCAAGCATTTTGTAAAATAAATGTCATTTTCATTATCAATAATTTATTTTATGTAGCTACAAATTAGCATGAATTTCATTATGGAATTATTTTCAGATTAGCAAAATCATTTTTGTGTATTTAGTTCTATAAACGCATCTTACAAAATATTTTTAATTCATCTATTACTTCAATGCGTTCCATTTTTAAATATATTTCCTTACAATCAATCAATTTAAAAAAAAATGACATTTCATTATTGACGTGTATGCGTCAAATAAATGAGACTTTAGACAGATTTGAGTAAGTTAAAATATTAGTTTAATTTCCCGCAAATTTAAATGTATACATTACTGTTACATATGTCGGCAGAAGCACTCCATTAAAGTTGGGTATCATAGGTCTGCCCGTTAGGGCCACTGTAGTCTAACTTTTTCTACTAATGCTCCTCATTCTCCCTTTACATCCCACTTATATACCCGACTTCTGGAGTCCTAACAAAACATTCCATAAATACCTTTCCTTATATGGTCAGTCAGCTGAACCTTTCGCTAGTCCCTATGGGTTTTGATTTATCCTCATTTTTACCTTATAAGGCGAGGCATTTTGGAAGTACATTTCACTTAACCTTAAACCCATATATGGTTATTTTTACATGACAAATTACTTTAATAATTCCAATACTTTTTATACACTTATATTATTTATGAATCTTTAATTTTACACTATTATTTACATAAAGAATTTCAACAATCTTAAATCAACTTGTCCGTGACACTACAATTATTATATAATTTAACTTTATAAATACATTTTACAAAATATTTTTACATATTATAAAAGGCGCACAATTTTTCACTATTAATTTTCCAATCAATAAAGGGGTTCCGAGAGCTCGTCAAGTTGATGGTCAGTTCACAGGCTTTGATTTTATTTTACTTCATAACTGAACAATGGGCAGAGGAGAGAGGAAAGCTGTTTTCAATTACTTATACATTTGAAGATAAAATATTTTAACCACTTGTTTTTTCATTTAATATTTTATTAGTTACAGGTTCCTTCTTTTTATTATTCATGGTGCTCCAAGCTTTGTTGGGCCAGTAGTCGTATAATCTGGATTTTACTAGTACCAGTCTTGATGCTTTCTAATGATATATCTGCTACAAAATCTCATAAGCAATCTCTACTCCCCTATTTATCTCTTTATGCTTTTCTTATCTATCAGTTTTTGGATCGATCTAGCATCAACCATCTCGGAGGCCCGTATATTTATTTTTTTTCCTCATTGGCCATCTACTTTTGGTGGGAACAGATTCTAATGACTCTTATCTGATGTTTTTGAAAAACATCTATTGATTTTTATGCCCAGGGCAATCTTTTTTTTTTTTTTTATTAACTGTTAGTTACAGCCTTCTTTTTGATAATCTGTAAACATTAATCTTTTGCAAAATACTACATTTTAACAGTACTTTTAATATTTTAAAATATTAATTTTTAAATTGGTCATCTTTTTATTTCATCTCGACAGTTTTAAATGAGAAGGGGACGACGACTTCAAATTATATATGTGAAACAACTTGTTTGTTTCAATATGAAATATCATAAAGGACTGTTAGATAGGGCAGTGGTAAAATCTTCAGGAATTGACAGGAAGAAACTTCTTCTGTCTAAGAAAGAAAGAATTAGTTGATAGATATACCACTTGTTTTTATCTTTAATGATGATTTACCTAATATTAACGAAATATTATGGAAACATTTTAATATATTAAATTTCACAGATTATCTGAGATCTGTTTTTCCCTATTCACCTAAAGTTGTATATCGTGGACATAGATTAGCACTAATTTTGTATCGGGAAAGGGATGTTTTTTATGTGAGGATAAGAGATATCTTACATGCAAATATATTGTTACGAAGATGGTTCGGAGAAATACCATTCATGATTTTAAAAGGTATATCCCCAACTATGTCAATTGTAAAAGTATGAAGTTGTAATATTTAATAGAATGTAATAGTTGCTTGATTCGTCACATAGGTGAGTCAGCAAACAGTCTATATATGAGAATAACCAACCATAGGTTTGATGTTTTACATAAAAATGAAGATAGACCTGTTCCTAAACATTTTAATTTATCTGATCACTCGATAGATGATGTAAGAGTGGTTTATATTAGAAGATAATTTTTCTTCCATGAGAGAAAGGAAACAGAAGAAAAGTTTTTTATTTTTAAATTTAACATATTACATCCACATGGTATGAATATGAATATAGGTGCTATCACATCCTTGAATTACCTAGTTTCCTAGAGAGTTGTTTTTTTGTTTCCTAGGGATTTGTTTTTTATTTTATAGGTGAACTAGTAAGAAATATATATAGTAAAATCCATATTTTAAAATATATAGTGGTTTTTTTAATGTGTATGTATATACTAATATATTTTTATGGTTTTTAAATATATAATAATATATGTATGGTTTTAGTTTTTTTTTTAAAAAATATTTTTTTGAAAAAGTTTTTTTTTTGTAATTTTTTATACAAAGTTTTGTATAGTTTTGTTGTATGTAATTCTTGTAGAGTTATTTATATTGTACATACGTATATTAGAATAATTAGTTTGTGTCTGTAAAGGTTTTTTTATTTTTTATTTTTGTAGGGTTTTGTAAAGTTTTATAAGAATTTTATGAAAATGTAATTACTGTTTTTTGTTTGTGTTAAAAAAGTATGAGATATTTATCAGTTGGTTGATTGATAAGAATTGTTGTATAAAAATTTTAGCCTATAGGAATTAATTTTGTTATCTGATATGTTAATGTTTGTAATATTTTAGTGTTTGAATTCTGGAAATAGCCATTTTGCTGTGCTTTCTGATGAAAACCAGTCTGCTGATTGAAATATTAAAGCAGCTTTATAGAGAAGTAATTGTGGGTTTTTTATTAATATATATATCTTACAGATTGATACCAATAAATAGAAATAATTTAATTTTTTGTCTATATAGAAATATATTTGTAAACATGAAATTAGCATAGCCTAATGTATATATAATTAAAAGGAGAAAACCATTCTACCTCAGGGTATGGATAAAAAGCAGTCCTCTGCATTTTGGCAAAGAGCCAAGAGTAGAATGAGTCCACCTATTCTTAGAAGTTTTGATTTTTCTAAGATTGTCTCCCAACATTGGTGAAAATTCAGGGTGATATTAATATATCAGCATGATGGAACATGGAGATTAATAATCCAGTAAACTAGATTAGAGTAGAATCTTTCTTTTAAATAATCTTGTTTTTAATAGTCCAGTAAAAATTAATTAATATAAACATTAAATTAGCATAGCCTAACGTATATGTAATTTAAGAAGAGAATGCACTCCCTCAGGCTGATGAGAAATAGTGCTATGTTGAACAAAATGTCAAGACTAGGACAAATCCATCTATTCTTGGAGCTTTTGGTTTTTATAAGCTCCAAAAATAAATGGATTTATTCTATTCTTGATCTTTTATTGAACATATAGACATTATTTTTATTGTAACCTCCTCTGATCATTGGACAATCAGTCCTTCACATTTCTGGGTGCCATAATCCCATATATCCTACATCATCCCTAATCAGTCAATCAAGCCACCACGTTACGTGGCATAATCCCAATTGTAACCATCTTCTAGATTGCTGTAATCGTAACTGAATCATACCGCACATTTTAGGCGCTATAATCTTCCCTGTAGCCTTCCCGCTAATCTAGTCCAATTTATACATTTGGAAACCATATCTTTCTCTGTAACCTTCCTAGCTACAACTAATCTAGAATATGTGCCTAAAATAAATGATAAACTAATGATGATTTCTTTATTAGCTAAGCTCGCATGAAACTGTAATCTTAGAGAAGATCACAAGGTGGATTAATAATTTCTGGTTAAGCTAGCCTCAAAATCCACAAACAAGCAAACAAACAATAATTAGATCGATGGAATGAATATGAAATGAGGAGTATAAATTAGGCAATAAGTGAATGAGGATGTAAATGATTAAATGAATGATGAAAATAAGTAATAATTAAATAATAAAATAAAATGAGTCTGAGAATGAAATGTGTAAGAGTTAATGGATGATTAAGATGAGAATGGAATAAGAGCTAATGAATGATGAGTGAATTTGGATAATGAATTAGGATGAAAAAAGAGAATAAAGAAAGATTGAAATGACAGAGGAGAGGAATGATGATGATGAAAGATGATGTACAGAACTCTAAATTTGATATTGAATTAAATGATAATAAGACAATTAAATAAAATACAGATTCTAAGCTTACTAAGACCAGAATATTCACCATAAAGTCAAAACCAACTATACATTTCAGACAAAAGAAGTAATAGATACTTTAAAGTTTGGTTGACCTTATATCTCACAGTGAATGTAACATAATTCCATTCTAATTACAATAATTAACTGGATACAAATTTACCATAAATTCCAATCCTATCACAAATTGATATAATTTATCCGTCTCAGGGTTCACATAGCTTAAAGGGTGATATACAAGATACTGGGTCAGTGAGGGGGATTTTACCACTACCCAAGCATAACATACACCAAATAGTTTTTAATACTGAATTGAATTACTAAACCATATTCAATAATTTTAAATAAATTCTATAAATTCCCTAACTATGCTAAACTTTAAGTTCCAATAAGTAAGAGTAATTTTTCAATAGCTAAACGTAATAGCTTTCCAACTTTCTTTCTCCATTAATTAGAAACAAGGTGTCCAAGACCAGTGAATGATAGATCTGTGGATTCAAATTAACTGATCAAACCAATATTAGGTTTTTAATCTTTTAGTATATCACAAACTAATATTCTTTAGGTTATTATGTTTAATTATTAAGTGATGATGCCCTAGATATACTCATAAATTATAGGGCTTAACACAATTATTCTGATATATCTACAAATAGTGACTTTTACAATATTGATTGATGACAATTTCCCTATAATCACAGGATATGTCGATAGCAATAACAATAATATAATGTGTGGTGTGTATTGATTAGCAATAAGAATACTGACAACTAAATAAATTTTTAGCACAACAATATTTATTTACATTATGTACAAGTCTCTTTCAGACGCATTACACGAAACAAGATAAATCCATTCCAAAATTAGGGATGGAAATTAATGATGTGGTAAGTAATGATCAACTAATATGACAAACACTTTGGATATGTTTCTTTATTATTCTGTTTGGTAGAATAAGATAGTTAAACTTATTTGAGCTATCTTAGCATTGAAATTGCGAACAAAATGTATTAATATCATTTGGATATACACAACTTTTTAAATAAAATATTCTAAATTACAATTTATTATATCAAATTGTAGCTGTTTGAGTTATTAGAATATGATAAGGGCAATTATCACATTCCAATACAAGTAATAATTTATTATAATTTACTATATAAAAAATTTCATTGCATTTATGTGGGGCAAACATCATCAGTTAAATGCACATATGACACCAAAGACATTCACTATGTCTACAACTTAACCATTTATTAATTGACTGATCTTACTAATTCATCAGTAAATACCTACTTGTTGAAAACCAATCCACATTGCCCATGTACACACCTTGCTCTTTTATGTAGAAGTTCTACAAACACTAGTAAGTTTTGGTTGGTCTGTTTATAAACTGATGAAGATTACACAACATCAGAGAGACACCATTTCAATTAGACAATACTATAGCTATATCAGTGTCCCACAATCTGACTATCTTATCCTTGCTATTCGATTTAAAAGAAAAAAAAAACACTACACTTTATCATACACGGTGGAATATTAACTATATAACTTCTTGAGGGATCTAAATAAAGGAGGCTCTACAAAACAACATGATAGTTGTATATCAAGAAACAACATAATAGTTGTATAGGTATAAAAGTGTGGGCAGTGCCTCTTCACTGGAAAACAGAATTCAGACCATGGGATCATCCTTTTTTTAGGCTTAACTATGCTCTAAGCACTAACTCTTAATCAGCCCCAACAATATCATGCTTTCATATTAATCAACAATGGGGAATTTTTCATCATCCCATGTACAATATTTATTATTATTATATCTAAGGCTCTTATATGTAGCCCAAACTCAACCTAAAATCTATCACAAGGTCTGATCAATACAATAGCAAGGTAAAACAACACTAATAATCTAAGTGGAAACAAATATTCCATTGCACATTGCAGTCACTGTCAATGTTTTATAAACAGACCACCAATATCAGTAAAATAACCATTAATTATTTCAAAATAATAATTATACCTTTATTATAGCAAGCCATGTATACGTAAACAAGGAGGATTAAACTACATTTTGTATTTAAAGCGGACATTTTCATTCATAAGCCAAATTAAGCAATAATAAAAAAAAATACTTATTAAATTATTTTATATAATAGAACAATGGTATCATTATGTGTATATTTTTGACCAGTTTGGGTCTATTTGTCCCCCTCCTCAATATAATATTAACATCTGTTTTAGCAGTGAAAGAGATAAACATTTCTCTTTCTCACCAGACAAATAATATTTAACATTTTGCTTTCCCTTCATTGGGAAAATAATATAAATATGGATAATAAATGTATATAACTTTATACACAGCTACATCATTACTTCGTATATTCTATACTCTGATATATATATATAAACTAATGTCTGAATAACACATAAAAAAAAAAAACGCATTACAATATTATATATAACAATTAACAAGCTAAACAAACATTACATTTTCTACCATTGGACTTTATCGAAGTTTGATTCGTTCTTATAAGTAAAACAATATGAAACGGATATGATAAGCAAACATTCCTGAGTAATATATATATTTTGGTTATCCAGTTCAATATTGACATCTTCAGACAAAATTCAAACATTTCTCCAATGGTAATAGAAATCCTTTATCGGTTTGTGTACTAATGTAAGCATACTGAAGCAATATTAAAACATTTTTGAGAATAAGTCACTTAAATAGGTTTAATTAATAACTATTGATTTGTCTATTTTTGTTTTTCTTCTTTTTTTTTTTTTCATCTGCGCGAAGATCTGTTATACTCTTAAATAATCTGGATGATTTTAAAACCGTTTAAAAATATTATCATGTTGCAAGTTATTCACTACGATAAAATAAATAAATACTTCTTTCACTTCCCTTTTATCAGCAAATTAGGATGTTTTAAGTTATACTGAGAAGAATCTATTTAATTATAAATATGATCTTCTAGGCGATTTTAATTAATATGTAACATATATTTTTCCAAATGTAGCACAATTATAATCAGTTTATTACGATCTTTGAAAATAAACTTTTAAATCATTTATGAATTTTGTTTACTTTGTTTTTCCTGACAACAGTAATGGTTACAATCTTAAATAATCTGGGTAATTTTAAACACTTCAAATATTATTACTTTATATGTTGTATAATCAAGAAAAAAAATCAATATTTCTTCATTCACTATTATTGGCAATTTATTTCATATTTAAGAATGTTAAGCAGAATTGATTTAATAGTAAGCAATTATTAATAATATATATACGTGACTGCTTCCCGGGGAATATCAGAGCAGACGATATCTCTTCCCAATGAAATAAGAAATATTTTATGCACTTTTCTTTTCAAACTAATTATTTTATATGATTTAAAGTGAAATTTTAATTTCTTCATTATTTCTTGAAACTTTTCTTAAAATGATTTAGAATATTTCTTGAAATATTAATTTATACACAAACGGATTTTTCTGCTTAATGCTGAATTAATGGCCGCGCGAAAATTAAAATACTTTAATCTTTTTTTTTCTCTTCAGTCTAAATAACTTTTGTGTTATGATTAGTTCTGATAATTGATTAAAATAAAGAAAACAAAAATAAATGCTTACATTTTCTGGTATTATTTTTCGTTCCAAATAGTACATGTTTCTGCAAATACTTATTCAAATAGCGGTCCTTCCAGTGTTTCCTTCAGTAGGCAAAGTTAAGAATCTAAGATCGATGAAAAATAGTGTAGAGATTTCACAGGGTTATTAAGTTTACTCCATAGTATTCAAATCCATATATCTATGAAATTTTGTCCCAATTAATTTAAAAAAAAATTATTATTTTCTAGCTTATTTTTTCTATTTTACTTCAGAAGTGGAGTTGTAGTCTTGTTCAATTTACATTTCTTAGAATAGTCCCCCTCCCCCTACAAATTTTTATATTATATATTTTATATTACCTGGCAGGATTGGTTCTCAATGAGCCAATCACTATAAAATGTGAATAAATTAAGTTTTATCCCTCTGGTGAGAATCATCTAGACTGATGCATTTCAATTTACATTAAATATAGTATATTTAAAGATTGTTTATAAAAAAATTTAGAAGACTTATAAATTGATTTTGCTGTTTATTTTTAATTATTGTTTAACAATACCAACAAATAAAGTGTTAAATATTTTATATGCTTCCCAATAATATTTTAATACTATCAAAACAACATTTGAAATAGCTGCCACTGGAACAATGTGATAAAATGTTTATGGGATTTATATCCACTCTATCAGACTTTCCAGTGTCTCACAAACAGTCAAGATCCTCATCACTTTTTAAGATCTTTCTTAGTGAGCTTTTGCTTAGTGGGAAAATTATAATCCACAAGCATTTCACTCTACAACTAGTCTCTACACATTGATGTTCAATATCTTAACAAATTATTACCAATTAAAATTTAAAATTTTACACATTTATCCACTGGATAAAACCTACTATCTTTGAGCCAAAATATATGGTTACAATATATAGCTTGAGATAAATGTTTTTTCCCTCTTAAGTGGAATTTTATTTGTGTGTGTGTTTGTTCAAAATAAGTTGTATATTTGATAAATGAATATATTTTTTACATTTTTAAATAATATGATCAACATTAGTCTTACATCAATAAAATCTTGTTAGTTTCTGAGTTTTGAGAGATTATTTTGAAATATTCCAGCTGAATAATAGATGTCTTTGAAGTTAAAGACTAGTGCTAGGTCTATATGTTTCACAGTTTACTTTTCAGGAAATAAATTTTAAAAAATCTTGGGTTTATGGGTTGGTAAATAGAGAATGCCTTATTGTTTATATATGTGTTTATAAATATAAATAAGTTAATTATTACGTAAATGTAATGTAAAATTGATAGTCAATTCACATAATATGTTGGCGAGCCCCAAAAGTATATACTCCATAATTCTTCTGACAGTTCACCCAACGATTGCCTTCCATAATAAATATTTTCTATTTTTATTCAGCTTATCACTTAGGTAACATATCCTTTATCCAATTGAATTTTACAACTTTTGTCTTCCATAATAAATACTTTCTATCTTTATACAGATTATCATTTAGATAATAAACATATCTTTATCCAATTGAATCCTATCACTTTATTGATTTTTTATCATGATTCAACTGTTTCTTATCTAATCACAATTAAAATTATTAAACCTGGAAAAAAAATAATTCCAATTTACTCTTGATCTGCTTTTGATTTTTAGATAAATCAAAATTTATGTAATGGTCTGTGATATAATAAAATATTAGACCAAGTTATTTTTTAATGGAAGATGGAGTGCATTCTGAATCATTGTAATGTTACAAAGTAGTTGAAGTGATTGAATGATTAAGTAATTTTTATTTTTAGCTTTATACATCTTCAATGCTATACTTATTAAAAAAGGCACTAATTTATTATTTATTATTGCATATGCTAAACTTAATGTATAATATCAGTCAATTATTCTTTGTTCCTTAAAAAAAAAAAAAACTCTGTACAGCTGATGCATTATGTGTAAATATTTTATTATATGTGTTTGAAGAGAATATGTTGTATTTAAATTACTATAATATAGTCGATTTAAAAATTCTTGTAAATGTTTAAATGGATTTTTTTGATTAAAACGAATCTTTAAAACACAGGTAAAAAAATTATTTTCAGGTATAATTTTTTTTTTTTTTATAGTAGTTGATAGCATTTTTTATTCTTTTAAAGTTTGCATATTTAAGGACATGGCAAATTGTATATAACTTTTTTAAACTTAGGTGAATAATTGGCATTAATATCGCTGAAAAAACAATATAACTGAAAAGCAGTAAAAATTGAAAAATGTAAATTATCATTGTAAAGTTTTATATGATTACATCCAAAGAAGCAACTGTCTATTATTTGCCTCATTTTTGTAAAATATATTTCTAGCTATATCTATAAAGAAATGAGAGACATTCTTAAAGTTTTTTTGGCATTACTATTCATTGCATTGTTATCTACATTGAATGCATAAACAGGAAAAATGTTTCTGGTATTAATATAATTTTTTGCTTTTATAAAAAGATCTTTTAACTCTTTTTGGTTGAACTTCCTGTTATGGATCCTAAAAAATTTTGTTCTACTTGCCTATTTTGTTTGTGATTATTCTATATTCATGAAGCTAAATATAAAAGTTTCCACAAAAATTTTTAAAACATTGATTGTACTTAATGATCTTGCTTGTTAAGTAATTTGGATATGGTAAAACAAGCAAAACTCACTATATATATTGCCACACACAAGCATAAGAGGAGGTGGTCATGTGATGTTTATCGGCTTAATTTGGGTATGCTTAAATATGATTAAAGTATGGTTCAAGTATCATTTATATTAAATTATACACTTTAGATTATTATATGATGAGAATTTTATTTTGCAAAATGAAAATTGTTACCTGGTTAAATTCATGCATGATTTCTTATAACCTGCAAGTGTATTTCAAAATAAAGTATATATAATGTCTTATGGAAGGAAAATTTAACTAGTTAATGGTCCTGGCACCATATTGAATTTTTTAAAAAACTGACTTGAGACACAATTTTCACAATAACTTCAGTTTTAATAATGTTAGAGCAAAAAGCTTAAATTGATGAAACTAGAAAAACTAAGGAAAACAATAAGGCTAGGACAAGTAGTGATTACCATTTAAAAAATAAGGGGGAAAAAAGAAATTTCAACATCCAAAATAATTGTTATTTTATTGTTTGTTCATAATTTCTAATTTATCTTAATTAAATTTAAATTACATCTTCATTGATAATTTCTTTGTATTCCTCACAAAATTCTCATTCAAACCATATATAATACTTTTTATCTGAGATAATCCATAGCTTCACAATCTCCAAAACTAGTCGCATAAGAATTCTTCATTTTCATCTTGTGCCCCAAAAGTTAACAAATCTCAAGATATCTATAAGAAAAAGAGTCATCCTAATAAAAGATACAAAAGAAATCATTTCCAGAAGATGGATATGCATTTGTCGTTATAGCAATTGGTTTCTTGTCTATCTAAAACTAAAATTGTAGGCTACTATCTGTATCAATGATAAAATAAGTTTCATCTCATTTTATATTTTTTTGTGTACACCAGTGATGTTTATATTCTTTAGGCACACCACTGATGCTATCTTGTTATGTTTATTAATTTATTTGCATATAGCTCATTTGCTAGCTATAGACTTGAAAATTATGTGATACAAGATGTGACAAAACTACTGACTCCACAGCATGGTACCAAGGCATAGGCAAGAATCAGAATTTGATTCTTTGTCTGCATACAATTTCATGTTGTATATACATAACTTGTGGATATCACCACACCTACCATTTGAAATCTCTTTCTATTGGTTTTAAGTATTTATATTTTAACATGGTACTATGCCCAGTAAATTTTGTGATTGCTTTATCAACTGCAACCTTTCTGTACATCTGATAATCAGTCTTAAAGTTTACATTGCATTGCTCTATAATACTTTAATTTTATTGATGTAAATCATTACTTGTTATACAAACACAGACATGCAAGTGCAAACGTAAATATACTGATACAATATAAACACATTAATAAATCATTAAATCTTTTGAGAATCATTATCTACAAAATAAAGTTGCATCAAACTTGGATCAGAGCCCCAAAATTACATTATACATAAACTACTTTTGTTATATTTGAATATAAATTTATATACTGTATAATAAAGAGCATAAATGATTTAATATTATACAATTTATATATTACACAGACTTACCAATACAAATGCAAACACATTAATAAATTATACCATTTATCAAATAATTAAAAAAAAATTAAAATACTATTTAAATAATTAAAAAATTAAAATTGAATACTTATGATCCGATATTCTGATTGTTTTTATCGGGATGAAGTCCTTGAAATGCGAATTATTGGTACATTTTTACACATTTTAGTAACGAGTCTGGCTGATAAAAAAATTATGCCTTTATCTTCATGCAAACTAGTAAACTGAGCAGAAAAGAAAAAAATTAAAATGAACCTATTATAATAAAAATATTAATAAAAATTCACATTTTGTCCGATTTCAACTTGTGATAGATCATTTTAAAGAGGAATTCAAACAGCAATGAATGCCGGGATTTCTGTTTATGTCATACTTAGAGTTTTCACGCAATTTAAAAAAGAAAACAAAATTTCAATAAAACAGCTGCCACTAGCATCTGACACGCTACAACAGCTCAACCCATCAAAGGATTGTTATGTTTTGTCAATTCTCAATTAGCACAACAGTTGATCTTGTTATAATTTGTGGATTAAGTATATGATTCTTGATATTTCTAACAATGGTTGCCATAAGTAAATTTTTAATATATAATTTTAATTGTGATTTTTAAATTATAAAAATTATAAACTACTCTTTTACAAAAATATATACAATATTTTTGTATTTAATTTTTAATATATCACTTTTTAGCTTACTTAAATTCAATTGAACTTCACTTATTTTTATTTTTTAAAGAAATAATAAGTATCTGTATCTCATGTTAAGGAAACTATCAGTATTTTAGGGAATAATCTGAAATTGTACTACACTATAAAAATTCCTAGATTGCAAATATTTTCAAGAAGTTATATGAAAACAAAATTAGAACTGATCATCAATTTTAAAATTTTGCAAAATCTGATAACATACTTTATCAATCCAATACAGTTATAACTAAATTACAAACCATTCAAATCATTGTTAAAGGAGGGTGAATTTGTTAAAAAAGTCTGTTTGACAGTTGCTGAAGAGATGTACCCTGATAATTCACGATTTTTTTTTTTGTTTATGATTAATAAGAAAAATTGAAGAATTAGCAAGGAATATTAATGATCAGCTCAGACAAAAAAGTTAGGGATTCAATAGAGGTTAGTAGAGCAAAGTTATAACCAAAAGAACTCGATTCTTAATTTTTATTCAAGGGATAAATCAGAATTATTAAATTTTAGCACTAGTTCAATTGGAATTCGTGGAATTATGGATGAAAAAAATATTTCTGATTTTAATCAATAGTAATGAATAACTTGAAACTGAACTATGAATTATTGTTGGTAATAGAAATAGAGGTATTGAAAATAGTATTTGTCAATTAATAAATATTTTGACAATAAAAACTTTTAAAAAACAAGTCATCTTGTAAAATGTTTTAAAAGAATTTTTTTGAATTTAAAAGTGAAATTGATATATTTATATTTGAAAAGTTAAAACTTCTATCAGAGTTACTATACTCCAAATGATTGTGGCAACTTAGTTTTTAACTGCCAATATCTTAATAATTTAAATAATAAACTCCTTAAATGATTTGTTATTGATTTATATGTCAATGTGAATGCTTTTAAAACTATAAGAATTATTTCATAATCAAACCAGAATAACTTTTTGCAATTTGTAAGTGCAAAACTATTTGTAATTGTATTTTCTCTTTTAATATTTTGTTGAAATTTTGATAACAAGAAATTTTTATAGATCAATTTGTTGATTTTAAAAATAAAGCAAAAGAAATTTTTTTTTAATTATTTGATTTTCCATTTGCCAGGTATCGTAAATGTTAACAAAGTTTTGCACTTAGAATTAATAGGCTTCAAAATTAAAGATATATACTGAAATCATTGCAAAACGAAAAATTAGATGATTTTTGAATTTCCAATAAAAAAAAATTCTTTTGTTAGTACGTATATCTATAAACAAGTAAATTTAATGAAGTATCAACCCCAAATTTGATCAACTATACCAAACCAAAATTTACATAGTTTCTTAAAAATAGAAATATTAAATAATAAACCTAATACATATTTATTAACAAATTGAAACAACTATGTCTTATTAATTTTGATTTTTTTTTTTTTTGTAGTGCAGTTTGATTTCTTTTTAGTAAAAGATATTCTGAAAAAAAATAATTGCAATGTTAATTATAATAAATGCCTATGGATGAATTATTCCATTTGATTTTTAATCTTTAGTTACTATACATTATAAATTGTTAAGGATAAAATTATTACTAACATGTAACTAACATTTTTTTAAAATTTCATCTCTTCCAAATTACTAGCATCAGGATGAGCTTCAGCGGTTATAAACTTGATTAATATTTAATAATATATCATCTATTTACACATTATTTTAAAAACCACAGATATTCTATTTGTTTGTATATTAAACTGTTTACATAAAATAATTTTATTAACTGAAATTATTCAATAAATCCTATTTTTTGTTTATTAATGTCTATTCATTTTATTTTATTAAATTAGGCCACCAATTAAGAAGCTATCTCAGAAAAATGATTTTATAATTTGGCTTTTTATGTCACCAACCCAGTTAAAAATTTATGAAGATTTTCTTGGACTGGATAGAATAAAAGAAGTAATTTTCATTGACTAATTTATTTAGTCATGTGTGTGTATATATATATATGTAAATGTATAAAAGGAAAAAAACTTATTTAAATGTGCAGTTTGCTGTTCAGTATTATAGTCAGAAATTGGCTTTCCTCAGAAACTACCTATAGATTTTGAAGAAAGCCAGCAGGCTACACATTTATATATATATATAAAGCAGATCATGAAATCACCATTTACACACACACACACACACGAACAATTAATTATACATTACGTGCATCTGAAGCTTTGTAAGCTAGAAACATAAAAAGTATTAACTATCAATAATAACTTAATTTTAATATCTATTGGATATGTATTTATTTGTTTAGTTGTTTTCTATTCCCAGGTGTCAGCCGCATGACGGCGCTATTTCTAGGTCAATTTCTAGAAATATACCGTTTCAGCGGCCTACACTCAACCTAAGAAACTCTTTTCTACAATAAAACACAGACAGAATGCTCGCGGCGGCCTCAGCCAACCTAAAAGGCTTCTTTCTACGATAAAACACAGAAAGAGTCTCCGCCAGTCTGGCCTTTTTTAATGCTAAAAGCACAGACAAATGGCTTTATTGTTGCTGTAGTTGGTTGTGTTATTAACTTTATCGTAATGCTAGAATGTCTATTTTCTCTATACTTTGGTGTCAGAGTGTGTGGATTTTAGCCTATCGTAATTATTTAAAATTTCATTACAAAGGTATTTTTTTTCAAGTGCTTTAACCTACTGTTACATTGTAACTTTATTAACAATATCCTGAAGGTTCCATTACGAATGGATAACCCTCAAAAATTGCTTTGAAGAGTGCGGAACGGCAGTATTTCGAGGATCAAGCGAAAAGTAACGTTTTCACAAGAATTAGTCCGTGACAAATTACTTTTATATATATATACGCACAAACAAAAACAACCAAGTATCTGATTATTAGTAATTACTTGTCCAAAAAAGAAAATTAGTCGGTTATTATTTTTTTTTACATTTACTATTTAAATAAGATTAGTTTTTATATCTACACACTAACAAAAACAACCCAGTTTCTGATTAATTACTGTCCAAAAAAAAAAAAAAAGAAAGCAAATTAGTCGGGGTTTGATTTTTAAATGTGGTTTTTAAATTACGGTACTTTTTATATATACACAATATTTACAAAAAAAAAACAACCCACTTTCTGATTAATAACTGTCCAAAAGAAACGCAAATTAGTCCGCTATCATTTTTAAATTTAGTATTTAAATAACGGTACCTTTTTATCTAGACAGACTAACAAAAAGAATCCACTTTCTGAATTATTACCCCCCCCCCCCCCCAAAAAAAAAAAAAGCAAATTAGTCTGGTATCATTTTTCAATTGAGTCTTTCAATGACGGTCCTTTTTAGATATACACACTAACAAAAAGAACCCACTTTCTGATTAATTACTGTTCCAAAAAAAAAGCAAATTAGTTGGGTATCATTTTAAAATTGTAATGTGAATTTTTTCAATGTTGTGGGTAAATTGAATAATGTAGAATTGCGTCTTATTTTTGATTGAAAAAAAGACCATAACTTTTTATATATATATACACACACAAAAAAAATAAAACCCACTTTCTGATTAATTACTGTCAATACCCAAAAAAAAAGTTATTCGCGGGTATCATTTTTAAATTTAGTATTTAAATAATATTATGGCTTTTGATATCTACACAGTAACAAAAACAATCCACTTTCTGATTCATTACTGTCCAAAAAAAAAAAGCAACATAATTGGGTATCATTTTGAAATGTAATATTTAAAGAACGGTATTTTTATATATACACACTAACAAAAAGAACCCACTTTCTGATTAATTACTGTCCAAAAACAAAAAAAAAGAAAAAGCAAATTAGTCGGGTAACATTTGTAAATTTAGTGTGAATGTAGCAAGTTTGTGTAAATTGAAAAAAAAATGTATAATTGCATTTTACTTTCGATTAAAAAAATTCCGTAACTTTTGACAGATACACACAAACAAAAACAACCCATTTTATGATTAATTACTGTCCAAAAAATGTCAATTATTTGGGTATCATTTTTAAATTTAATGTGAATTTCTAAAATTTTTTTTTTTTTAATAATAATACTATTTACTATTAATTCCTCTAATTTCCTATTACAAAAACTAAAAAAGTCAATATTTATATAGAATCACAGGCCTGGCCCAGAATCGTAATATGTATGTATTTTTGATTAGCATCAACGCCATCAAACGGCTGGCACGAGGGAATAGAAAACAGCCATTTGTTTATATGTATATATATTTCTGTATTGCTACATCTTTATAAAATACAAAAAAGTTGGTGAAACAATGTCCAAAGTTAATAAATAACTGATTACTATATTGATATGACTGCTTGACAAAAAAAATAAATAAATAGACATATTTATAATTTTAATATTAAAATTATCATTCTCAAATATTCTTTATTTTTAAAATGATTGTTAATAGATAAATAGTTGAAAAGAATTAAAGATAAGAAAACATATAATAAAGAACAGATCCAATAGTAAGTTTGAATATTCATTGAATATCTATCCTTGAATCAGTTTCTGGTTTTTGTCTTCATCAGTGAGAACTAGGATTTAAAGCTAAAACTAATGCACTTACACATTTAGCAACTATCTTTTACTCCTTTATACTATTCAACTAGTAGTCTGAAATTAAAAAAAAGCAAAAAACAAAGTTTTGAATTCAAACTAACTAATTATATAGATCTGATGCCAGATCAGTTTCTATACATATTTTACAGAATATTTTAATGTTAATTGTCACAGGGAGCCTTCAGTTGATATAAAACTGAGATTTCTAAAGTTCATAGAAACTGAGTAAGGTAATTTGGATTCAAACTTAAAATAAACTATTAGCTTGAATAATGTAAGAGAGTAAAAGGTGTCTGTTAGATACATAAGAGCCTTACTTCCAGCTTTGAATCATAGCTTTCACTGGTACCCAAGCACTGATCTGGATTAGGGATATTATAGCATTATACTATCTGATATTTATTGATTACTAAAGCTTGTAATAGGATGATTAGAATAAGATGAAGAGAACTGCTCTTGGAAGCATATGAAAAAAAGTCATGAAATATTATTGTTGGTGTAACATTGTAAACAAAAATATTATCTAGAAAACTTTTGCTATCAAAGTCACTATCAAATTCAAAGATAATAAACTTTTATTTCTAGCTTTTCTGATATTCTACAAATATTCTTAACTATTTTTACAAGTAATAAGAATAAATAGTTTACATAAATAAAAAATGTAACAAAGTCGTTTTTTTTTTTTTTTTTTTAATTTTTGATGTAATATTTGTGTTAACTTTTTAATAGCATTTTATTTTTTAATAATATTTTCAGAAATAGTACAACATGATTAACTAAAGTGTTTATTTTAAAAATTTAGGTATTTAATTCACAATGACTACACTGCAGTTACAAACATATGGCTTATAAGTGGTATCAAATATTGTAAAATATTTGTATAAAAAAAATTATAAAGTATAGTTATAAAATTGCAAAAATGGAGAAGTTAAATTAATTTTTTTTAATTGATTGATTTCTTATAATCAGTTATAACAAAATAAATTTTTTATTATTGTAGTCATTAGATACAATAAGTTTTATAATATTTTCTTCAAAAGTAGAAAAGAAATGCATTTATTTAAAAAAAAAGGGGGGGGGGGGATGTATAGCTGTTTAAAGTACAAGCAGTTTGAGATACCGCTAAATGAGAAAGGAGGGGGAGCATAACATTTATATTACAAGAACTAAATTCAAACTTTGTTTTTTTTTGCAAAATAGACACATAATTAGTACGGTTTTGAGATGGATACCTTTTCCATTTCAGTTGCTATTTGTAGAAAAAAATGAAAATCTCAAATTATTGGTGTAGTTAGACAATTTATTGTTTTTGCTAAAATTTTAAACCAATGATCACATAAAAAAAGAACATTCTCATATTAGTTAGTCATACTAATAAAAATCAGTCATATGTCACATGACCTATATAGCTTGTATTACCAATATGTAATATATAAAGAGCGTGCTAATAGCTCTAAACAAAATTATTTATTTTATTTTTTATGATAAATGCTACAAGAGAAAATACCTGAAGCCTTTATCTATGATGGTCCCCATCCCCAGACCGGTTTCGAGCTATGGCTCTCATCAGTGAGGAGCTACGACTAGATTCAAAATATTAACTCAAGCCAAGCATTTATCTAATTCTTAAATATTAAGAAAAAGATCCAAATCTTAAGACACCTACATGTCTTCAAACTCAGCTCTTTAACCAAAGAAACTATATGAGCCTGAACTAAATTCAGTGATCCCATATATTAGTTGGCTTAGCGATTTAATATAGCCAAAGCCCTAATAGCAAAATTATAATATTTGCAATACTATGCTTATTATTGTTTAATTTTATTTTTAAAGTATATATGTGTTAATTTATTCAAGATTAATTAAAACAAATCTTGAAATATTCTTAAGGCAAAATAATAAAACTGGTGATTGTCGAAATCTGAAATGCTTTCCCATTTAATTTTGTCTAGAATAAAAGAAGTGCCTAATTATCATTTGGAAGAAAATTAAGATGAATCTATATTAATTATTTCAATTAATTGATTTTGATATGGAGTTGAATATTTTAACCAGCACACACACACACAAATATATATTTACATATAAATTTTAAAGCACATCTTACATTTTATTTTGACTAGTTATTGATGACTACTCGATCTCCACTAGCAGAATTGACCGTATTAAAAAAAATTTGTGACCATCCTCGCCTTTTATCAAATAGATCATTTAATCAGCTTGGTTTATATGATGTAACATAGTAAGTATATACATAAATTGAATAATAAATTTGTGTTTATCTCTATTAAATTTATATTTAAGTACAATTTAAAATACAATTCAATTTTTTTAAAATTATATCTGATTCAGTTTTACTAACAGTTTTGAATTATTGTATACTGAATTTTTTATTAAATAATTATTGAAAAGTTTTTTCAAAAGTTTGTTTTTAAATTATGTTCTTAATAAGTATCAATGCATTATTGTATTTTTTTTTTATTGCATATTTTATCTATTAAAAATGATTATTTTTAAATATTTGGCCTTGTTTATAGTGATTCTGATGATGAGAATCGGATTGAAGCCAATGATATGCGTATTGATAATATTCCCGATGAAATCCTTATTCAAGAATCAGGCAAATTAAGTATTTTGGTAGATCTTTTGGAACATTTAAGACTAAATAATCACAGGACGCTTATTTTCTCTCAATCACGTAAAATGTTGAGTATCATTCAGAAAGTTTTAGCAAACCGTAATTTCAAAATAATGCGAATGGATGGTTCAATTTTACTTCCTACTGAACGACAAAAAAGAATCACGAAATTTCAAACAGATCCTTCGTATGATGTTTTTCTTCTTACAACTCAGGTATTTTGACAAATTTTATTGTTTTTTTTTTAATGATTGATTATATCAAGTAAAATTAGATAGCATTAATTAATCTTTCCATTTATATTATTTATTAATGATTTTATTTATTACAATTAATTTTTTTTTAATTGTGTAAAATATCTTAAATTCAATATTTCATTTTTATATTTCTTTACATTTTTTACTTTTGCTTTTTTTTACATTCTTGGTAAATATTTTTTTGACAAGACTTTTTCAAGAAAGAGAAACAAATTTTTCAGTATTAACAGCAAATTTTTATTATATTCAGGCAAAAATCAAGATAATTATTTTCCAAACCCCCCCCCCCTCCCACAGGCTTTTAATGTTTTGTTAATCAAGCCAATAATGTAAGCATATATATACAAGTTTATTGAAAAAAATTTGAATAAATTTCTACAATAATTTACATGTCAAATTTTCAAAGCTCATTGTTTTAACAATATCCAAATAATGTCCATTTTTTTATATCAATGTTAATCTATTTATCAGACAAAAGATGACTATCCATTGCTTGATCAATAGATTACCATTATTTAAACAAATCTACTATCCTTTTTTATTACTGTTACAATGCTTATTTTATTGAAATTAATTAGTCTTACTATTTCGATTGACCAGCAATCTCTTTCAGAATTATAAGATATATATAAATACATGATTACACGAATATTTTATCGTATAAACAAATAACATAGCATTACATCTTATAAATTGATTCATTTTTTATAATATATATTCATCAAATATACTATACATACATATATTATGCCCCATTTATATACAATATATAATTAAATACCACATTCAATATATGTATATACCTTAAATATATCATTGACATACACTAATATACTCAAAATTTATACTATAGTTATATTTGTAATTTTAAATTTATTAAACGCACATTAGAAAATATCACAAAAAATCAAAATCAGTGAGCCTTTTGTATCTTATAAATTATTTTATTAATTAATGTTATCATAATATAAAAAAATATAGCCAACTTATAAAATTATAATCTTTTATTACTTATTATTAAATTTAAAAATTATATTAAACTTAACTATTATAAATTATTTTTATTATAATATTTACATCATATAGGCAAACAATTAGGTGAAAGAGCAAAAGGACATAATAATTTAAATATAGAAGAGATGATGCCTTATTTATTTATTACTTAAAATACGGACATAAAATAGATTGTGTAAAAAATATAAAACCTTTAAACTATATTAAATAATTTAATAGAAGTAAGATATATAAAACCAATTATATAATTGTATGAACATATAAAAACATGAATTAATTTAATTAATAATTTGTTAATGATAAATGAATGGAAATTATATAGTATACATTTATACAAGTTTTTTTTTTTTCCTTGTACACTTTATATTATTAGTATTATTGTTATAATATGTTCTAGTTAATTTTATGAGATAGATATCGTTATATTTGCAATATAGATTGTAATTGTAAAATATTTTCAACGCATTGAAAAGGGCAAAAATCAATATTTTCTGTAAAAAACTTTTATGTATTATTGTTATTATATATATAATTACTGCTGTTACATAAAGATATTTTATTTTATATTATATTGTATAATTTATTTGTTATAAAATGTATATATATTGTAACGGAATGAAAATCATCTAGATTGGGAAAATGAAAATAATCTAGTATTTATGCTCCACATTGAGGAGCCATTTGTATTGGAATGAAAATATCTAGATCATTTATAACCAAAATGTAAAGAATCTATATATACCATGCCCGTAATGGAATATGAAATCAATCTAGAAAAAATCCATTACCTTACTATTCCTCATTGGGGCAGTCATTCGCAATGGGTCAATAGTTTTAGATCCACTACCAATAACCAAGTAAGCAATTTTATATCCCAATAGAATAAGCCACTCTGCAACTAATTATTTTACTCTTTATTAATTGCTTTCTTATATATATTAATGTCTGTATATCTGGGCGCCACTAGACTATCTAAATCTAGATAAAGTCACATTAGATACCTACTTATATTTGTACTGGGTTTGAATCCCAATTGGTACATTATTTATAACAGTGTATAAGATTTCCATTTTATAACAATATCATGTGCACTTGTATTAAGGGAAAAAACATCCTTATTATTCTGTAGTTGTGCAAATAAATTCTCAGATAAATTATCATATAAGAGTTTAACATCATAAATTCATATTTAATATTATAAATGTTACTAGCTCACATTTAATACTATATATTATCAGTTGATTCAACGGTAGTCATATCTCTTATGATGGCTCACAAATAATAAACAAACACAGTGAGAACTATTATTAATAATATGGCCATTAAACACATTTATTTAGACTTGCTTAATAAGATGATGGTAATGATACTTCCAGCCACAGCTTTAGAACTAACTCACAACACAAATCTTTTATCAATGTCTAATTATTTACCAAAGTATTGTTAAATTTAAACTGTTTATATGATTGACAGCCATCGATGATGATGATGACTAAACTAACTTCATAAAACAATGATTAACTCTAAGAAATATATACACCTCTTTCAATAAAAACAAATTAAAATTTATTACTGGTTAATCATGAATAATATAAATAGAAAATTTACATAATTAATAATAAAATTAACTACATTCAAATGATAAAATAACCAAAAATCTTTCCCCCTTTTTCCTTTAATGAAACTTAAACTCAATCATTAATATTATATGGCATGATGTGTGTAAGTTTATATCTCTAATGGGTGAATAGAAATCTTATATCATAGAAACATTTCAATTTTAAAATAAACACCCGATACTCGCATATTGTATATAACATACATTTCTATATTTATAATTTTAAAAATAATAAACGAGAAATAATTAGAGAAAGTTAGTTAAATTATAAAGAAAACAATATCTAAAGAAATCGATTTCAAATTATTTATCTCAATTTCCATTAATCTCGGTTATTAACTACTTTAAAATCTCTCTCTCATGATGCTAAATTTCTATCCTTATTGGCTTGTACTTTTATACTCAACAAGTATTCATGTAAGTATATATATGTCGCTAGATGTACTACTCCCCATTATTAACCAAATTTGTATTTAACCTTTATATATAACATGAATAACATATTTTCATGATACCTGAATTAATACATAAGGAAAACATTTTATAAAAAAAATACAGATATAAATGGTTACATCTAATGGTAATCGAACATCACATCATATATTGATAAAATCAATATTCATCATTATTGAAAAACCTTTTCTAATAATTGATTCTTATTTTGGTTGTGTTCTAATCTATTGTGTCAGCCGCTTGATGGCGTTGATGTTAAGCAAAAACACATTGATATAATGTTTCCGGGCCAGCGATTCTATAGAACTACGATGTCCATAAAATTAAAAAATTCAAACAAAATATAAAAATATAAGCAGACTTTTTGGGACAGTAATTAATCAGAGACTGGTTTTTTTGTGTGTGTGTCGATAAAAAATTACGTTACTTTTGAATAGCAAATAATAGTACATTCGAGAGCCTTTTTTGGACAGTAATTTAAACAAAATTTTACAATGAAAGCCGAGTTTGATCTTTTTGGGACAGTAATTAATTTGGACAGTAATTAATCAGAGACGGGCTTCTTTGATTTTTTTTTTTTTGCATATTGGAAAAGTTACGGTAGTTTTTTAATAAAAAATTAAATTAAATTTTACCCTTTTTTGGACAGTAATTAATCAGACACCGCGTTTTGGGAGAAAAAGTAAAATAGATTGCACTCTTTTTGTGGTGTGTGTATAAAATTACGTTACTTTTTTAATAACAAATAATAGTAAATATAGTGGAGACTTATTTGGACAGTAATTAATCAGAGAAGGGCTTCTTTGGTTTTTTTTTATTTTGCGTATTGGAAAAGTTACGGTAGTTTTTTAATAAAAAATTAAATTAAATTTTACCCTTTTTTGGACAGTAATTAATCAGACACTGCATTTTGGGGGGAAAAAGTAAAATAGATTGCACTCTTTTTGTGGGGTGTGTGTGTATAAAATTACATTACTTTTTTAATAACATAATAGTAAATATAGTGGAGACTTATTTGGACAGTAATTATTCAGAGACGGACTTCTTTGGGTTTTTTTTTTTCGTATTGGAAAAGTTACGGTAGTTTTTTAATAAAAAATTAAATTACATTTTACCCTTTTTTTGGACAGTAATTAATCAGACACTGCGTTTTGGGGGGGACTAAATTAGATTGCAATTTACCCAATAAAGTTATTAATAATTATAACAAACTATTATAATGAAATCCGACTGGTGTCTGGCAATTGCCAATTTTGAGAGTTCGAAGCAGCCATCTTTCCTGTCTCAGACGATTTCTCGCGATACATTATTTTCATTGTGATTATCGAAATAATGCTGTGCAGCACCCTAAAATCCAATTTGTGACGCTAACACAGTCCTGATGGAACAGTGTCGACACTGTTAAAACTTAGATGGTACCAGTAGGTCAGTTCACATCAAACAAAAAAAAGTGGACCTGAAAAGTTAAATTATTTAGACACGATGCAGTCAACTCACCGTCACACGATACTGTAGTGAAAATATACAACCCAGCATTACGATAAAGTGCGTAACACAAGCAACTATGGCAGCCAATGAAAGCATTTTTCTGTGCTTTTAGCATAGAAAAAATCCACAGGGGTAGCCGGAGCCAAGTAAACGGACTCATTCTGTGTTTTATCGTAGAAAGAAAGCTATCTGCTTGGCCGCGGCTGTGGAAATGGCATATTTCTAGCAATTTAGCTAGAATTAGCACTGTCAAGCAGCTGACACGATAGATCAGAAAACTACCCTTATTTTCTATACTTAGAGAGAGACAAATGGATTTATTTAAAGAAGTGTTAATAGTCATTGAAAGAACAAAATTAAAATTAATATTACCGAGTTCTTTTATTCTCGATGTAGAGACAGTTTCAATGATTTTGATGAATTTCATTTTGAAATTAGCTTGTTTAAGGTTGAGAATTTGAATTCAGATACATACCAATGTTCAACACATGTAGATTTATCAATTGCAACGGTTTACTGGAAAAGTTCTATTTTCGGCTTGGGCTTGCAATTCTGCTTTACTGCAATGATGATGTGAAATAAATTGCGTTTCTTTAGAGACCATTTTAACACTGGGATGATTTCTTTATTCTTTCTGCTCTGGGTATGATTATTGTCTACAGACAACAGGATATTTCTGCTTTTAATTATTAAATTCAGTATCTTTGTGCTTTTATTTGAATTCAGCAACAGCATAGATGAAACCATAACAGGATTTGAAGTTTTCTTTGAACTTTGGAGATCAGCCACAGGATGCTATTTTTTATTTCCATTTTAGTTTTTAACTCATCCGGATGTGCAATATAATTCTTTTGGATCAGTAATTGGGGATCATCCAACAAAATATCTTTTTTTTTACCCCACTATTATTTTTAGTAACCTTTAAATATAAAAATAATAATGTGTGGCTTCTAAGAGGCAATAAGACTTATTCTGACTTTCTCTGCTCTGCTGCTAAAACTTGCTCTCTCTAAAATGTCTTATTTTTCAGACTATATATGTGTGCTGGTCTTTTGATGACATTACATACATGTGATTACTGAAAGATCCAGCTATTCATAAATCATACGTTATCAGTGCAGCTGCGGTCCAAACGATCTGGTGTCTCTGTAATTTTAATAGCTTATAAATGAGTCATTGTTTTCATCTCCCCAAATTTCACACATGGAAGTTAAGTCAACATTGATCTCACATTTCTATCTCAACCTGGGCATTCCTTTCAAATAAAATAAAAAAAATTGAACTTAAATTTAATATATAAGAAGAAAAACAAATTTTCACACAGAAAATACAAAATTGTTTAGACAAAACTTTTTTTAAAAAATATATCCGTGAAATACTTAAATTTCAATGTTTGTACATACACATGCATATACATATCTCTACGCATATCTGTAAAATCTGACCATCAAAATAATCTTAATGATTTGAAAACTACAGATTATTAATATTATTAGTATCAAAGTCATAGAATAAATTAGTAATGATAAAATATTAAAATATTGTTAACAAAGAAAGAACATTATAATTTGTTAGATATACATTAAGCATAGAAAGTTAATAAGTAGACTTAGAAAAATAATATCTCATGGAGTTGATGTCTACAGACAACTAATTATATGTGCTTTAAAACTTTTATTCTTAAATATAACTATCAAACTATTCAAAGATATATATATTGTCCTCTTTCACTAATAAAAATTAGTTGCATAGAGGAAAAAAATATTTCTCTCACTTTTCTTCTGAGTTTTTGGGATTTGTAATGTACGGTTTGAAGTCAATATCCTACAATATATTTAAATTCTACCTAATTAATATCAATACCCATCTTATTATTGGGTTTTTTCAACTGTCACCAATTTGAATTTTAAATTCTTCCCTCTTTTTATATAGCTAATTTTACATCTTTTATAAATTTATTATTTGAAATATTATTGCAATCCTAATTAAATCAAGGGTTTTAAAGCCAAAGTCTGTATTTAATGTGAGTTTGTTATTGTTTATAAGGATAGTTTCTTTCTCTTTTGTCAAAGAACCAATCCTCATAAATAGTATCAAAGACATATTAAATAAAGATTTTGGCTTAAAAACTTGATTTAACAATTTTGTAAATGTTAACATCGCTGCCACTGATTCGTTGAAATTAAAATTTCTTTTGTCTTTTTAAAATTGCAGGAAAACCAAAACAACTACATATATACAATATTATCATTCTCTGTGATTTAAATTCCTTTGTAAAATAGTGTATGGCATGTTAAAATTAGACAAAATTTCAATTTTTATTAGTAAATTCATTTAATTTTTTTTTCCTGCTTCGTTTACTAGATTGCACAAAGAAGACAATGGCATAATTTTTTTTATCGGTCGAAGTCTAAGAAAATGGATTCACCATGCTTCGATGATAATGCAATTTCAAGGCCTTCATCCTGAAAATAAATATAATGTAGGTAATGAGCAAAGAGTTTAAACTTTGTGGCTAATTGTTCTAAAGGATAAAATATAAAATGCTAACATGCACGAGCACACAAAGCTGAAGACAAATAAAAAAATATTTATTATATATATATTTTTAATTACGTGGCTAAGCGATTTTGAGAGTCAGAGCCGTCATATTCATAGCTCTCTTGTAAATAGACAAGTGAATTGATTAAGAGCGATGTAAATAATAATAAAAAAATTCATGTAATTTATTTTATTTATTATATTATGATATAGTCATTTATTTTGTAATTACTGGATTTATATGTAGGTTTTGATTTATTTTAATGATTTATATTGGTATTGGTTGTTTTCATTTCATTATTGAACACTAGATGGTTTTATGTCTGTAATAGTTTGTTAATGTAATAGATTATTAGCATTTGAAAAGGTCACCAAATCAGGTGTTGAAAAAAGCTTTTTATGTATATAAAAAATTTGATATTTATATAGCTGTTGTAAGAATTTATTATTTTCTGATTATTAATTTATATATTAGATACAAAATCTTAATTATCAAGGAATGCTACAATATTAAAAAATTATCATCAATCAGTAGAAATAAATGCTATTAACACTTTTTTGAAGATTAGTTATTTCAATCTTTTTTTTAAAATAAAAATTATCAGCATAATATATTTTTAAATAAATTAATTAAATCTAAATTACTGTTATTTAACTTATTGTAAATATTGAAAACAGCAAATAAAATTTTTATATAATCTTATTTATTTTTATTATTAAATTCCAGCAGCAATTTATGTGTTAGTACTTTATTAAATATACACCCTTATTTATGATTAATATTTTTATTTTAATATGGTGGGCATGCTACAATGAATGATCCTATAATGTATAAGTGAAATGCATATAATGTTTTCAAAGCCGTTTTTATTTTGAATAGTTTCGGCCATTATTTTTGTTATATTTTGTATTTTCAGTTTTGGCTCAATTATCAGTTTATTTGTATCTTTAGCAGTGAAATCATTTTTTTAATTATCTACTTATATATAATTTTAGTATAAGCTGGGAAAGTAGAATGACAAAGCTAATTAATATTAAACAGATTATTTATTTTCTTCATTTGTTTAAGGTTTTTTTATTTTTGAAAGTTCAATTATAATTTTCACTAGAAAGGTTGTTTAAGTTTTTCAAATTTATGTGTACAGAGTATAAAAGTTTTATAATATTTTTACATTTATATTTTTGAATTTATATATATATTTTCAAACTTGTTAACTCCCATATTGACTTTTTTATATATTTGATTTACGATAGAATTTTCACAATATCTTCAGATTTTTTAATATTACAAGTAAAAATACTATGTGTTTCATTAAAACAATGAAATTGAGAATATATAATCATTAACATAAAAAAAATAAAGAATTCAAACATTTTTTAAAGTTACTAATTTGAAATTTATTTATAAATTGTGAATTTTGTTATGTAAATTTTAAGATAAGCAATCCAACAATAGATTTATTTTATTCTTCATAAAATTACAATTAAAATGACATCACAAACATCTATCATATTTTTTACACTGATTTAAAAAAAGAAAGAAAATGTTTTCACATTTCATTTTTAATGCAAATATCATATGGATTTAAATGATCTTTTTTTTCTAACAAAAAAATATATTATCAATAATTTGTTTTCAAATGTTTATTTAATCATAATATTAATTAATTATGATTTAAAAGTGCAATATATGTAATTGTATTTAGATACATACGCATATGGTTAATTGCTTCTGCAAACTATTGACAAACTTAATTTTGTTTTTAATATAATAATATAAGTATTTTTATTTTTTGTTCAAATGTATTTGAAATAATTTGATCACTATTCAGACAGCCATCATAACATCTGATTGGCTATCAGATAAGTATTATAATTATAATAAGCGCGAGAGGTTTGCAGCCATACAATTTAATTTCAAACTGTCTGCGCTTTATAAAATAAATATTATTTACATAACAATATTAGCTTGAAAAGCTGATCTTTAGTTTATAACAATATTATGTAAATTATTAATAATATAATTATTAATACTTATCCAGAAAGAACTATCAATTTCATTTTTTCTATAAAATTTATAAATATATACTAATTCTAAAGTAGTATGTAATTTGCTTATATTGAATGTTTCTTATATATGTAATTAGAGGAATTTGAATTCTGGATTTTTTAGTCTATTCATTCTCCACTCTATCTTAAGCAACCAATAAACATGACCATACATATGTGAAAAAGATATATGATCCCTAAGATACATTTCGGGCAGAATTAGCACTCATCGTTTGGCCAGATCATAATCTCCTGCACATATATACAATCAGTACTTTGTTTATATTAAGATAGCAATTCCTCAAAGTTCAATAGATAAGTCTTCGCATCCTTCCAACTATTCAGCCATCCATTTCATTGAAAAACTGACAGTGGAATTCTCAAAGCTCTTATTGGATTTGATATTGTAGTCATACCTATCTAGACATTACAGAAATCTAATGTCTTTATGGGTATGGTTGCAATATCAAATCCAATAAGGGTTTTGAGCATTTCATCATCGGTTTGTCAATGAAATGGATGGTTCAATAGTTGGAAGGGTGAGAAGATTTAAGCCTGCCTCTTAAAGTTTAAGGAATTGCTATTCTATGAGCACTGATTGTATATATGTGTGGGACATTATAATCTGGCCCAAATATTGAGTGCTGGTTCTGCACGAAATATGTATATTGGGATCATGAACCATTTTTATGTGTGTGTGGTGAGTGATTGATAAATAGACTGAAAAATCCTGAGTTCAAATCCATTTAATTACATATATAAGAAACATTCATTATAATCAAATTACATATTGCTTGGGAAATAGATTACATTTTAGTATTATAAGTTCAGCTTATTCCCCTCCTATTTTTATATATGGATATGTAATCATCTGATAATCCAATAAGGGCTTTGAGCAGTCCATTGTCGATTTTTTAATGAAATGGATGGTTGAATATTTAGAAGGGTGAGAAAATTGAAGCTTATCCATTAAGTTTGAGGAATTGCTATTTTGATATAAATCAAGCACTAATTGTATGGACATTATAATCTGGTCCAACTGATGAGTGCTAGTTCTGCACGAAATATATATTGGGAATCATGTATCTTTTTTGTGTGTGCAGTCATGTGTATTGGTTGCTTGAGATGATAGAGTGGAGGATTAACTTCTAATTATATATACTGTGTTTTAAAAAAGCAGCATTTAGAAAAATAATTCATAAAAACAAAACTATAAATCTTACAGCCATATGATAAGCACTATTAAAATTGAAATAGATTTTTTTTAATTATGTAATATGCTATACATATGTGTCGTTTGTAGTATACTAGACATGAATAATAAGTTTGCTTTAGGTTGTGGACCCTTTGAGACCGAAAACCGCTTGTTTACGCATTAAAAAAAGTTTACAATTTCGACCGCAATAGCGTGCAAACCGTATACGTCACAGTTACGCTTTTTTTTTCTTTCTCTCCGCCATTTTTCTATCTTTTTGTACGTCTAAAAATTTTTTCTGTGCGATGAAAATTAGATTTTTTATAGCAATTTTTGTAAAGTACATTATTAAAATTTTGTAATTTTTTTTATCTTTCTAGATTTTATCAACCGATAAAAAAAATATACGGAGAAAACAATTATTTTCGCCGCTAAACGTAATTACATTTCTAACGAACTTTTCTGTTGATGTGTTTGATTTTGAGGTTTCGTATTCCCCATTACCTGTAAGTATTCAACATTCATCATCATCATCTCCCCACTAATATATAATAATTGCTTGTAATTCCTTTGGTTATTTATTTTATTTTATTTACTGTTTTTATACATTTCATTGTAGATAAGTTTTTATTCATTTTATAGCATACTTTGCTATTATGGTTTGCTATGTAATAATGCATAATTTAACTCACTCTTACCCTCATGATATTCCAATAATGTAGTAATTATTTTTTACATGCATAACTTAGAATTTACTACGTTTTTATTCATTTCATTGTAGATAACTTTTTATTCATTTTATAGCATACTTTGCAGATAACTTTTTATTCATTTGATAGCATACTTTGCTATTATGGTTTGCTATGTAATAATGCATAATTTAGCTCACTCTTACCCTCATGATATTCCAATAATGTAGTAATTATTTTTTACATGCATAACTTAGAATTTACTACATTTTTATTCGTTTCATTATAGATAACTTTTTATTCATTTGATAGCATACTTTGCTATTATGGTTTCAGTAATAATGCATAATTTAGCTCACTCTTACCCTCATGATATTCCAATAATGTAGTAATTATTTTTTACATGCATAACTTAGAATTTACTACATTTTTTATTGTTTCATTATAGATAACTTTTTATTCATTTGATAGCATACTTTGCTATTATGGTTGCTATGTAATAATGCATAATTTAGCTCACTCTTACCCTCATGATATTCCAATAATGTAGTAATTATTTTTTACATGCATAACTTAGAATTTACTACATTTTTATTCGTTTCATTATAGATAACTTTTTATTCATTTGATAGCAACTTTGCTATTATGGTTTCTATATAATAATGCATAATTTAGCTCACTCTTACCCTCATGATATTCCAATAATGTAGTAATTATTTTTTACAGCATAACTTAGAATTTACTACATTTTTATTCGTTTCATTATAGATAACTTTTTATTTATTTGATAGCATACTTTGCTATTATGGTTTGCTATGTAATAATGCATAATTTAGCTCACCCTTACCAGTTGCTCCACATCATCATCATCAGTTATTTTGAAATTGATTTTGCTCATGCATTTATATTTTCAACAATTTGCAAACTGTCTTCAAACTATCCACTCTGTTCTGTGAAACTAACAAGGTGAAAAAAATAAATACCTCACAATGCTGAATCAACGTCATCATCACTCCCACTCATATATAATAATGCTTGTAATTCCTTTTGATTATTTATTTTATTTTATTTACTATGTTGTTATTCATTTTATTTTAGAAACAAATTTTTAAATTATTTATTTGCATATTTGGCAATTATGATCTGCCATGAAATAATGCATAATTTATCTCGCCCCACCCCTGATTTTTCAATAATATAGTCATTATTTTTTACCCCCATAACTTAGAATTTACTATGTTGTTATTCATTTTATTTTAGAAACAAATTTTTAAATTATTTATTTGCATATTTGGCAATTATGATCTGCCATGAAATAATGCATAATTTATCTCGCCCCACCCCTGATTTTTCAATAATATAGTCATTATTTTTTACCCCCATAACTTAGAATTTACTAAAGTTATTACTGTTATTTTTTTGATCCTCACTAAAACCTTGCATTTCTAATAGATATCCCGCATAGAGGGCCTAGAAAAACAACTGCTTGCAAAAATAGAACATATAGAGGTCAAGCAGAAAAAAATTGAAATGGTCACCTTTTGCCACATTACACCAACAATCTGTAACTCAGGTAGGTCATGTTATATATTATTTTTTTCTGCATTTTATGACGAATGGATGAGCTGCATGAAATTGTCATTTTAGGCTATATCTTTCAAAATTGAGAGTTTGTGAACCAATGTAAAAATAAAGATATATAAAATGTGAAAAATCTCCTTTCTTTAATTATTTTTTTGTAGTAATGACTATTTTATCAGCTTCATTACATTCTTTCATATTTGCACTTTCTAAAAATGTATATATATTTGTTATTTATTGTAATAAATTAGACATTTCATTTAAAATTGTATGTCCTGTAATTTTTTCTGTGAATTCAAAATGGCCGTTCAGGTCTCTAGGGGTTAAAATACTTTTATGTTGGAATAGATGCTATAAATGCAAGTGTTCCCAACCTGGGGTACACCTAACTCCAGGGGATACAGGAAGCTTGTACAGGATGTACAATGTATTCACTCTCCCCCTGGACAAGCTATTAATATATTCCAAAAATAGTTATCAACATTTCTGGACTATTTCATGTTGAGACTGTCTATCAGCCACACCAGCAACATTTCACGTCTCTTTTTGGACATGGAAACAGTGATGTTGCATAGTCTTTTGTCTTACTGCATAGTATAACTCAAAATACCTGGTTAAGATTCAAGATAGCTAGTGAAATTGCCATATCAATGCACCTTTGAGGCATCTACATCTTCTGCGCATATGTGTGATGTACTGCATATTTCTTATTATAATGAATAGAGAGTACCGGATAATTTACTAAAAGTCAAAGCGGTACAGGGACCAAAAAGGTTGGGAATTCCTGCAGTGAAAAAATTTTTAAATCAGTTACCTTTGTTATAGGATACCCCTGGTTCTTTCATAAACTTATTTTCTTCACATTATTGTTATATACATTTGTTAATTAATAATACTGATAAATAATCTTTTACTTGGTACACTATTAATAATTATATATATTGTTTATGTTTGTATAAGCACTTTCTGAGCTATCTTGTAGATACAAAAGTCACAGATAGTAACAACCCTATATAATGTGTTATTAACACACATACTGTATTGTAGTGGATATTTGTTCATCATATTTATATAGTGTTTATGCATATTTATAACACAGTTTTATCAAAAATAATTAACAAAAAATATATAAACTATAATTAGTAATTTAATAATAAATTTATTACTCATAATGTTTTTTAAAAAAATTAAAAAAATTTCTGTGAGAAAAAAAAAAGAGCTCCATTATTTTGTCTTTGAAAAAGATAAAACGAAAGAACAAATAGAAATAGTTGAAGTCTAAACATCATCATTAGTCCATTTGTTTTTAAAAGTCAAAAATTGTAAAATTGTTTTCTGATGAAATGAATTAGGTGATTGTATTAATTGGAATAGATAACAATAATTTGTTTCATTGGAAACTATAAATTCCACCTATTATATCAGATCTAGAAAATTTAAAGTTTTCTAATGGAGAAATGCTGACACACCATTAGTTAGTATTGATTCAAATGAATCTATATGAAAACTATAATTCTCCTAAATTTTTACCATCACTTAACTAATATGTTTAAACTAATATGAATTTCCTTTATATTTTTATTTTTATGACAGTGAACATATAGGTTTTTGCAGTGTTCAAGGTCAAGCAAGAAATATATATGTATGTGCAACAATAAATATATAAGAATATGTACAATAATTGTGTAGATTAAAAATAATAATTTTGTACAATGATTATATGCAATAACTTTAGGTTTGTGTAACTATCAATGTGTAGCAATGTTGTTAGATCATAGAGTTGCATACCAGGCCTTATAAGTCAGAGAACTATAAAAAATGCCATTTATAGTGAGGTAGGTAAAAATACCATGTATATATAAAAAAAAAAGGCATATATGGTAAGGTATGTAAAAAACGCCACATTTGGTAAAGTTTGTAAAGACTCCAGAAGTCTTGAGGGGTATATAAACCCCGCAGAACCTGGGATATGGTGATGTTTATGTAATTCAGAGAGTCCTGCCTCTGTAAGTCAAAAAGCAGGTCTAGGGTTTATTATATGCAGATTATCACAACCTATTATTATTTTAATGTGCCTTAAATGGGCTATGTACACTTGTAAATATTCTCATACGATATTTAAATTAAACTATTAGCTTACCATATCAATTCTGACTTTGTCTGTTACTTACTTGCTGTTCATGGGTCACAGATGTTTTTAATATAAAAAACCCTTATTATTATTATAATATCAACAAATTAAAAATCCTTTTTCTTTTCAAAAACTTTTATTTTCTTATCTCAATACTGAACATATATATAATACAAAACTCCAACGTTTCAACTGTTTTTATCTTCATACAGTCATTTTCAAGGATCTGCAACAACAATATGAAATACATATTTATAAATAAACTTCAATTACATAAATACCTTCATCTTACATTAACATAAACAGTAACAAACATATTAGACATATATAATTATATTTTACTTACATCTCTCTCCCACTGCTATATTTTCATACTCCTTCTTTTACATTATTTAATTACAAATCTGTCTTAAAATCATCCAAGAAACTTTACACAAATTTAAAAATCAACCCTAATTTTAAGTAACCTCATTCTTGTTAAATCTTATCTAAAACCCATCTCAAAACTACATTCCTAAACTAGCTTTAAATCAGGGGTCCCCAACCTTTTTGCACTTAAGAGCACATTCTATAATACCGGCCAGGTGGTGGGCACCATTTATTTTTTCAATGTATATTTATAGTTGGATATTGTTAATAATACACATAATGTAAAAAAAAATATTTATTTCAAAAATAAAATTTTAACATATAATTAACATTTATATTTTTACGCTGTAAAAGTATAGTATGCCCTACAATTTGATTACAATATAATACAATAATTTATAAGAAATTTTAAAAATGTAATTTATTTGTATCGGATAAATATTTTTTTATCGGGTTCGGATAGCGGTGGGCACACGTAAAATGGTCTGCGGGCGCCATGGTGCCCGCGGGCATAGGGTTAGGGACCCCTGCTTTAAATGAATATAAAACAAATATAAACATCTTTTTTTTTTATACAAAAAAACTTTTAACAATTTATCTAAACCCATTAAACATTCATTTTAATTATACATTATTTTAGATTCATTATCTACTCCATTAATTCTATTTAGAATAGGATTATATTTTTTTATGTAAAAAATTTTTTTTACCCTCCTTTCCCTGTAATTTTTAACCCTTTTCAACATTTTAATATTAAATTCTTTTTGACCTAAAACTTTACAATGTATGTAAATATTTGAATTTTTGTCATATAAATATTGTCTAAGTCTAGTTTTTAACGTATTCCTTGTTGTACCAATATATGAAATATTTTCCCCCTCCCTCTTACAATTTAAACATTCAATTAAATAAATTCCATTCATTTTGTCAGTTTCTATATTTTTTGTATCATTAATTAAATTTCCTATATTCAATTTTTTATATATACTGGTTTAATAATTAACCTACTTTCCCTTTTGCATTTATTATTTATACTTTTTATAATCTTTTTAATTTTCATAAAAGTATCTCTAGAAACATTATAACTATTATATATAAAATTATTTACATCTTTCCCATTGTTTCTCTTTATTATTATTTTTTTAATATTTTTTTTATTACATAATTTATCAATAACTTTAACTGGATAATTATTTTTGATACCTTCCTCTTTTATATTACAAATTTCTTTTATAAATAACTTTTTTTCAGAGCATAAATTAATTGCTCTATTTATCCTATTATTAATAATATTAATTTTATGTTCATATTCAATATCTGAATCCCAACTACTTAACAAACCGTAAAAAGTTTCTTTTCTGAATACACTTGTTTCAATAGCAACCTTACAATTTCTAATAACTTTTTTTATTATAACATCCATATAAGTAATTACATTATTTTTCTCTTTTTCCATAGTAAAACTAATGTCATCATCAATTGAATTAACATACCTTATAAAACATTCAGATTTTCTATAATTGCCATTGAACACTAAAAAATAATCATCAACATACCTACCTAACCCAAAAAACAGGCTTATATTTTGTAATACAAAAATATTTATCTTCATAATCATCCATAAATATATTAATGGGTTTAGGTAAATTGTTAAAAGTTTTTTTGTATAATAAAAAAAAAGATGTTTATATTTGTTTTATATTCATTTAAAGCTATAGATTAGGAATGTAGTTTTGAGATGGCTTTTAGATAATATTTAAAAAGGGGGAGGTTATTTGAAATTAGGGTTGATTTTTAAATTTGTATAAAAAGTTTATTGGATGATTTTAAGACAGATTTGTAATTAAATAATGTAAAAGAAAGAGTAATAAAATATAGCAGTGGAAGAGAGATGTAAGTAAAATATAATTATATATGTTTAATATGTTTGTTACTGTTTATGTTAATGTAAGATGAAGATATTTATGTAATTGAAGTTTATTTATAAATATGTATTTCATGTTGTTGTTGCAGATCCTTGAAAATGACTGTATGAAGATAAAAACAATTGGAACATTGGAGTTTTGTATTATATAAATATATATGTTCAGTATTAAGATAAGAAAGTAAAGTTTTTGAAAAGAAAAATGATTTTTAATTTGTTGATATTATTGTAGAACATATATATTTTAAAAGAAAAAGTGGATGTACATTTGCTATGTTATAATATATTATTATTACAAAAGATAATTTAATATTTAGTGAAAAAGATTTACATCACTTGTTTGTGATGTTTTGCAGCACTTAGCAATTAAATTATGAAATAAAATTTAGAAAATAAAAAAAAAATGTTTAAATTAATTTTTCATTTAATTTTTTTTTATATCAGAGAATACTGAAATTGCAGATATGAAAATGATGGATGTTGTAGGATTAATCTGTTTTTTTTTTAACTAATCAACATATGTGTTCATACTTTTTTCTCTATTATATAATAGATATTACATTTATTATAATTATAATATCATAAATCCAGTTCTCTAAATTTTAGCAATACCTAACATTTGAACAGTCTTATGTGAGGACTCTTCAAATTTTTATGACCAATAGATTATTTTAGAACAATTGATAGGATCTCTTTTAAAAACTTATTTAAATTTAATCTTGACTAGAAATCACATTAAAAAAAAATTATAATAAACACGATTAAATTTTATTTTTAATCAAGTGTTTTTCCTAGCACAAAAAAATATCACTTCCTGTCTACTATGCTATGTGAAAGAGGAAATTGAAGGATAAAAGTTTTTATATTACTTATTTTTAAATCGGTTAACATGAAGCTTGCAAGGGAAAATGTTTTATAGATTCATAAATATAGATTTTGTTGAAGGAAAAAAGAGAGGATTAATTGTCGTGTTTGTAAAATTATGTACATAGCAATGCAATAATTATAAATTACAAGTCTTTTTGTACTCCAGAAAAGTAAGGAAAATATATTAGAGAAATATATTTTTTTTAGATCACTAACTGATAAGAGTAAAATTAATGAATATTTGGGTAAGTAATTTATGAAAATCCAATTTTTCCAAACCACTTTGAATAATTTTTAGCAAAATTTTTTTATTATGCAATATATACACCTCCAGTCGAAACGTAGGTGTATGTGTATATATTGTACAATAAAAGGTTTTTGCTAAAAAGTGTTCAAAGTGGTTTGGATGAATTGGATTTATATAAGATATTACAGTAAAAATAAAGAAAAGGGTGATTTTGGTAATATAATTTAAGAAAAGCGAACATTGTATGTAATTGAGTCAGAAAGATAGTAAAAAGGTTTATTTAATGGTTAATTTTGCATAGGATTTAATAATAGAAAATATTTATGTAATATGTGATAAGAAAATTGCGTTTGGTAAATGCCAAAAAATATTTCTTGATACAATAGTAGTGGAATCAACTAATTAAAAACACCATGAGAAAAAAAAGACTGATAATAATAAAGCATGAACCCTGGATTGTCCGAAGTCAAACTTTGTGAATAAATAGCGTGTGCATCAATTTTCTGATTCCAGTGGATTTACTAAGTGATCTGTTGGTGGCTGATTTTAATGAACAGTAGCTGAAAGAAGCTTAAGTAACTGGGCAGGACTCTAGTGTGGAGCCAGCATGATTGTGAGCATTAGCTGAATGAAGCCATAGAACTCCATTAGTTTAAGGAGGAAACCTTCCAGAAAGAAGCAAGTTATTACATGTGTCAATGGGAATTGAACCATGAGTGAATTAGATATACTGTGTTAGAGTGCAACAATAACTTTTTGCTATTAATAATATTTCATCATTATCCAAGTCTTTAACTAAATTTCATTTATTGATTTATTTGTTGGTATTCTGAGTACCTGCATTCAAATACACATTAATAAATGTTTATTATTTTGTTTATTATGTAATCATCTCACCCATATTTATGTTTTTACTTAATTGCATTTTTTAAAAGAATAATTGAATAACAACAACAACAAAAAAAATCAAAAATTCACAATTAATAAAAATAATTCTAATTTTCCAAATTTTAATTTTTTAGTTCACATTACATGTCACTAACAAATAATGGTTTTAATGGTTGTAACAATTTTACAGCACTTGCTCTTTTAAAAGTAAGGGGGAAATGAAATAAAAGCACTTGGCTTTTAACTAATTTGTTTGTCCATTTATAAGAGAAAAAAAGAGGAATAGGATATTCTTTCATTTATTAACTGAAAAAATAATAAATATTTTTTAAAAAAGATGTAGGGTGAAATTTATTAATTATAAAATTGCTAATTATTGTTTATTTTTATTCTTGTTATTTTTAATGATGTCTTAATGTGCTTAATTTTTTTAATAAAATTGCATCATTGGTATATGTACATTGCAGATACAGAAAATCTGTTGTATAAAAATTAATACATAGGTTGATATGTCTAATATATATTAAAATATTAATAATAATCATTTATTTTTAATATTTGTTTAAATTCCTTGCAGCATATGGATTATTTAAATTATGAGAAGGATATAAGAGAAAGCATATATCTAGGAAAGTTTGTGGGTCAAAAATCCTAAATTAATCCCATTGCTCTTGTATAGTATAGTTAATGTTTTTAGAACATTCTATCTAGATAGTGATTTGACAATCTCTGATTAACAATTTAATTATAGTAATATAATGTGATATATATTTGATTTGATAAACAATAGTATGTTGCATTAAACAATGAATTTTTTTCTAAAGTACAGGCTTTTTCATACCTGCACTCCAATATGTAATATATAGGGGTTTGAACTCAGATTTTCACACGACCCTCAACTATCCATGTTATCTCATACTGTTGAGATACTTGATCACACACGTGTCAAAAAGATAAACATTCACCAATATTCGTATTTCGTGCTAAACCAGCACTCGTCAAATAGTCCAGATTATCATCTCCACACATATATACAATCAATGCTCAACTTATATTAAGATAGCCAATCTTATTGTTAATGCCTTTTTTTTTTTAGGTTGGTGGATATGGTTTAACTCTTACAGCTGCTGACAGAGTAGTTATTTGTAAGTTATTGTTTTTTTTTATGCTTTTCTATATTTATATACAATTATGTACAAAGCTATTTTGAAACATTTCTATGTACACCTGGTTCTCTTTTTGTGTGGATTTTTTTAGTGCAATTTTGAAGTTATGCGACTCATGTTTCTTCTTAATATCTTTTTATGTGGTTTTCTTTTATGCGATAAAGAAGTTCATATTTCACTTAAAATCGGGATTTCCCCATTTTATAGACACACAGTAAATTTTACATACTTTAAATGCTTGTTGGAAAAAGGTTTGACAATAAATTTAGATACCTTAGAAGATTTAGAAAAAGATAATGATGCAGAAGTGGAACCTGTTCATTTTACAGCAAAAATGATTCGAGAAAGTCTAACTTTCTAATCAATTGGAAAATCATTTTTTGTTAATGACATGAATTATGAATGAGCTCTTAAATTCCAACTAGAGCTAAATAGATGTATGTCTGTGTTATGTATGTGTATGTTTATATTTTCTTTTATACATATATATACATGGAGAAACTTTTAGACAGAAAAAAGTTACAAGTAAAAATATTTAAGAACTTTTAATTTCTATTTAAAAAGAATGTATCTTTAAAAGTTGTTAAATATTTTTACTTGTAACTTTTTTCTGTCTAAAAGTTTCTCCATGTATATATGTGTATAAAAGAAAATTTAGCCATTATTCATTATTAATACAATCGTGGAAGCGTGTTATATATATATATATAGTTGCGCTCATGGAAGTCTGAATATCGTGAGTTTCATAAACAATTAGTAAAATCATTGTCTCAAAGTTTAATTACCGATTACATTGTCGACAGAAAACCATTAACACAGCACAAGACTGAAGTTGGCGCTAATTGTATTTCCTCTTGTGATGAATCTGATATCTTACCAGTTCACAAACAAACCCGCATGTTGTCAAACAGCGATAATGATTAAAATATGTATGAAAAAATGTAAAATAAATTACACATAAAAACATTGTTTTGAATAAAATTAAATAGTTAATAAAAAAAGGTAAAATTTTTATTAATCTTACTTTATTTTCTTATTTTTTTTATGCGAATTTTAAAGTAATTTTATCTTGTTGCTTTGGTTTTATGCGATTTCTGAAAATTAAGAACATATCCCACATTTTTCAATGTAAGTTAAATCTATTTTTGTGCGATTTTTTTAATGCCGATTTTCTGTGGAACCTATCTACCGCATAAAAGGAGACCCAGGTGTATATATACACACATTAAATTAAAATAATTATACAAATGTTCTACTTTTTTTTTAAAGTTTTTTTTATTACTGTTTTAAGTTTTTTTTTTTTAATTTTGCTTTAAGTTGACCCAAGTTGGAATCCAGCCAATGATGCTCAAGCTGTTGATAGAGTTTACAGGATTGGGCAAAATAAATCTGTTGTTGTCTATCGCTTAATAACCTGTGGCACTATTGAAGAAAAAATTTATCGTAAGCAAGTGTTTAAAGATTCCATAATTCATCAAGCTGTTGGATCTTCTAAAAATCCTTATCGGTATTTGGAAATTGTAATAATAGCTTTAATTATTTTTATTCAAAATAATTAATTATTCAACAATTTTCTTAAACAGCTATAGTTTTTGCTTTTTTTTAAAAAAAAGTATTATAACTGTGTTAATTTTTATATCAATTGTGATATTTTAAAAATATTGAAACATATTTATTTATTGTATTTATGTATACACAATAAATTCTTTTCCTGAAGGTAGACAGAATAACTTTAAATGTTTCAAATTATTTATTCTTAACAAGATTTATAAATGAGTTTTTTGAGTTACTATAGAAAGATAACTTAATATAATCACTTGATGTGAAAATGTATTGTCTTCTTCAAATATAAAATATTGCAAAACATTTTTTATCCTTTTTTAATTTTTTGAAATATAGAAAATTATTGTTCTGATATTTGTTTTTATTTGTGAACAGGAAAAGATATAATTGTTCAATTATAATCATCCATATGGGCCATTTCGATGCAAAGAACCAATAAAGAGCTATTATGAAGTTTTCTTGTATTTCACAAGATAAATTACATATATATATATATTATTTTAAACTTTTATTGATATTGGCGGTTATTCTTGTTAACCTTCTAAAATTTATATTAACAATGGAAGAACAGATTGTTGAGCAAATACAATCTTTCAGAGATTTTTTTTTATGATTATATTTTTGTAAACCATGGATTAGGATTAGGAAATCTGTTTATATAAGAAATAAGAATTTTCTTATTGTCAGTTCAATGTGGTACAAGTTAAGATGTATTGTTGTAAGGATTTGATCTCCTTTTATACAGTATTGATCTGCTTGGTAGTATTTAATATAATTTTTAGTATTATTGAGGTTAATAAGAGAAATCTTGTTTTTTCTTTTTATATACGTTTTAGTGTGAAAAGTATTCAATTTTTTGTTTTATAGTAAATATTTTTATATAAGGCTGATACACTAGGTCATGTGATTATTGCTGCTTTGCAACAGATCATTTGTTTGAAATAGCAATTGAGATTGCGACATAAAAGTGTAAGCATTGGCATTCTTCATGGTCTCAAAATAAATTATGATACCTATGATTTTGAATATATTAATTAATAATGTAAGGGAGATGGACTGATCTAAGGTGATATATGCTGTAAAATACAGTCAGTTGAATTGCTCATATTCAAGGATGGGAATGATACATTTGTTTATGTACAAAAAATCTAAGAATAAGTCTACAAATGCTTCAGTATATTATAATTATGAAAAAGAGCATTGATTTATTGCACAAAGTGAACACATAATGAACCAGTAGCATTCAAATAAATAAACAATGCATCTTTTAAATGTTAATAATAATGGATTTGTTGAAATGTTGATAATCGTTAATGTCTTGAGAATATATTGAATTACTAAAGCAAAATTTAAAAAAAAAACTGTTGTAGTTTCTTTATATTATGTATAATATTGGCAGAGATTCAATCATATACATATCTATTGTAATCTCTCTGTCTCGAGCCACACATATAATCTTAAAATAAATAAAAAGGATTATGTATTTTAAAACTTTTTAAAGGTTAATTGTTCTTTTTTTTTTTAAAAAAAAGAAGAAAATCATAATGTGTTAACAAATTAAAAAAGAAAATAAATTATTAAGAAGTGGGTTTGTTTCATTGTTTATTTTTTAAATTTGATTTGAAAATAAAATTAATTATTTTCAAAAAATTAAGTGTTAATATAAAAAAAAAAAAAAATAAAGCTACGCATATTAATCTTCATCTTCGGTCAATGGGATAATATTCTGTTGTTATATTGGTTGCTATGGGAATTTTGACTTGCTAGATAACAAGAAAAAGAAAGCATTCTAGTCAGCTATAACTGTTTGCTTACCAGATTTTGTACAGCCTACAAATTAGCAGCTGTGAAAATGATTTGTATCTTCTTCTACTGATATTTATTTACTATGATGAAGTAAAAATCCAGTTGGAGTGCTGATCTCATCTTTTTGAAAATAAAGCCTTTTTTTTGTAGAACTAGATGATGCCTAAATAAGAGAAATAAATACCTATTTATTTCTACTATTGTCAAATGTGTTTGCAGTGCTGTAACAAAAATCCAATAATTATATAAAATAAAAATGTCTACTGTGGATTTCAAGAAGAAATAGTGTACCAAAGAAGATGAGCATGCACATATTAAGCATTTATTTGGTTTTTTTTATCAAGAAAGAACAACTAAAATAAACTTATTGTTGGTTGGAAAATGGTTAGAAATCTCACTGTTAATTGAACAATTAATATTTTAAATGTGGAAGATGTTGAGCTCAACTGACAAATAAAACCAAAGAAAATTTGGTTAAGATTATTTTAAATGACTCTATGATAAATAAATGTTTGCAAAAGACTCCTTTTCCTCTTGCATTAAAAATTAACACTTTTGAAATTTTTTGTTATTATAAATAGGATAAAATCATATATGATATAAAACAATGAGAATATTAGTTCTAATTATTATTATTATAAAATTTATTATTAAACCACTAAACATCACATGATCACCATTCTTTATACTTACAAAAGCTGTTACTCTGAGGCAAAAGTCTCAATACAGTAGCACCACTTCCTAGGCTTTTCACTGATGAAAGCCATAAGCTAGAAACTAGTCTGAGAATATTGGGTGAGTGGGCACTAGATAGGGATTTTTTGCACAAATCTTTTTGTGTCTATTGACTACTCAAGAGTTTTACCTAATGTGGAAAATTTATTATTATTATTAACCTTGGGATGGCATATCAGTGAAGTGTGCGAAAAAATAAAGATATATGCTTGATTGATTTCTCGGATTCATATTAGTTTTTCTTTTGGCAACATATATTTCATTTTATTGATTATGTAAATACATTAAAGATCTAAATGCTGATTATGTAAATATAAAAGATGTTAGATTGTTTATATTTTGTTTTTGTAAAATGTATTGTTTCTGTTCTGCCAGATAAGTATTATATTTGATTATCTAGATTAGAATAGTAATATATATGTGGAGTCAATGATTATCAGCAATTATGATTGATTCTGAGATAAGGCTTATATTTGATGTAATCTTCAGTCTGATTATTATCCATGGCTATAATCAAATAAAGTTAAATTTTAGATTATAGTCACTCAACCTTGGATACGATCACCTATAGTCATTGAAGAACAAATAATCATTCCCTAGAAAAATATTCATAATAATAGTTAGCTCAGCAGTCCATGGTGCCATTACAATATATATATATATTATCACTAATGTGTTTTTTCTAAGGGACATATTTATCATCTTGTATAATTGATCAGGAGATTTAATCTCACAAAACATATATATATATATATAAATATCCCGAGGAATGGATTTGTTATTTTTCACAGTTATTCTGGGTAACATATTTAATGTTAAATTATTTTGTATTTTTCCAATACTACTGGAATAAATAAGGAAAAAAATTTTTTTAAAAAATATATATACACAAATACTTGGCATATATGTATATCTATTGGTGATAAAGTAAGGAAGTTTGCATTTTAGAATATTGGACAACATGTGTAAGCGCAATGATGAAAATAGTCTGATAAACAAGTAAACACTTGTGTTTATTTTAACTTTGTTAAAGAAGGATTTTTTTTTAATAATTCTTAATAAAGTTTGCCAATCACAATTATTTTGGAAACCAAGAAGTTATTTCTATTACATAGTTTTGAATAAACATAAATTGAATCTATGCTGAAATTACACATTAAATTAGCTTTATGTTTTAATTTTATAATTAAAATTGAAAAATGTAATGTATTTTCGATGTTATAATTAATGTATGATCTCAATATATTCTATATTTGAATATAATAGTGATCATTTTCTAAAATTTTTTATTATTATTTTAGATAAGTCTTTGTATTTCTAATGTAAACAAACAATATTAACATTCTTTTTTATGTAATATACATATAACATTTTATTATTCCAGGTATCCAAAATAACTGATAGTTGGATAGTCCAACAATTTTCTTCAAATCTCTAATATTATATTTTTAATATAATAAATTTTAATTGCATTCATTTTCATTTAGTTTGCATTGTTAGACATCTTAATATTTTTGAGTTTTGCTATTGATTTTTATTTTTTATGTCTATTTCTTTTATAGAAAAAGTGTTTTATTTTAATTATATATTTTTGTCAATTAATTAACAATTCTGTTTAGGAATTATTCCAGGTCAAGTGATTCAATCACAAAACCTTACCATTTTCAATTTTTTTCAAATTTGATTCATCAAATATACCACTATAGATAGTAAAAAATTCAAATTTATAAATTTTTTACCTGTTGCAGTTGTAAAAAATACTGTTGTTTAAGATCTTACAAAAACAGTCACAATTTCAAGGAATGATTTCTCAAATTAGGATTAAGATAGAAGGTTACAGAAAATATCAATTTATAGCTTATTTTATAAGCTTTTATGTAATATATAATATGACTATGTTTATTCAGTTTTTAATTTTAAATCATTTTACAGAATTATTGATTTTGATTTTCTCAAAAACCTAAATTTTAAAAATTTTTGGAGAGGAAAAATGTCAAATATGTCATGATTGTCAGAATACAAAGGGATCACATTTTTATTATTTTTGAAAAATATTAAAGAAAAACTCAATCGATGAATAACTAGATTGACATTTTAAATCAAAATTTCAATTATTTTGGAAGAAGATCACTTCATTTTAAAACTAAGAATTACTACAAAGTAAGTTATATAAATTAACTAGAGGAGGGAAAAATTAATAAAACACAAATCTTACAATATAATATCCATACAATAACTTATTTTTGCCCACATGTCTCTTGTTTAAAACATTCTTGACTCAAGATACTAATCATGTATCTAAGCATAGTAGCATTTTCACAAGGCTTTCTATTGAATGGCCTGTTGTTCATTGCAAGATAATTCTGAAGAATTACAGTTGCTGCATCCATATTTTTTTATTTGTTGAGGTAGTAAATACGACCAGTGGTATAATTTGGAAATTTGGGACATAAGCACTTTAAATTTATCATCAGACCCCTTGGTTGTGTAATGGAAAGAGCAGTACCTTTAACGAAGAGGAATTTCACATCCACTATCTTATTAGTATCTTTTTTAGCCTAAACTCTTGTACGCTATCCATGATCATATATTTTGAACAATTGTAACTTGAAAGTGCCAATTCTGAAACATTCTAACAAGCAGAAAGCAAAATAAAAAGTAGCAATATCATTATTTTAATAAGAAAATCTTTAAAAAATATCACATTATCCCAGTCTTATTCTTGTAAAATTCTTAGAAAATATTTTTTCTAGTATTGTGGGGTAAACAAGACTACTAATGTTGGTTCACTTTAAAAAAATGATTATAAAATTAATGTCATGGTAGTCAAAAATTATGTGCACTCTGGGAAACATTATTGAAACATTATTAGATAAAAGATTCAGCAATCATCAGTGTTTATGACTTGATTTCCTTATAGCATAGTGTTTAAGGGATTTGGAAATTATTTCAATAAGACTAAATTAAAGTAGATTAAGCTTATAGATTTATTATATTTTCCTTTGTTCACTGTCATATTTTCTGGGATCCTTGTGATTTTGAGTTAGCTGTAGAACAATAATGGTTATTTTATTTATTTGTCGAGGTTCAGATTTGGGTGATTGGTGCAATGGTCAAAATGATTTTAAAGTCCATTCATTGCACTTTGTTTTTTTAGAGAAAATTAGTTTATAATTGACCTGTACTCTCATGGTACCATATGTCTAGAGCATTGGTGATGATCAGCATGTATCAGGATCCTAGCATTATTTTTTATGATAGATGCTATAACATTTAAGTATATGCATCCAGATGATTGTATTATATTTGACCCTAAGTTTGGTAGTGGCTAGATAAATGCCCTATCTTTTTAATATTGAATGTCTTTTAGATCCAATCATGAGGGGTGATTTTGATTATTTTTGTTTAATGTTGATGATATAAGTTAGTGTTTATAACTTACAGTTGTTATAAATACAGATTTTATTGCAATGCTTTTCCCCCTTATTTGGAGATGATGATTTGCCATCATTCCACAAGGTGATCCCTTCCATCCATACCATTGCATTTCAAATTTTTTTAAAGCCTTGAAAGTGATACTTGAGTGTTGAAATTATGCTAGATTCTATATTATTAAATATTTTTCTCCCATAAATTTGTTGATCAGATCTTAATGCTTGATTGTAATGTTCCTTATTTTAACTAACATACAGGCAGAAAATTTAACACACATTTGTAATATATACATTATGATGTAAAGTACACAAAGTTTATAATATAGTAGAAAAATTGATTTTTTAAAATAAATTAAATCAAGAAGATTGCAAGTAATGATAAACTGTCACCAATGATATTGATTGGTTATAGTATACTACTATCTTGTAAGCTCAACTTGCTTTCAAGCAGAAAATTTAATGTATGTATATATATATTGAAAAATTATGTATTCATACATACAACATATGAGTTGTGTAATTTGTGTTTGTCTAAAAAAATGTATTAATTTTATTAATGAATAGTTAATCAATTATTCCATTTTTTTTTTTAAAATAGGTATTTTACAAATCAAGAACTCAGAGAATTATTTACTCTTGACAATCCTAGAGTTTCTTCTACTCAAAAGCAGCTTGCTGCAATGCATGGTCATGAGAGGAGAACTAATTCTGAATTAGAGAAGCATATTAAGTTTATACATTCTTTAGGTTTGTCTTTGATTAATTTTATTTTTAAATTTTTTTTTAAAAGAATATAATAGAAATATGCTAACATTTTATTTGCTAAAAGTGAAAATATGATAAAAGTTGAAAGGAAAGGTAGAAATAAACACAAACAAAAATTTTTATAATTATTATATTATATTACTCTGGAATAACAGTTAAGAGTTAAATAGTAATTTTGAATTTAAAAAATTATAAATTAAATATTTAATAAGGTTTATTTGATGTTTTATTCTGATTTTGATGATTAAAAAAAAAATTCTAAAACAAGTTTGTTTTTATCTTACAATAGATTACCGGTAATTATAAAATTCCTCTATCTATTTTTAATTAGATTAAGATTTTTTTTAAAATTAAAACTTGTGATAACCTACAAACTGATGTTGTTTAAAGGTCTATGAAAACTTTTAGGTAAAAATTTGGTTTTAATTAAAGTAAACTGAAAAGAGTCATTAATTTTTTTGATTGATATAAAAAAATTTACTTAATTGTTTTTAAATTTCATGACACAGTACAAAAAAGGCGGATTTAAAAGAAAAAAGAGGATTGCATCAGTATTATTATGAAGTTTTTACTGAAGGCAAGGTGCAGGGTACATGAACTGCTGCTGCTAATGTTATGATGGTAGAGTTTAAATTTACATGGAAGCTAGGGCCTGTTTTTTGTCTTTCATTGCCTATATTATATATTAGATGCCTGAAGTCTACCAAATTATAGAGACTGAATGGAAATGACTGAATGGCAACAGTTAACCTGATTTATATCTTTCCCGAAAATGTCAACAGACCAGTCTACTATTTTAGAATAAGCCAGCTTACTAAAAAAATATCAAGCTATAGTTTATATATACGCAGTTTATTAATATGCAAAGGAGCACAAATGTATAATTACTCTCAGTCATATAAAGATTGTCCATGATGTTATTTATTTTTCATGCTGATATTTATTTCATGATGGATGATATCAAGCACTGATGGAAGATGTTACCTGGTTTTAAAGGTAAATAATTTTTGACTACATTATTTAACTTAAAAAAAGAAAATAATAAATGACATTTCCAGTGCTATTTTATTGAAAAAAGTGGACTCAGAAATCTTATTGTCTACGGTTTTTTTTAAAACGAACTTTCCAAACTGAATCTAACAATAATATCTTTTTTTTTAAAAAAGAAAAAACTTTTACTTATCAATAGAAATAATGAATTAATTAATAACTTTGATTTATAGGGGGATAACAATAATACACATACATGTTTTCAGTTTCTGTATATTTTCAACATCGAGTTAATTTTATTGTAAAAAATATATGGATTTAATAAGTTTATTTTTTTATAAACGCCAGTGTGTGTACATAAATTTGAATGGGTACCTATATATATATATTAAAATCACTCATCAAACACATATATGTTAAAGTTAATTATTATGTGTTATAAAAATGGATTTTTATTATTGGTTTATGACAATTCACAGATGTTACTTTTAAATTATTATATAGCACAGCATTTTTTAAAAATTATTTTAATCAAAATCAGAATGACAAATTTATATTTATAGCATACTTAGCAGACCTTAATTTCATTTTATTATTATTGTTTCTAATTAATAAATTTATACTTCATTAAGTTATTCCAGTGAATTTATTTAAACTTAAAATAGGGTTAAAATATTATATGTTTTATTTATTTATTTATCTCTTGCTCATAGTATCAGTTATAGAGCTCTTGTTCCCTGAGCTAGATTCATTCATAATGGTCAATTATATGGATTGGAGTTTATGTCTAGTGTTGTGGACATTTAGATGATCCTGGTAGTGCAAAGTTCATGCATTAAATTTTATTTTATTATTAATTCAAATTTAAGTTTATTATGGGCCAGTACATTGGTACTAAGTGGCCAGAGGACATTGATGATGATCATCATGTGTTAGTATTCCAGAATTATTTTTTTAATTGTTATATTCTTATGGATTCACACTTAAGTTTGTGCATACAAATTGTTGTTTATATAATCTGCCCCAAACTTGGCAAGGGCTAAATAATTAGTCTGGTTTATAGTGAACCACTTTCAAATCCAGTCACAAGGTTGACTGTTGATTTTTTTTTTTTGATCATTCATATTGATGAATGATTATTCTTCTCTATAATGCTGGTGAACTTATAGTTTGTCTTTGTTTGTGCTGATCTCTCATGCTCATATTTGTATTTTTGTATATTTAAATTTAGATTAGTGTATTGAGTGGAGTTGATGATGATGATGATGATGAGAGTCATCACCTCAGGTTCACTTCATACTCTTTGTACCAATACAATATATTATAATGATCCGAAGAAAGGTGACTTAACGTATCTACACTACAGGGTGCCACTAGGCATTTTAACCTAGAAAATTTATAAAGTAGGCAGATACGTAAGTCAAAAAAAAAATTTTTTTTATTTTAAATATTTTGATTGTGGTCGTTAGCCCATTGTCACTAGCTCAGTGGAACAGCAGAGATTTGTATTTTATAATAAATTCTTATCTAAGAATATATAAAAAAGAATAAAATAAGCCACTGCCAGTAATTATACACACAAACATTTATTTACGCACATATATAATATTTAAAATTATTTTAGTATCAGTTTACATTTTAAAATTTAACTTACATTTTTAACTTTGATTTTAATTTATATTTTAATTTTTATAAATTTACATTTTAATTTTTATAAGTTCGCACAGATGGATTTATAAAGGTTTGTTTTATAATGTTGAGTATCGATCGGCTGCATAGATTCCACAGTTAAAACCATCTCGAAATAAACATAACCGATCAAAATACAAAGTCATTGATACCGTCAATTGCAGAGGGAATATAAGAAACCCAGTGGCATTCATCATAAGATACCACATTGACATCGATGACGTATATATTCTAACCGAATATGGAAACCACAATATAATTAACCGCTAACGAATCCATGCAACGTTTATACCCAACTTAAATTTAATGCATTTTTATTTAGAGTGTCGGTTATGAATAGACTACATAGATTTGCATTTGGAAAAAAAAAATTCTATCCTTATTTAACCTTAGGCCAAAAGTTCGCAGTCAAACCAACGTCAATTCATCTGATATATCGATGCATTCAATGTAACACGAATACGGCAGCACAAAAGGTTAAGAGAAGAAATTGCCTCTCGTCATATAGGAATGCTACATCTATCTGACAAGAAGAGCAATAAAAAAAAAAACTCCATAGGAAAGGACTGCAGTCATTTTGCCGACTTACGATCGCATTCCATAGGCAAAAAGGAAGTGTGCGGCATATAAAGCGATTCTGCCCATAGCAAATCTCGTACTACATCTACTACTTACACCAATATATCCAATCCATTGACCTAATTGTACTATGAAACGAATAACCTAAGATTACCCTCCCTTAATATAACTTTACAAAACTATATAGCCATTCACACCCGACTTAAATTTAACATTTAGATACATTAAATTAGCGAAAAACCAAAAATCATAAATAAAACTTAAAAGAACAAAAAAATAAATAAATAAATAAATGGAAATGATTAAAAAAAAAGAAATACATCAAATAAAATTACTTATTAATAAATTAAGTTGGTCAGATAGGATTCTATTGCAATTATTTTAAATACGGAACAAGTTTTAGAATTAAAGTTCTTATTGTTTAGTATACTGGAGTTTTAGAAATATATTTAAAGCTTAGAGTTCAAAAAGTTCTTACGATTTTAAAACGTTCCTTTTTATCCGTTGCTTGCCGTTTGAACTTGAATTCCCATGTCATCCTAAAGAGATTGGTATTCTGTTGGCCGTTTTATTTATTCATCCGGAGGTCTTTTACTTTAGCTGGTCCTCAATGTAGAAAAGGATAGGTCATTTCTCTTTCTTTCTTAGCAGAACTGAAGGGATTGAAGAGTGCGTCTTTTCAATCTCCTCTCCTTCAACTCCGCACTAACACATATCACCACTACTGTCACACATCTCTTCCCCCAATTCTTTCTTCACTCACTTTTTATAGTAGCTTTCAGATCCAGTGGACATTACGTCACGATGATGAAGACCCTTTCGTTGCGGTCCGATTCCATTGTTTTTCTCTTTTTATTTGCTATTAGTTTCTATTGTTTTTCTATCTGACCGTTGCTTATACATTTAAATGCCCAAGGGCTAGTTCACTTGGACTAATTAAAATAATCATTTCTATTTTTCAATAACATTAATTAATTTGTTTTCCAAACTTAAAGATATATTTTTATCTAAATCTTTTTAAGTTTTTGTTGAAAGATTTAGTTTTTCTATTTTTAATAAAGTTTTATTTTAATATTTTTTTTTTATCTGTGCGATTTTATATATATATGAGTTTAGTATAGAATTTTAATTTTCAATTTTTAATTCTTAAAAAAGAAGTTTTATTTGCGAACTTTTATTTTTTCATGTTTAATAATAAAAAAAATAATGTAATGTCATATGTGCCCTTACAATATGGAAGTTGTAGAGAATTTACAGTATTTAGTGGCAGGTGTATTGGATTCTGTTTTTTCAATTTTTTTTGGAATTTGTAATGTTTATTAGAAAATAATCTTAGACAAGCAAACACATTTTGACTGCCTGATTATTATGATTTTTTTTTTTAATATTAATATTTGAAAAGTACATAGTAATAGATTTGTCATATTATTATCAAACATTCATTATGAAATTTAATGCTATAAATATAAATGTCAGCAAAATGCAATTAATGATGATTGAATATTATTTGTTATATTACTCTTTTTTCCCCTGTTATTTAGTATCATCATCAGAAAAAGAATTAAATATACATTCAAAATTATATCCAAATAAATTTTTTTATGTATATTTGTGCATGTGATGGAAGCTGTTTGTGTTTTCTGATGAAACCAGTTCCCTATTGAAATAATAAGAGTGACTAAGTTGACAAATGTATGGGTTTATGTATATATAGAAAGAGATTTATTAATCTCAGGAATAAAATTTTAGTTAAATTATATTTATGATATATAGATATATAAGTGTATAAAAATACTTTAAATGATCAAATTTCAATGTTAAAATTTGTCCATAATGTTGCCTTATATATAAAATTAAAAATAATTTAAAACAAAATTGAATCAGACAACTCTCTATAAATAAAAAAAATTATTTAATACATCAACCCAGCTTTCATAACTTAATAGAACCTTTTTAAGATGTTTCTTTTTACACAATCACATGACCAATAACTTTCCAGCAACTTCCTCAGTGGATATTATTTTCATAACATTACAATAAATATAATTATTTAGATACGTACATTAAATATAATAAGTAAAATACATATATGTACATAAAAATGATTAAACTTATTACAGACATTAAATATAATTAGTAAAATACATATATGTACATAAAAATGATTGAACTTATTACAGTCCCCCCCCCCCATCCACTATAATATATATATTTACAAATAATATAAATAAAAAAAAAATAGTAATAATAATCTCTTTCTTTTATTTTTAAAATCATAACTCTAAAGTTTCCAATAATCTAACAATGGGAAAATACGCATTGTTAGATCATTGGAAACTTTAGGAGTTATAATTTTAAAAATAAAAGGAAGGGATTATTAGTATTGCTTTTTTTTAAAAGATTATTTGTAAATATATGTTTTATGAGAGGGGAAAAAAATTTATTGTAATAAGTTTAATCATTTTTGTATAGTATATGTATTTTAATAGTTATATTTATTGTAATGTTATATATTTCCATTGGGGAAGTTGCTGTAGGGTAATTGGTCATGTGATTGTGAAAAAGAAACATCTTGAACAGGTTCCATATTTATAATTAGTTGTCTATTTCAATTTTGTTTTAAATTGATTATTTTTCATTTATGTATATTCACAATATTCACTTGATTGTATTATAGTGGTATACATACATATTGTAATAGAATAATTTGTTGATTTTGAGTTAGAGGTAAGTATTGAGCAAATTTTGATTGACTTAAATGTCTATCTGATCAAACTTTAATGTGCTAAATATATAACATAAAAAAATACTCAGTAGTGAGATGATATTCATTATTAATTAACGATAATTAAATGTTAACTAGTGATTATACATTATAATTATAAATAGCTATTCACAGGTAGCATGCATATATGTGTGTACTTTGAATTAAATCAAATAACTGACCTCTCAGTATTATTGTTTCTTTAGTAGCAACTTTTGTAATAAGTGAACACTGTGTGGAGTTGTTATATAACCAAGATTATATTCCATATATTACACTAACAAATACTAAGTATACCAACATTATTTATATATAATTATTACAACATTTTGGCAACCCTCTACTGTATGTGTAGTCTTATAAAAATAACTTTTGGTAAAACAACAGAGCCTTTACGATCATGATTATAAACTAACACTATCTATATAATTTTCAAATAAAATTACACACAATCTAAAAGATTTGAGATGTACAAACATTATATGTATGCATAAGATATATGAATTGAAACACAAGAACAAATATAGATAGCTAGATAACTAAACTTAATATATGACAAATTTATTGAATAAGGATAAAATAATTAAAAAAATAACTTATTAGTAGATTATCTACACGTGTAATAGGTTACTATGCCAATTTAATAGATAATGAAATTGATTTTGACTTTAAATGAATACAAAATAAATTTTAAATTTACATATATGTATGGAAATAAATTAGTGCAACGCCAATGTTAATCAGATTTTTAGTTTTAAAATGATTAGTTTGAACTTAAAATAGATATCCAAAAATCTACTTATATTTGGCAATATAAAATTTGAATTATCTGAATTGAATCTATAAAATTTCAAGCTCTTGATTATTTTAACTAAAACAAAATTAAATATCTGCATATTACAGATACAATATAAATATTTTCAATGAGTTTTAAATTACAACAAAGCTGTCAATCAAATTTTAACTTTTCAAAATTAAATATTGATTTAATACGCAGTTTTATTTAACTAAATAACCCCCCCCTCTCAAACACACATGAGCGTGCACACTGTTTTTTTTTTTTTAATTTTTAATGTTTTTAAAAATATATGCAACTTTTTTCTCTGTAAACTATCCTTGAAAACAATACTGATATGAATATTTTCCCTAATCTATAACAAGATCAAAGTTTTTCCCACTTACAGCATCTTTTGGCTTAAAACTATCAACAATTGAAAAATAAATTTTTGCCGATTTTTTAAGTTCTCCATAAATGACTTTTTCAGATAAAATTTTTTTTTTTTCAAAAGTGTTTTTTGTCTATATTTACATTTTTTTTTTTTTTTGTATATATTTCATATTGTGCTTCAAGATAATTGGCTTTTCCTCTCAATTTGTTCTTCTATATGTGTGAATAAGTTTCCTTATTGTTCTGTGTTATGATACAATATTTTCATTATTCTTTAATGTGTGCATGTATAAATTATATATGTCTGCTTCATACTTCAATAGTTTCAGCAATAACTGGCTTCATTGACAGTTAGGTGCTAGCTATATTACAACCTTCTGCCTTACTTGGGGCAGCTTTATATTCCAACTCCAGGAAAATAGTGGTGACAATCATTATAAAGATAGCTTGTATCTACTTGCAGCTTGATTATGTTTCAACTGGCATAGAGCCCAATAACAACTGTTCTCCTGTTGATTGCAAGCATCTGAGTTTTAAAAAAATCAGTATTTTTAGATATTGATAAGAGATTGTTGAGACAGATATGTCTCAAAATACCAGATATGTCTCAAAATAATAATAATACAGATAATCCAATTTAAAGACGATAGTATTTTGTTTTGACTAAAACAAAACAAATTAAATATTTTGGGCAAAATAATTTTCTAATTAAAATTTGCTAATTAATTCTCTTTATTGGTATGCAGCGAAGCCATGATATGTGCTATATTAATATACACTAATTATATGCTTTCAAAAAAAATGTAAATAAACAAAAAAAAAAAATTCAAATATATATTATGTTTTACACTATGACAAATCCATTTTTTCATCTCAGAGTGTTAAATGATCATATGTTAATAATGCTTTCTTTGGTTATATTAAAAACACAAAAATTTTATTATTCACTTGCCTGAACTATTAATTCCAATAAAAGGGTTACTAACTTCTTCAGATTTAATTTTGTTGAACTGTTGTTTCAAGATTTTTATATTTTTATTTATATTCTTCAGTAGAAACAGAATTAGAGTCAATTTTTAAAGAACTGTTATTTAGTCTACCATTCACAAATTTCTCAATAAAATCTTCTAATTTTTGTTTTAATGTTTCAACCAAAGATGACTGTGAAACATCTTTTTCTAGCTGCCCAATCTTATTTTGAATTAAGTCAGTAGAATTTTGTAATTCCTCTATTTCAATATGATATCATTTACTCTTACTAATTTAAAAGATAACTTATAGAGTATTTTAGAATTTTGTCAAGCATTGGTGGCCTAGCGGTTAGCATAGCTGCCTTCCAAGTAGCTGGCCCGGGTTTGCTTCTCGATCAACGAATTTGACATATGAAAAAAAAAAACAACAACTTATAGAGTATTTTGAATGCAGCCTAATAAGATCTTCATTTATTAGTTATTGTTCAAAAAAATCCAAATTCTTTAGCAACCAATTACAGAAGAAAAATCATCAGAAACTTTCAGTTTAGGTGATTGCTAACATGAGAATGTCAGCTAATTAAAATATTTTGATAGTTTTTTGAATAAAAAGTTTGACTTGAATTTGCAATAAAATAGATTTCAACATGCTGCTATATTTAATAAGTGAAAAAAATTATTTCAATACCACTATAACATGAAAAAAATAGAAAAAATATTATTTTCCATAATAAAATGTTTTCAAAGAATTAAATTAAATATTATGATATTTAAAAAATTGTAAATTAAAGTATCTTTTAAGCAATAAAATGAAAGTTATTAAATAATAGTGGCATAAAATAAGAATTATAAATTTAGAAAGCTTAAAGTTTGAAAGCTTTAATTTATAATCTGAAATGAGTAATGACAAGTTGGGGTAACTGTATGAATTCTGAAATCAGTACAGATTTAATAATTAGAAATGTCATTGTCTGTTGATAAGAAGTTGCTACTATATTTTCCCAAGGAAAATAAGTTATTGAAGAAAAAAGTTATCATCAAAAACATGTTTAATTGTGATGAAAACCTGACACTTCACTATTATTTATTTAAAAAATAAAGATACAATATAGTAAATGTTTTTATTGTTTTTATCATTTTTCTTTTTGTGTAAATGTGAATGAGTGAACACATGCACAGCAAAAAATGTGCTTCCTCAATTTTTTTTTTTTTAATTTTGGTTTATACTAGAATTTTAATTTACATATCCATATTATATATATTTAAAAAATATGTTGAAAAGTATTGTATGCTTACAGTTCATTAAAACAGTATTCTATTGTAATTAAAGTTCATTAACAAAAAGTGAGTTATTATACTTCATGTATACAATGGGAGGGAACTTGGGATAAAATATAGCAGATATAGTGGCTTCATTGTAAAATAAACAATGAAAATTAATTTTCATTATATTAATGATAAAATTTTTATTTCAGTTTCTTCAACTTTTTTTTTTTTTTTGTTAAATAACTAAATAATTTAAATATTGATTTTTATATAAGAACTATTCTGAACAAACTCATTTAGCACAGACATTTAAAAAAAAATTAAATTACTAATTTAAAATAATATAATTTAAAGTACTTATTTAAACTAATATAATTTAAAGTATTTATTTAAACTAAAATAATTATTTACTGGAATAATTATAAATTTTCACTTTTAATTTTTAAGATTAAATTTTATAAATAACTATTTGTGTGACATTTTTTCCCCTTTATAACAGAAATCTAACTTTGCACACACACACTAGATTATTTTACTATTAAGTTTTTATGGGAAATAAAAGTTTTATTACAATATATAGATTAAAATTTTTATTTTTAATGAAATTAATTAGGTTTAACTAGTGATATTTCATTAGTCAAAAATAAATTTATTAAATCCACATTTTTACAAGATAATTCCATGTTAAAAAATATACATAAAATGCATACATATGTGCATATTATTGACTTCTTATAAATGAAAAGTATTAATTAATCTATTATTTTTAATGGTAAGTAAAAGTTTTTTTTTTAAAAAAATAAAACATCTTTAGATCCAGTTTGAAAAGATCTATTAAAATTCAGGTATTTGTAGCTTTTCCCCCAATATTTAAGAAAGATTTTTGGTGTTTTTCTTTTTCAATTTTAAAATAAAATCTTTTATGAATAATAATGGAAATAAGACATTATTTATTATTTTATTTACTTTATTTTTAGGTGAATAATTTAGTCAAAAGATATTTACTATTAAAATAAATAAATTAAAGATTTTAACTGCAAAGATAAGTATTTAAAATATCATTTTCAATGAAATTACCAGCTGATATATGTATGCACTTTATATATACAACACGGTAACTTGATTTGTACTTGTCTGCATTTAGATAAAACAGCATATGTATAAAATTGTCAGTAATCCTTCAGCAAGCTGACTGGCATTGGAATGTGTAAACTGGGCCATTATAATCATATCCATAATAAAGTAGGATAATGTTCCATTGACATTTCCAGGAAAGGTATCTATCAAGTAACTATTTGCATTCAGTTAGCTCCATTCAGTCTATAATTTGATATTAGGCAGGCAGACTGTCTAGTACATGAATATGGGCTGTGAACCACGGAAAAGCTGACTTTACTTTCTTGTCAATTCAAACGACCATTGAGCATCAGGTGGCTTGCACTCTTCTTTTGCCTTCAGTTATAACTTCATAATAATACTTGATGTAATCATTTTTTGATCTTTTAAATCCCGCTTTTATAACTCATGGTTGAATTTAAAAACACAGTAATTAAGTTTTTTTTATCTAGATTAAAAAAACCGTTGACTTCAATTTAAAACAAATTTTTATCTAAAAGTAGTTTTAATCTTTTCAATAACATCTTTGTAGGATTTAAAATCAAAGTATATTACACTAATTTTTTGAAAAAAAATCTTAATCTAATTAAAAATAGTTGGGGGGTGGTGGTTATAATTATAGTATTATCTATTGGGTAGTCTTCTCTTATCATGTTGAAACCGCGAGAGGGCGTACTTTCTATGCAAACGCACAGAAATATGCCATTTACCTTGGCCCAATAGTTCTGTGCTTTAGCATAGAAAGTTACGGCCTATAGAATAGTTTTGTTCATATTAGCTGTTGCAGGCTTAGATGGCATTGCACACCAATATTATGGTCCACTGATGTGCTTTGAGACATTATGCAGATGTTTACACTTAACAGATTGCTACCGTATATCGTGAGGGTATTTGGAATTCAACTGGCCAGAACTGTTGTAATATGCCTTCGTAATGGAGATCTTACACCCTAACTGACATATTATTACATACTAATAATTGTAAGCCCATCCCCACGCTTCCCTACACCTCACGGAATGTGAAACAATTGCAAAAGGGTCGGGCCAAGCACCATTTTACAGATGTCACCCGAAAAAACATGTTTGCGCAAAGAACAGCTACAAGTCAAATGAAATGGCTGAGTTTGCACGTTGTTTTGGAAATCGCAGGCTTGGTTTGATCAGAGTACTGCATCTTTTGGTCAGATTAAGAGCAGATGCGAGACAAATGAAATGTCTGAGGTTGCACGTGGGTCTCGTCTTATGCAGTAGATAGGTTCCTCAGAAAATGCATACAAAAGAAATCGCACAAAAATAGACTTAACTTGAAAAATGGGGGATAGGTACTGTAACTTTCAAAAATCGCATAAAAGCAAAGCAACAACGTAAAATTACTTTAAAATTCGCATAAAAAAAAATAAGGAAATAAAATATGACTAATAAATTTCAAATTTGAAAAAAATTGATACAAGACAAACTTTTTTTATATTAACTACAGTATTTAATTTTATTCAAAACAATATATTTTTATGCGTAATTTACAGTATTTTACATTTTTTCATACAGTATTTTAATAATCGCTATTTGACGATATGTAAGTTCGTTTGTAAACTAGTAAGACATCAGATCCGTCACAAGAGGAAATACAACATACGCCAACTTCATTTTTTTAATTGCTCTTATCGTGAACTCGCCCAAACTAAATGTTTTCATCACTGTTGATTTTTCTGATTTCACTAAGCGATCTAAAATTGAAATTTTTGTTTCCAAAGAAATTCATTTTCTTGGGTGTTTTTTCCCTCCGTTAGAGTAAACTAAAAGTTTAAAATAAAAATAAGAACTTAAACTTACGATAATAAAAAGACACCGACTCACCACTGTTGGACAAAATTTAATTAAAACTAATAGTTAAAAATTAAATTCTTATTTTTGTCTTTAATTTTTTAATTTTTAATGCTGTTTAAAAATCAAATTTTATTGTTTCGCGTCACATTAATTTCAGGTCACGTTACGTAATTTTTAAATTGTTAGTTATAGTTAAAAATTAGATTTTAATTGTCAAATTTAATTGTGCCCACTGCTGTTACTCACCTTTTAAAAATAAACTTGCTGACACTAAATGATTAATTGATTACGTACTCGTTTTTTAAAAAGCAAAAATAGAATGTAATTTAAAATGCAAAAACAACAACATGCATAGTATAGACATCTATAACATTTGTACAGATTTACATTATAATCTTGTAAAATTTATTACTTGCGGACACTAAATGATTAATTGATTGCATACTTTTTTTAAAATGCAAAAACGATAACGTGCATAGTATAGACATCCATAACGTTTGAACAGATTATTTACATTATAATCTTGTAAAATTTAATGTGTGTATATAAAATGGGGAAATCCTGATTTTAAGTGAATTATGAACCTTCTTATTGCATAAAATCTATTACAGTACTATTATAAAGCGCTGAAAATATTGAAATTATTAGATAGAAGTCGAACTCCGATAATGCGCACTTACTTTAAATATGACATGTGAGTGCGCAAAATTTATAATATTTAAAGTAATAGTGTATTTTTGGAGCTCGACTTTTGAACTAATAATTTTTATCGCATAAAAGAAAACCGCATACAAAAATATTAAGAAACATGAATCGTATTAAAGAAATCCACATAAAACGAGACCCGGGTGTACTGCATCTTTTGGCCGATCCTTTGGACCGGCAAAACCATCACTCTCTCTGCACATTTCCAACACTACACGCTGACATTTCTGATGTAATTATTGTATTTTAGGAAATAATGTTGGTTCGTAAATTGAACACTGCATCTTTTGGCCGATCCTTCGTACCGGCAAAACCATTGGTCCCCCCCTATGCACATCCAGAGCTGCACGCTGACTTGTGGAATGTAATTTAAAAATGTAATTCTTGTATTTTCAAAAAGAATGTTATTTACAAAATAATGTCGTTTCGTAAATTGTTTAAAAATAATTTGCAAAATGTAGCAAGGCGCTAAAATGTGTAATGTAATTTTAAAACATAATTATTACATTTTAGAAAATAATGTTAGAGTTGAAAATAAAAAAAGCCGGGTAATATTATATTTGTTTACATAATAAGTATGCCCTCTCACAGTTTCAGCATGCTACGAGAAAACTACCTACTATTGTAACATAAAAACAGGCTTGATTTACATTTCTTCCTTTTTAATTAATCAAAATCAGAATAAACATTAAATAGACATTTTTAAATGTTGGATTTAACTCCAATAATTTCCAAAAATTTGACATTCAATATACATTTTTTTTAATAAATATCTACAAAAAATTTTGTTTGTGTTCATTTCTATTTTTTCTTTCAGCTATATATATATATGCACACACTACTATTTTATGCCTTAAGACAACTGTCTTAACATATATAAATATATTGAGAGCAGCATCTTTTTAGTCTGCCTTTTTTAGTGATGTCAATTAATCTGTTTGATTCATTTTTGATCCCTATTGTTAATTTCAATATACATCTGCCTATGCATCACTATGATATGCAGTCATTGTATAATTCTTCCTCTAAATATTAGAATCTCGGATTCAAAACTATCCACTGAAAAAATATACTGTTTAAATACTTTTCTCTAACAGCATAGGCATATTTTTTTTTTAATATTTTTTTCCAAAGTGCTCCATATGATCATTGGATTATTGGTAGAAGTGATATTAGCATAGGACTTGATATTATTACTATGTAAACAGTTAGTAATGCTATTATATTTTGTAAATGCTATCAATATAATCCAATAATCCTGCACTTAGTTCAATGTTTTTGCATAGATTGATATACTGATAATGTAGTAGATTCTGGAATTCAAGGTTCATAGACTACAGTTTAGCTCTAACGCTCTAGTACTTGAACTTCTTATGAACTCCCAAGCAATAAATTACTCAGTTGTGCCTTTTAATTCATAAATAATTATCACAATTTAGTATTTTAATTTTTTTATTTATTTTTGTAAAAAATAAAAAATTTATAATATATGAAATATAAAAAGGGAATTGTATATAAAATTACTTGTGGAAATAGGTGCATGATTTATTATGGACTTACAGGTAAACAATTAGATGAAAAAGCAAAAGAACATAATAATGCTATTAATAGAAGAGATGTTATTCGTTATTTAAAATACTGCATAAAATAGATTGTGTCAAAAATGTAAGTTCTTTAAATTATAATAAACTAATAGAAGAAAGATATAGGAAACCAATTACATTAATTATAACAAAAATAATTGTATGAACAAATATAAACATCAATTAATTTGATTAATAATTGGCTAATGATAAATGAGTGGAAGTTTATATAATATACTCTAACTGTCGGGTCGAATGACATGACAAGCGAAGGTCGCATCTAACTACTGTCGGACCTAGGATCTTCATGTAGAGTGCTAGAGATGACCCGATGAAGTACATGACTCATGATTACATCTATCTTCAATAAACTAGCCTAAGCCTTATTTATTAAATCTACATGTAATTTAAATCAGTTCATCTAACATCTCACCACTATCGGAACCGTTGCCTCAGATATTCGAACTCAGGAAGAATTTGCATTCGACTCTCTTAACAGGAATGTACATATGCAAACTGTTAATCAATAAATAAATTAGCTCATCCTATTCATTAATAAGGAATAACCTTTATTTAACATTTTTCTCTCATGCTCATCAAAAAGTAATGTGTGTGAGCATGTGCAAAATATTGGTTATAGGATTGAATGTAAATGCTGGATCATGAAACCTAGAGAGACCTTGTCAATTAAACAGAACTTCATAATATTTAATTACAAAAATAAAATATATTAAAAAAACATTATCAATCAATGTAGAAAAGAAAATTTAAAAAAAAATATTTACAAGTGCAAATAAATTATTTGGATATATTCTTTTGTACTTATAACTTTTATGTCTATGATGTGTGTCTATCATTTTGTTAATTAAACAGTTTAAATTATTTACCTTTATTTTCCATGATAGACACTCATAATATAGACATTTATATATCCAAAAGTAATGAAAAATTTATTAGATAAAAGTGAGATTGCTAACTAAATTAGAATTTTAAGTGCAACTCCAGATGCAGTTCTAAGTGTGGAACTTGGTTGATCTAAAATAATTACCTTGCATATTTATATATCATGGAAGAAATATAATAAATAACATTACATGATATGATAGATAGCAAAGCAAGTAAATAGTAAAGAATATTAATTAAAAAGTGTTAATCCTTTATTCATTACAAAGATCTTAGGAATACTATTAGTAAAACATAATACATAATACGAGTAGTCATGTGTTGTGGCATTGGTTATTTTAGTGACTTTAAAAGAGAAAAACTCTTACAGTTTAAGTATTCAGTTTAAGTACTCAATTTCATATTCATAGATGAAAATCAAGTATTTTGGCTAAAAATTACCTAAATTTTATTAAAATAAAATAAAAAATCAGACTTTTCAACCTTCCCCTCCCCTACTTCTTTGACACTTTCTTATGTTGGACTGTTCCAAATTGTTGAATTAAACCATTAGTACTTCCGAAATATAAGACCGAGATAATATAATAAAAATAAGACATCTATACAAAAGAAAAAATAATATTTACAATATTTCATGAATCGAGTTGATCAGGCACAATTCTTCATCAGAGTCCTTCTTACATAACAGTTCTTACAACTTATGCATTTTTTAATTTAATAACCTGTAGATTTATACTTTATCTTTGTCTTCAATATGATAATATTAAATCATGCTATCACACTTCCAATGTAAAGCTGTAACAACAAATAGAAAACTAAATTAAATGGCTGAGTGCTTTCATTTGCATATGGTATTTATATAATGTTTTCAAAGAAAGAATCATAACTGGCTATGAATATGAGAAGTACATCTTATTGAAAGCGCTCAGCCATTTAATTTAGTTTTCTATTTATTGTTACAGCTTTACGTTGAAAGTGTGATAGCATGATTTAATATCATTTTTTTAATTATAAATGTTGAGAACTCCTTATTCATTCTGAATAGCACATTCTGAACATATTTATATTGGCAGTGGGTGATTTTGTTTTATTCCTCATGTAGATTTCCATCATGCGTGGATCCAACTTATCAGGCACTTAAACATAGACAGATAGATGTTAATTTCACATGGCCATGGTGGATAAATGCTCCACTTGAAGACAATCATTCTAGCCAAAATATATATTTTGCAATATATTCACTGATTTATATATATATATGCGGTTCGCATTTAATAAAAAATATATATGTATAAAATACAACTATTTACTATCTGCGATATTGGCTATATAAACTTTTAACTGAATAAACCGTTCTAATTTTTTTTTTTTTTGTTTCTTTAAAAAAAATCATTTTTTTTTAAATTTATAGGTTATTTTACACTTATCTGATTATTTAGCTGGTATAATAATCTTCTATTTGCTTCCTTAACTTTTTTTAAATGGCAAATAAATAGAAAAAACATTTGTTGAGATGCTGATTCACAAAATGTCCATTTTGTAGAAAAATGTTATAAAAACTGCTTCAATAAAAATTGACTTTTCATATCAAATGCACAATAATAAAGAAGAATGATTTTTAATTGTTTTTTTTTTTATACCTGGTGTCATTTCCATTGTTTAGCCTCAGTGCGTGCCTATTGTTGCGTTATAAAAATATTTTGATTATCGATTCATTTAAAAAAAATAAAATAAAAAGTATATTAATATTATCTCCTTACATTCGACTACTTAGTACAATACTTGATTTTTTTTATTGCTATGATTGTTTTTTTATTGTTCAAGTCATTGTCTATATTTATTATAATCTACACAATACAATTGTCAACATATATATATAAATTTATACGAACTTTATCAATGTTTATATTTTTTTTTATTAAGCACTAGAATTTTATTACTAATATATATATATGTGATTTTTTTGTAAGTGATCTACCATTCTCATTATTTAATATACAATTAGTACACTATCATAACTATTTACATTTATATTTTATTAAGAGTGTTCAAGCTTTGCAACTTGGTATTTATTTTATATTTACATTCTAATTAAAAGACAATCCATTATTTCAGGTGGCTAAGGTTTGTTATGGGTGTGATCTTATGCTACCCTCACAATTCCCCTTCCCTACATAAGATTAAAATTTTACTTGTAGATCAAAATTTTAACTTCTAATGAGCATAAAGTATGTTCATTTTTGGGCATATTAATTCCCTTGTTATCCGTGAAAAATCACAACACTTTCTTACATTTTTTCTTCAATCCCTCAATTTTAAATACCTATCCTGGAATTTCCTCTCTTAAAAATTATATATCATTCCAAGTGAGAATCTAGCTTAGGGTAAAAAAAAATATTTTTTTTTCTGTTAAACTTTATGGTTGGAGCCTGATCATTTATGTATCCTAGATTATATACAACTTTGTTCACTAATCTCTCCTGCTCTTCTCTAGAGACTTATTGGATTTTGAGGATTATGCGAACCAGAGTATCCATTGCCACGCATGGATTGACTCAAAAAAATGATATTCGTTCTAAGGTATCCCTTCATATTTACTGCAGTATACCCTCATAAATACTGTGTATTAATCATTACGACCCTAATTTTTTTTTGTTGTTCTCTCACCTTTTTTTTCTTTTAAACTTCTTCAACATTTCTACTGCTAACTCTATTTACATTATTTAGTGATGAAATTACTAATCTCCCACTTATATTGATTGACCGAGATGCGGTTTCAATATCCTGGCATTGTATGTGTCTCTAACTTCTTCCTTAATATCTAACCAAAAAGCATGCCTGATTTACTATGACAAATTGTCCCTATTGATCGTAAAATTTCTGATACTTGTTTTTTTGGGGTTTTGTTTTGGTTGTGAGTCTTTATAAGTACTCTGTCTTTTATCTGAAATTTTATGTGAATTTGTCCTTTCATTCTTGCCTCTCAGTTTTGCTTTATTAAATAGCTATTCATGGGTCTTTTTTTCTATCTATTTCAGCATTTATGTCATGATGTACAGCTGTGGGTATCTATCTTTTTACAAATGGAACTGGTGACTCACAGCATTATTGTGTTGAAATGACTTAACCTTTATGACTTAGTACACATGTGCTTGAAATCTTTGCTCTAACTGACTTTCAATATTGTCTTGAACATGCATGTCATTGTCAATTATTTTACATATATACATTGATTTAATTTTTCCTTTTGGAAAACCATATTAGGATTCAATCATTTAGAAAAAACCCTTTTCACATTCCAAGTCTGCAACTTTCGAAGTCTATCCCATGCAACGTCTTTTTTTTTAATTTAGGCATTATCATTTATTTACCATATGTGTTGCATAACTTATGGTATTGTGAACTTTTCTGGCTACTGCTGTTTATTATGGCAGTTCTCATTATCACTTGATAACTCTGTATGATTTGGACATTTTTTTGATTATGGAAACATTTTATGTACGATAACATACTTTCAAGATGATCAAATCTATAAATTTCATTTGCTTTATCGCAATCAGCTTTTATAAGGAGGCAGTTTTCTTCAGTAATAATCCTTTGAATAGCTAAAAACTTTCTTTGGATGTGATTATTATGATCATAAATATTTTTAAATTTTGATTGCCTATTGTGACAACCTTCTTTTGTGGTAAGCCTTTGAGCATATAGTAATTCTTTTTGGATTCCACTATTTCATGGACCTTGTATTTAGAGCAAACTTTAAGGTCTGAACATTGGATGCTCACATTAATTTGCTTCTTTTGGTTACATAACCTTTCTATTTCTACACTATTCAAGGACAGGGTTAATATACAGGAACCAGCATCACTTTGACATGTTTTTGGAATCACTTCTTCCAACTTAAAATTGGTGGAATGATATTCTATCTCATCTTTGGAGACCTGAAGAGTACAACCAATAGAAAATTCATGGTCAAGTGAAGTTTCAGCAATAAAAGAATGTTCAGTGCTTGGATTCAAGAATGACTTCGGGTATGTCTCCTGTATAATTTCTTCATTCGTCCCATGGTTTGTTTCTTCCTTCTTTCTGTTTACATGTTTTTGCATCCCGCTGAGATTACTGTCCAATTTCTGGCTCACATTTTGCTTCCTATCACTCTTCATTTCTTCCATGTCTTCTCTAAAATTAGCCATCATTCTGTCCATTTTAGTGATCATATTCATCTTAGATTCCATTTTACTCTCCATATTTTTGATCATCTGGGCCGATTTAGCCATTGTTATATTATCTTCTATAGCCTGGACAACTTCAATTCGGGGTGATTGAACTGTTTCTCGTGCCTCAATGGTCATTCCATCATCTTGACATGTCCGTGGGAAGCGGTCGCCTTCAGTCACAGACACCCCCCCCCAGATGTTGGACTAGGCAGAGACCCTCCCTCATGGCTAACCTCAATTTCATCTACCTCAACATCACTATCACTAATTTTTTTTTGGCAATATCCTGTCTCCATACTCGGTAATTTTTTTTCACTTTTTAATAGCATTAATTAAATACTTTAAACAGCTTTTACTTTTAAAATATTATAACAGATAATTATCTCAGGGTTTCACATTTTCCCTAACTATGCCATGTGCAGCTTTAACATCTATATCAGTGTTTATTTCTGCTATTTTGCCTATCTACATTTAGCTTAGTTTTTACATTGCCTGACTCCCTCTATTTTAGTGCCAATTTATTCATGATTTAATTGTTTCACAAGTCTCTGTTTATTGATCCCGCATTTATTCCCTATGCATAAATTTTTTTTACTTATTTCTAGTTTTAGGTGTTTTGTATTCTTATCTAATATTTAGGTATGCTATTTGTTGTAGACATATATACAATAGTGGTTTGGTATTCATTGAACTTGTTATACAAGTGGCAAGCTTAAAAATATTTAACAAAAAAAAAATTTTTTTATTTTTATTTTTGGCCAATGGCTAAACCTTCCTGCAACTAATATTTTCATGCCTAAAATGTTTGGGCGCCAGATATAATGGTCAAGTCGAATAACATGATGAGAAGGTTGCATTTAACTACTGTCGGACCTAGGGTCTTCATGTAGGATGCTGGAGATGACACGATGAAGTACATGACTCATGATTACATCTATCTTCAATAAACTATCCTAAGCTTTATCTATCAAATCTACATGTAATTTAAATCAGTTCATTTAACATCTCACCACTCTTTTTTGGAACCATTGCCTCAGATATTCGAACTCGGAAGAATTCGCATTCGACTCTCTTAACAGGGATGTACATATGCAAACTGTTAATCAATAAATAAATTAGCTCATCTTATTCATTAGTAAGGAATAACCTTTGTTTAACATTTTTCTCTCATGCTCATCAGAAAATAATGTGTGTGCGCATGTGTAAAATATTGGTTATAGGATTGAATGTAAATGCGGATCAACAAAACTAGAGATCTTGTCAATTAAACAAAACTTCATAATATTTATTTACAAAAATAAAATATATTTAAAAAACATTATCAATCAATGTAGAAAAAATAAAAAAAAATATTTACAAGTGCAAATAAATTATTTGGATATATTCTTCTGTACTTATAACTTTTATGTCTATGATGAGTATCTATCATTTTGTTAATTAAACAATTTAAAATTATTTACCCTTATTTCCCACAATAGACACTCATAATACAGACATTTATATATCCAAAAGTAATGAAAAATTTATTAGATAAAAGCGAGGTTGCTAACTAAATTAGAATTTTAAGTGCAACTTCAGATGCAGTTCTAAATGTGGAAGTTGGTTGATCTAAAATAATTAACTTGCATATTTATATATCATGGAAGAAATATAATAAATAACAATAGATGATATGATGGCAAAGCAAGTAAATAGTAAAGAATATTAATTAAAAATTGTTAATCATTTATTCATTACAACGATCTTAGGAATACTATTAATAAAACAAAATATATAATACGAGTAGTCATGTCATGTTGTGGCATTGATTATTTTAGTGACTTTAAAAGAGAAAAACTCTTACCGTTTAAGTATTCAGTTTGAGCACTCAATTTCATATTCATAGATGAAAATCAAGTATTTTGGCAAAAAATTATCTAAATTTTATTAAAATAAAAAAAATATCAGACTTTTCAACCTTTCCATCCCCTACTCTTTTGTCACTTTCTTATGTTGGACTGTTCCAAATTGTTGAATTAAACTATTAGTACTTCCGAAATATAAGACTGAGATAATATAATAATAATAATAATAATAAAATAAGACATATCTATAAAAAGAAAAAATAATATTTACAATATTTCATGAATTGAGATGATCAGGCACAATTCTTCCTCAGAGTCTTTCTACAACTTATGCAATTTTTTTAATTATAAATGTTGAGAACTCATTGATTCTGAATAGCACATTCTGAACATATTTATATTGGCAGTGGGTGATTTTGTTTTATTTTTCATATAGATTTTTATCACGTGGGGATCCAGCTTATCAGGCACTTAAACGTAGACAGATAGATGTTAATTGCACATGGCCATGGTGGATAAATGCTCCACCTGAAGACAATCATTCTAGCAAAAATATATTATATTTTGCAATATAAACACTGATTTATATATATGCGGTTCACATTTAATAAAAAATATATATGTATAAAACACAACTATTTACTATCTGCGATATTGGCTATATAAACTTTTAACTGAATAAACCGTTCTAATTTCTTTTTTTAGTTTCTTAAAAAAATATATATATTTTTTTAAATTTATAAGTTATTTTACACTTATCTGATTATTTAGCTGGTATAATAATCTTCTATTTGCTTCCTTAACTCTTTTTTAAATGGCAAATAAATAGAAAAAAAATTAACATTTGTTGAGACGCTGATTCACAAAATGTCCATTTTGTAGAAAAATGTTATAAAATAACTGCTTCAATAAAAATTGACTTTTCATGTCAAACGCACAATAGTAAAGAAGAATGTTTTTTAATTGTTTTCTTTTTTATACCCAGCGTCATTTCCATTGTTTAAACCGCAGCGCATGCCTATTGTTGCATTATAAAAATATTTTGATTATTGATTCATTTAAAAATAAAAAATAATATATCAATATTATTATTATCTCCTTCTTACATTCGACTACATAGTACAATACTTGATTTTTTTTTATTGCTATGATTGCTTTTTCATTGTTCAAGTCATTGTCTATATTTATTATAATCAACACAATAAAATTGTCAACATATATATAAATTTATACAAACTTTATCAATGTTTATATATTTTTTTTATTAAACACTAGAATTTTATTACTAGTATATGTATATGTTTTTTTTATTATAAACGATTACCATTCCCATTATTTAATATACAATTGGTATACTGTCATGGTATTTATTTTGTATTTACATTCTAATTAAAAGACAATCCATTATTTTAGATGGCTAAGGTTTGTTGTGCGTGCGATCTTAAGCTACCCTCACAATACATTTACACAGGTTTCGTTTTATGTCTAAAAAATGTTAATAGATTAAAGTTAATTTTTTAAAAAGATAGATGTTGCTATGTATTTCATCAGATCATAATTGTAAATTAGTTAAAGCACATTGAAAAGGGCAAAAATTAATATTTGCCAAAAAGCACGTTTTTGTGTATGATTATTATTATATATATTATTGCTGTTATATAAAGATATATCGTTGATTTATTTAAATATATATAATAGTATGAATCATTGAAATTTTAATTTAAATGTGTATTATAATTAAAAAACAGAATTTACATCATATTTTTATAAATATTTTATTAATTTTAGATTTGTTTGGCATAAGTGATCACGATTTGCTGTTTTCTCAAAGTGCAGTACCTCATGATGCTCATGAAGAAGCCTTAGTTGAAGATACTTACATTAAAGCAAGAGTAAGTATGTTTTTACTTTTTATTATAAAAATGATTCAATATATTTGAATATGATAAATAATGAAAATGAAGTTTTTTTCAAAAATGTTATAGCAAACATTTTTTTGACTTCATATATCAATATAAAACAATATAAATCTAATTGGAATTAATATACAAGTAATATAGTTGACTAAATAAATAACCAAACTCACCATTCTTATGTCAATATATTAAATAAAGAATACAGTGTTCATGTATTATTTAGTTTTTGCATGGTATTGAACTTTATTTGCTAATGATAAGATAGATCTGATGCTTGAGCCAAATCTCAGTTTGGCAAAGTTAATCATGAAATAAATTGGAATTGACTAATCTACCTCTAGATATGAAATAAATAAGCAAACTCACCACTTATGTCAGCAAACATAGCAAAGAATGAAGTAGTTGTCTGTTTTATGTTTTCAGATGGTATGATATGTTAACTATGTGGAAATTTAGGAGTGGAACTCATACTTGAGTCAAATCTAAATATGGCATATGGCAATGTTAATCACAAAATAACAACTCAGTGAGGAATAAAGGCAGTGACTTATTTTAAACAATTTTTACACTGGTAATCAATTATAATCCAAATTAATAAATAAATATTTACATAACATTTACAAAGAGAATTTAAATTGATTAGTCTCTTTATAGCTGTGAAATAAATAATCAAACTCACTATCCTTACACCAGTAAAGTAAACAACGAATAGAATAGTTATCTAGTCTTTGTTTTCAGATGATAATAAGCTTAGTTTGTTTATGGCCTTGAAATGTAGGAATGGAACTGATATTGGAACCAATGTAACAGTTTTTATATTGATAATTAATTATTAGTCAAATTAATAAATAAATAATTGCTGAACATTTAACATATATAGAAGAACAGGTGTTGACTAATCTATCTAGCTATGAAGTTAATAACCAAACTTACCACCCTTATGCCAGCAATGAACGGGTGCCATCTAATTGTTTTTAATAGTATTATATCTAGTTTACTAAGGAGAGAGATTAGTTAACTCTACTTTCTATATGTCAAATGCTGTGTAAATAATTATTTATTAATTTGATTTGTAATTGATTGTCAGTGTAACAATCTTCTATTTCGGCACAAAGAGATAATCCAAATAACAGAAATGAAACAAGATAGGAGTAAAAAAATATTATTTCATTTAATAGTAAATTATATAAATGGTCAAACCTAGCTTTATTAATAAAATATTATAGACTAAGGTCACCTTTTCAGACCATTAAATCACTCCTGAGTAACTGAAGGGAAATTAAATCCTCTATGGATTATAAATTTATATTAAGTTTAAAACCACAACACCATCCCAATACCGGGAAATCAATGGGAGAATATTCTACATCTTCAGTATTATTTAAACATACCACAACTAAATTTGGGTAGAGTTTGAATTCTTATCTCATTAGTTATCATAAATATAACAATCAGATTTCTCTCACTAGCTATTATAATATTTAATTTATTATTTAAATGGTCAGAATCTATGAGAAGAGAGACGAGGCTGGATTAATAAATAACAAAAAAGAAAAATTATTTATTATATAGTAAGATTGTTGAGACATATATAAAATATTAGGACACTTTTACATTAAGTTATAAATCATTTCTTCTTCAGGTGTTTATCAATTTTAAACACTAAAAGTTTTATCAGTCTGGTTTAAAATTACTTTTTTGTTAAGCTTAACATTTTTTTCATTTTTTGTTTTACATTATGGAGTCTATTCCGGTATTTAAGATGCTGAAAATCCATCCTTGAGAATTTTTTTAGGTCTTATTTCCTTAAATCGTATTTCTTCACCTCTCCAAAAATAAATATTCTGTAAGAGAGAATTTTCAGTTAACAATTATTTGTAAGCATAATTTTTTTTAAATGTAGATTAAGTACAACTCAGAAATGGCAATTCAAGTATGATTACATATCAGGCTAAAATAAATAATCCAGGCTATATATATCAGTGAAATTACCCACCTTGAGCCATAATAATCATTTTATAATATTTATTTTTGCTCATAACTTGGCTGCAAAAAAAAAAAATTTTTTTTACTAACAGCTAATATTGATTGTAAACCAAAAATAAAACCCATCAGACTAGAAATGCTGGGAAGAATGCTGGCTTTCAATATAATTTTAAATTATATTTTAATTTAAACTGTCATTGATTAAAAATAAACCATATTGATCACCTTTCTAATTATTTTTCCTTTAGTTAATTTTATTACTTAGAATAACAAAAAAAAAAAATTGTTACAACGTAAATCTTTTATAAATTAATATTCTAACAAAATAAACTTAAACATTTATATTGTTTTTGTTAAAGGAAAAAAAAAATCAGATTTCAATTATTTAAACTTTGACTAACTGACCTTTGAACTTAATCTTAGAGTTGATACAAGAAAATTTAAATTTGTAAAAATATATATATATATTAAATTTGTCTATTCTTTTTTTTTTTTTGATATTGTTTTTATTAAAATTGTTATCCCTAAAGATAACCAATCTTTAAAACCAGCATTTAACCATTTTTATGGTCAATTAAGTATGTTGCTTTACAACAGATTAAATGCTGTGTAAATAATTATTTATTAATTTGAATTGTAATTGATTGTCAATGTAAAGTGGTTTAAAATAAGATATTAACTTTATATTTTACTGAATTAATTAATATTTCATTATTAAAATTGTCATATTTAAATCTCACAAAGTTATGAGTTTCACTCCAAAATTTGAACATCATTAGCAAACTAATGTTTAATACCATTCAAAAACAAAGAGTATATAGCCATTTTACTTAATCTTTATTTAGTTTGCTTAAATAAGAATAATGAGTTTGATTATTTTATAGCTAAAAGAAGATTAATCAACCCAATTTTTTTAAATATATTATATGCTGTGCATATAATAACATTGATAGTGGTAAACTTTGACTATGTCAAATGTTGCAATCTTTTTAAATTAAAATAAATTTAGAATGCAGAAATAGTAAGACTTAATTTTTCTATGTGTTTTTTTTTTTTATAATATCAAACATTAATTTAATTAAAAGTTTACATTTCTTAAATAATGATACGATAGCTCCAAACATTTTTAAAATAATAATATGAATATTTGAATCATGTTATAAATACTTGGAAAGGAGTGACAAAAGTATAAAATCAAATAAATAATTTCTTTTATTCCCTCTTCAGTAATTTTAATTATTTACCACTTCTATTTTTTTGTTTAAAGTACTAAGTTTTAATTTTAACTTTTAAAGATAATAATACGATAGACAAATAAATAAAGTTTTAAAAGAAAAAAAAAATAAGATTTTAACATTTTTGTTAAATTTTGTTTTAAATAGTTTTTTAATTCCCTTTAACTCTCAACAAAATAAAAGACAATGTTCTTTAAATCATGTTAAGTAAAAGATCTTAATTTTGGCATAGGAGAAAAACAAGTACTGAGAAATTTTTTTAATGAAAAATAAAGGAGAGAAATAACTAAGCAATTTTTATGTAAAAATAGCCCCCAATTGGTCAGTATTTAATTTTCCCATGTAGAAGACAAGATGTAATTGAATGAATATAAGATTGTTCCAAAAAATAAGATAGGGATATGGTAAATCATTAGACCATAGTGTTTTGTGAAGAACAGTTATTCTTGGTTAAGCTGTTGAGAAAAACAGAAGCAGACCAGCTGTGAAGAGCTGAGTGAGAATGGTTTGGTAGTCTGAAGTAAGACAAATCTCATTAAGTTTAAAAAAAAAAGTGATTTTTTAAAATGGATTTGAGAAAAACTACATGCTTATTTTAACTAGAAGCAGAACATCATTGAACCCTACCATATAACCTGTTCACTAAAGAAAATGTACAAGAAAAATAACCCTGAAGTAATCTGCAACAAGCTGTGTCTCCATTCAAGAGCATGAGTGTTTTTTTAGTCTCATCTGAAAATTAGCAGATTGGAAAAATGGTTAATTTCTTTCTGCATGTTTACCCGAAAGTATGTATTAATGGAAAAGCTTATAAGAAGAAAACCAACATGGAAAAACCTGAAAATTACAAATACCAAAGAAAGGCTTAAAAGAAAAATCAAGGTCATTGTAATGTGCACATTTACCTCTTCGTTTATAGATACTTTTTTTAATTAGGTAAGAATTGGTAATAGTTAATAACATTATTAGTATTTCTTAAAATTGAAACATGATTTTTTTCTTTATTTTATTTACCCACCAAAATTCAATTGTATAGAACCTTTTTATTTTCATAAGAAAAGGGAAAGTGGGTTTAAACTAATTTAATTTTTTTTTTTTTAACTTTGAAGTGTTGTTTAGTAATTTTTATCATTGAAGGGGAAACAATCCTGTTTAAAGTTAATGTTGGTTCATTGAATTAGTAAAAACTAACAACAAGGTAAAATTCCTTGCTCTATGAAATTATACATATATATAGTTTTGTTAAAAAATATCAAAGCTGTAATTATTATATTGTCATATATTTTTTTGTCTATTTTTTTAATTATTTATTAGTTAATTTAGTAAATAATGTTTTAAAAAATTATATTTTTAAAGTCTTTATTTCTCCAACTATCTGTTTTATGAATTGGCAGTGTGTGTGTGACTTGATTTTATAATGGCATAGTGTTTTAGGGATTTTAAAAGTTATCCCAGTAAAACGATTCAAATTAAAGAAGAGTAAGGTTATACATTTTACTTTCTCTTGTACAAGATCACAGTTCCTAGGATCTTGTGATCTTGAGCTAGCTCTAGAGAGCAATAATGGTTAAGTTATTTATATGTTATGATTTATGTTTGTGTTTGGACATCGAGATAGTTCTCTGGATAGCGTAAAGCTTTCACCTTTAAATTCCATTCATTGCATTTTATTTTTTTGTTTAAGAAAATTTATAGTTGACTGTACAATAAGGATACCATACAGTCAGAGTATTGATGGTGATCAGCATGTATCAGTATCTCAGTATTATTTTTATTATGAGTGATAGATGAGCACTTAAGGATGTACATCAAATAATTGTGTATATCATTCTCTATATTTAGTATTGAATATTGAATCGTAAATCCAATCATAAGGGAGGTGAGTTGATTGTTGATGAGTTGATTATTCATATTTAATGCCGTTGATGCAGTTTGCAACTTATAAATATGATAGTTGATATAATTACTTATAATTTATTCTTTGTTGATCTCATGCTCTTTCTTTTTATATTTTGCAAAATATTAAATAATATTTTAAAATTAAGAATGCTGCTAAATAAATTGTTGAAAAGAAATGTTCAAATTAAATGAAGTTAAAATAAACATACATTCATGTATATTAATTAATTGAATAGACCTTATAAATTACCTGATATGGAAATAAATTCCTAAGAAACTTAATTAATTGTATAGATTTAAAATCTTACCGTATATGAAAATAATTTCCTAAGAGAAATCTCATTGTAAAGAATAAAGCAGAAGTAAAAATACTCCAGTAAAAGGTAACAAAACAAAAGAAGAGAGAGGTTATAAATTGATAGAGAAAAAGGACTGAGCACTTTTTCTGTGATTGCTGCTACTGTAACTTTTCCACGAGTTGTTGTGCACCAGTTCTTTTTGAAGATTTTGAAAACAACGTAAAAATTATTCAGAGCATAAAAGATTTATCATTGGCTAGAAATACAGTTAAAGAAAGAATCCTGCAAATGGCTAATAAAATAACTTACCAACAAAAACGAGATATAAAATCTAGTTTAATTTCTCTCTGCATTGATGAAAGTACAAACATAAATGGATCAGCCGGCTGGCTATTTTTATTCGCTACTGTGTTGGAAATAATATCAAAGAATTGATCTGTTTAAGTTCATTAGTAACAACAACAAAATGAATAGTTATTTGCAATGAAGTTTCAAATATACTCGCTGAAAAAGAAATAGATGTTGCCAACATTGTATCAGTAACTACAGATGATACTCGAAGTATGATTGGAAAAGAAAATGGTTTTCTCAGTTTATTTACCCAACCATATTGGACATTCAATTTTGGGTTTTCATTGCATTATATATCAGCAGGTTTTATGCACAAGGTCAGTTTTAAGTCACTGAATGATGTTATGAACGGCTGTGATTAAGTTAGCCAATTTGTTTTATAAATTTATTGAGTGAAATAAACTCAGCATACAATGGTTTACTGATGGTTAAGTTGAAGAAAAGTTCTGTTCAAATGAAATTAGTCTGTTTTTACGATGAGAAAATCATTGAAAAATATAATGAATTAATGGATGTTCAATGGCTTTTGAAATTAATGTTTTTTATTGATATGTGTTCATATCTGAATGACTTAAAAGTGAAACTGCAAGGTTAAAATAAGACAATTGTTGTCATGTTTGAATTGATCAAAGCATTAGAAGTTAAATTCAAATATTCAACCATGATGTTATTTCTTATACCTTCAAATATTTTCCAATCTAAAAAAGTTTTTGAGTGATTTAGAATCTCACAAGAAGCCAGATCACGTAAAGTTGATGCAAGACTTTTGTGCTGTAATTCAATTGATAATTGATGAATTTTCTTTAAGATTTACACAGTTCAGACAATTTTCGAAAACATCAAAATTTATTTTATACCCAGACACTATCATCAATGGAGTCTCAAATTAGAAAATTTTGAATGGCTTAAATAGGAAAATATGGAAATGCAATCAGTCAATTTTCAATCCCATTCTATATGGAAATAGAACGGTTGATTTGAGGAATGAGTTAGAAACAATGGAAAATGATTGATTATTGGACATATGTAAAAAAAATGCTGAAGAGGAACTATTGACTGCCTGGAATGCTATTCCTGAAACATTTGGTTATTTAAAAAAATTAGCGACCGCTATATTATGACAGATGAATCTAGTTCAGTATCTACATTATTAAAATTGACAAAATGTGAACCAGATATAAAGCATTTGGCATCCAATGTATAACAGCAAAAATATCATTAAATAATGTCTATTTACGTTGATTTTATGTTTATTTCCAAAATTTTGTTTTAATTTCTATTAATTTTTTACTATTACATTTTATTCAACATGTGCTCTTCAAAATAAATATTGTTCACTTTTATTTAGCTTTTTTAGAATTTTTGTTTAATTATTATTGTTATTATTTTGTTTTATAAATTTTTAAAAAACTAAAAATTAAGTTGTTTATTCAATAAATACTTTTTGGAAACTTTTGGCACGTACATGTAAAAAGGTTCGCCATGCCTGATCTAAGGTATAGGTGGCCCCATGTGTTACAATCTGTAATAATAATATGGTAATAATAATAATAATGTATGATAATAGTAAGGAAAGTAGTTTATTGTTTAAGGCTCGAACTTTTAACAACAAGAGAATATACATATAAATGGAAAAATATGGGTGATTTAGTCTGTAAATTGTATAAAGAAGGAATAGAAAATATTAGGCATCTGTTAATTGAATGTAAATGCTTGAAAACAGAAAGGGTACAAATAATGAAGTTATGGAAGTATAAATATGAAAAAAGTGATTATACAGAAAGTGGATTATTGGTTTTTATGCTGGGTTTGGGAAAAGATAAGGGGGAATTTAGATATAAAGGCCATAGAGTTGACAAAGATTATGTTGTGGAAATGGGATGGAGCAGAATATGGAAAACTTAGAGTGGGGAATGGAAGGTAAAGTGGCTAACAGGTTTTTCTGAGCATAGTTGGTGAGAGATTCCTGACTTTGCTTAAGAAGTCACAGTGCATCACATCACATAAATGCAAGCCACTACCTAAAGATTGATCAATAAAGAGATCTGAGATGTATAATTGGCGAGTGATTAATTTGTTATTTAAGCATACAAAAATATACCTAAGGTATAGTTTTGTAAATCATTAACCATCCTATATCCTTTAACTACTTCAGCATAGTTTTTTACTCAAATGTTTGGAAATAAATCAATATTATGTCTTTCAGGCTTTAATTCCGATATGTCTTTTAGTTACATTAGAATTGATCTACTTCTTTATTTATTTACTTACTTTCTCTATTTTTACTCTGTCCTATTTATACTACATTACCTTCTTACAATTCAAACTGCCATTCCAATTTTTTTAGTTTAGAATGATAAAACTCATTGTTTTTTGGCAATTTGACTATGTAATAAATAGAGAATGATTGAGGAATTAAATGAAATATATTTAGAATTATTATCTTCATAACAGCAACTTTATTTAAATATTGGAGTACAGCATTATCAACAAAAAGTCTCCAAATTCATGTGTAGTGGTTCATTTAAAATATATTAGGCTTGCTGATGCCTGAAGAATGGTTTGTATTTAGAGAGTAGAATAGCTAGAAATGCAACTGCAGTAATGGAGTCAATAATTGAATGAAATTTAAAAGAAGTAGAAGTTAATATTTTATTTATTAATCTTTTAAATGGGTATTTGTTAGATATGTATTGTACCGGGTCGAACCGCTGAAACCACTTATACGTATATATAAGTTTTGGCCGGTTTCAAACTCCTTCCTAATACATTTATAATCTTATAAATGTTACGTGAACGAACCGGCATGTTCGAGCAAAATGGGAGGTCTTATTGATAGCTTTAACTATCAACAATGGCCCACCTCGGCTGCTAGATTCAAACCCCCACTATCCAAATACTTTATTTGTTTCGGGGTAAACCCCGGGGCGCCAGCTAGTCTAATGACTAACGTATTCGGGTAGTAGGCTCATAATCCAGCGCTTGAAACATTCCCTAAAACTAGCTCAGTCTAATTTTAATTTCAATAACAAAATTATACAAAATTAGTGATGGAAAGAATTAATAAAAAGGTTGGTAAAAAGAATTGACTGACAAATAAAGTTTAAGTTTGAAGACATTTTATTTTAATTAACATTAATTAAGTTTAAAGATAATTTATTACCCAACATTAATTGACTAAATTTAAACATCTTGATAAATATAATTTAACACACGCACATTTTTAAAGTAACACATTATAACATATATCTGGTGAAAAGCATAAATAATATGTGACATCGTTAAATTATCTCACTTTCACACACACGCACATCAATAGTTCATTTTATGCATGCTTAAGAGTTCAAATTACTTTACTCGGTAGGATTGACGAATTACAGCGGTGGCTACTATGTATAAATGATAATAAATAAATGTTTACCTAGGATTTTTGGAACATGGCTATTGCTTGTTGTTGGCTACTTCTGCTGCTTCTGATGGAATATATCTAACCAGTTAGATTTGGACGTTTCTTGAAGAGAGTTTATGTGAATCCATTGGTTTTATTCTTGAAGACAGTTGAACGTTTGACGGAGGATTTCTGAGTAGTTATGCAGACATTATTTCACAGGCAGGTTTTGATGATCTTGTTGGACTAAAAAGGCTGAAGCACGAGCGTATATTTCCAAAAGCTGCTCAACAATGCATTTTTGTTTCTGAATACATAATAGAAATTGCACTGTTGTCTGAACTGAAACAAGACTGTCACTGCAAACTAGACTGAAAAAACTAAACTCCGATAAAAATCTGGCTATTTATGTATCCGAATTGTTTTCGTTTTAATATCCTTCGGCAATAGGTGTTGTCGAAATTCCTTTAGTAATTAATCCTATGACAACGTGTTTTTGAAGATTGTTTAATTAGTAGTAGCTTTCATAAACGTATTGTTTTTATATCTTTAATTAGTAGCCCACCGCTGGTGTGGTTTTTTTAAATCTTTATTTAACTTAATAGCCATCGCTGTGTTTTCCAAATATAATTTCTTTTTTAACTTCCATTTATATATATATATATTAATATTATTCTAACACGCATACATTTATTTACACTCGCACGCTCATATATAATTTATTATAATAAGCTTGAATGAAAAGAGATTTATATATTTTTTTTTAATTTTAAATTACTTATTTTTACGAATACTAATTTAGAAAAACTTTACTTTCTTTTATAACACTTTTAGTTTGACTAAGAAAAACCCCTTCCCACTTTTAATCTTTTATTTCAAACTCTTTTACGAAAGATTTTTTTTTTATTTTAATAATTTTTTTAGACAAAATTATTTTATATACATGTGCCAAATTGGCCTTGGCACAGTATGTTGGTGTATTTTGTTGAATTTTTGATGAAGAAAGATAAAATGACTAAGGAAAAAGACTAGAACAATTTTTTTAATAATTAGAATTTTTTTTTTGCAATCAAAGAACTATTTATAGAAAGATAAGATATAGATATGATTGTAGATTATATATATATATATACTTATGTGTGCATTTTGTTACGAAATTCTATTGTCGTTGTTTTTTGTATATAATGTTATTTTGCATTAAAGACAAATAAATGATAAAAGTAATATTTCAATTAATTAATTAATTAATTAATTTTTTTATTTTTAACCTTTTCACTTAATCAAAATATTTATTCAGCAGCTTTCAATAAGAATAAAACGAAGAAAAGAATTTGTGCTACCTAAATCTTGATCTATTACTTTATGAAAAACAAAACAAAAAAAAAAAAGAATGATTCCATCTACAAGAAGTGAGAGAAAGAAAATGGAAAGAAAATAGCCATATTAGAATCATATTATAATTTAAACTCAAACAAATAGTCAATGAAAATTTATTAGTTTCTATGCAGTTTGTTGTGCTCAAGTTCCAGCATTAATATTGTATGTTTTTGGGTAACAGAATAAAACTATAGTAATACAAATATCACTTAGTAAATTTTTATCATAATTTATCTCACAATAGATTTAAAAAAAAAAAAGTACAACTGTTTTTGAATAGCTCATTGTAGGGTAAAGATGATATTAATAACCCCCAAAAGGTAATAAAAAAGTGAAAGGAAAGTTTTTGACATTTTTCTGTACTTTGTTTTATGCTCTAAGAATAGCTAGGTATCCATGCACCAAATGACAATTGGATAACTAAGAAATGACTATCTGCAACAAAAATCCTAAGTCTAGTCTTGTGGACTGAAAAGATTTCCAAATTTTACCCAACCCAGGTTTGGAATTATATTACTGGAATAGCATGTGAATGTGCTGTTTATTATTATACAAAACCCTGTATTTGAAAGATATGTTAATTTATGCTTGTTTGTTAACAAATGCATAAAGCATTGATAATTATAAATGCATTATTTATTTGTATAATTTATCTGTTTGAATATAATAAGATTTTTAATGTGTATATATCAAACACACTCATATAGGTTAGAAAAGCAAAAGAAGTAATCAGTACTGAGTCACAGTTATCTGAAGACAGACGAGCTAGAATGCAAAGTTCCTCCTCTCCATTATTTGAGGGTACTAATGAAATCTCTGAGAATCTTAGTAAGCTTTTTTGTTTTTCTTCTTTTTTTTTTTAAATGTATAAATGGAAAAATTGTTAACAATTATGTAATAATTTATTTTAAAGACTTTTATTAATATGTATAGTATTTATATGTGTGTGAAATACATGACATGGCTTAGTAATATATCAACAAGTATGTATTTGGAGGAAATCCCATTATCCTGGTTATTTTCAAACACCTGAACTGTTCATTGAAATTATCTGTTTAGGTTGCATCAAAAATGAACTGTTTTACACTAAGATGCTTATTCTGTAAATGGCATGAAAATAGTTGTATTGACCATTCCAATTTTAAAGTAATAAACAGATTTATTTATATGAAAAACAAAAATAAGTTATAATTACATAACTTGCTATCACTTGTATTTATGATCAATAGATGGCGTTTTACCAAAACCAAATATATATATATATATGCATGCAATATTAAAAATTAAACTTAGGTATTCATTTTTAAATTTGTACTGGTACAATCTTCGGTCATCTCATTTAATATTCATTGACATAAATTTATTAGCACACAATAAATGGAAATTTATATTAAAAAGTAGGATTACCTTTTAAATTGTTAACACTTTTCTAATTAAATTTGCGGATCAAAATGAGTATAAAACTTATTTTCTCAGTGAACTGGTTTAATATGTGCATCTATAATATTTATACATTTTCAAGTTTTTTGTTGAGGAGAAAAAGAAAGGTGCACTTTTTAAGCTTATAAATTTAATATGTTAACCAAGGTATTTCAATTAAACTGAACTTAAAAACCATATTTTATATTATTCTCATCTCTGTTAGCCCCACAATTCCCTTTTTATACACAACTTTTTTTTTTTAAAGAAAAATACAAATTATATTTTATATAATTAAATATAATTAAATGCGCTTATATGCTGAAAATCCTGCCCAATTTTAAACCACGAGTACAACGCTCGTGTTATATATATTTGTGTTTCTAATTCCCAGTATAAATAAATAGTGTAAATTATGTGTATGTACACGTAAAAGATATTTGTTTAAAAAGTAGGTTATATAGGTCGTAATTGTGCACACAGTGATATATTTATTTTCAAAACTTAAAGTTAAAATAATATTTTGTTGTTTAAAATTATTTCTGTTTAAATCTATTTATAAAAAGATATTACATTCGTAATATTTGTTTTAGTTTAAAATAAAATTATATTCATTCCATAAGTAGATTTAAACATTGAAAATTAAAAGTAAAATAATTTTGTTTTAGATTTTAAAATCACGCCACATATTTTCTGTTTAAAATAAATGAGGGTTGGTAAGAAACAATAGTTTAATTAATATGTTCTAGTAGCTTATCTAGAAATACAGCAGATGTCCATTTAAGGTAGTTTTTAATTAGCAAAAGTTTTTTTTTTTATGAAATCAAAGTTTTAATCTGAATGTCTACAGGATAGTTAACAATAGAAAATTAATTAAAATTTTGTTGAATTTCTTTGGATGTTTGGATGGATTTGATTGCAGCTTGATAAGATAGCAAAATTTTGGTATTTTTATTACGCTCCAGGGCAGTTCTATTGTACAGCTTGGATATATATAGAGGGGTTTTCTTTTGTTTGGTCATTCAGCATTTTGATTTTATTAATTGATTTTCTGATTTTTATTCTATTGCTGTTCTGACATTTTGCTTTGAAGAGAACAAGTAGCCTGCAAGTTTTATTGTTTGAAGTCGTGTTTTTGTCTTCTAATAGACTTTAAATTATTAAACTATATTACATCTAAAGTGTTCTCTGAAAGATTTTAAATTTGCTGAGAGTTTAAACTGCAATCTTAATTTAAAATGACCGAGTAGAGCCAGCAAGAGGGCTATTTTCCTTTCGGAAATGGCTGACCGCTGCACTATACCATCTGATGCCTTCACGTAAGAAGCCCTGAAGACTGCCACCGCTGCTAAAATGTGAACTGTTAACCGGAATTTGCTGCCAAATTCTTATGAGTGCTGCTTCCATCAAGCTGGAAAAAGTTTTCACCTGAAATTACCTTCAAATGCCTACTTCTGACGAGGTAACCCAAATTAACCCAAGAGCTCTTGTGAGATCATCTTCCTTCTAAGCTATAGCTATTTCCAATTGTTTCCATTTGTTTTTATTTTATAATTATGTACTTGTTTATTTAAATTCTATTACTTAATTGTTGTATTCTATCTCTATACTTGGGTTAATATTTTGTATTTTAATCTGTTTTTCTTTTATTATGATGGTGTGCCAGCATAGTCATCGACCGAGCAAATTATTCCTTTTTTTTATTTAAATCAAGATGCCACCATTAACTCGTTTTACATCATAAATTTTGTCCCATTTTTTTATCTCATTTAATCGCTCGTTCGAGGGCTATCTTATTATTATTCAAATATTTAATAATTTTACAGTTAAAATCCACATGTTTATTGGTTTTAACAGAATATGAGAATATGTGTGAGGTCAATGAGTAAATATTTATCAAATGCATGATTGCGTAATTAACTTATATTTTTTTTTAAAACCCCGCAATCATGCATTCTCCCACTTTAAATATGTTTCATTGTTTTGCTTAATTTCCAAGTTTATAATTTTGAGGTCGAGAATGTGCGGACTTTCTTTCTTAAAATAAATATTTGGGGAATTGATTACGTGCTTTATCAAACTACATGAAACCTTTTAAAATATTTTATATACTTTATTCGAGTGTTTCTAGTAGCTGTATTGGGTGTTTGAGACTGGTTTGCTCCTCCAAAGGGCTTTAAACGGCTAAGACTATTTCCCCTTCACTTTCTGCAGTTCCCAGTCAGAGTGTGTACTCGAATTGTCACACCTGGGAATTCTTCGCAGTTGTCAACCAGTCGCTAAGTATTTGGATGAGTCCAGACTTGGGCTGCCACGTGACACCACTTCCTACAGATTTATGGCAAGACGTTTTTTCATATTTTATTTCATTTATTTATTCTATAATTCTTTATTTTGCAAAGTTCCAATGGTTTCAACATACCACACCCTCCATCCTTTACAGAAATTTCTCACTAGCACCACCGACTTCCCAATGTAATTTAATTATTTCTATGAATATAAATGCTTAATCACGTCCCCACCTTATAGCTTAACGAGCATTAGTCTGTTCTATTCTTGAATTCAAGAAATGTTATATTGAAACTTTAATGTTGCCAAATCTTTTATTCAACTATTTCTGATTTACTCTAAGCACCTCACATATCTTCACAAACTCTCTTAGGCACATTATCGTAATGTTATCGTATTAGCCCAAGGTATAGAGAATTTATTAACTACCCATAATGTAAATTTTGACTGATATTTGTTGTAAAATAATCTTCATTAGTAAACGTCGCTGTCTATGCAGACAGTGTGCATATTATATATATTTGATAATTTAATAAATCTTTTAAATTCACTAAATTTTGATTTTTTATTTACTTTCTTGATCTATATCACTGTCTCGATCTATATCTTTTATACATTTTTTTTGTACCATCCATAGATGTTTAGTTAGCAAACCCAAGCTTATAGTGTAATACAGAGTCTCTTAGTTTCTCCCTGATCACCGGCACCGGTTAAAAGGTTAATTAGTAGCATCAGATGCGTTATCACGTAGGTGGGTTGTGGAATTTAGACTTTAGATTCGAACCTAGGATATCTAGAAGGCAACCCCTTCTAGAATGTTCAGTTTCATGTTTGGGGTTTGAGACTTCTGCAGTGTGTTAGTGAGATAGACGAATCTGACCGTTACATTACTAGTAAATTCACATATATACATGTGTGTATACATAAAAAAAAATCAGCTATCCATTTCTATAATAACAGTTAGGTTTTCTTTTTAAACTAAACAAAGTCAGCATTCATTTGACAATCACCTGATTAATGAATTATCAAACATTTCTTTAAAATTTAAACTATAGAATCATTCGTCTATTTTATAACTCCAGATAATATTAAACTAAATAAAATCAACATTCGTTTGACAGTCACCTGATTAATGAATTATCAAATGTTTCTTTAAAATTTAAACTATAGAATCATTCATTTGTTTTATAACTCCAGGTAATATTTTTTCATAAGTAAACATACTTACACACATATTTTATATAAAAGCATTTCTAATTCATTCATGTATGTTTATTTTAAATCAGTTCTGATGACATAGATATATCAGAGTTTGATATATATTTATATACCTTTATTATAAAGTTTATTTTCAAGTCAATATTATTAACTTTTATAAAAGGTAATGGATATAATTATAATTATGTTTTTCATTTTATTTTTCCAATGGCAATTACATTATTTATTAACATTTCCATTATATAAACACTTTTCATTTTATCTTTTCCAGAATATTTTCAATATTATATAAAATCCTTATTTTGATTTTCATCGTTGGTGATCCTCCATTACTGGCCAATCTTGCATAAAAAGGGGGTTTGTTTATTGAGGCTGAATGGTATATATACTTCTATCGATGTTCAAACAGACTTGACTTCGAGACTTCTCATGATGCAGATGGAGAGAGAGAGCTAATTTGTTTAGCCAAGCATATTAGGCTTTACTGAATATACAGGCAGCTTCATTGTATGGCTTTTAGTTTTTGGTTCACAGCTATTCCAACTCTGTATTTATAACTGATGTTAACTGATCCTCACTATACTGCTTTACTGTTCCTTTTATACTCTTATCACCAAGTCTCCGGATCGATCTTGCATGCTGCCACAGTAATGTGATTGGTGATGATGATTTTATTGTGAACCATGTGTTGATTCTCCTTGGTCATTGGACAGTTCACTTTGAGCGGGAACAGATTTTCTAATTAAGAATTAATCTCTTATCTCCCATGTTTTTCAAAATCTAATGACTTTCTTTGCCTGTGGCAAGAATTACAGTCTTCCCATTCTGTAATTTGAAAACATTCAGCTTTACAAAATATACTACTTTAAAATGCAAGATTTTTAAATGTTTAAAGATTCATTTAATTTTTGATTTGAAAACTATGGGTTTTAATGGTAAGAATTTATATTTTCCTTATTTTTATTGTGATTTAAAATATGATTTTTTTTTTTAAATTTAAACATTTTGATTTTTATATCATCATTAAGAAACTGATTTTTTTAAAATCACGGTCAGTTACTTTTTTATTTCTAAATTTCCATTAATTGATACAATATATCAGTTTTATTTTAATTTAAATCGCTCTAAATGGGGGGGGGGGAATCTTTTAAATATATATATGTGAAACAATGTCTGTTGCAATATATTTATTGTAAGGATAATTTACAATCCTATCGAAACCTGCCTTTATTTATCCACATCACCCAATCAAACCCATTTAAAACATAAGCTTAGCTAATAGGTGGTTGAATTTGCACTATCATTTTTTTGTGTAAACACACATATATATAGATAAGCGACAAATGTTTGTTTTATTAAGTACCAAATTAAACAAATGTCACAATGAACTAATTTTCCTTGTTTAATGAGAAATAAAAACTCAGTTAAAGAAATCCTTCCTATATATATATACCAACAATGAGTTATTTATCAATGAGTTGTATGTCACGAATAAAGACTTAGACTTAATAAATGTCACGTCAATCTCTAGGCAACCAAGTATGGAAAATAAAATAATTCTATTACCATAATTTTATTTTTTAACTACAATCAATATAATACGCGCAACAATAGATAGCTATAGTAATGGAAAAGGAAATGGAACTGCTTATATACTAGACACTGGAAACTAAGCGGGATATAAAAGCAAACCTAGTTTATTTCGGTTGTCTTTTGTTATTTTTTAAATGATATAATAACTGCACAAAGCCATCCTTTAAAGATTGAATGTTCGATTCCAAGAGATTTATTCGAATATTCCAGATTATCCATGTAATTTTCATAGCGCAAAATTATAAGAAATTGCAACTGACATTTAAACAGAGAAAAGTTTGATAAGTTTGTGCGGTTTGACAAAAGAACTGAACTGATTTTAAATTGATATTTAAAAACAAAAACTGCACTATTATTCAAACACGGAGAAAAAAAAAAGAAATAAAACGTCGCCAGCATATATATAAATGATGAAATATCTTTTTATCTTATAAAACTCATTAAATACCAAATAGTAAATTAAGAAAAAGTAGATCTATTATGAACTGCTGTGCAATGTATTCTGGCTAAATTAACATTACCATAGGACTGGAGTGCTACAGTCCTACCATAGGAGTGTGATGAATTAATCTACTTGCCTATATAAAGCCTACAGAAACATCAAATATCCTACAATAAATATCTGTGGATTGAGAAATAAAGCAACTGCAGAAAATGGAAATAACATCGTTTCAAGTGCATTGCCAAGGAATTCTAGCAAGTGATGACTGATTTACTAAGGAAGGATGATCCGAAGAAAGATAGACTTTATCCATAAGAGACATTATTGCTAAACTCATGGACTTTAACAAAGAACTAATGAACGTTTTGATTCGTTATGTATTATTTTTTTTATATATGTTTGTAAAAATTTAGTTTTATTTTATTTCTATACTTGGAAGCTTAAACATGTATATAACTTGGAAGAGTCCACTATGATTGAAAGCAGCAAAATGAAAGGGGGGGGAGGGAATTATTAATTTAGACAATATTTTTTTATGTTAAATAAAGTTTAGAACAGCTTTTCTTCCATAGTGACTTGACATTTGATTATCACCATTGTGATATGGAATAAGGTAAGATTTTTTTGATACTATTCCATATTAAAGCACAAGACTGAGTTTGTGTTTTATTTGTTCATCGTTAACTAACAATTATTATGTTTTTTTTTTTGGTATGAATGATTAATCTTTGTGTGGATGCTCGTTCCTATCAACTTTCGGGAATTTACATGGGGGGGGGGTCCCAAAGAAGATGGGACATCAATGACTGGAATTGGATGATGAGGCTATTATGGATATACTTGTATAATATTATTAATTAGCTAGCTTCGCGGTCAATTTAATAAAAGATTTTTTTAATTTGTTTTGTAAATAATTAGTGCCTTGTTATGCACTTCTACCATGGTTAAGAGTTGGAATAGTGAACACATTTAATCATTGATATGGTAGAAATACATTCTTGACACACACAATTATATTGTTTTATCATGTAAAGAAGTTTTGAATTTTTATTTTGTTATTTAATAAACGTAGTTAACTTGATTTAAATTAAACTGGTCTCTAGCTTATCAAAATCATTTATACATTCATTCATCAACTAATAACTGGACATATATACACACACATCCATTTCATTCCTATATAATAATACAGTAATATGATTGGATGGACCTTTAATTCAATTGGAACCTGTATATAGATGCAGTAGTTGCTATCTAGTGTAAATTCACCCCTGAAGAGAGGCGAAGGCAGAAGTCTTCCTGAGTTTGAATACTGAGGCGTAATGGAATCCGAAAGAGGGGTGAAGTATGGATGAACTAGCCCAAATTGTATCTAAATTTAATGTGTAAACTTAGAGCTATCCCATTGAAGATGGATACGAATATAGGTTAGGTACTTCATAGCATTATTCACAGCATCCTACCAGAAGACCCTAGGCCTGACCATAATGAGATGCATTCTCTTTCTTCTGGTGGAAAACCCGGATCGTTACAATATATATTCAAAGATACTACAATTTATTATTATTAAACTACCAATTGTTTATTATATTCTATTTCAATTCGTATTAATAGTTTTTATATTTTAAATTCTAAAAGAATTACAAAAAATTATACTTTCTGAATATCTCTCAACAATATATTTTTCAATTTATAAAGTAATGAATTTTTTTTTAAAAAACTTTTTATTATTAAGTTTAATTAAAATTCAATAATTTTTTAAACCTAAATTTATAATTACCACCAAAAAAATATAATTTTAATATATATCTATATTTTATTATTTTTTATTTATGATTTATATTTCTACTCTTTTTTATATTGAACCGGGTCCGCTGAATATGTGTTGTTTAACTGGGTTTAAATATCTTTTATAATAATTTTTGAAATGTAAACTTTAATAAGTTTAACATTTACTTTAATACTACGGGAATGGACTGGCCCTTCAAGCAGAGAGGAGATTACCATTGATAGCATAGCCATCAATGATACTCACGGGAAGATCAAGCTATATAAAGCATAACACAACCACAATTCTTGACTGTGGCCCATCTTTGACTGCTGAACACAAACCCCAAAGCATTTTATTTGTTTTGAGGGTCAAACAGTTGCCAGCCAAAACATATGTTATATAGCTAGCATGCTTCAGATGACAGGCACCCAATCCAGTGCTTGAAATATCCCATGGCTAGCTTCTTACTCTTAACCAGGGTCAGCACATTTACTTAGCATATAAAAATAACTGTACTCTTAAATTAATAGTGATGCAGTGACAAGAGAGAGAGAGAGAGAATAGACGAAATAATATTTAAGCAACATTATTATTTATTTATGCACACATATATACTTAACATAATATAACATAATAACATTGAAATTTTCATATAACAAACATATAAGTAATTACCCTGGCTAAATTTTATAGTAGTCCATTAATTAAAGTTCATTTTATATAAAATCAAGTATCTATGTAGTTTTTTAAAAGTATCTTTACCTAGGTTTTTATTAGTGTGTATTTTCAAACCAGTTGGCCTTTTAGTTCTCTCCATTCTTCCAGGGTTTGTCTTACATTCTTTGCCTTGACAATGGGAGAGACAGTTTGAGCAGCATCTATTTTTGTATTAGTTTGCAGCAAGGGTTTGGGCAGGGACAATTGATTTATGGAAGGCTTTAAGGCCTGAAGCCCAGTCAAACACTTCCTAAGATGGTCTAGCAATGCATTTTGCTGGATCTGCGACATTTGCATTAATGTTGATCGCAGCAGTAATTGATTGGCTTACTACTTTGTTTACAGTTTCCAAATATCTGGATCTCTGGTTGTTTGGATTCTCAGTGAAAAACTCTGAATCTACACTCTGCATGTTGTCCAAACTGAATAATAATACTCCGAACTGAATTACTGATTGAAGGTTAGACTGAATTACAGATTGAAGACGAGACTGATTTACAGTCGCGAGAGTGGAATGATCTAACAGATTGCAGACTTGACTGAATTAGAGATCGATGACCAGACTAAACAATAGGCCATAGGGACTTTTTTCGGTACAAGTATCAACGACGGTACAGGTTGCTGGGTGGCGCTGTTGCTAGACAAAAACATTGAAATATAACGTTACCTGGCCATGACCTATTAATAAATATCATGTTTTTATCTTAATTTTTTTTTATTAAATAAATAAAATAAATAGTAAAGAACATCTTTGTTTTTACCTTTTTTTGATATATTATTAAAGAACTGATTCGACATATTAAATATTGTGTTTTTATCTTAATTTTTGTTTATTAGATAAATAGTAAAAAATATCATCTTTGTTTTTACCTTTTTTTTTTTTTTGACATTATTAAACAACAGATTAAATATCATGTTTTTATCTTAATTTCTTTTGTATTAAATAAATAAAATAAATAGTAAAGAATGTTCTTTTTATTACCCTTTTTTTAAACATTATTAAACAAGTGATGTATTTGAAAAAATGTATAGTAAATGATTTACCATAGTTTACTTTTTTTTCTTTTAATCGCCGTGTTTTTTTTAGAGAAAATAAAAATGTCTCTTTTATTACCTTTTTTTTTTGGACATATTATTTAAAAAGTATATAGTAAACAATTTACTATAGTTTACTTTTTTTTTCTTTTAATTGTCGTACATTTAAAAAATAAATTTGTAAACTTAACATTAAAAATCAAACAATTATTACGGATCGAACATCATCCATGGCAATATATGCCATTTTGTTGTTCTCTCAAAGATCTCGCAGATAACGTCTTTATCAAATAAATCATACTTACAAACGTTTGTCTAATTTTACACCCTTCAAAACAAACTTTAAAAAAAATTACGACTTTAATAAATTTTCTACATAATACTATGTAATTCGAATGTAAAATAAAAATTGATTTAATAATATTAAAAAAGTTGTGTTGAATTCAAATATACACACCCTCAAATTATGCGATACACAAGGTTCAATAGCGTTCATTCTGAGAGTAAAAACAGGGTGCTTGAACCAAGTGTGAATTGCGAGAAAATATTAGAACAGACTACAGGGCATTACAGCCTGCCTCAGAAATGGTATATTTAACTGTTTTTGAATAGGAACAGCACCATTCAGCGACCTGTACCGTCGTTGATACTTGTACCTTTTTTTCTCTTATTGTTTCGGATTTCTTATTATTATTTTTAATTTTGATCGTGATTTGAATCTGTTTTTTCTTACAATTTACATTTTATCTAATCTTTTTTTAAGATTAATCTGTTATCTCATCAATAGTTTACATAGTTTATTATTACTTCAATTATTCATTTCAATTTTATTATCAACCAGTAATCTTGCAAACTTAATTGCATTCCAAAGTTTTTATTAATTAATTTTTATTGTTTTCACATTTGCTTACTTTAATTTTTTTTTTAAAAAATTTATAACAAAGGAGAGTTTTCTTTAAAAATGAAAGAGTTTATAAATCTTTCCTTACCCTATTAGTCAAGGTAAAGCTTTATTCTCTTTTCAAAGCAAATATAACACAATCTTTTTTATTTTATTTTTAAAACTACAGACCTTGAAAGCCTCCGGCCAATCTCAATGATTCCCCTGATGATTAAAATCATTAGTCCACAATAAAAGTCAACATTCAAGAAACCATACTCAAACACATCTCTGCTTCACAATTTGCCAAAAAAGGCTCATCCACCACCCTTGCCATGGCTCAAGTTAAAATTCTTGTTGATCACCTTAGAATTAACAGAAAATCCAAGCCAATTGCAGTCCAATTGGACATAGCCGCCGCTTTCGATTCAGTCAGGATTAACATACTGCTCAAAACCTTGGCTGAATACTCCGTAACTAAATCATACATTCAAGTCATCTACAACCTTCTTCAAAACCGCCACATTCTAGTATCTTTAGATGGGAAAACTTCAAACTCCTTCAAACCCACCCTTTCCATACCACAAGGATCTCCATTAGCGCAATTCTATTCATTGCTTATATCAACCTGCTCTTAATTAACCTTCGGAAAAAAATACCTGGTGTCTTCATCCCCAGACTTAAGAAGGAGATGGGAGTCTTTGCCTATGTGGATGATATCTTTGTGGTTCTTCCATTTCAGGGATATCTCAGCCTCCTTAGTCAAATTCTTGACAATTATACTGAGCAATTCAGGCTTACATTTAATCTAGCCAAGTCTACTGCATGACAAATTGCTACTGGCAAAAAGATTTCAACCAACTAATTTGGACAACCTCAGAACTTCCTTGGCATTCCTTTCCACAAATCTCCATCTTTCATCACCTCGCAAATTCAAAATTAAATCCTAAAATCTACAGACAAATTAACTTCATCACTTGCAAAAGTCTACTTATCTCTACATGGAAAAGTGACATTACTGAACATGATCCTTTCCCCCAAAATTACTTATTACATTCCAATAGTTAAACTAACCCAAACCTTCATAAAGAAAATTAACTCATTTTGTTCTCCGTTGTTTTGGTCTAGGAAAACGGTTGCTATTAGTCTTGATGGGATGCATTGTCCAAGTTGGCTAAATGGACTGTCACTCCACTCCCCCAATACTTTAATCCTCCAGAAGACTCCACTCCCCCAATACCTCAAACTTCATGAGGCTCTGGAAATCTTCCAATCTTTATGCCTATTAACCCCACTGATCGCCCTCCCCCTCACAAACAAGATTTGATCACATCATTAACCTCCCATAGTCAAAGCCTCTACTATGATCCTAAAAGTGCATACTCATCAAAAATTAAATACTGGGATGCCTACAAGCTTCAGCACCCACATCCCTACTCTCCTATTTCTCATCTATGCACTACAAACAAGAGAATAATAACACAGTTCAAATTTTGGAGTCTTGAAGCAAAATATTTTGACTTCATCATAAAGATAAACTTAGACGCTATGCCCACCAAATCTTTCTTGGTAAATAAAAGGGGATATAAACACATAGTCCCTCAATGCCAACTCTGTGGGCATGAAATTGAAACATTTGAACATATCATTAACAATTGTCCCAACCTCAATGGCATCAGACAACTTATATATACTAAAATCAGCTATCAAATGGTAACCTCTATTAAATGCTGCATTAGCAGTAAAACATTTGCATGGATCAGACTTTCTATATTCCTGTCATTCTCAATCTGGCTGGTTCGTTGTAAGTTATCTTTTCAAGGGTCTCATCTGAGTCCACTACAACTATTTATCAAAATCATAAACAAGATCAAGAAACGTGTACTGGCCTACTCTGAGACGTGGAGGCTGTTTGAAATCCTAACAACAGAACAATAAGCAGTCACATCAGCCCACAACTCCAGCAGTCATTAATTAGTTTCATCTATTGCAAAACTCTGCAATGCATGTAGAAGAAAATGGAACTCTTCACCTGCTATTCAAGTCTTCCAAGTTCGCATGTGAAAACTGATAAAAATAATCTAATGTAGTCTAAACTTGTAAACAAACCTTTGTATATTTTATATTTGTTAAATAAATTTCTGGAAAAAAAAACAAAAAAACTACATTTTAAAGCCACTCCTTAATTGATTACAACTTTTTGACTATTCTTTTTTATTTGGTTTTTCTTTTTTTTAATAAATCTGATCATATATTTTGAATTATAAATATGTAATGCATATATATTGTGCCAGGCATTATCAAATGGCCTTGCACAAAGTCTGTATTAAGCACAACAAATATAAGAATGTGCTAGATTAATAATGGAGGTTGGGTCTGAGCATTAAAATACCCACACACACCAATTTAAATAATAAGAAATTGACATAGAAAATATTGTAAAGTAAACTCATGTATTTTTTTGTTTTATATTTCCTTTTTGTATATGTTTTATGATATGTTATTTTATGTATTTGGCTTTTCTCTGAAAAATTCAAATAGAGAAAAGCAATTGTTCCAATGTAATTGTACATATTTTTTTTTTTAATTACTTTTCTAAAAACTAATTTTATTCTGTAAACTAAGAGCTTTTGCAAAAATCTGATCAAAAGCAAAATATTTGATAATGCTGTAATTAAACTGTTATCCTGTTAAAAATTCTTTTGAATTGATTTTGTAAGCAAGTGGTCTGAGTTATTTAAGATGGAAACCATTATATCAAACTTAAAATGTAGAATTTAATCGGAAAAATTGTAAGGAATGTTATAATCTAAATGATAAGATAAATTGAAAGGATTGGCTGATTCATACTTCTCAGAGGGCTAGTGGGATTGATATAGTTTAATCAGTGCTGTGAGATTCATTCTATTTTTGGCATTCAAGTCGTTCACTACTTTGGCTCCAGAGATTTTCAATCATCTAGCAACTTAGAGATAAATTTATGGACTTGTTCCCTGCTGACATTTTCTAAGAAATCCATTACATAGTTCTTTTAAGAACTCTTGATTTCTTAAGAATTTAATAAACTAGTCAAGATAGAAAATGAACATTTGATAAAAATTATTATCATATACAAACAGGGGAAAATATGAAGCAATCTACCAGTGAGTCCAGTAAAATGACCGTGGGGTAGACAACTAGCCAGCGCACTGCTCTTTCTCTGTCCCAAGCCGCCAAGATGTGACCACGCCAGTTCCAGCCGCCCACGATGATGACAAACACCGCCTTGCTAAATAGATGAAATCCTCACTACACAGCCAGTTGACTTGAAGCCCACTCAGAGCCCAGAGGAGAAGAATGAAGACGCAGACATAAGTTTATTTTAAGATGTTTTATTAATATTGAGATAATTAACTTTGATATTTCCGATTAAATATATTATTATTTCTTTATTATTATTATTAATCATTTAAAAAAGAGAGAGTTGTCTCTCGCATATGTATATTGAATTTACAGTTATTACGGGCATAAATGATAAAGCTTTTACGTAAATCTTTTAAGTCAATTTTTCTATTTCAAATTCTAGTATTTTCAACAAAGGTTGCAATGAGATTTTTTTTTTTTGTTGCTATTCGTTTTGCTCTTGTTGTTATTCCTGAAATTCGTCATATATAAATATGCATGTATATATATATATGCGTACATACGCTTATAATATTCGGTAAATACGATATCTCATGCTGAATATCTAAAAATGTATTTAACCGTATATCCTTTTTAAGTTATTTTTTTTGTCACTGCAGCACCTCACGATGCGTGTAAGAAGGGATTGATCTATTATAGATTCCCTGTAAGCAAGTACTCTAATAACTTTATATTTAAAATAATAGTAAGTGTATAATTGTGCTGCATGTATATACATGTATAGAAATTTATCTCTGGCAAAAGGGAAATAGATACAGTACCTTATGGTGAGTACAATATAGTATCTGAGCCAATGCAACCTATTGACTTGTTGAAAATATGAAATTAGTGAAATATTTCATAGTGCAAATATATGCATAGTTTTTATTATTATATTTGCTATCAATAAAAAGGTTTTAAAGTCATTAGTAAAAGTATATGCCTGTATAACCGAAGATCTCTAATCTGATATATATATATATCAAATCACACAAAGTATAACTTATTTCTACAGGGTCAAAAAAGCTCAGACCACTTCCATTCTTTATAAAACATTGTAAATAGCTTTAGGGATTTATTATTTTCTTATATAAATTATATTTTATCGATTTCAATGTCTCGTATATATATATAGGAGTTTGTGATAATTAATTATTTAGTATTTTTTTATTATTATATCATTAATATGAAACGGTGGTGGGTATTAGGGATTAAACAAATATTTAATCATAATATTAAATTTGTTTCGTTTTCATATTATTATTTATATTGATAAAAAATGTCATTTCCTTATCAACCACGTACCTATAATAATCTTTTAACTTACCCATTTGAAGATCCTAGATATAGAGTGACCGAGCTAGCCACAAGGGATATCACTCTACCGGGGTGTTAAATTTTATTCTTATGCTCCGCTGAACATATGGTATTACACATCCTTCTAGGAGGGTGAAAAATTCATTTTTTCGAATCTTTTCTAGAAGTGGCGCGCAAAAGTCTATTTTGTAAATAGATTTTTCAAAGGTGTGTACTTGCGATTGTTCTAAATATTCGGGCATTCAAATAAGATATCAACTAAAGGGTGTTTTTAACTGGAAGAGTCCTGTCAATCCACTTTTTCTATCAATTCAGCTGGAAGTACCATTATACATGAGTACAGACAATCGGCTAAATTGGTATCCATTTCTTTACCTGTTGAATCTTGGTCACTTCATGCTCAGTGCAAGATTAGGAAAAGAATTCCGCAGGGAGAATGGTCTGGTACAATATATATGTGTGTTTTACAACACATATCTCGCTAGCATTACAATGTACTCATATTTATTTATGCATATCTTAAATATATATATATATTGAAATGGTTTTTATGTCACTAATCCTAGCTTGAAGTAAGATTATTTGAAGGACTAATTCATGCATGCAGATAAATATTGACTTAAAAAAAAAAAAATCTTCAACAAAATTAATAATAAAGAGATATTATATTTATTTGTTTATTATAAGATAGAAATAGTTTTAATTTAGAACTACTTAGAACTACTTATTAGTATTTGAAAAATCTTTTTAAATTGATTTAAATAAGCATTGTAAATATGACATGAATAAAATATAATTTAGATAGGTTACACGATTTATTTTAATTATATTTTATAAAAATATATATGTAGTCAAAATGTTTTTAATAAAACAATAAATAATGGATTATGCTTAGATATGTGCATTTATAGATGTATCAGATATCACTATAATCAACTAATAAATTCTTATTTAAATATAATAAATTGTATTGTCTGTAAAATATAAAATATTTAATTAAGTAATAATAAATATGGAAAGTATAAAAAACTGATTGAATATTGTAAATTGCAGATTTTATGTAATTGTTTTATTTAAACATATTATTATTTGAGTAAAGATTGTTTATTGTACTGAATTAAACTGGTGTTATTGCAGCATCCATCAGAGAGGTTAAAATATAATATCATTTGTGTTCAAGAAGAAAGATGCAAATTCAGTTTTTTTTTTGTTAAAATATTTTTTTAAATGATAGATATTTTAAATATGAAGATCTAAATTTACAAGATCTTTTTTCTTTAGGTGATAAATCTACTTATGTCATCTTTGCATAATTTCAATTACTATTTATAAACTTGATTGCAAGTTATATCTGCAGTAAATATAAATTAATGAATTAAGAAAAAAACAATTTGAATACTATTTTCAATGTTACGAAAACAAATTATCATTAAAATTTTTGCAATAAATGCATTTAATTAAGTTTCATATTACAACAAAATGATTTCAGAGGTATGTCTACTTTCTACATGTTATTTCTATATTGGGTCAGAAAATAATTAATGTATTAAAATAAATTATTTCTCCTTCATATAAACTTTTAATAATTAAATTATTCAAGATATTTATGAATTTATAATATTAGTAGTTTGTTTGCAGACTATGTTTAATTAATCACCTAAAGATATCTCACTTTAGTAAATATATATATATTAGAAATGAACTTTCAAGATTTTTAAAAAAATTTTATGAATGAATATTCAAGTATTTCACTAGGATATACTTAAATTTTTAAAAGTATTTTAGATAAGCAGTTTTCATAAAGAATTATACACAATATATTTATACTTCTGGATTTTAAAATATTAAAATAAAAAATAATATTACATATAATGAATACGTACGCGCGTGTATTTAAAAAAATCAAGTATAGATTGAAATTATTCTTATTTGTTATTAATTTATTTGAGTAAATAAATGGATTTCCTTGGATTTCCTTTTATTTTTTATAAGAAAAAATAAATTTGGAAATAGTAATCATGCATTATGGAGCAAGTAAACTGAATTTGAAATGTGTTTCTGTTGAAGGCTGTTAGAGTGTTCTTTATATATGCAATATCTTAATTTAAACTAGAAAATTTCCACAATATACTTCAAAGAAATCACATTATATATATATTAAATTTTATAATAAAGTTTATTATTATTATTTTTTGGCAGACTACAATTGATAATGTGTATGCATCATTAAGAGTACAAAGATAGTTTATGTAAAATGTTTATGTTTATTTAATCAACATTGTAATAAATTTAAGTCTTAAGTAAAAAAATTATGGTTATCAATAATCAACAGATTGATTACTTGAGGTTTAATAAAAGTTGTTTAATTTGTTTTATTGGACAATATGTAATATTAGGAATGGATACATAGAAAGTTATAATAATAATTATTATTTTCAACCATTATTGATCCACTGCCAGATGAAGATCTCTCCGAATTTATTCTAGTTTATCAGATTTCTAGTCTTTTCTCAACAAGATACCAGCAAACTTTCTTATTTTATTCACCCATCTCACATGTAGTGTCTCTAAGTTTTCTTATAATACTTGAGTCTTTTTTAATATTTATTTTTAGTACTACTTTCTTACTTTCATCTGATAACTCTTGCAACATTTCTTAAAGCTCTGAAATATTATTTACAAAAATAATCAAATCATATATAAAATCTAGATTTCTTAAATAATCTCCATTTATTGTTATTTTTTTAGTTTCCCATTTTAATTTCCAAAATATTATTTGTAAAATTGCTATAAAAAGTTTTAATCAAAATTAATATTGAATAAAAATATATTTGATGATAATTAATTAAAATAAAATATAAGAAGATTTAGAATGGCAAATTATATTTTATCTATTTTATTGGGAGGAGGGAGGGGGATTAACATTTCAGTTATATCTTTTTTTATTATTAAAATATTAGTATTAAAGTATTTCTATTTTAGATATAATTAAGAATAGATATTAACCACATAAATATTGATTATAATAGGTTCATTTTAATAGTAAATTATAATTAAAGATTATGATAGGATACAAATAAATAAAATTTTATTTTGTTCACCATGCAAGCTATATAAGCTTTAATTCTTTATCAAACGATTTGGGTGGATTTAGAACAATTCATTTGGTGGAAAGATGGTGTTATATCATTATATTGTTAATTAGTATTAATTAAATACTTATATAAATATTTTATAAATAATATTTAATATGCGAAGCGCAGATAGATGAAATTAAAATTAAATTGAGATACTGGAAAATCTCATTGCTCTCGTTATAACACTTATCTGACAGCCAATCAGATGTTATGATAGCTGTCCAAATGCAAACCATAAACACATGCCACCCTTCTCTACTTTTCTTTCTATATATCTAAGCCAGTCATAAGTATTTAGATTTGAAAGCGTGAAGCTTTAAATATCTTCACATTAACTCAGTGAGTTTCAATTATAAACATACAGCTTGAAATCCTATGATTTACTATGCCGCAGTTTTTAGATAATATAACTAGCAATAAATTATGTAAATAATATTTAATTTGTGAAGCGCAGATAGATGAAATTGAAATTAAATTGAGATACTGGAAAATCTCATTGTGTTCGCTATAACACTTATCTTACAGCCAATCAGTATCTCAGTTTAATTTCAATTTCATCTATCTGCGCTTCGCAAATTAAATATTATTTACATAATTTACTGCTAGTTATATTATCTAAAAACTGCTGCATAATATTGTAGGATTTCGTGCTGTATGTTTATAATTTAAACTCATTGAGTTAATTGTGAAGATATTTAAAGCTTCACGCTTTCAAATCTAAATATTTATGATGGCTTAGATATATAGAAAGAAAAGTAGAGAGAAGGGTGGCCGTGCTTTTCTCGTAAATTCTTTGACATGTGTTTATGGTTTGGTTGTCATTTGGACAGCTATCATAACATCTGATTGGCTGTCAGATAAGTGTTACAACGAGCACAATGAGAATTTCCAGTATCTTAACTTAATTTCAATTTCATCTATCTGCGCTTCGCAAATTAAATATTATTTACCTAATTTATTGCTAGTTATATTGTTTAAAAACTGCTGCATAGTAAATTGTAGGATTTCGCGCTGCACATTTATAATTTAAACTCATTTAGTTAATTGTGAAGATATTTAAAGCTTCACGCTTTTAAATCTAAGTATTTATGATTGGCTTAGATATATAGAAAGAAAAGTAGAGAGAAGGGTGGCTGCCCTTTTCTCGTAAATTCTTTGTCATGTGTTTATGGTTTGGTTATCATTCGGACAGCTATCATAACATCTGAATTGGCTGTCAGATAAGTGTTACAACGAGCGCAATTAGATTTTCCAGTATCTTAACTTAATTTCAATTTCATCTATCTGTGCTTCGCAAATTAAATATTATTTACATAATTTATTGCTAGTTATATTATCTAAAAACTGCTGCGTAGTAAATTGTAGGATTTCGCGCTGCACTTTTATAATTTAAACTCATTGAGTTAATTGTGAAGATATTTAAAGCTTCACGTTTTTAAATCTAAATATTTATGATTGGCTTAGATATATAGAAAGAAAAGTAGAGAGAAGGGTGGCTGCCCTTTTCTCGTAAATTCTTTGTCGTGTGTTTATGGTTTGGTTATCATTCGGACAGCTATCATAACATCTGATTGGCTGTCAAATAAGTGTTATAACGAGCGCAATGAGATTTTCCAGTATCTCAATTTAATTTGAATGTTTTATGTGACTCATCTATTGCAAAATAGGTTTGGGAATAAAATCCGTGTATTGATATATGATATTTCAAGCTGTGTTTATAATTTAGTGGCATCCTAGTGTGGTGGTACATATATTCTATAAAGATTTAGTATTCCTCATAACTTTATGCATCCTAAGTTTACACTTAGTTAGTGTATGACAAATATTTCTGCATTTTTTGTGCATTAACTACATATGTTCTATAAAGATTTAGTATTCCTCCTATTTTTATGCATCCTAAATTTACACTTAGTTAGGGTATGACAAATATTTCTGCACTTTTTGTGCATTAACCTACTTGCCCTTCTTAGTATTAGTCTTGTTAACAAACCCTTATATAGTTGCAGTATAGTTAATAATGTCTTTTCAATGTGTAATCATGAAAAAATGATATGATATCCACAAAAATAAGACAGTTATTTATATTGCTGGAAAACGCACATTGAATTTTTTACAGAATCTTATCTATTGTTAACATTAGCTCATCAATGTGTTTTGAATATCATTGCACATCTGGCAGTATGAAGTGCCAAATCTGACATAAACAAAATTTTTTGATTTGGGGATGGAATAATAAATGTAATGTAATAAGATAGATAAAATATTTGAAAATTATGATATGATTTTTAGTGTTGAGGTTAAATGTGTTGATGGAGGGATAGTAGGTGGGATTTTCATCAAGATTATTTGTAGCAATGTGGAATTGTTTTTTAGATGCATTTGGCAGTGAAGGATTACTAGATCTAGAGATTTTAGATAGTCATACAAAGATTGATGTTTACTTTATACCTATATTAGAGAATATGTGCAAACTTAGATAAGTTTCCAGATATTGTTACCTGAACTTATCTAGAAATTATGATCACTAGATGTAGAATTTATGGGGACCAGATATTATAATTGCCAGAAGAATAATTTCTGGGTTGACATGTAGTCATTTAATATTTAGTGACAATATTTGGAGTGAAATTCTTGAGTTTTAATTATATTAAATGATTATTCTTGGTGAATATGGCTTATGACCAGAAATGTTATCAGATTGTTCTGGCATGCACATATCTTGGCAGTATATCAAATATCAGCTTTTTAGAGGAAAATACTATCAAATGATTTTCTGTATCTTCACAGATAACTTTGACTATGATGATATATCATGAAGAAATTTATTTAGGTTGATTAAATGCTGAAGTTTAGAAGCATATTTGATATTTTATAAAAATACATGTGTCAACTTTACCTGGTAGTATTTTGGAAATGTAGTATAGTCACACACGAAGAATATTTGTACTAAAGTTATTTGAAGACAGTTACCTGTGATAAATTTTGCTTGAATAGAGAAAAGTATGTGATGGAATAGATTTTGATATAGAGACCTAATATAGATTACTTTAAAATTATATAATAAACCAAAAGCTGGAGATTTTTTTAATGTTGTGGGTTACATCTAATTAATTAAATACCTATATGATTATTTTATGTGAATGTAATTGAATTTTCAAAAATTAATAAATTGGTAGACCATTAATATTTTAAATTATACATTTTGAGATGATGAACATTGGGATTCCAAAATAATACCAAAGTTTCATTCGGTGAGCATGTGTGGTTAAAGGATAAGTTGTGGTATAATTATTTTTACTACCTTATGAGGAAGAGGAGAGTGCTTGTTGAACATGTTGCTAAATGTATTTAGTTTCAGAAGATTAGATTATTACAAAGTTATTACACAATGTTATAAATGAACGGACCAAAATGGAGAAATGTAGGTAGGAACTGCACCAGAAGGCATATATATATGCTTGGATTCCTTTGTATCTATATCATTATATCAGATATATAATTCCTAATTATTTTTCTATTTTGAAATAAACAGGGTTGCTGAATTGTGGCTCTATTAAAATGAAATGTGACTACATTAGAATGAAATCAGAATTGATCAACAAAGACACAGCTTCATCATGGCTTTATCTCACAGAGTTTTAGATATATATTTTGATAAAGGTGATCATGAAAATAAAAATACCAAAAGAAAATTTAATAATTAGATAAGTCGATTAATAGCATTTATAAATCCTTAAAATTACTATGAAACTGAACTAACACTGATGAAATTGCAGATAATTAAAACCTGCAGAATAGCAGCTAGAAGGGTTATATCGGATAACAGAACCTTAAGTGACATGCAAATGAATCTTCCTTAAAGATGATGCACGACATGAAGCATCAGTAATAAAGCTGGAATTAAACCAGGAACACTCATTGGCAAAAAATCATACAACAGTTAAAACAAGATATTTTTAGATGAAAAACATGAAAACTAAGATTAATATAAAGCAAGATTGGAAAGCCAATCATCAACAAATAAGAAACATAGAAATGAAGATTGAAAATGGACAATAGGCACACAGCATGAATAAGACTAATTTGCAATTGGAAAACATTCAACAAAAAATGATGAAATGGGAATTGATTTGAATCTCAAGTAGGGGAAACGGCATTAGAGAAAAAAGAAAAACAAATGAAAATAGTCTATTTAGAGAGCAAATGAATGATTAGAGAAGAAATAGTGCAATGTGCAATGAAAACATTTGGGATAGGGCTAAAACGTCTGGTGAAATTAGAAAAGGAGATAAAGGAAATGGAAACAAAATAAAAGATTTGGAAAAAAGCAATAAAGATAGGAATATGGAGATAAAAAATGTAATAATTGAAAAAATATAACAAATAAAGTTAAGTATAAATGTCAAAAGAGAGAAGATTAGAATGAAATGAAAAATTATATGCGAGAAATGTGCAAGAAGACTATTAATAAATATTGAAATTGTAGATGAAAATAATAGTATGTACAACTGATCAGAATTAAAATGAAATCAGCTCTATGGACATTATAACTTTATAGAGATGAGTATAATTTCTGTAGGTAATTTTCTAAGAATTAAGGAATTAAAAAAAGATGGGAGTGAGAACCATTAGAGTATCTCAGTGGTTTGAGAGAGTTTTTACCAATTGAGTGAATGAGTCATCAGAAAACATCTCTATGCAATTGCCAAAAATTGTTTGTATCCTTGTTTTTGAAATCTCATATCTTTGACAGATACTATTCAAGCAGTATGAGATAAGAAATGGGCTGGAACATGATATCAACTCTCAAGAAAGATACAAACTTGAATCAGGAGAGAATTTGAATGCAGTTTTTTCATAAGCAAGTATTTAAGCTTAGAATCCTTATGGTTTTTTCATTTTCAGAAGGTCAAATTTTAAGAACTGTACACCATAATTTGCTGTTTTGGATACAAGAAGTTTTAATAGGAGCTGATTGACCCATAATTAAAAAAATTGCTAAATTGTTAAATATCTTGGATATCGGGAGTTTATAGCCAGATTAGGAGAAAAATCGAGAAGGCCATACGTCAGCAAGTTTATTGCTTTATTAATTTAAGCATGACCTATCTTTATAGATATCCTAGAAAAGAAAAAGGATCCTAAGAAAGTAATGTGATTGGTCTTAAAAAAAAATTGGAATGAAAGAAAACTAGCAGATGAGTATTTGTACACTAGAAGCTTTCAGAAAGAAAAAAAATACTGCTGTTCATTTTAAGGAGATCAAGATAAAAAACGTAAGTTCAATCATAAAACAATCTTGGAAAACTAAATACAGTTCAATTTTTTCAGTTATCTTGTTTTGATAAAAACAATATGTCAGTAAGCCATAAAACAATAAGTACAAGAAATTCTTATGATGAGCCATTTTCAATTATTAAACATTGGGGTGAGAATGCTTTTTATTAATAATAGAAAGTAGTTCTAGAATAAAGGTTGTTATAATACATGCAGTATATAACCATATAGTAATCATCAAGTTGTATAAAGAGGAAAAAAAAAAAACTTAGATTAATTAGTAATTTTAAAAATTAGAGATAATTGTTCAGATTTTTTCCTAGAGAAATAGGGAGAAATGGTTTGATTTTTTATACTGATCCTCGCTTGAAGTCAGGTCATTTATGGAGTTAACCCATGCACCCAGATAAGTACTGATTTAAAAATATAATCCTTATCAAAATTAATAAGAGAGAAGAGAAAGGTAGTTTTAATTTAACACTAGTTATTATCATTTGAAAAATGTTTTTAAATTTTTGTTCAGATTTTTTTCTAGGGAAATAGAAATCGTTTGATTTTCTATACTGACCCTCATTTGAAGTCATATCATTTATAGTGCTAACCCATGCACCGAGATAAGTACCAATTTAAAAAAATAATCCTCATCAAAATTAATAAGAAAGAAAAGAAAGGTAGTTTGAATGTAACACTAGTTATTATCGTTTGAAAAATGTTTTTAAATTGGCTAAAACAAGCATTTAAAATTTAGATTTAAATGTGATGTAAGTTTGATAAGTTACATAACTTATTTAAAATTATTGTATCAGGTATAGACATCAACAAAATGTTTACTTTAATAAAATAATAAATAATTGTTTATTTATAGATGTATGTGTGCTTTTACAGAATTATGGAACATCATCATAATTATCTGATAAATTCATACTTATATCAACAATAGTATTCTATTCCGTAAACAGATCCAGAGAGTAGTCACATCACTTATTCATACATTTTTTTACTCCGTTTTCTTCATTGCCCAGCTTTTCAATCCACGTAACTCCTCCCATCCCTTATTTCATCCAATAATGTCAGTCTTTTCCGTCCATTTTTTTTTGCTTCCACTCACAATTCCCTCCATAATATTTTTCATTAAACTATAGTTGCTTTTTGATGTATGTTCAATCTAGTTTCTCTTTCTAATTTCCTCAATCAACCCTTTTTTTTTTCCACTTACTCTTTTTAAAACTTCCTCATTTGTTATTTTATTTATCCAACTGTATAATAAATAAAATTGTCTTTAAAATATAAATATATCTTTTAATTAAATAATAAATCTACGAAGATAAATGTTTTGATATTATAAAAAAAAAAAATTGAATATTTTACATTCAGGATTTTATCTTATATATTTTTTTTTGTTTATTATTATTTGAGTTTTAAATAAATTTTTTATTATTATATTGAACTAAACTGATGTTAAAGCAACTTATATCAGAGAATCATTCTGGAATTTAAAGAAGAAACATAATTGTCATGTCCAGAGGAAATGTGCATATGTAAATTTTTTTAGTTTAAAAGTACATTTAAAATAACATCTCATTTCCATGAAAATATGTGTTATAAGTATTTCTTCAGATGGTAAATCTATTTACATCCTCTTCTTTGCTTTGTTTCAATTATTATTTATAAAATTATTTGCAAATTAAATCTGAAATAAATTTAAACTAGCGAATGAGGGAAAGAAAAAATAAATTTGAGTACTACCTTTTATATCAGATTCACAGAAAACAGATTGTCATGGAAATTTTTTGAAACTAAATGATTTATTTAAAGATAGTTCTAATTATAAAGGATTACTTGGGAGAAATGTCTTTTTTCTATAAGTTATATCAATACTAATTAGCCCAGAAAACGAACATTCATTTTTTAATATATACAATGATCATGGGTTGTCCTGAATCTGTAGAGATTTCATTAATATAGAGGAAGATTAAATCTAATTAGAGTTATTGTTGGATCTGAAAAAGAAATTTGTTTTGTAAAAATTCATTTCTTATGCTATAATTCTTCAGTTATAGATTCTTCATTGAACACCCAAGAAAGGAGCTTCATCTGAGATGAATCTTAGATTGTGAAACTAGATCTTCAGCTATTGGCAAGTGTGTTTTACTTAACAACTTTTTATACATTTCTGTAAGGCATTTTCATTTCTGATGTCTTATAGAGAAATATGTGAAATAACAAAGTCTTTGCAAAGAAATAGACTTAGTGGGTAAGTGATATTTTTCATGATAATATTTAATTGAGTATCTGAAAGTCTGGCTGAGCACTTTTTCTCTATACAAGAGCACAATATTCACAAATAGAATATGCCAATACTAAAGAAGTTACTGCCAATCAGCTTTCCATATAGGTTATTTTTAGAAATTATTTTAAAGCTAGCCTTAGATAAATGAGAAAAATGTTAGGGTATGATCCAAGTTACTTTTAAATAACATAGAATGGGATTGTTTTTCAATCTATTGTTGTAAATAGTTACATTCAGATTACCAAATGTTTCCCTGTTGTTTATATTAAAAAATTGAGCATTTGTTGGATTAGGAATAAGATTCCAATCTTTAAAAATGATTTCCAAATTTTTCTTATACATATTTAGAGTCTTTTCATTTCTGGAAAGAATCTTTTAGTATGTGTGAAGTTAAAGCTGTGTCATCTGCATAAATGAATTTTTTTGCTTTCTCTTGTCTGGTAGTTACTGATGAATGAATATATTAAATGAAGTGAATGAACTGAACTTGCGATAAACCATTTTGTAAAATTTTGTATATCATTTCGTATCACTTCAATTTTTCTATTGGAAAGCATTTTATCAATTAAATTGATGATTTTTTTGCAAATAAGAATTTTAGAAGACCATTTTCCCCCCAAAAATAATAATTTGAAGTTAGATCAACAAAGGTTAATATCAGTAATTTAGTTTGAAAGGCAAAATTCTTTTTAATATGCTTTCAAATAGCTTACAGGAAACACAAACTGATTATTGGGCAATAATTTTTTTGACCATTACCAGGGTTATTCAATTTTGTTACTACTATAGTTTTGATTTTATGTCAATGTTTTGGAACAGTATCTGTATGAACAATGTTGCTGAATAATTTTGGCATTTGCACTTTGTCTTAAGGTCCTAATTTTTTTTAGAATTATCTGTTCATGTAGCCATTTCTGGTTTAAGATGTTCCATGACAAGTTCATGTTCAACAATATCTATTGGGTTTTCAAAATTAATATTAGGATATAGAAAAGTTTGTCATTCTACTGTAATGATGCTTTTTCTTATTTTAACAATCTTGTATTATAAAAGTATTAAGAGTGCTGCTGGGTTTGTTTCAAGATGGAATGAATTGCTTTCTATATTCTTAAGGCATGATTTCTTTGACAGTTGTATTTATGATTCTATTAAATTCATCATAGCAAAGAGGAATTAGAATCATTCTATTATTCCATTCAAGAAATCCAAGCTTTTTTTAAATCTGTCTTGAAATAGAATAACTTTCAACTATATGAATTTGAAATTTCGGTCATATTGGTTATGGAGAAAATGAATCATTAGATCAGCAGATGATCATCTTTGTTGAAACAAAATAAATTAAGTTGTTTCTATTCCCTATTTGTTTGAATGGAATGTTCCTCATTATTTATCAATGTAAAGTCAATGATCTATTCTCAAAGTTAACAAAAGTGTGTTCTTAGTAAAATGGTTTGTAACTAAGATAGCATTTCATGTTTAGCATTCATTCTAACAAGAATCAATATAATTCCAGGAATTCTAAAATGTACCTTATTAAAAGAATGGTAAGTCTTCTGTAATGCAGTAATATCAAAATTGTGTAGAACATTTGCTATGTAAATTATCTTCATTTTTGATTTTGATATACCTTCAAAATTGAAATAATTTTATTGTGTTTCTTAGGTGAAGAGATCACTTTGTAGAGGATATATCTGACACTTGAATTGTTTTATGAGTGTTAACACCATGTAATCTTTTTTTTTTTTAATTTTGAGAGTTTAGTATATTCATCTCTACATTTGGCATAACTATCCCCATAATATCTCTGGCATTCATGTCAATATCCTTATTGGATGTTTTCATAACACGCTGACTTTAACCATTAGTTTATTAAGGTGAAGTCTGATTTTCATGCCACGGGTATTCATCCACTCCATAAATATATTAAATAATAAATATTTAAATGAAAATAAAAGAAAGCATATTTAAATGATATTTATGAAATAGGAAAGTGTAAATCAAGAAACATAATAAATACATATATAGGAGAAGCAAAGAATTCAATTATAACAAGATTTAAAGAACATAAAAATGAAACAAAATCTTACATCAATATACAAACAAAAGTACAGGACATAGATTTAGTAAAAATTATATTAAACCATGTTTATGAAAAATAAAGCGGAAAGGAAAATAAAAGAACATAAGTGGGAAAAAAGCCAAACCTGAATAATAATTCTGGAACAAAATTACTTAAGGTTTATTAAAAATATATGTGAAAAAAATAGGTATATATTGTAACTTTATGGTTGCACTCAATGTTTGTCATCTTAATTTACGTGGTCAAATGTGTAAAATTTTAAATGATCATAATTGAAATGTATTAAATCAGTGGTATGTTATCGTAGTTGCCAAACTTTATTTTAAGACCCCCAGGCTGTATATAAAATTGCATGCCTCCTCGCAACCTACTATGGAGAAACTAAGACTAATATTGCCACTAAAATCGCACAGCACAGGTATCTATACAACGGAACTAAAAGTAAGATAGAAGAGAAGAGGGATCAATATTTGCTGAGCAGGAAAAGACTGCTGGCCACGCATCTCAACCAACAACTGCCAAGATTATCTGCACCAAAAGAAATAATGCTAAACGCAAGGTCATAGAAGCCTGCTATATATTAAGCGACCCCACAGTTATAAACAGAAGAGAATCTTACTTCCGCATTTCCAAAAAATGGTCATTATAGTTAATTTGCATAAATTTACATAAGGCTTTATTACAAAGCATTTCTCAATTGGTAATGAGCTATGATTATGGAAACTTAGACTTCCCAAAAGTGCTCAGATGATTAATTAAGATTATTAATTACTACACTATATAGCTTCATTACATGTGCATAAAGCACAATTATAGAGTTTTAAAATTAAGTAAATTTTATCAATAAATCTGAGAGTGATAGACTTGGACTGTTCAAGATATACTAGGCAATCTGCTAGGATGTATATGAGGTTTTATATGCAGTCTGTCAGTTAGAGTAATTTTCAATAATATTAAAATAATTTATTAGTGTTATTATTAATTTATGACTAGAAATATTTGATATTTTATTATTATTAAATAATTATCAAAAAGATTTAAAATTATAACTATTCTAAATTAATCTTTATAATTAATCCTTAAGCATATTTTATTGTGATTTAAAATAATTTTGAACAACTTGATTAGTTATCACTAATGAATATAGATGAAGTATTAATTGTATGCACATACCACACTTTAATTGGTTTATTTTTTTTGTACAACAGTGCTCTTTGATAAAGATATAAATAAGCTAACATATATTGTAGAGGGGGAATCATTAAAAGAACAAAAGAAAAATAACATCTAAATTACAACAAAATTAAAAACCAAGAAGAAGCTGAGAATTAATAACACTGGATTTGAATTGAACTGAATCAAAATGATAGTCAATTATATTTTGACTCGTAAATAATGGAGTAGAGAAATCACTTCCTTGCATGCATTTGACCTACTGATCTATCAATTGACAATAGCCAGGATTTCACATTTAAAAAAGGGGGTACTATTTTGGAAAACAAATACTTCATTCAAAGGGACTTCAGATTTAAAACCGGACAAGTAATCGTAAGCATAAAATTTTATTCTATATATTACTACAATTTTAATTATTATAGTTATGTGCGTTTAAAGATTAACGATGATTTGCTGGGAATGACAAGAAGAAAGAAAAGAAAAATATGTGCATTCATTTGTAAAATAGATATAAAATACTTGTTTGCCTTTATACCAAACGTAATAGGAACTAGATTAAAAGTAATTAGAACAAAACTTTCTGAATATAAATTAAAAAAAAAAAACAAAGAAATCTACTTTAAAGGATATTAAAATTTACATATATTATAATGCATGAATTTAATATATGTCTATTAAAACATTCTGATAAATTTTTTTTTTTTTTTAAATGCTTATTTTCTTCATTGTTAAAATGAATATTAGAATATATTTGCCGTATTGGTGATATTTAACTGATAGTTTAATTGAATATATTTAATGCAAATCTTAATGAAAGAAAACAATAATAATTTATAATAGTATTAGGAAAGAAAATGTTTAAATTTACTGATAGAAAAATAAATAAATAGCAACTTCTTAATTACTGTTGTGAAGTGCTGGAGTTAATCCTAGTTTAAAATATTAATAAGAAGATTTTAAAATACAGGAATTGTTCTTAATTATTCCAATATATTACCGTGAATGGAAAAATCAATAAAAATGCTTTTGAGGAAGTTTTCTTTTGCAGTCAAAGTTGAAGATATTATTGAAGCTACAGTTTAGTTTTAAAAAAAAAAAACGGATCCCAAATTTTGCAGAAAATATTTATAAGCGTTACTATATGGTTGTTTTATTTGCCAAAAAGTCTTAAATGTTTTATTTTACTTTACCATGATAAAATATGAAAAATTTGGATGCGTGACCTTATAAAATATTTTGCCAGCCAACAATGACATCATTCTCCCTTATCAGTCAGCTTATAGCGAAGGAATTTATATTACGGACTATGGGAATAAAATAAAATATAATAATAACAATTTTTTTTATTATTGTTCTTGTTTATTATTATCTTATATTAGTTTTGATATGCTATTAAGGTATATATATATATATTTTCTATTTATGGTATAAATATGCAATTACTCTGAAAACAGATTAAGGTAAAATTAAATACAATTTTTTTTTCTTACTGGTTGGTTTAAAGTTAAGGTACAAGTATCAACGACGGTACAGGTCGCTGATGGTACTGTTTCTACTCAAAAACAGTTAAATGTATCTTCTGAGGCAGGCTGTAATGACCTGTAATGTGTTCTGCTAATTTCTCGCAATTCATACTTAATTCAAGCGCCCTGTTTTTACTCTCCGAATGATCGCTATAGAGCCTTGTGTATCGTATAATTTGAGGGTGTGTATATTCTAATTCAACACAACTTTTTTAATATTTATTAAATCAATTTTTATTTTACATTCGCTTTACATAGTATTATGTAGAAAAATTTATCAAAGAGTCGTATTTTTTTATAAGTTTGTTTTGAAGAGTGTAAAATTAGACAAATTTTGTTTGTAAGTGTGATTTATTTAATAAAGATGTTATCTGCGAAATCTTTGAGAGAACAACAAAATAGCGCATACTTCCATTGATGGTGTTCGATCCATAATAGTTTTTTAATTTTAATACTAAGTTTACAAACTTTTTAAATGTACGGCAATTAAAATTAAAAAAATGGAAAGTATAAAAATTGTTTACTATATACTTGTTATACTTATATAAGGCTAAAACCTTAGTATATGCGCCTTGAGTGCTTAATTTTAGCGAGAGATACCTCTACAAATCATAATGCAAGATTCGATGTTATAAAGATAAGAGGGACCCTCTTATCTCTAACCTATTTTTCTTAATTATATAGGCAAATCTAAAGCATTTTGATTTGGGAGCATGAAGCTAATAAATTCTTCACTGATTAAGTCCACTATTTCTGTTAAACATTAACATTCGCGAAATCTTTCGATTTACGAGTCAATATTCAGGTATTAAATTTAGAAATATTTTGAACCAATTTAAAGTTGTAAATATTAATTCTTATTAAGCGCGATGTCAGCATGTAATACTTATATAAGGCTAAAATCTTAATACATGCACCTTGAGTGCTTAATTTTAGCAAGAGAGACCTCTACAAATCATAACGCAAAGATTCGACTTTTGTAGTGTCCTGGACAAGGTGATTTAAGATTTGTTGTAATTCTTTATGTAAATAATACGTGTAAAATTAAAGATTCATAAATAATATGTGTATAAAAAGTATTGGAATTATTGATGTAAATTGTCATGTAAAAATAACCATATATGAGTTTAAAGTTAAGTAAAATGTACTTATAAAAATGCCTCGCCTTATAAGGTAAAAATGGGGATAAATCAAAACCCATAAGGACTAGCGAAGGGTTCAGCTATCAGACCATATAAGGAGAGGTATTTATGGAATGTTGTTAGGACTCCAGAAGTCGGGTATATAAGTGGGATGTAGAGGGAGAATCGGGGAGCATTAGTAGAACGGCTAGACTACAGTGGCCCTAACGGGCAGATCTATGATAACCAACTTTAAAGGAGTGCTTCTGCCAACGTTTGTAACAGTAATGTATAAATTGTAATTTGCTGGAAATTAAACTAATTTAACTTACTCAAATCTGTCTAAAGTCTCATTTATTTAACGCATACACGTCAAAGCTGGTGCAGTTGAACAGGATCACAGTAGACAGATTTTGGGAACAGCAAACATACGTCGGATTTCAGTATTAAACCAAAAAAGGGAACCGCGACCTGAGATAAATTCATGCGTTGAAAATGGCTGCCAACATACAATTGCGAATAGCAGACTTCGATGTTGAAAATCCGAGTAACTGGCCATTATATGTAAAACTAGTAGAAAAACATTTCCTGGTAAATAGCGTCAAGGAAAGTGATATAAAAATAGCTACTCTTTTGGGGTTTGCAGGAATAAAAGTATTGGAAATAGCCAATCGTTTGTGTGAGCCAGTTGAGCCTGAAACGTTACAATATAACGAGGTAGTCGCGAAATTAACTGCAGAGTTCTGCCCTCTACCGTCAAAACATATCGCCAGATTACATTTTAGACTACGACGACAGGGAAAAAATGAAACTTTTAAAGAATACGATGTGGCACTACGCGAATTAGCAAAAAATTGTGCTTACGGCCAGTTTTTAGAAGCGCTCCTCGAACAATTATTATTGGGAATATATGAAACAATTCCGCGAACATTTATTAGCAGACTCGACAATAACGTATAAGGAAGCAATAAAAAGGGGAATGGCACATGAATCAGTAATCAACCAAGCTAATGAATATATATTTAGCACATCGCAGCGTTTTCAGTACGAGTCGATTCAGAGAACAGTCGAGCGAGAAGGGAAAGGCAGAAACCAGAAAGATTATAGGTGCAATCGCTTATGTTACAGCTGCGGAAAACCAGGACACCTCGAGCGAAATTCTAGTCAATTCCAGCGCAACCCGTCAAGCCACGAAGTACGAGGACCTCTAGTGAAAGATTTTGACGAATCAAAATTAAGTAAACAATCCCCAGAAATGTACGACATAAAATCATTAAAGAGCGCAAAGTCTGAAATTAAGCAAACAGTAAACATAGAAGGAAGGCGTTTAAAAATGGAAATAGATAGCAGCTCGGGAGTATCTCTGATATCCTTAAGAGATTGGAAGAACATTACTAAAGGAAGCAGTTTTTCTAAAAAAATCGAGAGGACTGAAGTTTGCGCTAGAGACGTCAACGGAAACACGGTTGAGATCGTCGGAAGAGTTTTTGTGAGAATAAAATTAAATGCAAACAGCAGAGTGCTACCATTATTTATAATGTATAACCAAATAAATCCACTGATCGGTAGGAACTGGTTCCGACCACTGGGAATTACGATCAAGGTAATAAAAAAATTTATATCGGAAAGGAAATACAAAATAATTTCCCACTTCGATTTAGAACAAGGTTGGGTTAAAAAAAAACAACACCGGTGCAACTACAGTTAAGGGATCACTCAACGCCTGTAATATGCCAAAGCCGGAAAGTATCATACGCACAGCGGAGCAAGATAGATGAAGCATCTGAAGTAAATAATATGAGTTCGCGCAAATTGGATGAAAACAAAGGAAAACCAATTGTGAAAGTGAGTTCGCGCAATTGGTTGAAAACAAAGGAAAACCAATTGTGAAAGTGAGTGTGCAATTTGGATAAAAACAAAGGAAAACCAATTGTGAAAGTCAAGAGTGACAGAAGTGAAAATGCCTCCAAATCTAAAAATCCGACAAGCAAACTTGGGAAAAGGAACATAAGAACTTTTGATAAAAGTAAGCAAGAAAGAATTCATGAATGGCAGCGACAGCATGAAAGAGAATTACGCGAAGCAGCTCGACAAAGGCATCAAGAATGGCTCCAGCAGAAAGAATTGGGAAAAAGGCAGAGAGAAGAAGCTATAAGATTACGGATGGAGCATGAGAAGTTCATCGTTGGTGAGATGGTGTACAAAAGACATTTTAATCACATACGCCGCCAGTGTGTTCCAAGCTGGAAGGAAAGACACCCTTACAAAAACAATGTGAACAAATCAAGAGACTTTGTAGAATAACCGATACTTCTGGAGTGGGAGGAGGAGTGTAGTGTTGTGTCCTGGACAAGGTGATTTAAGATTTGTTGTAATTCTTTATGTAGATAATAAGTGTAAAATTAAAGATTCATACATAATATGTGTATAAAAAGTATTGGAATTATTAATGTAAATTGTCATGTAAAATGTACTTATAAAAATGCCTCGCCTTATAAGGTAAAAATGGGGATAAATCAAAACCCATAAGGACTAGCGAAGGCTTCAGCTATCAGACCATATAAGGAGAGGTATTTATGGATTGTTGTTAGGACTCCAGAAGTCGGGCATATAAGTGGGATGTAGAGGGAGAATCGGGGAGCATTAGTAGAAAAGCTAGACTACAGTGGCCCTAACGGACAGATCTATGATACCCAACTTTAAAGGAGTGCTTCTGCCAACGTTTGTAACAGTAATGTATAAATTGTAATTTGCTGGAAATTAAACTAATAATTTAACTTACTCAAATCTGTCTTAAGTCCCATTTATTTGACGCATACACATCAACTTTATAAAGATAAAAAAAGATAATAAAAAAAAGGTTTTTTTTTAAAAAAGACGTTTCTATTTTTCCCAAAAAAATAAACCACGGCGATTAAAGTGAAAAAAAGTAAACTATAGTAAATCGTTTACTATACAGTTTTTAAAAATATATCACTTGTTTAATAATATGTCAAAAAAAGGTAATAAGAAAGAAGTTTTTTAAAAAAGACGTTTCTATTTTCTCCAAAAAAAAAACCAAACAATAACATGGCGATTAAAAGAAGAAAAAAAAGTAAACTACTTGCTATACAGTTTTTAAAATATATCACTTGTTTAATAATATGTGGGGGGAAAAAGGTAAGGAAAAAGAACATTCTTTACTATTTACTTAATAAAAAAGAAATTAAGATAAAAATACGATACTTAATCTGTTGTTTAATAATATGTCAAAAAAAAAAAAAGGTAAGACAAAAGTTGTTCTTTATTATTTATTTTATTTATTTAATAAAAAACAAATTCAGATAAAAACACGATATTTAATAATATGTCATGGCCAGATAACATATTTCAACGTTTTTGACTAGCAACAGCAAATATTAAATTAGGCTTGTCTAGATAGAGAGAGATACACATTCCTTAGATTTATGAGAATTGTTTATTGACATTCTACCTATGGGTAAACAGAATAATTTGTCAGAAGCATAATAGTATTTACTTATGATGACAATTATTATATGGAGTTTTCCATATAACCAGGTATACATTCATTTTATATCTTTACTATATTTTGCCTATAATTTAGTATGTCCACTTTAGTTTATAGAATTTATGCTATCTTTCATTGTCTGTGTGTGTTTTTTATTGCAAATTTTTATGCTGTTTTTTTTTTTTTTTATATTTTATAGTCATTTGACTTACAGTATCTTTGTTGGTTTTATACACTATCTAACATATGCATTGTTTGTGGTTAGATATTTATCTTTTTAGCTTTTAATGTAAGAATTATTTTATCTTACCATTGTTTTGATGAGGATTTGTGCTTGTTTCTATTTGATAAGTAAGGGAAACATAATTTTATTAAATATTGTATCATTGATATTATGCATTGGTAGATGGAGTACACTCTCCCATTGCTTATTCCATGAGAGGAGTATATTGTTGATGCTTATAATTATTTTATCCTTAGCTAATATAGTTTAATCTTTAGAGAGTATTATTTTCATGGTATGCATTCTGCTCCCTTGTGTTGAGACGATATCCACACATTTTGTACCTAGGAAAAAGTATTGGAATCTGCCATATTGTTATACAATTATATAATGTTGTTCTAAAGAGTCTTTCTTTATTGTCTGATTCCTCATAATGGTGTCTAGTTATTTTCCACTGAGTATGGTGAAGTTCTTGGTGTTTTAAAATTGTATGGCAATGATAAAGTAGAATTAGCTTCAGGGACAATCATTTATCTATAGAGTTTATCTAAATGAGAATAGTGTATGTATTGTGCTGTGTACCTTGTCAACAGTTTACAAGCAAACCAAAATTTATTAGTAATTTTAAAATTTATCATATGTATGGCATAATAAGAGATACACCTATGCAATGTCATTTCATTTCTATCAGGCAGTAGTTTGCCAATGGATTGGTAAGACATTTCAAAAGTTAAGATGATTATTCTGTGGACATGGACAAAGTTTAGTATCCTGTGTATATTTGACTTCTGGTGTCTGTTTCTATATTCATATAATTGATTGCTGAATACTAAATAATAATTGTGATTTGTCCTTTATATGATAATTGTCATTATCATATTACTTATTAGTAAAGTTTAGTTATACTTTAATACTGTCAATAGCATACTATAGATGGAATTATGAATAACAATTACTAGACATATTAATGTATCAAAATTGTTAATTAATCTAACCAAATTAATATATCTTATTTTATGTTGTTTCTGAAATATGTTTTCGATTATTTACTATTAGAGTATAAAGTTATAAATAATTAAATAAATCTTGTTTGAAAATATATTTAGCTGATTGTGGCCTTATTGCTAATTACCATCCATATTATTATTGTTATTGCTATCAACATATTATTTTTATTGTCATAAAGTCACTATCAATCAATATAATAGACATTATTGTGTGTTAGCATAACAAAATGAATTTTGTTAAGCTCTTACATTTAAAGTGTTTAAAGTTTTATCACTTATTGATCAAAACACTGTTGACTTGAAGTACATGTATTATTCTAAATGCTTTTGGAATAACCTGTTATCTGAATCAGATACATCATTCACTGATCTTGATCATATTGCCCATAATTATTTAATAAAAGATAGTTTGTAAGTTATTGTGTTTGCTTTATTAAGAATTTATTTGTACTTTGTAAAGCCTAAAATTCATATTACTGTTAGTATTGGGATTGCCAAATATTCTTTATTAATTCTATTTTGTTTTATGAGCTGTCTTTGTTTGTTATATTTGGGTAGTGGCACAATCCTTCTCACTGACCAAAGTATATCTTTTAAAATAGTAATATTCAAGTTATTTGAACCCTGAGAAAGTAAATTACTAGTTAGCAGTATTAATTTTGAATTTATGGTAATTTTATGTCTAAAGTTATTTATTATGCTTTGATTTGAGTTATGTTTATTGTAGTGTTTTGTAAAATGGCAGACATGTTTGTGCACTCCAGAAAAAACTAGAATTTATTCGTACGGCGGTTTTTAGACCGCGCTCTGATAGCTGAGGAATTTAATTAGTGCATTGACGTAATGGCGATCGACAATTCCTAGAAATATTTGCTAATTACAAATGTTTCTAGATAAGAGACGTTACCTTATTGGTCAGTGCATTGATTGATTGTTGTAGTTGTCAGAGAGCGATAAGAAGACTGGGTAACATCTAGCAGTGTAATATAGAGAGCAGTCAAGCAGTACTGAGTAAGCAGTATTTAAGTAGAGATATCTCGCGTCAGTGCTGGCGGTTAATGATCAGGCCCGGTGGAAATGTAGATCACGGATATAGCTGAAGTAGACCGCAGCGGAGATATGGAGAGCATTAGTTGCAGAGTAGAAGCATTCGTTGCAGAGCAGAGCATTAGTGGCAGAGTAGAAGCATTCGTTGCAGAGCAGAGCATTAGTGGCAGAGTAGAAGCATTCGTTGCAGAGCAGAGCATTAGTTGCAGAGTAGAAGCATTTGTTGCAGAGCAGTGCATTCGTTGCAGAGCAGAGCATTAGTTGCAGAGTAGAGCATTAGTTGCAGGAATAGACCATTCGTTGGAGAACATTAGCGAACGTTATAGGATAGCTGCACAGTATGACTTGCAGATATAACATTGGCACAGTCGTAAGTGCGGATATAACATTGGCGCAGTCGCATTTGGAAACTGGGAGTAGCGAATACGTTGAACTACAAGTTTAGCCGTAGACGGAGAAACCGGGTGAAAATGTCAATCCCAATTAGTAACATTAACAACGGAAGTGAAAAGTTTGGCGAAAAAGTTTCGGTAGCAGAGTTAAATCGTACATTTCTTAGTGAAATTACAGGAAAGTATGAATAGCAACAAGGGTTTTTCTGGAGTGGAGGGAGGTGTGTAGTGTTTTGTAAAATGGCAGACATGTTTGTGCACTCCAGAAAAAACTAGAATAATCGTAGTGTTTTGTAAAATGGCAGACATGTTTGTGCACTCCAGAAAAAACTAGAATTTATTCGTACGGCGGTTTTTAGACCGCGCTCTGATAGCTGAGGAATTTAATTAGTGCATTGACGTAATGGCGATCGACAATTCCTAGAAATATTTGCTAATTACAAATGTTTCTAGATAAGAGACGTTACCTTATTGGTCAGTGCATTGATTGATTGTTGTAGTTGTCAGAGAGCGATAAGAAGACTGGGTAACATCTAGCAGTGTAATATAGAGAGCAGTCAAGCAGTACTGAGTAAGCAGTATTTAAGTAGAGATATCTCGCGTCAGTGCTGGCGGTTAATGATCAGGCCCAGTGGAAATGTAGATCACGGATATAGCTGAAGTAGACCGCAGCGGAGATATGGAGAGCATTAGTTGCAGAGTAGAAGCATTCGTTGCAGAGCAGAGCATTAGTGGCAGAGTAGAAGCATTCGTTGCAGAGCAGAGCATTAGTGAGAAGAAGAATTTGCAGACAAAGCTTATTGCAGAGTAGAGCATTCGTTGCAGAGCAGAGCATTAGTTGCAGAGTAGAAGCATTTGTTGCAGAGCAGTGCATTCGTTGCAGAGCAGAGCATTAGTTGCAGAGTAGAGCATTAGTTGCAGGAATAGACCATTCGTTGGAAAACATTAGCGAACGTTATAGGATAGCTGCACAGTATGACTTGCAGATATAACATTGGCACAGTCGTAAGTGCGGATATAACATTGGCGCAGTCGCATTTGGAACCTGGGAGTAGCGAATACGTTGAACTACAAGTTTAGCCGTAGACGGAGAAACCGGGTGAAAATGTCAATCCCAATTAGTAACATTAACAACGGAAGTGAAAAGTTTGGCGAAAAGGTTTCGGTAGCAGAGTTAAATCGTACATTTCTTAGTGAAATTACAGGAAAGTATGAATAGCAACAAGGGTTTTTCTGGAGTGGAGGGAGGTGTGTAGTGTTTTGTAAAATGGCAGACATGTTTGTGCACTCCAGAAAAAACTAGAATAATCGTAGTGTTTTGTAAAATGGCAGACATGTTTGTGCACTCCAGAAAAAACTAGAATTTATTCGTAAGGCTGTTTTTAGATCGCACTCTGATAGCTGAGGAATTTAATTAGTGCATTGACGTAATGGCGATCAACAATTCCTAGAAATATTTGCTAATTACAAATGTTTCTAGATAAGAGACGTTACCTTATTGGTCAATGCATTGATTGATCGTTGTAGTTGTCAGAGAGCGATAAGAAGACTGGGTAACATCTAGCAATCTAATGTAGAGAGCAGTCAAGCAGTACTGAGTAAGCAGTATTTAAGTAGAGATATCTCGCGTCAGTGCTGGCGGTTAATGATCAGGCCCAGTGGAAATGTAGTTCACGGGTATAGATGAAGGAGACCGCAGCGGAGATATGGAGACCATTAGTTGCAGAGTAGAAGCATTCGTTGCAGAGCAGAGCATTAGTGGCAGAGTAGAAGCATTCGTTGCAGAGCAGAGCATTAGTTGGAGAGTAGAGCATTCGTTGCAGAGCAGAGCATTAGTTGCAGAGTAGAAGCATTCGTTGCAGAGCAGTGCATTCGTTGCAGAGCAGAGCATTAGTTGCAGAGTAGAGCATTAGTTGCAGGAATAGACCATTCGTTGGAGAACATTAGCGAACGTTATTGGATAGCCGCACAGTATGACTTGCAGATATAACATTGGCACAGTCGTAAGTGCGGATATAACATTTATCTTCACAGTTTTATTGATTCAGTATAACTTTAAGATATAAATTTCTTTTCTAGTTTTTAAAACTTATAGTTCATTTTAACTTCATGGTTAAATATTCTGGTTTAGTCAAACTTGGAATCCATGTTTTGTTTTATTTTATCTTACCGTCATTTAACACAATATATAGTTCAGGATTTCATTCTTCATCATCACCATTGTTCTCATATTTCATCTGGATCTTACTTTTTTTTAATTTTATTTCTTCATCCTCATTTTATTTTAATTCATTATCAAAATTTATTGATTCTTCATTGGCTTCTATTCTATCATCATCTTAATCATTCACCACCCTAACACATTTTCTTTTTCTACTCCTCACTCTTAAGCTCATTCATTTTCATTATTTAATTATTATTTGTTTTTATCATTCATTTAGTCATCTACATCCTAATTCATTTATCACCTAATTCATAATTCGAATTCCATATTCATTTCATAGACCTGATTATTAATTATTTATTGGTTATGCACATTAAATTTATCTAATATTTTGCTATGGATTTTAAAGCTAGTTTAATCAATGTCGATACTGGAAGTTATTATTTTCATGAACACTTTGTGACCTTTCTTATATTTATCAATTCACTCTAGCCTAGTTGGTTTTAAGAAAATAATATTTTTATTTTAACATTATTTTCTTGTACATATTCTTATTATCCATATAGAGATGGTTACTATATATATATATACTGTGCCAGTCAAAACATGCTTATCCATCTAACACGAGCTGGAACTCACAAAATGTACTTCAAACCCAGTCAAGCCCGAGATTTAGGTCAGGGACCAGCCTGGATTCGAACCCACTCTCCAAGCACCAGATCTAACACCCAATGGATAACATAACAATGGTAGCACACGAGATTTAATTCTTCGTCCGGCCCACTAGCAAATCGGAGAAAACAATAAGACTCATGGACTTAAACATATATATAAACAACTTAAATACTAGACATTCCACAGATAAAATCTAACATATTTAAATAATAGGGGCTTTACTAATGAATACTTATGGGCAATTAGTGAATTGGATTGAGTTAATAATGAGACAGAAACTGATATATGATGAATTAAAATATATTTATTGACAATTGTTGTTGGCAAAATAGGTTTGTGGCTATGATTCAATGGAGCCAAATATCCTGCTATACAACTAATCACTACATTAACTTATTTGTTATGTCCTTTTATAATCAGTTCGAGTGGCTCTTTTACGTAAAATCAAACCAAGTCTGGAGTGAAGCTTAATAATACGTCTTAATTATAATAAATTTATATTAACTAAGGGCTTTTAAAGCGTCCCAGATAGCTTAAGATCGAACGGGTTTTCAAGAATGCTTCGGATCAACGCCGAAGACTGCATATTAGGGAGGGAGAGTTGGCTATAACGATTTTACTAATACGCTAGGCACAAGTAAAATATAATAATAAAGTGGCTCTGCGGATGGAAGAATAGTTTTAGGGTTTTTGTGACAAACAACGGTTTACCCAATAACCGGTCGTCATGCTGCTAATGGGGAACCTTTATTTGGTTCAGAGGCGGGGGACTTACGTGCTAATCTGGCCCGTAGCTCAGACTTCGCTACTGCACTACCCATAAGAGAAGATGGGCTGGACTTACCGTGGCTCCATCTTATATATGTATAAAAAAAAACAGCATAACGAGAAGATATAAATAAATAAATTCCACATCCGCCAAGCCGAAGGATATTATAAATGAAATATCACATATTAAATGAACACAAGTTTATCAGCTTGATCAAAAGAGCCAACTCTTCTGTAGCATAAGAAATACGATATGCTACTGACAGGAATGTATATACAAACTTTACTTTATCCCGTTCAATCTCTTTAGTTATCTATAACTAATAAACTCTTAAAAGGTGGAAAAGTATATTTAATAAGGGACTTACGAATACTTAACTAAAAAAATATACTTATAATTACACTCCAGGCTAGTTTAATCTTTAGTAACATAATAAATAAAGGTTGAAAAGCCACATTTTATATTTATATTAATTAATTTATTAAGTGAAAAAATACGAATTTTGGTTTCGAAACAGCGCACGAAATGACGCTATATAAATAATTTAAATTTATATGTTTAAAAACATATTCTATAATTAAATGCACGCCGTTTCGAAACATAGGCATAACTAATAATAAATAAAATAAGCAAAAGAAAAGCAAAATATAATTGCAGTGATTAAATTATATAGCAAAATATTAATTAATAAAGAAAAATTTGCAAAAGTATTACATTTTCTAGAATTAAAATATTATTTTAGGAAACAATTTAGACAGTTTACACTATTGAATTAAGGAAAAATTAGCAAAAAGTATTTCATTTAAATATTATTTCAGAAACAATTTAGCGAGAAAGTTCAATGATATGGTTAGCTAACCTGTTTTGAAGAAACAATGACTGTTTTTGAAATTTACAGAGCTCTGCGATTTTAAATATTAAAACAGTTCTCCTGTAGATGGGCTGGAGATATTCGAACTGGAATGAAGGTGAATTCTTGGGCGGCTTATGGCATCTTTAATTTAGTTGGGAGACGATTTTTAAAATATTGTTTGTTTAGCTGGACTGAAATCGGAACGAAGGCAAATTATTTTTACGGCTTATGGCATCTTCAAATTTAGTTGGTGTAAGCTTGGTTGTTCCTTTGGCATTTGATGGATTGAACTAGGCGTTCCATCACGGGAATTGCAGCAATTCTTGCCTGACTTTAGCCAGACATGGTAAAATTAACAATTTTGACTTCTGATGTTAACTCTCTTCAAAAGCAAGATGGATTCTCCCTTCCCGCTTAAAATAAGGCCTATTTATATATTCCGACTAAGCTTTAACACCTTTTTGGAATTTCGTAAGCCTCGGGACCAATTGACTTTTAATTAAAGCAAAATAATATAATTCAATTTCTACAACAACTGATAAAATCTCCGAGGTGTTATATTTAATTTCCTTAAAAAAAATGTATCAAAATATATAAACTATATAATTTGATTCATTTTCATTAATTAAATTCCTTTTCAGGTGTTATTACTTAGCAGAAGGAACGGTATTCTGATTTAATGATAAAGTCTTTTGTGCAAACAAAAATCAATCAGTAAACTAGATTTTACTTTTTACCCGGGTGCAGTCACTAATTGATATCTTGTTTACACAAAATTCTCATTTTTAATTACAAACGGATGATTTTTATTTTACTGAAATAAATAACTTTTAACATATTTGTTCTTACAATATTATTTGTTTATTAAAAAAAAAGCAAATTTAAAGAAAATACTTTAGTTTCAATTATATATGTAAAACATTAAATCAGAAAACCGTTAAATAAATTAAAAAAACATTTACATTACTTTTATTTAAACTTAAATACATATGAATCATTTTGCCGTTATTCCAAGGTTTAAATTATCCATCCACATACGAATATTATAGCGAATATAATTAAGAATTGACTGAAAATTAATAAAACATTTTATAATAAATTATGAGCATTTCTCCGCTATAATTTTATCAAACCTGTCTAATTATAGCGTGTTTTCGTATGTAAATGGATGATGCAATTCAAGCGGCCATTATAGCAAAGTTTTCCCGCTTGACTTATATATAACATTTTTACATATGACATTTTTACATTTAAGATAGGTTCGAAACTAGTTCAGACGAGTAGGTCATTAGGTTGATGGTGAAACGGAAAGGGATTGGAGGTTTCCGTTTCAATACCAATAGATAGACACAGCAGATAGATAGATGTATGGATAGTAAATAAAGAATAATAAAGTGTAGATATTTGTTAAATTTATGTTTTTTGATGGTAATATAAAATTAGGAACAAACAATGCAAAATAATTAGTGAATTTCTATTAAAATTAATTTAATAACTGAAACACAGGCTTATTATATACCTGTGTCTATATATGTTTTTTAAAAAAGTTCTGTAGGGGAAGATATAGAGAAAATTTAAAATGTTTTTTTGTAAAATAAAATTTTTATAACTTAAAAGGATATATTATTCACGGTTATTCATATATAGAATTTTTGTATTTACTTTTAAATGTAAGATAATAATAATATAAAGTTAAATAGCATATGTTAAAGTAATTAATAATTTTAAAAATATAATTCACTTTATATATTTGCACATAAGCACATACACATTAAATGTGTTATTATATTTAGATTGAAATTTACAAGAAAAGTAATAGGAACTGATTGGTTAAAGAAGATTGTGAAGTCTTAGATAATTGATGCAATGTTAAAAAAAGTGGAGAAACAGAGAAGGTGGAAGAAATGTAAATAGTGAGGAAGGAATGAAAATACTTAGGAAAATTAATAATAAGTAGATTTGGCATGATAGAATTAATTGAAGAGAGAATGTAGAATGATAGAAGATTTTATTGAGTGAACTAGATGCCAAGGATGGAGGAAGATTAACTAATAATATTGATATATTGACAAGATGGGGTGATTGTACTCAGGGTTTGTTAAAAAAGGATAAAAATTCTGCTAATTATGAAATTGAAAGGGGAAGAGATGAATAAAGCTATGAATATACTGAAAGAAGAATTAAAGTGATTAAAAAAATGATAAAGTTGTTATGATTGCTACAATGCTTACAGAAATATTAAAAGAATTAGGAGAATCTACTGTTAAGGAAATGATGGGTTGTGAAATTTGATATATAATAATGGAAACGGGTTTGAGAACTGTAATAATTTGTCTTACTAAGAAGCTTTTAGATATAAAAATGTATAGAAAAATAAGCTTGATGTTACAAACTGCAAAAATATAGAGGATTTTAACTTAAAGAATTTATGGGAAGGTAGAATATTATATTAGAATAGAACTATGGTTTTCAGAAGAGAAGAATAAAAAGAATGCTACTAAAATTGTTAAAATGATTTATAAATATCTTTAGGAATAATAGAATATATTGAAAGGAAAAAAGATTAATCTGATATATATTATATAAACAGCAGAAATTAAGAAATTATATCCATGTAAACAGAGATAACTTCTACTTTTGATGTTGCCGAGGAATCGTTAATTAGTAATTAATAGTTATGAGTTTAAGTTTTCTCCATTAACCTATGTAATACCTCTTTTTTTTTTTTTTTATCTTAGGTTTACATGATGGTTGGATTGAATATGCAATGAGGATCTATGTGGATAAAATCAAGGCAATTAAACTTGAGAATAAGATAGTTCATCAGTTGTATATGTTTAAATATTAGGGAAGTTGGTTGAGCAAGGATGGAAGAAATAAAAATGAGTTCAAAAGAAGAAGAATCTGGGTAAAGAAGGCATTTGCCAAGAAAAAAGTATTGTGTGGACCTTTGAAGAAAGTGTTGAAAAAGAGATTGGTCAAGAACAAGATGTAGAATGTGTTATTCTGTGGACCTTTGAAGAAAGTGTTGAAAAGGAGATTGGTCAAAAACTAGGTGTAGAATGTGTTATATGATTCTGTGACATAGATACTGAATAAGAAAATTAAGAATAGATTGAAAGTCTTTGAATGGTGGTTTTGGAGAAGAATGTATAAGATTAGTTTAGTGTATGGAAATGACAAATGAGGAAGTTTTGATGACAGTGGATGGAGATGATTTGGAGATATTGAATGTAAAAAGAGAAACTGGATTAGATATATGAAGAAAAAAAATATTTGGATGAGAGTTATTTTGAAGGAATAGTGAATAGTAATAGAAAGGGATGGAGGACTGATCTTATTGGATAATATAAAAAATGGAATGAGTTATGTGCAGTTAAAAGACTCGAGCAGTACATAGAATAGAATAAAGAAATGAGTTGATTGTATGATTATTTTCTGGAGCTAATAGTAATGTCGTAGTGATTTAGCATACTTGCTGCTGTATTCATATAACCATCTCAATTTAAGACATTTTTTTAGTTTACAAGCAGCTTTAAGATTTTCTTTTTTTAATTCTGGGTAGCTGCCATTAAGTTTTAGTAAATTACTATTATATATTTACACAAATACTCTTTTCCCCCCTCATTATTTAGGTAAGAAGAACAAACTTTCCCAGGAAGATTTAGCGACACCACAGGAAACACCACTTGATGCTTATTTAACAGAGCTCTCTCTTGAAAAAAATACTGAAAGTGTAAGTTATATATATATATTTTAATAGCTTCTTAGAAAAATTAATTATTTTTATTTTTTGCTATTTATTATTAGAATTTAATCCATTCTTTTTTTTTTTTACAAACTCTTGCTTTTTGTTGTTGAAATGAAGTATGCAAAAATAGAGGGAATAATGGAATTATTATTGAAATATGGAAAGCAAATCTTTAAAAATGGTGAATATAACACAGTAATATGGACAATAGATTTTTTTTTTTTTTAGCTATTATTTTTTATTTTGAAAATATATTTAAGTAAAATATAATTTTATTAGTGAAAAGCATGAAATTTAGGATTTATGTTTATTTAAAATGTTAATAAACCATGCAATGTATATTATTTCTATTATAATTCTTTTTTGGATAATTATTAATAATGTTTCAGTTATTAATATAATTTGGTATTAGTTAAACAGTTTAAAATTTACTTACTGAAATATCTTTTACGATTTCTGAAGTCCAACAAATTTTTTTAAAATATTTTTTATCTGCTTGATATTCTTTTTCCCAATGATTTGTTTTCACTTATGTTTTGGTCATTTGTTGATACCATTTATAATACTTTGCATAGTTATAGTAACATCAGTATACAGAATACAGGCTACTTGGTGAATTTATTTTCTTGCAACTACAATTTGTTTTTCTGTTTTGTAAAATCCTATTCAAATCAGCCATTTTTCAAATTATCACAATCTTGATTTTTAATATAATTTTTTTGCTCAGCAGTGCTAGATTTTTTACATAGTGTATTTTTTTTGTAAAAGTTTTTTTAAAAATTTTATTTCACTATTTTAACATATCTTTCGTATGAAAAAATCTTAAAGTTAATTCATGATTTGCTTTATTTTTAAAGGTTTTTTAATATTTAATTTTCTTTATTTGAAATGAATGCTAAGCTTTTCTTCTCTTTTTTAAATTAATATGATTAAGTATTGTTGCTTTTTGCTTTGTTGTTATTATTTTTCATTAATATTTTATAGCATTACAGTTTATTAAAATATTGTTTTAATATTTTATTATATTTTATACTAACATCAATTTAGTTTTAAGTATAGTCATTAGATTAAGCAAATATATGTATATATATATTTAAGCACATCTAATTGACTTAAATTAATAGTATCTTTTATTAAATATGTATTTAATTTTATGAAATATATATATATATATTTTAGTTGGTGTTTAATTTTGTTTGTTGTTGTCTTTTTTTAAAATTTAAATATATATATATATATTCTTTATTTATAATATTAATTAAGTCTTCTAAAAAAATTTCAGTTTTTTTTAAAAAAAATTTTTTAGACAAATTAAGAAATACATAAATATATTTTTTAATAATTTTAATAAGTCTGTAAATAAATTACAGTTATTAAATATATAATTTTGAAAATATAAACCTATTCACCAAGCAATTAAATCTGAAAATGCTTCTACAATAATTCATAAGTTACATTCCTAAAGAGTCATTTTTTAACAGACATCTGCCATTTTCTCAGGTCAACATTAATTAATTAGTCGGACTTAATTATTTCATGAATAAATTTATATATATTTTTAAATAAAGTTAATTTGTATTTTTGCAATTTAATTTTCTCATTTTTTAACTGATTTTAGACTTTCATACATTCTACATTTATACAGTTCGCTATTTCGTATGAAGGACAATAGAAAAAGACACAGCATAATGTAAAACTTTTTATTAAGAAAAAAAAAATAAAGAGTACAATTCAACTATTACTTGATAAATTTATAAAGAAAACACTGGGTACTAATCAATAAAATGTTATTTATCTATATGCCAATACACCTCATCAAAATAAATATTTTATTAACACTTTCTGATGTTTTTTTTTTACCCTGCTCTACTTTTGTACATTTCAGCTTTCGTACACATTCCAGTAACCAATTAGGACTATCTGTATATTTATATATTTTTTTTATTAAAGACATTCACTAACTTTACTTTTAGATTACTTTTACTTTGGAATTTAATGTGATAGTGTATTATCCATTTTTTAAATGTACATGTTTAAATAAAATTTGTTAAAAATATTTAAAAAATAATAATTTTTATTTCTTAAATTATATCGTAGAGTTTTTTTAAACCATCTAATTAATTAATATTCTAGTTATATCAAAATTTGAAAACTGTTTATTAATATAATTAATTTAAAGAATATTAAATTTACAGATTAGGATAATAAAAAATAAAATATTAGAATTTTATTGTAAATTTAGGATTTTAATAGACAATAGATCTTTTGAAGACAGTAAACAGAAATCTACTGCTACTGAATAAAAATGATTGCCTATCTTAAGCATTTGCAATTAAAGAGTAATGTAAATTTAGATGCATGAAATTTTAGAATTTTGAATATGCCAGAAAGATGATAATCTTATTTTCAGAGATGAAAATGAAATGAGATATTTTAGAATTGTGAAATGAGGTGAATTTGTTATGGGGGAAAGAATTAAAAAGGTATAAAAACTTTGCAATCAGGATCTAATAGATATAATAATATGGTGGGGTGAGGGTTTTTTTTTTATTACCTTGAACAGTAGGCAGTTTTATAAGTAACATTTCTGTTAACAATAGACCTTAGATTAAAACAATTTCTAAGGATTAAATCATTATTCAAAAAACTAGAAATCTTATATAAAATATAAATCTTACATAAACTCAAAAAATAATAGAAAGAAGAAGTTATGTTATTGTATTAGAAAATTGGAAAGTGAAATAAGGAAGGATGACTAAATGGTAAGAAATTAAAGAGAATTGAGGTTCGAGATTGGTAACATTTACAAGTAAATAGCATTGTAATGAACATATGGCTCACAAACTCTAAAGGGACAATTTACACATGGGAAGATGATAATAGATTTTAATTAATGTTTCAGTACAGAATGCACTTGCACATTCTGGAGCTGCTACATATTCTGATTATATTTTAGTATGATAGAATTGAGATTATCATTTAAACATTAAGAACCAAGACAAAAATGGAATGAATCATTAATAAAGGGCTTGTTGATAAATTAATAAAAGTTAAGAAATAAAATAAAAAAAGGTTTTGTATAGTAAAGAGGGCCACAAAAATGAAATAGAGTTATTGAAAATAGATATGGTAAATTGTTAGTTAATAAAATAGGTGTATTTAAGAGACAAACAATATATGTCATTTGCATAATTGAAGTAGTAGATAACGATAAAACTTTATAAATTAATGAAGGAAAAATTGAAATGAAAAAGTGTGAAACACAAGAAATTAAAGGATTTGAGAGAATTATTTAAAGTTATAGTGTAATATATGAATTAGGAGTTATGATTTTTATGGGGAAAAGGTTGATTGCAATTATTTATGAAAATTTTAGAGTAGATAGCTTAAAATCTCACATGAAGTTAAGATGCTGTTGAGAGTCTTGAATAGGCAAAAATTTTAATAGATTAGATATGTTTATATCTGATGAGCATTTTGGATTAAAAAGAAAATAAAGGTATAAGAGATGCAATTTTAATATTAAAAACTATTGAGATATATATGGAAGGGGAAATTAATATTAATTTCATTGGATTTGAAAAGCATTATGGGATATTTTAAAAAAAAGAAGTTATAGATTAGGAGAAAATTTTATTACAAAATTTGTATATAAATCGAAGATATTTGTATGCTTTACAGTTTGTTTATTTTTTGGCTTTTTACAGAAGGGGAAGATGTAAAGAAGGGTGTAATGTGGAGTTGTTATTTATCTTTTTATTTTATTTAATATATGCAGTATTCAAGGTCAATGTATAAACACATAATGTTTAATGAATATGTAAATAATAATAATTGTATAAAAATAACGAATATGTAAAACAATAATAATAATTGTATAAACGTAGAATAAAAGTAATAACTGTAATGTATAATAAATATGTAAAATAACTGTATAGTAATTAAGAATAACGATTGTGTAAAATTGCAATGTTATTAAATCATAGAAAGTTGTATAATAATAGAAAGCCCAGCTGACCTTATAGGGTCAGAAAACTATGTAAAATACCAGATATGGTAAGAAGTGTAAAAATACTGTGTGTATGTGAAAACGTAAGTGAAAACACCATATATGGCTAGGAATGTAAAAGACTCCAGAAGTCTTGAGGGGTATATAAACCCCCATAAACTAAACTAATTGTTCTGAGTATGTTCTGAGCTTTAATTATAGTCAGAGACTCCTGCCTCTGTAAGTCCAAAAGCAGGACTAGGGTATTTATATGCAAGTCACCACGACCTTTTATTATTTTATTTCGCCTTATAATAGGCTATGTATATAGTTAAAATTATCCATATTAAACTATAATCTTGCCATCTCAATTCTGCCTTTGTCCATTTATTTACTTGCTGGTCATAAGACACAGCATAATGGCGCAGTAACGACAGGAATAGAACCTGACAGCATATCGGCGCAGTAACAACAGGAATAGAATCTGAAAGAAATTGGCACAGTCGGCACAGGAATCGAATCAAAGAAAGTGGCAGTTAATATAGGAACAGAACTGTATTAAAAATTGGCTCGGTCATCATAGGATCGAATCTCGAAATAATTGCCTAAACAGTAAGTGGATTTGAATCAACAGAGAAATGGCGAGCATATCGCAAGTTTCTATTTGCGAATTTAATGTACAAAATCCGAGTGGTTGGCCACTGTATGTTCAGAGAATAAAAAACTACTTTATACTAAATAGTATAACGGAGAATACTGTAAAAGTAGCCTCATTACTTTGCTTTGCAGGCGAGAGAGTAATCGAAATAGCGAACAAACTATGTGGAAATTCGCCGGAGACACAGAAATACGATGAGCTCGTAAAACAACTAAATGAATATTTCAATCCCCAGCCATCCAAGTTTATTGCTTGTTTGCACTTTAGAGGCAGAAGGCAAAGAAAGAATGAGAAAATAAAAGAATATGACATTGGTTTAAGAGAGATGGCAAAGCCATGCCTTTACGGTAACTATTTAGACGAAGCCCTTCTAGAACAGTTATTATACAGAATAATTGATGACCAGTTGAGGCAGATCTTATTGGCAATAAAAGATGTAACTTACGAAGAAGCTATCAGACGTGGAACGGCTTATGAATTGCTGCTTGACCAAGCGACAGAGTTCAGAAGCTTCACGAGAACAGAACCACTTCAAACCACAATATTTAAAACGTTTGGAGTTAAACCCAAATCCGATAAACAAATTAAATGTTTTCAATGTAGAAAAATCGATCACAAAGCCCGTGATTGCAGTTTACCAGAAACTGAAAGCTATCGGCAAATAACCGAGTATCCTGAAAGATGGCACCACCATACAAAGCCAAACAGAGAATTTACATGCGAAGCGATGGAAAGTAGCTACCTAAAAAGTGCTACTATAGATGAATCCGATTGAAAAATAACCAAGTATCCTGAAAGATGGCACCACCATACAAAACCGAACAGAGAATTTACTTGCGAAGCCATGGAAAATAGCTACATAAAAAGTGCTACTATAGACGAATCTGATCAAATTATGATCAAAATTAAAAAAATCGACATAGAATCGCAAGTCAAAAATAATTACCCCAGCTTGTTCAAAAAAGAACCAGGAAAACAAAAAAAACTCGCCTGTAGAAATAGAGTTAAGAGACAGAGGAAAACCTTTTGTAACAAAACCTCAGAAAGTACCTATAGCACAGCAGAAATTGGCGGATCGAAACCACTATCAACAAACCGTAAATTGGCGAAGCACAACAAAGACCGCCAGCAACCGGCAAGAACTAGAAACCCCTCATCTCATCTCATAGACTATGTTAGGTGAAAAACCATACTTCTGGAGTGGGGGAGGAGTGCAGTATTCAAGGTCAAGGTATAAACACATAATGTATAATGAATATGTAAATAATAATAATTGTATAAAAATAACGAATATGTAAAACAATAATAATAATTGTATAAACGTAGAATAAAAGTAATAACTGTAATGTATAATAAATATGTAAAATAACTGTATAGTAATTAAGAATAACGATTGTGTAAAATTGCAATGTTATTAAATCATAGAAAGTTGTATAATAATAGAAAGCCCAGCTGACCTTATAGGGTCAGAAAACTATGTAAAATACCATATATGGTGAGAAACATAAGAATACTGTGTGTATGTGAAAACGTAAGTGAAAACACCATATATGGTTAGGAATGTAAAAGACTCCAGAAGTCTTGAGGGGTATATAAACTCCCATAAACTAAACTAATTGTTCTGAGTATGTTCTGAGCTTTAATTATAGTCAGACACTCCTGCCTCTGTAAGTCCAAAAGCAGGACTAGGGTATTTATATGCAGGTCACCACGACGTTTTATTATTTTATTTCGCCTTATTATAGGCTATGTATATAGTTAAAATTATCCGTATTAAACTATAATCCTGCCATCTCAATTCTGCCTTTGGCCATTTATTTACTTGCTGGTCATAAGACACAGCAATATATTTCTTAAATGACTTGTTAAATAAGTCAGTTTTTATGTTGATAATAAAGAAATTAGAACTGCTGGTAAAAGATCTCATTGCCTAAGATTTACCATTGATATAACATTAATTGCAGGTAATCAGAATTAATAGGCATATAGAAAGTTTGGGATGAAAATTAAATAAATAGCAATGGAAATAGATAGAGATATGAAAACCTAAATATTAAGCATCAGACAAGAAGTTATAGAATAGGTTAATGACTAAATATTTAGGAAGTTAAATAACTGTGGAAACAATGATAAGGATATTCCTGTAATAATTGAAAGGACAAAATGGGCTTTTAATAAAGCCAGGAGTTTATTTTGTAATCCATTGAAATTAGAATGGGTTGAGAGAATAGTTTATTAAATTCTTTGTTTTAAATGTTTTTATTTGCAATAACGATATGGAATATCATTAAAAAAAATGAAAAAATATATTGAGACTAAAGATATAAATTGAGATGGAACTGAAATAAATAAATCAGAGGAAGAAAATTATTAACATTATAAATATAGAAAAAATTAAATGAAAGAAATATTATCTATTGAGGAAATTGAAGGGGGAGGCGGAATGGATGCAGCATCTGTTTCTAGTCAGAAAAATTATAATGAGAATATTTAGGATATATACAAAAAGATAAGAGAATAAAAGTTTATGCATGGACAAGAATAGTTACAGGTACTTAAGGAATCAAGTAAACAATAAAAAGTCTTGGAGAAGGGAATCTAGTACAGTATACAAATACTGTCTTTAGCAGATAACTAATGACATTTTGAGTAAGTAAAACTATTTAATCATCAAACAAAATAATCTCCCAATTAATGTTTTTTTGCAATTGCTTTAAAATTTTTGTTTATTTGATAAGTTAGTCCATGTAAAGTATTCTCATGAGATTACAATTACAAATATCAGATAATACTTTTTATTAAGAAATAACTTTATAAATATATATATCTCTTTTGTAAAATTAAATATCTTCATGGATTAATAAATATGTAAACATTGAAATAAGTGGAAATGTCCATGTAATAACTAGAAAAAATTGTCTTCTTTTTCTAAGTAAATTCAGAAAAAAATATTTTTACTTGCTAGAATAGAGCACTTGATTAGCTCGATTTTAACTGATAATTACTTACATTATTTCTGGACTTTTTTTTAAAATTATTACAAGAAAATTTCTATTTAGTTTAATCTGTTTAATAAATAAAAATTAGATTCTTTTTTTGACCTCTAATTCATTATAAGCTTAAAAATTATTAATGCTATACTTTTATCTGGCTTATATATTAATTTCATTCTGAAATTTCACCAATATTAGCAAAGATAAGCTTAAAAATATCAAAATCTTAAAGTATAGGTGAGCCATTCTATTTTTGATCCTCATATAGTGCTATTTATTCATAGCCTGAGGAGACTAGTTTGTTTCCCTTATATATATATATATTAAGTTATGCTTGATTCCATAATTATTAAGTTATGCTTGATTATTAAACAAAGTTATTGAAAGTTAGATTTATTTCTATATCCTTTTCTAATTGATTATTAGGTAATAATTATTAAATCCATATTTTCATCTGGTTGGTTCCATTCTAAATTTTCATTAATGTTACTAAAAATAAGTCTATAAATATCAAAAGCCTTTATAACATACAAAATGCTATTTATTTATAGCCTGAAGGAGACTGATTTGCTTCTCTAAATTTCATCATATAGGTAGATGGATGGATGATCATTTTTACTGCCAAAGAAGAATAGATATAATTTAACAAACGATATCCTTCAGAAAATAATTGATCTTCCACCAAAGAATAAAAATTACTTTATTTGTATGGGTCTGTGCATCATATTAAAACATTTTATTAATGTATATGTAAGTGTACATATATTCGTGTCGTCTGTGCATCATATTAAAACTTTTTATTAATGTATATGTAAGTGTACATATATTCGTGACTTGCTATATCTATTATTTGAATGAATTGTTTAGCATTGATTTTGCAACTGAATAACATACAGCAATCATTGCATAAATAATGCCATTTTGGTGAATATATATATATTGGATAGCAAGTAGAACGAAGAACTTATTTTTCATTTTTTTTTTTTTTCCAAATTGCCATAAGTGGAATTATTTTTTATATCTTTTGTAACAAAAATATTATTATTTTTTTAAAGAAATAATTCTGTTAAATGCTTTACTGTTATTTTTATTTTAGAAACCAATAGATCAAGAAGTGGAAATATCTCAAGGAAATTCCTTAGATTTTCCAAATGTTATAGATGATGAAATTATAACAGGATACATTACTCCACCAGTAACATCTTTACACAGAGAAAGGCGCAATCCTCATTTACCATTCAAACATTTCACTATATCCGAATCTGATAATTATGGGAAAAAAGTAAATGAAACTGAAAAGAATGATAGTAAAAAGAAATTTCAAGATAGTCAGAAATTTTCTTCTGAAAATTCATTATTCAAAAATTTTGTGAGGAGAGAAGATTCATACAAAAGTGAAAGTGATTCACATTTTATAAAAACATCAATGAATAATTCAACTTTTGGAATAGCTAATGATAGTTCTACCGATCAACAGAATTCTGTTGATAACAGTGATTTAAGTGCAATGGAAATAAATCAGTCTAATTCTGAAATATATAATAGTGATGACTTATTTGTCGCCGAGTCACCTAGAAGTGCAAAACAAATTCAGAAAGAAAATTCTTTGCAGCATGAAAATGAAGTGATTCAGATTAGTGATAGTGATGAAGATATTGTCTTAGATCAGAATTATTTACCTCAAACCTCTATTTTAAATGATTCACTAGACTCAAATTCATCATTTCAGACTTGTCCAAATTATCAAGAAGAAAATCCACAGGTAAATAATAAACGTTTAGATTCTCTTTATTGCTACAGCCCTCCTCATTCATCTAAATTAATTCCAAGCTATAGTCTTCGGACAATAGTAAATAGTGAAGAATCAACAAATTCTGGAAGCAGTCAAGAATGTACTGATAATGATATATCAAAAACTGGTTTAAATGAAATAAGCACAAATACTTATAAGCAAAATGAAAGCCAGAATCAAAAATCCTATAATGTATCCTTAAGTGATTCTCCTGTGAAATGTAAGAGAAGAATTAGGAATGCTCCTGATTTTCTTAATTCATCAGATGATGAAGATGAAAATTTAGTTTCTGCATCTGTTCATTCACTACCTGGAAGAAGAAGAAGTACTGCTTTCATTCATCCTGCTCAAAAGAGTTTGTTTTTATCTGAAGCAAATCACATTTCTATTTCTGAAAGTGAAGAATGTATGAGTAGTGGTAAGTAGTTATTATCTTTTTAGTTTGTTTTTAGTTTTTATTAAGTATTTTCATCTATTTTTGATCAAAATTTATATTTTTTTGTCTTACTTATCAGAAATAAAATATGCATTTAGAGAAACAAATTGGGAGAGGGAAAATCAGTTGTGTATATATTGTAATCTAGTACTTTAGTCTACATATAAAAATAACTAAGCAATTGTAATGCTAAAAGTATTCTGTTTATTAAGATTTATTTTTACCAATTTGTGTGTGTGTGTGTTATTATCGATATAACAAAAACTTTTTACTAACTGGGAAATTGTTGGTTAACTAATTAATAAAAGAGAGAAAGAGAAAAAAGACAAGGTTGATATTTTTGTCATGTGTGTATTGTATTTTAATTCATGAATATTTTAAAAAAAAGAAAAAGAAAAAATTTAATGACAAATTATTACTTTTGTAAATATTTCTGCGATCATTTGTTCAATGAAAGATATTATATGTTTGAAATTCCAAACAAATGTTAAAGTAATATTTTTTTAATCATTTCTGTAATCAAGTAAAGCATTTAAATAGCACCACTACCAGCTATAGGCATTCAAAAAAAGAAAATACTTATAGCCCTGAGTTATATATGCGGAAAAACGCATACAGCCTTAGACCACACAATTATTTTGTTATTTGCTACAGAGATAGGATTCAATTGCAATAATTGTGGGTTGTTTGAAAAGCACTGTTTTAGATATAAATAGAGCTGAAGATTAGAATGTCAAGTCGGTTCTCCAGTTATACAGTCAGTGTTGCAGTCATTGGTTTTCCAGTTGCTGTTAAGAAGTTATTTGGACATTTTCAAGAAGGGGCTATCAAGGTAGTATGGATTTTCAAACAAAAAAACCGTTGGGGATAGCATGTCGATGCACACTGCATTGAGTAATGGATATATATCGCATTCATTTTAAACATATATGATGGCTACGGATAATTTAGAAGCAGTTTTCAATCAAATGGAGGAGTAAGGCAGCTCATAACTTCTGCTGGCTAACACAATCCACTCAAAAATATAGTACCCTGTTTTTGTGATATCCAATTTAAAAAAGTAAGAATGGCTTAAAAACTTTAAATATACATTACTCGAGTCTTTTTTCTCTCGTCTGGCATTAGCTATAACTTTGAAATAAGAAAGATTCAAATTGACATACGTATAATAATGTTTAACAAACTACAAAAGATTTTTTTAAAAACTGTAAGATTTATAAGTTTAACAACAAACAAACTTACCTATGTCAAAAAAAATGGATTTAAAAAAAAAAAAAGCAAGTCATAATTTATCCAATTAAAGATTTTATTTTTTCAAGAATGGACTGTGTGAATTATAAACTAATTTTACAATCATAACAAATGATAATATTATTCTCTTTCAAAACTCATAATTACAGAATTTTTCATTTATAAATGTGACAAATTATTACCTTCACATTTCTAAAATAATATTTTAAACTTTGCTTTCAAAAAAGTGAAAACTTAATGGATTTTGTACAATTAAAGAATGACAACCATTGAAAATCTATAATAATTCGAAATTCACTCTACAAATGGAGTCTTACAAGCATTGCTTTTTTAAAAGAAAGGAGCATGGATTAAGTACTAAAACACCATGCAAACAATCAAATCTAACTACAGGTAAACAAGAGAAAACAAAAGGACTCATTTAAGAATTGCCTCAGTTTATTTTTAGTTAATCATGATTAACCTAAACATCAATTAGTCAAAGAATGAAATTTCATTCGATGATTATAAATAGCTAATGATCTGTAGTTAATATAATCATGTGTGGTTGTAATATAATTGGTCAGGCATTTGAAATAAAGGGAAATATTATTTCAAGTTGAAATAAATTTTAATAAATTGTAATGTATTAACCATTACAGTTGAATATTAAATGCTTTATCAAGGAGTGTATTACTTTCTTATATTTTTTATGTTGTTGTTATTTTCTTGGGTAATAGTATGAATTCTGAACCCTACCATTTGATGACGCTCTTTTTCACCCAATGCACATCAATATACCGATTCACGGGCCGTCGGTTTTTTTACAGAATACTACGGTACAAAAATTTTTTTTTTTTCACTTTCTATACATAAAACTTGTATGTTTTTTTTTTTTTTTTTGCGTTTTTAATAAACAAACACTTTGTTTTTATATGGTGTAGAAGGGGGGGGGGGTGTTGCTTTTAAATTATTCTTTTTTTTTTGATTTTGAGATTTGATTTTTTTTTTGATTTTGAATTATCGGTTTCTTTACATAATACCACGTAAAAAAATTCAATACTACGTAAAAAAAATTTTTTTTACCCTTTCTATACATAAAACTCTTATGTTGTTTTTTTTTGCCTTTTTAATAAACAAAGACCACTTTGTTTTTAGATGGTAGAGGGGATTTGGTTTGCTTTTTTTGGATTTTGAGCTTTTCTTTTAAAACCTTAAATAATTCACTTTTAATTAATAAACCAACAGTTGGTTTTTAGAGGGTGGAGGGGGGTTGGTTTGAATTTTAATTCTCATCTTTTAGTATCTTTTGCTGATGTACTGGAAACTTCGCATATTAATTTTAAATGTGTTTGAATATAGAATGCATATAAAGAGATAGATTAACAAAATATACAAATTATTGGAGGGAGGTTGGTTTGCTTTTAAATTATCGACTTTTTATTGATTTTGAGCTTTTTTTTTTTTTTTGAGGAAAGCCTTATTAATCAATTCATTTTTAATAAATCAACAGTTGGTTTTTAGAGGGTGGAGGGGGATTGATTTGATTTTTAATTATCGTCTTTTATTTTTTTATTATAAAGTGTTTTTTTTTTTTTAAAAAATATTTACGCTACCGAAACTTTTATATGATAGCAAAAAGTTCTTCCTTTATTTTTTGCCTTTTTCAAAAAGCCTTAATTAAACAATTTGTTTTTTTAAAAAAAAAAACTTTTTTTTTTTTTAAGGGGGGCAGGGAGTTGCGGTTTGTTTGGCGCCAATAGGAGATGAACCTCAAAGCTGTAAGTAACAGGATTTTGGAGCTGTCCAATCAACTTTCCTTATGCAGACCCCAGGTACGCTTGCAGAAGTGGCAACGGAATTCCCCAGATCCTGTAGTTGACTAAAACCATGCTCCTTCCGCAAACGCATAGCTTCGCATCTGGCAAGATGTTTGTTCTATTTCTGGAAAAAAGCGTTAACTTCTGTGGCCGGCAATTCACTCCCCTTCAACCAATTTTGAACACTTGCCGCATCGACATTTTACTGTTCTCGCACGGATTCATGCACAAACTTGGATTTGCGCATGAACTCTGCAGAACTCTGCTGAAAACCCTAACCTTTTCAGGTTGTGTGCAGTTCAAAATCGTAGGGAAGCGTGCATGACGGCTTGACAATTCTTAATATGTAATACTAAATCCACTACACTTTCGCAAAATTTTTTCACAATGAATTTTTTGATAAATTTTGCATCCTTCAAATACGGCCACCATCAAATCAGACCGTAGTGAGAGTTGAATTGTGCTCACTTGAGGAATACTGTCGCAAGTTAATGGGCGTAGTATTTCGTTTGTAATCGTAGGATACATTATCCTCTAGGCAGGCGGACTGTTACGGCTCTAAACAACACTGTTGTAGTGTTAGCTGTAAGTTAGGCAGCTAAAACAGTATATTGATGTGCGTTGTGTGAAAAACAATGCCATCAAGCGATAAGGTTCAGTATTCATACTATTACCTTTTCTTGTTGTAATACAATGTTGATGCACATCACATATTGTTATGATAAAATAAATCACAATTGTTAATTATATGTTCCTGTGTACATTTTTCTATTCATGCATTTTCTTCAGCAGTATTAGTAGTGCAATATCTCATTTAATTGTCATTGCTTTCTAAGTTATGTTGGAGTTGACCAGATATCAGATATAAAAGGTACTATTTGAACCTGTGTGCTGCTAGTGGCATCATTTTGAGATTCTATCTACTTGAAACAAATAAATTTTCTAACATCAGGCCTTGTAAAAAAAAAATTATTCTATAATGAGCAGGAAATATTGCTGTATGGGCTAAACATTATACTTAATAGTATTTATTCCTATAATGTCCTATAGTATGTTCATTATAAAATACATTATCTCCAATTGGTGTGTGGTCATATAGTGGGTTTGGCACAGTCAACATAGCGCTAGTATATTCCATTTATAGATTATGAGTGCAATTCGGTATCAAGATATATTTGTCACAACTAAAGTCACATTAGTAAAAAAATAAATATTGAGAGGTAATTAATAATATTGCACAAAATAAAAATGGATGTGGAATGAAAAATGTTTAAATAATAGAGAGAGCAGTAAGGGAAATTAAAAATAGAGGAGTGAGATGTAAAATAAGAGTAATTATGCTAGAAAAAGGAGAGTACAGCTGGATATATACAAAAAAGAACTAAGTGAATCGTTATGTGTGATTGAGTAGGGGCACAATAATTATTAAATATAAAATGAGGGGGAAAAGAGAAAACTTATATATATATTTTTATTAAATATAAAAGAAAAATCAATTTTTTTTAATAATAGTGTATTTTTTTTATATATAAATGATTAACACAAACAGGAGCCAAAATGCATATTGGAAAACATACTTATAAAATAGAACAAATAATGAAGGAAGAACATGATCATGAAAGATATCAGCCAATAACAGAAGAAACTCAAAGAGGAGATAAATATGTCTGTTCAGTTTTTGCAAATGTTTAAAGAAGGAGATAAATATGTCTGTTCAGTTTTTGCAAATGTTTAAAGAAATGAAAAGAAAATCAGATGCTGTTAAAGAAAGCAAAATAAATGCTGCTGAAAAAGCAAGAATATAGAAGAAAGCAGTCAGAAGATATTATCAAAAATACAACAAAATAATAAAGAAACAATAAAAGAGAAGAGATGAAAATGCTGTTACAGAAAATAGAAAATGACAATAAAAAAATGTTTTAAGAAAATAAAAGAAAGTAACCAGGAAAGAGGAGAAATGCTGTTATGGAAAATAGATGAAATGGCCAATCAACTAGAAAATACTAATAAAAAAATGGATAAAGTGATTTAAAATAGTAAAAAATGGCTAATCAAATAGACACACAAATCAAACGAGTTAGAGAGGAAATTATGAATGAAGTTAAATAAACAAGGTGGTACAAAATGTTAAAATAAACTAGGTACAGGAAGCGATGGATGTTAAAATAGGCTAAAAACAAAAGGCAACGGAATTAGTGAGTAATCAAAATTAAAAAAACCCTGGAATCTGTACAAGAGCAAATAGGGGACCTAATTAGGCAAAATAAATCACTACAGATCAAAGATGACAATAGTATAATAGAGAAGTAAAAAACTCGAATATGACCATAAATAACATGGTCAAACTGAAAGAAAAATAGTCATAACAATCCCAAAAAAGGGAAGAAATGAAATGGGGAATATAGAAGATGCAAATATTCAATCAATAAACCACATATCTCGATTGTAAACCAGTTTCTTAAAATGTGAGTTTTTTAGAAAATGTTTGTGAGGCACTCATCAAATTTATCAATAATTTGGAAAGATATTTCAGCATTAATGTGATGACCGAAGAAGCTAAGCTATCAATAGCCTATAGTCATCTGTAAGGTGTGTCGTAAGCATAATGGCACTCATTGTTCATCTCTTCTACTAACTTTGGAGTTTAAACAGGCATTCACGAATTATAATTGGAGTGAGGACTACCAAGAGCGGATTGAGCTCAAAATATTCCAGAAGTGTCCATCTAGTGAGTCCTATATTCACTTTTTTAGAAAGCAGAAAGCAAAATTGAGAGTTGTCACTGCAGATCTTCTCTCAGAACTTCAAATTATTAGGATCTTAAGGTGCAGCTTTCCAAACCAGATTGGCACAGACAGGTGTTGAACTGTTGAATCCCTTTAACAGCAGCAAACTAACATCTGTTGAAAAGGGACATTTAAACCTCCACCTAAAACAGCATACAGAGGGGACTGGTCTGCATATTAATGCCATCCAATATGGGAAGTGTGAGATCAAACCACTATCTTGTTATTTGTTATAAAGAAAGTCGAGAAGTGCCACCATAGATCAAGAGAAAACATAGTCATTACCTTTAAAAAATATTAGAAAAATTAGTTTTTTTAAATACTTTTACAAATGGTTATTTTTTTTATAGGTTTACAAATTCTAAATTTTGACAGTTAAATTTTAATTTGCCACTTTTCTAGACAGCTTAATCACATTCGTTATGAAATTAAAAAAAAAAAGAAAGGTATATAATATGATTTACCAGAGATAATTTTTGCTAGTTGACCCAGATCTTGTCCTTCCAAGCAGGTATTTGCTGGAAATAAAGTTTCTTTCTAATAAAAAAAGATAATGTTTAACAATAAATATTGTATATCAGATATTATACATCAGAACTTTATTATTATTAATTTTAAAATAATTGCAAAAAAAATTAATATATAACATATAAAAACAAAGAGAAAAAGTGACAGGATGAAAGATTAAAAAGTTTAACAAGGTGTGTATATATACACATTTAAACAGACGGTGATAAGTAAACATAAAAATTATTTTTTTTCACTTTAGTGCAGTATAAAATATTAATGAGAATAATCACACTACTGATGCTGCTTATTATATGTCCTACTTTTCATTTGGCCTTGTGGAAATGCCTATAGTTTTCTATACAGATAGCTTATGATAATAAGTACAATTTACAATGAAAATGTGTTTGTATAAAAAAAGTAGAAAAAATAACCATAGCCTGTAAAAATGAAAGTAGAAAAAAATACTAATAGATTGCAAAAAATGAAATATAATTGCTTATGTACATGGCAAAGATGTATGATACAGATCAATACAAAACAAACATGTGAGATACCACTTGCAGTATGATATGACAATGAAATAAATTTGATCTTTTCATTGTAATATTTACAAAATATATGTGCAAGTACATATAATATTTATACTTACGACTGATAGAAAATATTATTTTTATATAAAATTACAATTGGCTAGGTTCTAGGCATTCAAAGTTATATATGTATTGGAACACAGACATTGTTCCACACAAAACAGATCTTTATTCTACAGCATTATAAATTATTTATATAAAAAAATATATGAAAAATATTATATACTTACAGATTCGTGGAAAATATTATCTCTGCAGCTACATATAATTATACCTTATGTAAAAGAGCTACTTTTTTAATTTACTCTGTAATTATCTGGCTAATTGTTATGCACAATTATTTCTGTTCTCTAAATGAAATATTCAGTAATAAAATTTTAATTTTTTTTTTTTTTTAAAAAAAAAACTATTATAGTTTCTAAACTTGTTCTTTTTTTATTGAAAAATTATTGTTATTTATTATTATTTTCTTTTCAAGAAACTAGTTTTTAGCACTGCATTTACTAATTTGAACACCATGAAAAACATTATGGAAAAATAAAAAAACAATGAACAAATACATTATTTAACAATTAAATATTATTTTGTTAATAATTATTTACTTTCGTTTTTAAAATTATAAATTTATCTTTATTTACAGTGTCAGAAGAATTTAATCATTTTAGATAAATTTTTAATTATTACTGTTTTATTTATAAATTTATTGGATAACTATAAAATAATAATTTCAATTTTGTATGTGAAGGTATGCTCACATACAATTTTACAACAAATACATTTATTTTTTGTATAAACTTAATAATGCAGTAAATGTGCATTATAATCAAATGAGTAACATTTTCATGAGTAATCTGTATAATTTTTTTTTGTTCATTTGATGTCAACAAGCCAACTCAATTCTATTTATAAGTATCTATAATTATAATTATTAGTACTTTTTTAAAAAAATACCAAATCCTTTTTTCTTGTTTATCAAATTCATCTACGCTATTCTACTTCTTAGTTTTAACTATGATTATTTTTTTAACAGATACATTTATTTGCATGTGATAGTCTTATATTCAAGCTAGGCTAGCACCATGGAAATTATTTCACTTTGTTTCAAATGCTCCTTCTAAAGAAAAGATGAAATTCTCCTAGGTATATATACATCATTTACCAGGCCAATTACTGCTTCATTATTTGGCTACAAAATTGTGATAAAATTAGTCTATCAATTCTATCTACACACACACACACATATATATATATATATATAAACATTAAAATAATATTGCAATAATTATTAGAAGCATTGTTAATAGAATTATATAGAAATTGTACAAATATCGGCATGATTTAATATAAATATGTGATACAGATGCACAGTTAATAATTTATCTACAAATGCAATTAAATAAATAAATCTAAAGAAGGTTATTGAACAACTAATATTGTATTATTGCAAAAAAAAAAACCAAAAAAAAACTTTCTGCAATTTCTTTTTGCCTTTCTTCATAAAATAATGTAGCCTAAATAAAAAAAAATTAAAAAATCTTTAATATTATTATTTTCATTGCTGTATAATAATTATTTGAGATGACAGGGAAGGGGGAAAGGAAAGAAAAGAAATAGAAAGGAATGGGTGCGTTGTATTTAACAAAAATAATCTGGATTACCATGTATAATAAACGTTTTCAATAATATTGAGGAGGGCAATAAAATGTCAAAAGAAACTTTTTTTGTATTAAATATAAAATATTTATTGTTGCATAAATTTTTTTGGTTTTAATTTCTTAATTTTTCTAGTTTACAGTTGTATAAGATATAACAGTACTGTGAATCAATAGGAAGCTAACCAGCACTAGGTTGAAGTCTAAAAGTTGGAGACTTCTTTAGATGTGGTTTTAAATGTATATGTTTTTGCAGAATATGCATTATGTATTTGCTTGTCACTTTCGTTTTAAACATGGAGAGATTATTACCAATAGGAACATAATACAATAAATATTCTTTTGAATGATTTTCATTAGCAGAAGCATTTAAAAATTTATCCATGCTATCTTCTTAAGACAGACATCATTATCTATAGAATAAATGTCTTCCTTTTTTTTTTTTTTGTATAATTTTTGCAATCAGTAAATTAAACATAATTTTAAATAATCATCATAATAATATATTGCAAAATTACAATATATGAATAGAAAGTTGTAAATACATATTTTGTTAATATTTTTCACATCAAATAATAGCCAGAATTTTTTTTTTTTCCAGTGATAAAATACAAGATTATGAAATTGTCAATACTCTCATTTTATTACTTAAAATATTTTCTTTGAATTTTTAACATTTGACAAAAACGGATGCTAGGTAATCTGAATGTTGATTTTTATGCCACTATATATCTTTGAAGTCTGTAATAAGAATATATGTTTTGTTTTGGTTTGCCTATTATCATCTTCCATTATATGGTATTAGATTTTACAGCAGTACAAGTTCTGATCTGATAAGATATATATTTTTATAGTTGTTTACTATTTGATATTATTTGGTCATATCTAAGTTTAATTGATCAGTTAAACATTCAAACTTATTGTTACACTTGTTACAGTACATTCTAGCTTCTAAAATTCTAAAAATTTGTTTGCATTGATTTCAGAAAGATCATGATGACAGCAATTCTTCTGAACCTAAAAGAAGCTATGAAATATTTTCTTTGTGTGAGAAAAAGAAAATGATTTATTTAGTTCTGAAATAAAATTGTTCATTTAATTTAATAAGATTGAATCTGCAATCTCAAAATAATAAAAAGGGAAAAGAAATTTGTGCTAGCATTACTTGTGTTCCTAAATTGCTAGATTTAACATTTATATGATATAAATATTTAGTGAAGGCTGAAAAAGCACTAATTTTATAGGTGAAGGTTATGAACAAATAGAATATTCCAGTAGACTAATCTATAATATTGCCTCACAAAACATTGACTTTACTGGTAGATTTTATCAAAAGTGAAACTGAAAAGGATGGTTGTTTAGATTCAGAAATCTGTATGAGCTTTTTAAAAATGAAGCAATTCATAACTCGGGAGGATATGAATAAGAAACATGTTCTGGGCAACATATAGTGTGTCAGAAATCATTGATTCTATTAAGAAGTCATCAACAAAAGATTCATATTAAGCCATTTCAAGTAAAATATAGTTGAATAAAACAGAAATTATTAATAATTGTAAAAATTAAACACTTCATGGGTTTTTTTAACGTTTGGTAGAATTATTACTAAGACAGCACAAGAAAATAGGTCTTGATATGCAAGCAAGTGCAATGACTTAACTTTATGAATTTGATTTCATTTAATCATTTCTTCATCAAATTTCATCACAAGTTGAATATATGAGATGACAATAATTAGTCCGTCCCCCCTCTTTTTTTTAAGAGTGTGAATTGCATTATTTTTTTATTAATTATTTTTGCTGTTATTTAAATGTGTATAACTTTAAAATAAAATTATAAGTGTATATATACTCTATGTAAATATTGAAAAATATTTATACTACAATATATGTTAATATATTTATTATATATGGTCTCATTACTGTCTGCAAATTTTGATGTCTGTGAACCAAATGATCTGGATAGAATAAGAGTATAAGCATTTTTAAAAGAAAAATTTGTTCATTCTCTTATTATCATGAAAATTAAAACTAAGTTTTATACATATTAGTTGAGTAACATTATAAAGACTAAGTTATATAAATTTTAATGTGAAATTAAAAACATAATTTGAAAAAATATTATTAAAAACATAATAAATTGTTTTTATATGTATATATTTTTAAAAAAGATAATAATAATAGAAAAAATAAAAAATTGTATTGTAATATATATATTTTGTATCTTATAGTATTTGTTTATATTATTTTTTGGTATTTTTAGGTGATGATTGCCAAAGTGTTGATTCTGAAGATGTGATCGATAGAATATTTGAAGATGCAAGTAAAACAATTTTAACTTTAATTGAATCGTAATGGGGTATTTTTAATATATATATGAATAACATTTTAAAATCTCAGGTTTGATGTGATTGATGAAATTTCATTAGCTAAAAATGAGAATAATCTATTTATTTATTTGTGAAAATATGAGCTATTAATCTTTTTCGAAAGTTAAATTATCTCTCTTAAAACAACTTTAATTAAAAAAAAGTCTCTTTACAAAAAGTTTTAGAACATTGGCTGTATGGTGGAGTAGCTTTATGATAAATATCTGGTACAATTCTTGATAGATAATATAATTCATATTGGATATGAGATGAAATTTGTAATAATCATGGGAACTATAGTATAAGGTCTATAGTATTCAGGTCTTAGAACTGAAGTTAGACACTTGAGAGAAAGCTTATAGTCAGCAAGATTATCATTAATAGATTAGTCTTTGTGCTATTGCTCTGTTCTTAATTTATAATTCTTTTATGCATACCATCTGACAAATTTACTAAAAAGCAATTTTTTTGCTAAAAGTTATCGTTTTTTTGAAGATTAAAACAATATAACTGATTTTGAAAAAAACAAAAATCTTTGTTTTTAATTAATAACAACAAAAAATAAACATAGAATAAAAAATAATTTGTGAAAAATATTATCCAAAAAAACTTTATTTTCATTTTATTTCCGTGAATATTCATATTTTTAATATAAAAAAAATAATTCTTTAATTACATAATAATAAACTATGTGGAAATAGCATCTAAATAACACTGGAATAATAGTAATAAATATACAAACAAATTGAATACTATAAAAAATTAAATTTAAAAAAAGTTGAACACTAAAGATATGTCATTGCTCTATTATTTTATAATATTTAATATGAGCTTGTACTCATAAACAAAAATTGTAAATCTCCATATTCAATAATTTTTATATGATTTCTGTGATTAATTACCCTTAAGGCCATTCTTGTTTTTTATGTCTTCTAATTACCTTGTTATGGAAATCGCCAATGCAATATCATAATTGTAGTGCTCTGTAACTTACATGTTATTATTTAGAATTCTGAAAATTAAAACTACATTTGACTAATTGTAAAAGATATGAAATTTTTTAATATCCATAATACAGTGTAATGTTTTAAAAAATTTTATATAACCAAAACTTAATAAAAAGTTTTAAAATTTAGTTTCAGTTCAGTATTTTGTAGCTCAATAAGTTTTTTCTCTTAACATTTTCAGTATTTATATAGAGATTTATTGACCAATCTGGAACATTTAAATTAATATCTTCATACAATTTCATATCTTCATGCAGCTTTCTTCACAAAAGTCATTAATGTATGAGCAGTCATTTCACTTTGTTTTTCTTTCTATAATAAATTTGGAAACTGATATAATACATAACATCTTATATTACATTTAGAAAGTATTAATTTCAATATAAATGTCAAAATTTAAGATTGCTTTGTTCTTATAATTGTGAATTTATTTCATAGAATTTTAAGAAAAATATGATAAGTATACATTATAAGTTTCAATTTTTCAAAGGTTATTACTGAGTCCTTATGCATTTCTAAAAAATTGTATCGCAGTATTAAAGTGTTTATAAATACATTTTAAGCATTTACATTTTAATAGCCAATAAACTTCAATGTGAAGTTTACTAATCACTCAAAACTATCAGGAAGTTTTTGAAAAAGTTGATTGTTGAGAAGATCCAATTTAATTTTGTTTATAATAATAAACTCAGTTTGTAAAACATTGTTCATTTATCATCAATTTTTTCACAATTAAATGCCAGCTATAAATGATAAAATGAACAGTAATAATATTTGGCATGATCTTTTTGAAAAATAAGTTATAAATTCTCTATAGTGATTTATTATCGATACAATTGGTTTGTAAGTGGAATTTTTTCATCTTTAAAAAAGATTGTTCAATAACATGAAATAAAGATTCATATTTTGTATCTGATTCTAAATATTTTGCAAAAAAAAAATTGTTTTTAAACTTTTCTTCTTTTATGGATTATACATATGCAAGCAATAAAATTTCACTACCTGGAGATATTAATTCATCTAGCTGTAATACATATCTCCTACTGGCATTAAGTATGATACTTTAATGCTGAAAGAAGAGAAATCTAATGTGACTTCCTGATATTGTAATCAGTTAACCAGGTGAATAAATATTGGCAAATGCAACTCTTTCTAATTCTTTTGGCAGTGTAAAAGTAGTTTGTTTTATCAAATATAGATAATTGCAGATTCTAGTCTTCATAATCATAATGAAATATATTGGTGTATCCTCTTTTATAAAAACATTCCATAATTTAGTATATTCAACAGAATTGAAATCATTTAATCAATAAAGTTCATATTGACTTCTGCTATTATTCTTTTTTAATTCATTGTAACGGTTCAAATCTATAGTAAATGATTTTTTGTATAACCTTACTTGCATTAGTTATAAGAGATACTACAATTGGCCTACTATCAAGATTTTTTCATTTCACTTTGTTTTACAAATTGTAAGCTAACGTGCATTTCCAAATTGATTCAAACGATTTTGTCAGCACTTTTATTGTATCTTTTTCAGTTTAATGCTGAATTTTTGCTATTTTGCCATCATTTCCAGTAGTCTTACCTTTTGTCAATAATCATATTGCTAATCTGATCTCATCCTTAATTATTGAGAATTCTACAGAATCTTATCTCGTAGTCAATATAAACCAAATCATATTATCTCTGAAGTCTCGTAGCTGAAAGCCATTCATTCTAATGTATTCATTTAAACAAAACTGACTAGTCAATATACTAGATATGTCAGAAGGATCTGTAATGGTTAATCAATATGCTAAATATCTTTAAAGGAATATTAATGGTATCCTGCTGATACCCATGTGCTTTGACAGATTTAATAGATTCATAATGACAGTAGAGAATATCAAAAATAATTCCCAAATTGGAATAAAATTAATATTTTTTAGTCTTCTAAAAACAAGTAAATGCTGACAAATTCAACAAAACTCTTGATTATGCTTGATAAAAAAGTTGAATATTGTCTTTGAAAGAACAAAAGTACATACATGTTCCAATCAAAAGATTCTTATTTTTTCAATTTAGACTTAGTGAGTTTAGAAACATCCAAAAAAAATTGCTACTGTATCTGCTATTAAGATTGCCAATATTATGTATAAATAAGAATATATAATCATTTATACTATCAGGTCACATGAAACAATCTTACATAAGAATCAGCATGGCATACTGCTGCAAGTAACTTTAATCTTATTATTTATTAGCCACAATAAGCTAACTTAGATCAGAATTTTTGATCTTTTCCAGGAATCAATCTTTTACAAGAAAAAAAATTCCTTTGACTTCCCTTTTAGAGTAAATTACTATTACTCTAAAATGATTTGATTATATTCTATAAAGTGTTAAATTTAGATTTTGTTTAGATGGAAGGGTAATGTATTTATGAGTAGAATTTTCAAAAATTTTTTTTAAGTCTTCAACAAAATTTTTTTGATCTTTTTAAATATCTAATTGTCTTCATATGAAACAAATATTTTTAGAGGAGTCTATTTAGCATCCAAATACATATTTTTAAAAATTTCAAGATAATTTATAAATGTTAGGATTTTTTAATCAATGTTGTACTATATTAAGTTAATGAAATTTTGTATTTGTTTGATTGAAATAAGCAAAATATTTCAATATTAATTTATTGTATAAAATTATATTACAAACAAATATGAAATCAGTAGTAGCAAATAAAAAGTATATAAAAAAAATATTTATAAATAATATTGCAAAAAATTTACAAAAATTAAAGAAATATTTTTATTTTATTAATGAAAGGGTTAGGTTTGATATTTAGCTGTAATGTTTGAAATGTTGGGTTAAAAAAATACTTAATATTTTTCATAAATCTCGGTATTGTGATATATTTAATTATTTTAAATAAAACCATCTTCTATAAGATCTCAAAATTGCTAATAATAGTGACTCAAATATATATTTTAATTCTGAGCATTTTTGATGTATGTTTATTGAATTCCAAAATTTTGCATATTCATTTGTTTTAATTGAAACTTTTGAGATTTTTTCTAATTTCAATTAATTTTTTTTTTGTAAAACAATATCTACTTTGGTTATAATAATAAAAAATACTTTATTAACAAAATAAATATTTACAATTTGTACAAGTAATTAAACAAATGTTCAATTTAAATTACAGATTTATATACCAAAACCTGAAGAATTTGATATATTCCACTGTTAAGACGAGAAGATTCCAGGCTATTAAATAATTATCTTCAACTCAAGGGGGTTGTCCTGTATCAATCACCCAAAAGAAGTATTCAAACACATCTAGTAAGTGCTGATGGGGCAACAAGCTGTCAGGATACATCAAAATTTTTAAGATCTTAAAACAATTTCTTTTTTAATTTTTTTTTACAAATAATTAATATATAATAATCTATCATCAGTAGAAATTTTATCATTTTCAAGACCTGATAGTTATCTTAAATTTTCAAAATAATGAAAATCTATATTGATTTTTTACATGGATACAAAGAGATCAATTTTAGAATGAAATCCAAGAATAATTGTCATCACTTTGAAGGAAGAATTCTATAACTATATTAAAAATGTTACTAATCTTTGCAACAATTGCTTTTTGATAGCCAGCACATTTTTATAAAACAGGAAATTATTATATATTTCCTTATTATTATCACATAATTGTGCAAAAAACTGATCATTTAAAGATTTGGATTTTATAATATTTATAGTTTTATGCATAAATCTAAAATATCAGGAAGTTTTTTAGTATTTTTTTTTGCAACTAAGTATTGTCTGTGCAAAACACAATAAACTGGCCAAACGTTTGGATTTTTTCCTCCACAAGTTGGAAATCCTCTCACAAGTATACAATTCTTGAACTTATCTCATTCTTAAGAAATCAAGAATTTTTTTTTGATGTTCTCGAGAATTCTCAGTAAAAATTACTCCTCTCCCCCCATTTTTATTTTGAAAATTACTTTAATAACAATTTATATAAAAGAAAAAAATCAAAAAATAAATTCTTTAATAAAAAAAATTTGCAAATTCAATTTTAACTCATTCAGTCTCCATCTTCATTAAAAATTATGTATGATCCAATTTTTTAATTAACTGCATTAAATATGAAATCTAAGCATTTTCTTGCAAAAAATAATGTTTTACAAAAGATAATTAATCAGTGAATCTTTTATGCAGGTTCTTCTTTTGGACACAATATGATCCGATCAAAACTTCTGTTCATTTTATGTTAATGTAGGCTTGATTGTGTTCAACACAGATTTCAAATTTTCCAAATTATTTGTCAATTTCCATGTAGCTTAAAATAAATTATTTTTCAACATTAAAAATTTTTTTCACAACTGGTTGAGGTTGTTTTAAAATTGCTTGTATTGACTTTTCTAATTGTTGTTATAAACTTAATGAAGTATTTGTAGGACAGCGTTCTGTTACTACTTCAATATCTGACTCACAGTTGGAATTGCTATGTTCCGTTTCATCTGCACAATTATTTTGGAATATACTCTGCATATAATTTTTAGCTAGTTATAATGATATCAAACTTTGAGGTAGATTTAAAGAATTTGTCATCTTGTTCTCGTAAATGGTTTGAATCTTGAAGAAACTATCAATGAAATTATTGCATTATTTCTTCTCTTCGATATTTGAATTTTAAGTTCATCCAAAAGCCTTTTGTGTAATATTGAATTTCATTCTTTTTTTTCTTTATAAGTATGTATATTATTTTTTTAAAATAAATTTAAATTTACAAATTTTATATAAAATTTACGTACTATATAAATAAACATCAAGTAAAAGTATGTAATTAATTTGCAAATTATTTTATTACAGCTGACTAAATGTCATTAAACCAGTGGTCTTCAACCTTTTCACACCTGCGGTCCGGCAAAAATAAGGATAAGATTTCGCGGACCGGCAGAAGTTTACAGATAAATTTTCTTAAAGATATAACCTGCTTAGTCTTAGATAAGCATAATTGTTATAACTGACCAAAACAGCACACTAGTTATTGTGTATTGTAATGGTGTTGCTTACTTTCACATGCTGAACATAGAAAACAGTACAATAACAATCGTTCTCATTAATGTGCTTGCATTTCTATGTTTATTATTTCATTGTTAAAACATTCAAGAATAAAATATTATTTACCTGAATGTTGGGAAATATCATAGCTAGTGTAATCACATGGCAATGATTATGATAAATGTATTATCTGTATTTAATGTTAAATATACAAGATGGTTATATATATATGGAGGTTGTCTTTTGATAGTAGTAAGGGCAAAATAGAAATCGCGTAATTAATCACTGTACAGTCAAAAAAAAATTTGCCGTATTTTAAATCTGAAAAAATAAAATGAAACGTGTAAAAGTCTGAAGTTTTGATGTTATTGTAATTTTTTTTTTTTTGTGCTGGTGAGTTGAAAGGATCAAAAAATGTAATTAATAGGAAAAGTTTTTTTTAAAAAATGGTAAAATAGATATCGCGTAATAGAAATAAAGCCAAAAAAAAAAAAATTGCAAAGTTATTTTTTGTTTGTTTTTATTTTTAAAAAAAAAGGTTAACAGAAATTGGTTTTAAAAATAAAAGTTTTAGTATATTAGCTATATGCAAATAAAACCAAAAAATATCGCCTTATAGGCAAAAAAAAAAAGTGGGCTTATTTTTAAACAAAAAAGAAAACGAAACTTGAAAAAGTCAAAAGTTTTGATCTTGTTTTAACACATAAACAATGCCGACAAGCGACCGTGATTGGCTATCAAAAGACAACTGGAGTTTGTATAATAAAAAACCTTTTTTTTTTAATTTTGAATTTTTTTAGAAAAATAATAAATTTAATTCTATCTCTCCATAAACATCTGTGATAAATAGAAAAACCAATTAATTTATGTATGATTGATTAGATTTCATTTTGGTTCTGTTTTTTATTTTTTAACGGTAAAAATGCGATGAAAAAATAAATAAAAACTGCTTATATTAATTAAAAGTTTAAAATCTTATTATTTTGTTATTACTAACTTTTTTGCCAGTCTAGCGCGGCCCTGCAGAAAACTTCTGCGGAAAGTGATTGAAGACCACTGCTTTAGATTGTGCTGTGAGTGGATTTGTTGGGAATAACAAAGAAATATGAATAGGCATTTCTAACATCACTACAAGAATTAAGAGGCTGAAATGAAACTAGGCTGCATATGATCACCAGATGAAATGACAATAGATAGATAACTGAAGTATTAAACTGGATCCCAGATGGATGCATAAGAATGTTTGCTAGAGTGATATGGAAATTTTATGGAACATAGAAACTGGATTAATTTTGGGAAGGCTCTTATCTAATTGTGGATTGATAATGAAATCATGATATATTCATCTGTATTTATATTTATATTATTTAAAACAAATATCAGTTTAATTCATCATTCTTATTTTTTAACCAAAATATATTATTAAAAACTATTGCAAATTTAATGTCAGTTGATTTAGAGATACAGCAAGTATATTTGCAAGCATTTATTTATCGATTTTTTAAATTTCATTAAATATGATTGTAATGCATTTAAAAACACTGATTATTATTATTATTTTTTAAAACACTTTTTTTTTAGTAATTTTCAAAATATCTTATGGAAGTGATGATACATTCACTAAATGCCTCCAGGATATGCAATCATTATTATTAGGAGCTTGGAGTCTATTAATAAAATTACTGCATTTCATTTATAGTTTTTCTTAATATATGAAACATCCAAGTAATTTAGGAGGAAAAACAGTAAGTACTTAGGTGCAATAAATGCTATTAATATTACTAAAGAAGCTAAATATATATTTACTTTAATACTTAATGTATTATATGTACATGTTATATATTTTTAAGCTTTTTATAGTAATTTGAGATGGAAAGCACGCTCTTTTATGGTGTTCCCATTATTACATAATTTCATAAATAATTTTTTTTATCTTTAATTGTAAAGATTTTGGTTTTTAATCACTGCGCTGTAAAATTATTTAATTCTTTGTTCTTATTATCTGTAACATTTTAAAAATATTTATTGTTTTAAGAATGTTTATTATTTCCAAAGATGTTTATTTACATATTTCTATAAAAATATGCAATAATTTATTTAAATTTGGATACAAATATTAACAGATTATTATTATTTCTTAATATATAATAAAAATGTGATGATGGTAGGAATTTTTTTTCCCAACAGAAATAAAGAAAAAATATAATTTTTATTAAAATAATAAAGTTTGATAAGTCATGAAAATGTAAAAGATTTTCCATAATTTTTTTAGATAATAGATGTTACTGGATTATGAGGAATCACATTAATGGTATTTTAATTACACATGCCACACAAACAACTTAATGCCAGAATTTTTTTTTTAACAATTAGAATTCTCAAAGGGAAAGAGTTTATACAATTTTTTTATTGATAATAGATTTTTTAAAAAAGTATATATTATTTGCAAAGTAATCAACATTTATAAATAATTTTTAAACACAACAGATAATGATTTATGGGAAGCATATTAAATATTTAATAATGCTAGTTAATTAAACTGCAAATAAGTATGTAAATAGATAAATTTACAGTAGTCATCCATGTCACAAATTAACTGATCCCTAACTTAGCACTATATGTATTTGGTTTCATATTATTTTTTAAAGAATTTTTTTTTCAATTTTGAATAGAATCTGGACTTTGAATGGATTGTGAATAAAATTCTGATTACATAATGATATATATATAATTTAATTAATTTTCACTATCTTTTCATTGATATATGTGACTTATAAATTTATTTATTTGACACATTTATTTGCTGTTTGATTAGCCAATGTTATTGTATATATGTACACAAATATTTAAATAGGGATTCAAACACATCTGAAATGATATTTAAATCAAGGTTTTGAAGATATCTGAAACCAGTTCAGTTTTCTAAATAAAGGTGAAATTGGTCTTATTAGATAGAGAATTTAACACTCCTCAAAAACAAGTTAAATTCATTAGATGAAAGCCATTGCAGTAATCATATATGAATGTTTATACATATAAATTTGTGTTAAATATATTTTACATGTTTATGCATTATTATGTACAGCTTACTTGTCTATATAATATAAATATATTTATATTTTTAGGTCATAAACCATTTAGATAGTGAAAAAAAATTATTTTCAAATTCCTCTGCTTATCAGGGTTATAAAAATCTTATTTTAAAAGGACGGTAAGTATTTTAACTTTTTGTTATACTTTTAGTTATTATATGTCATTAATAAAATCAAAATTCATTATACATAATAATGACAACAAGTAGATATCAGAGGCTTAGAAGTACTCCTGATTGCTTTTAATTAAATAGAGAGGGAAATTTTGAAAAATTTATTTCAAAATTTGTATAAAAGTACTGCTTTTAGTGGAACTTTTTAATTTTACTTGATTTAGTGAAACATTGGTTACTTTTAGTGTAATGGAAGTAAAATATTATACTTTTCTTTTGCACTTTTAAATTTATTGTGCATTATATTATTTCTGTTTATTAAAAGTTTGACTGATTAGTAGCTTCATATTTGTAATTATCAAAAGTATTTATGTAAACCAGCATACATCTATATTTGCATCCCATATATGCATATATAGCTCTTTTTTAATGTATAAAGAAAAAATAATAATGTTATGAGTCACTGATATATAATATGCATTTTTATTATTTTTACTGAATATTAAAAAATGTGCAGATATGGGACAGAAATGCATAAATATGAATATACATATACATAAATGTATAAAATGTTTTCCTGAAGGTTTGTGATGATGATGTTCTAATTGCATTTTTACATTAGACTATTTCCATCATCTAATATGCGTATCGAATGTCTTTTTTAGAAAAATTTAACTTTATTCAAATATTCTAAATGCTTTCAACTGTTAGTAATAGCATATCAAACAGGTTAGTATATTCACAACATTTTGAGAGGTAATTATTCTCTCTTCTTCAGGCGTTGCTGCCCTGAGCAGTGACTATTAGCATGGGATTCAAACCTAGATCCTTATATTCTTCATTGTTGAATTTTAAGGTAACGCTCTAACTGACTGAGCCACCCTACCAAAGTCAACAGTTAGTAGAAATTTTAAATACTTATCTATGAGGTTCCTCCTGATTTCTTCACTTTTTCCTAAAAGCAAAGTTGATTACTGGTTTCCATACATTATGTATAGTCACACTATGTTGGCTTATGGGATTTTTTGCCATGGTCATGTGAGCAGCTTCTTTAAATTTTCTTCTTTGTATCTTTTCTTCTCTATCCAATATTTTTTCCCAATTGAACATATGTTCATTGGCACATTCATGGTCTGCTACCTTAGACATGTTTTCTCTCTTCTAATCATCAGTTTGTGTTCTTGCAAGTGCTTTTCAATGGGATGACTGGTTTCATCAATATATATGTTCTTCCACATTCACATGGTATTTCATAGATGCAGTTTTTTCTTTTCAGCATTTCAAGTTTAGGCTTTGTAAATGTTAGAACTCTTCATAGTGTGGTATGACTGTGGAAAGCTGTTCTGATGTTACACTGATTGCAGGTTTTCCTTAATTTGTCTGCTATTTTTGAAATGTATGGGTATACTACAGATTGTCTTTTCTCTTGATGGTTCTTTTTGTTGTCTATTTAATGTTTCTTAATAACAGTTGATGGATAACCATTTTTCATAAGAATTTGTTCTATATAGATCTTTTCTTTTTCCAAATCGCTGATTTCTGAACAAACTTCTTTTGCCCTGTTCCATAGTGATAGTATAACTCCCATATTTTGTGTTTCGGGTATGAACAGCTGTATAGGCTAGATATTTTCCTGTATGTGTAGGTTTTCAATAAACTGTAGTTTTGATTTTGCCATGAGGGAGTATTATCACAAGAACATCTAAGAATGCAATTTTTGTTTTTGTTCTGATTCTATTGTGAATTTAATTGAAGGGGATATATTGTTGAGGTGTTACCAGAAAGTTTGCAGCAGTTCTTCACCATGTGGCCATACAACAAATGTATCATCCACATAGCAAAGACAAACTTTAGGTGGATATGGAGTAGTATTTATGGCTGTGGTTTCAAGTTCTTCCATGGAAATATTGCTAATCAGGGGGACAGTGGTGAGCCCATAGTCATTCCTTGACTTTGTTGGAAGAATTCTGTGTTATATTGAGAGTAGGTTGTTTTATATAGAATGTTAATAGTTCCATTATATTATCAATAGGAAGAGCTGTTCTGGTTTGTAAACTATTATCACCATTTAATCTTTTCCTTACAATAGACAATGCTTCTTCACATGGTACATTCGTTTATAAACTTTCCACATCAAAGCTTACCAGTAAGTCAGTTCTTTCAATTTTCATGTTCTTGATTAATTCAACAAAGCGTCTATAATCTGATGTGTATGCGTCAAACAAATGAGAAATTTAGACAGATTTGCGTAAGTTAAAATATTAGTTTAATTTTCAGCAACATTCAATTACATGTACAACTGTTACATAATTCGGTAAAGCACTCCTTTAATGTTGGGTATCATAGGTCTGCCCGTTAGGGCCACTGTAGTCTCTAATTTTTTTACTATCTCAATTCTTCCTCTATATCCCACTTACCCATCTCTATTTCCATAAATACTTCTCCTTATATGCTTTCCTAACTGAGCCCTTCACTATTCCCTATGGGTTTTGATTCATCCCCAATTTCACCCTATAAGGCTAGTCATTTTGGTGGTAAATTTTACTTAAACCTTCACACCATATATGGTTATTTTCTACATGACATTGTTACATTAGATAATTATTTAGATAATTCCAATATTATTTAGTTATACACTTTTAATATTATTTAGTTATACAATTCTATACTTATTTATGAATCCCCCTAATTTTACAATACTATTTACATAATAAATTTCAAACAATCCTAAACTAACTTGTCCGTGACACCACCCTCCTCCTCCCACTTCAGAAGCATCAGTTATTTCACAAAGTCTCTTAGGGTATGCGGGTGGTTTTCTATTTTGTCTTGGGTGGCGGCACCTTCGCTCTTCTCTTGACTGCTCCGCTTCACTTGACTTCACTGTTTCTGGCAGTTTTTCGCCCATCACTAGCTCTCTAGTTTCAGGTGTATTATCTGCTTTTCTAATTTCTGCTTGAATTTCTGGATTAGTAACTTGGATCTTGCTGATCTCTGGTTTAGTCTTTTTTGTTTTCGTTGTTTTGGTCAGGGTATCTTTTCCCAGCTCAGACAACTCCGGTGGCGAATGTGATTAAGATGTCTTTTGTATACCATCTCATCTTTTGTTTGCATTGTCGCAATATTCTTTGAAGTTATGCTGACTACTTCGCGTTCAATTTTACTCTCATCAAAACTCTTCCGACAATCTCAACTGTGTTTCTATTTATATCTCTAGTGCAAATTTTTGTCCTCGCAATTTTTTTTTTTTAAATCTGCTTTCTTCAGAAATACTCTTCCAATATCTTAAACACTGGAGCCGCTATCTACTTCCATTTTGAAACGCTTTCTGTCTACGTATAATGGTTGCTTAATTTCGGACTTTGCGCTCTTTAACGCTTTTATATTGTACATTTCTGGGGATTGCTTTCTTAAACTTAATTGGTCAAATTCTCTCATTAGAGGTCCTCGTAATTCATGGCTTGATGGTTTTCGCTGGGATTGACTACAATTTCGCTTGAGATGTCCGGTTTTCTGCAGTGGTCACCTACGCAATTGCACCTATAATCTTTCTGGCTCCTGTCTTTCCCTTCTCGTTTGACTATTTTTTGGATCGACTGATACTGTATACGCTGCGATGTATTTATATATTTTTTAGCTTGGTCGATTATTAATTCATGTGCCATTCCCCTTTTTATTACTTCCTTATATGTTATGGTCGAGTCCGCTAGTAACTGTTTGCGGAATTTTGTTTCATGTAATCCTAGTAACAATTATTCAAGGAGTGCTTCTTCTAAGAACTGGCTGTAAGCACAATTTTATGCTAACTCGTGTAGAGCCGCATCATATTACTTAAAGGTTTCACCTTTTTCCTGTTGTCATAGTCTAAAATGTAATCTCGGTAATTCGTGGCTTGATGGTTTTCACTGGGATTGACTACAATTTTGCTCGAGATGTCCGGGTTTTCTGCGATGGTAACATACGCAGTTGCACCTATACTCTTTCTGGCTCCTGCCTTTTCCTTCTCGTTCGACTTTTCTTTGGATCAACTGATACTATATACACTACGATGTATTATTTATATATTTTTTTAGCTTGGTCAATTACTAATTCATGTGCCATTCCTCTTTTTATTACTTCCTTATATGTTATGGTCGAGTCCGCTAGTAACTGTTTGCAGAATTTTGATTCATGTAATCCTAGTAACAATTATTCAAGGAGTGCTTCTTCTAAGAACTGGCTGTAAGCACAATTTTTTGCTAACTCGTGTAGAGCTGCATCATATTACTTAAAGGTTTCATCTTTTTCCTGTTGTTGCAGTCTAAAATGTAATCTTGCGATATGTTTTGATGGTTGAGGGCAGAACTCTATGCAGTTAATTTCGGGACTACCTTGTTATATAGTAACATTTCAGGCTCATACAAACGTTTGGTACTTCCAATACTTTGATCCCTGCAAAACCCAAAAGAGTAGCTATTTTTATATGATTTTCTTTGATGCTATTTACCAGGAAATGTTTTTCTACAAATTTTACATATAATGGCCAGTTGCCCGGATTTTCAACATCGAAGTCTGTTATTCGCAGTTGTATGTTGGCAACCATTTCCGACGTACGAATTTATCTCCGGTCGCGGTTCGCTTTTTTGGTTTAATACTGAAGTCTGACGTTTGTTTGCTGTTCCCAAAATATGTCTAACAATGATCCTGTCCGACTGCACCAGCTTTGACGTGTATGCATCAAACAAATGAGAAATTTAGACAGATTTGCATAAGTTAAAATATTAGTTTAATTTCCAGCAAAATTCAATTACACACATAAATGTTATACGTCGGTAAAGCACTCCTTTAGAGTTGGGTATCATAGGTTTGCCTGTTAGGGCCACTGTAGTCTCTTATTTTTTACTACCTCAATTCTCCTTCTATATCCCACTTATATACCCGACTTCTGGAGTTCAAACAAAACATCTCTAATTCCATAAATACCTCTCCTTATATGGTCTTCTAACTGAGCCCTTCACTAGTCCCTATGGGTTTTGATTCATCCCCAATTTTACCTTATAAGGTGAAGCATTTTGGTGGTAAATTTTACTAAACCTTCACACCATATATGGTTATTTTTTACATGTCATTGTTACATTAGATAATTATTTAGATAATTCCAATATTATTTACTTAAACACTTTACAATTCTATACTTATTTATGAATCCTCCTAATTTTATTTACATTAGATAATTCCAATACTATTTAGTTATACACTTCTAATATTATTTAATCATACAATTCTATACTTGTTTATGACTCCTCCTAATTTTACAATACTATTTACATAATAAATTTCAAACAATCCTAAACTAATGTGTCCGTGATACCACAGAATCCCTGACAAAGGACTCGGTCTTGCATGCTAAAGGACTTATAGTTCTGAGAAGAAATCTTGCCAAATTTTGGCATGGTGAATCTCTAGAACTAACAATTGGTCTTAATGGAACATGATCCTTATGGATTTTAGGTAGACTATAAAGATGAGGAATTTTGCTGAAATATGATGTTATTTTACTTTTTTCTGAATCAATGAAGTACTTGCGATGCTTTCTGAGTAGTGCTTGTAACTTTGTTTCCGTACTCGGTATCGGATTTTTTGCCACTTTTCTATATTGGCCTACTGTAAGGAGTTCTTGTATTTTATTGTCATAATCAGTTGTGTCCATTACAAGTGTTGCATTGCCTTTGTGAGCAGAGAGAATATAATTATAGATTTATCTACTTTGAGAGATTTAATTGCTTTCCTCTCACCATAGAATGTGCTTGGCTTCAGTTTTTGTAGCTTGTCAAGTGTTCTCTTTATTCTCCAGCCTAATTCTGCTGCTTCTTCTAAAGGCAATTTTTGAGTGACTTTCTCAGTGGCTACCATTATATTTAATAAAGGGATATTAGACATTATTATGGCAAAGTTTAATCCTCTTTCAAAAACAGAAATTTCAGAACCTGTTAGATGTTTAGAACTGAGATTTTTAACAGATGAAGTTGTTATATTGCTTGGTACATTCTGATTTTTTTATATGCCCATGTAGATTAGCAAGTTTCTTTTTTTGACATTCTTTTATTTTTCCATGTAATGTAGAAAATGATTTTCTTACTGCTTGAGAAACTTTCATGTAGTCATCATCAGTAACTTTATTTTTTAGAAAACATTCTACATTATTTATGGAATGCATTGTTTGATACTTAGAAAACCTTTGATCATTTATTCTTTCTTTTACTAGAGCTTCCCTTGCTTTCTGGGTAATTTTCTCAGCTCTCTGAGAGCGAATTGGAATTTTAGTTGCAAACCTTTAGCAATTATCCTTCAGATTTACATAAGAAAGTTAAATGATTTTCTTCTTTGGCCAGCCCTAGACATAATTTTTTATAATGTCTAAAGTTTGATATAGTATCGGGTCAATTCCGAATACTTAGTATTTTTCTGAAGGTTTGTGATGATGGTGTTCTAGTTGTATTTTTATATTGGACTATTTCCGTCATCTAATATGCATATTGAATGTCTTTAGAAAAATTTAACTTTATTTAAATATTTCAAATACATTCAACTGTTGATGTACACTAACAGTTGAATATTTACTAAGGCTGTAAACTTCAAGAATATGCGTGTGAAAATGCGATGGTACATGCGCATATTCTTGAGGTTTACAGCCTTAGTAAATATTACTTATGTAATCAATGTGCATTTAAATAAATTTATAATTATAACAGTTGAATGTATTTGGAATATTTAAATAAAGTTAAATTTTTCTAAAAACATTTAATGCGCATATTTCAAGTAGTAGCTTTTTAGAGTAAATTAGTTAATTAAAGTTTGTTGACATCAGAGAATAAAAATGCCTCCAGATAGAAACTGTTAGAATTGCTTTTTCAATATTTTGTTGACTTTTTTTTTTACAATTATTAATCCAATTATTACTTTTAAGGAGTTTAGATTATTTGAGTCATGTTTAAATAAATACATAAGAAAAATTTTCTAATACTCGATTATTTATTCATTTCAAAATACTTTTATAGCTACTTAGGTTTATTTTTATTTAATAATAATTTTTGGTTATTTGCAAAATTATTTTATTTTTTAGACTAAATTTGTTTAATGACTTAATCTCAAATAAAAAATGTAAGTAGAAAATAAGACTATTAGCTTGAACAATATGGAGGAAAAACATGGAAAATAAAAGAACAGTCAATGAGATGTATTATTTTTATATGTTGCCTAATATTTATTGAATATAATTTTTAAGAGGATAATGGATGTGGTGTATGATATTAGCTATTTTTACTTATTCTATTAAAAGAAAAAAGAGAAAGGATAGTTTTTAAAAAAGATTCAGGATTAATTTTTTTAATTATAACATTGCTTGGTGGTGTCTTAATATATATAATTTTAAAATAAAATTTTATCATAGATGTGTTTATTGTAAAAATTTGAAGTGTTAGAAATGTATATTATGTGAGGTTTGGATTCTAATAACATGGATACTATGTGCATGTGTTTGTATGAATTGAACCAAATTAAATGCTCTAATATAATTCATATAAAAATATTCATGGAAGCATAATACTTAATGTAAGTATATATTTTGTTTCAGAATACATTATTTATCTTTCTGAAAATATAAATATCTTCTTTCATTTTGCATGTAGAACTTTTAGTAATGTGTGTGTGTATTTATATTATGCTGACACACTGATGAAGAATAGATGCAGAATTGTGTGTTTGGAAAGAAAAAAATGGGCTGAAGGATTCTGTAATAACTTATGTAGAGACACAAAAATATGTTCATAAACATGTTGCATGTTATAAGATGTGATATGTTGATAAGATGTGAAATGTTGCATATTAATGTTTTTTTTTATATATTTTATTTATTAGGGCTGCTTACAAAAAGAATTACCTACTACATACAATGCAACATCTTCTGAATGCTCTGGAGATATATGATGGTGAACCAGATGTCCAAAAGATAGTTCTTTTAATTAGAGAGCAATTGGAAAATAATAACTATGATCAATGAATTGAAAATGTATTTAGAAATTAATTTATTTTACAAAATCATCGCTTTTGGGATTTAGTTGACTAACATTATTTATAATTTCATATTTGTATAGTAATATGTTTTATTCCCAAGAATTAATAATTTAAATATGGTTGTTTTCATATATGTCAAAAAAATATCATTCTTAAACATTTTTTAATAATAAAGTTAGTACATATACATATAATTGTGATGTGAATCATTCACATGGATTTTTACATTGATTGTAATTAATTTTTAAATAAAAGTGACTTGTTTTAATTAATTCTACTGTTTTAAAATTTTTATAAAAAAAGGGTAATAGTATCAACGACCGTACCAGTCACTTGATGGCACTGGTGCTACTCAAAAACAGTTAAATATACCGTTTATTGTGTTATGCTAATTATCTCGCACTTCACACTACTTTCAAGAAGCCTGTTTTTACTCTACAAATGATCGGTATTGAGTCTGCGCTATCGTATAATTTGAGGGTGTGTAGATTTGAAGTCAACATAACATTTGAAATGTTTTTTAATAAAGTATTATATTACATTTAAATGATGTACTATGATGTCCAAAAAATTTTCAAACCGTCTCAGTGGTTGTGAAGACTTTGTAATGGTTTAAAAATAGGGAAAGTTTTGTTATAAACGTGACTTTTTAAACAGTCACGGCAGTCGCATCTTCACGAGACATTAGTTTGTTAAAGTATTGATTTGTTTTTGTATTTTAATTTTGTTTCAACGCTTAATTTACTATTAGAAGAATAACGTACGTATATTTAATGTAAGAAAGGTCGTAAATAAAGTTTTTTTCTTGTCGTTCAGTCTGATTAATTTATTTATCAAGTAATGCATTTTTTGGACGATCCTTTGGATCGTCAAATACACCTCCCCCCCATGCCTATTCCAGTGCTGCCCGCTGACATTTTAATGTGTTTTTTTGTTGTTGTTGTTTTAGTGTTTCAAGTATTAGAAGAATAACGTATATTTAATAAAATCTTAAAAACATGCTAAATAAATATTTTGTTATTGGTCATTGTTAAAAAAGAATACATTTACTTTTTTACAAATGCTGCCGTATTTGTCGATCTTAAAAAAAAAGATATTTACTTTTTTAACGTTATTTAACAAAAAAAAAAAAACAACACAAAAATTTCCATTACTTCTTGTTATTGTTGTTGTTTAAAAAGAATACAGTTCATTTTGTCAAAATGATGCTGTATTTGTCATTATTAAAAAAGAAAAAGATATTTACTTTTTTAATGTTATTAAAAAAAAACAAGAAAAGGTCAATTAGTTCTTGAAAGATCACGACCAGGTAACGTTATATTTCATTGTTTTTCGTTAGCAAGAGCACCATCAATCATTGATACTATTACTAAAAAAAGTAATGGATACTAAAAAATCCAATTTTTTTAAAAAAGAGAATAAACATAAACAGCAGTCAAATAGTAATAATAAAGTAACAGAAAAAAAGAGTTATGACTGAAAAGAAAGTAATATCTAAAAGAAAAAGTTGACCTATGTAAAAACATTAAGATCTTGCAATTTTAGAATTTCATACATGCAGCAATTCTTGAACACAAAATGTTGTGATACTGTAAAAGTTAGATGAATGAATGTTCTTTCTTGTTTTTATTACATTATTTTTATTCAATGGAATCATGAGTCATTGAACCTGCTTTTATTAAATCTATAATATACAAATATATATTTTATATACAAAGTGTGTAACGCCATTAATGATGTCTTTTTTAATCACGTATTTTACTGGTAAACATTATGGAGTTAGGCTAGGAGACAGTTTATGGTGTGAATTCATTTACTTAAAACTAAATAGCATGCAAATCTTGTTATTTAGTATAAAATAAAGAATAAAAAGCAATAAAAAAATATCTATAATCACATATCTTTTAATCCAAAATTTATCTCTTATGTTTTTAGTTTAATATTTATAAATTTAACAAAATTGAAAAATCTTTTACCATTGTGAAAACGGAATGTTGGGGGATCTACCATGAATATCAGCCAGAAATTATTGAGAAATAACTATATAAAATTGAATCATCATAGTGTTAAAATTGATAACTTTTTTCCGAAATTTTTTTTTTTAGATTTTATCACTTTTGAAAGAAAGAAGCAAGAAACACGTTAACAATAACAATTAATTTATCTTACATATTTTAGTATTTATTATGAAATTTTAATCCATTAATAGTATTATTAAAATTTGGAACTAAGTTAAAAAGAAAAAAATTTCGACAAAACCAAAGAAAATTGGCTAAAGCTTTTCAATCAAAAATTTTTGAACATAAAAAGGCTATATGTATTCGAAATTTATTCTTTTTTTTTGAGGTTATTAGTTATTTATGAATTGAATTGGATTTACTTCAAAGAAGGGGGAAAAAAGTGTATACATTTATTAATAAATTTTAGTTTGTCAATGAAGAAAAACATCAAACTTTTTGAAAAATTATATGTAATTAAAAAATATAAAACACAAAATTTATTTTAAAACAACCAAGAAATGTAGTTAAAAATTGTGAGGAAAGTCTTTAATTTAAATTTTCCCATATTCAATATTTTTTCTTTCTACAGAAATATGTTGTTACCTATTTAAATTAAAAGTAGATATTAAGTATTAAATTATTTATAATTTGATAAAGAGCACATCTAATTTGTAAACAAGTATTAAGATACAAAACTAAAACTTTTTTTAAATATATAAAATGAAGAGAGTAGTAGGAAGAATAGTATTATTGTTGTCATGAATGTAGAAAAAAATATATAATTGAAAATTTGAAAGTATTATGTATTGTTAATGTAACAATAAGGATAGATATTAAAAAGCTTTACCTGATATAGATAAACATACAGAATGAGTTTTCCTGTTCTGATATGAGAAATAATTCCGAGCTGCTAATTTAAATAAAATCCTTGCATTTTTAATAATTATTAAGGGGTTTTAATCAATGTCAAAGATACTAGAACAAAGTTAACTAATTCCAAAACAAAATACTGTATCTCATAACAATCTTTGGCCACGTTCAGGCTAGCTCTAATGATAAAAAGATCAAAATTTTTACATCATTTTTCAGTAGGTTTCAAGCTTTTGACAAAGTCTTTGAAATATATAGTGTATCATAAATATCTTTATCTTCCTTTTAGGAAATAGTAAAATTAAAATACTGTTGCTTTCCAGAATATATATGGAATTTTTTCATAAATTATAGAATTGATTAATGAATATAACCAGCTATAGTAGTTTATTGACTTCCTGAGGGTTTTTTTTTGTTTAAATTACTAGAAGGATATCGTATTAAATCAAGAGCAACCACATTAGATGGCAATATAATTTATATTATGATAAAATATGTCTATGCCATAATTGATTACATTCATGCTTAAACAGTTTTAGGAAGTCCTGACATCTGGAAATAACATTAGACATGATTGCCACATAATAGTTCGCTTTCTCAATTATTTAATAATAGAAAGGTGCAATGTAGTCAAATAATTTAAATTCTGGATTGAGTTAGCCTGATAATTAACTACAAGAAAGTTTAGTTTTAAGTTGTTTGAGTGAATATTTTTACTTCAATACTAGGCTTACACAAGTTCCATTTTATAAGTAGTAGAGACATCTTTGAGAAATGTATGGTATTGCATAATTTAATGTTTTGAGTGATGTGCATAATTTTAAGATCATATTATATTGCTTAATATTAGCTTCATTTATAACTTGTGACTAAAAAGTTTGCTTCTTCAAAATGTGAAGTAGAATTATTTCTAAGTTAATGGGATGACTTGATTTTTTGAATTAAAACCATTTATGGAGATATCATTGCAACCAAACTGTTATTGAAAATAGTTTCAATATGTTAAGAAAAGAATTAACAGTTATAATATCTAATATTAACTTCTAAGACAGTAGAAATAAATCATTTACATTACTTTTAACTATTAATGAGAATAAGAAAATAGTTAATGAAATTAAGAAATAAATTAATTTAAAATAACTATAAAAAATGACATACCAAATGGACAAAAATTACTATGATTCCAAAAAAAAAAAAAACTGATTATATGATAGTCTGTTTTGAATAAATACATTTAAAAATTATTATAAAAAAGATACACTCATCACACCAAATCCAGACAAATTATCAATTGCTATGACCAATACCATAATTGGTACAAGCATTATAGTAATATGCTTGAGTGTTTTTATCATTGTGTAATCACCATGTACCATTACATTATACTTCGTACATTTAAAAAATAGCAATCATACAGATTGTTTACCTATTAGTCTGTTTTAGGATTTGTCTCTAATGCACTCCTTAAAAAAGTAATTGTTTATTAGTATTTGATATTCTAATAATTTTCATAAGCCCATACATTATGGCTGCTAAGTATGGAATGTTGTGAACATAAATCAATTTAAGAAGCTACTGAATCTGAAGATGTTACAAATCAGATTCCCAAATAATCATTTGTAAATAATTCCCACTTTTTCATATCTAAGTCAATCTATTGATCAGACAATTGATACAAGAAAGTAGGCATTATTTGTATGTTTATATTAAATGATTCTTTAGGAATCTGACTTCTGAATTGTTATAATAACATATTCAGATTTATTTCATGAATCAAGTTGATATTAAGAATATGATCATCTGAAATTATTAATTTCATTAAAAGTGCATATTTTAAGAAAAATACAAACTTTTTGGAGTTTTAGCTTATGCATAAACCTAGCATTGCTAATGAGTTTGAAATGGTTTAAATAAATATATTTTATACAATGTTTATTTATGGATCTTAAGCTTGGAAAAGAACAAGAGATTAAAAAGATCACAGTTAAGTGTGGGGAGACATACACTGGATTAGCTAGAAGGAACTAAAGCTGAAAATTCACAGATGATGAACAAGTGTCACTAATATTGATAAAAATAAATTTGGAATGAAGCTGAAACTGAAATCTACAAATAATAAGTCATTGAAGAAATTTGAAAGAGAATTATGTTAGGCACATTGTTGAAGAGATGATAATAAGTAGACAACTGTTCTTAACTTGGATTTGTAAGAATGTTTAATGGGACCACGTGAGATAGGTAAGGAAATTTGTTGGAGTGGCACACAGAAAACAAACAAACACTGGATCAGAGACATTGAATTAATGGCCAAAATGATATTGTTCATGATTTTTTAATCACAATATATCTATTTAATGGACTCCACAAATTTACATAAATTATTCTTTCGGAGACTAATAAGAAACTTTAACTCCTTCAAATAATAAGTAGAGAAATAATTGATGATTAGTTTCTCTGGAGAAGATGATGTCTGAGCATCAGAAATGATGGTATATTAAATATTGATCCAAGAATTTATTTTTTAAATCAGTCACTACCATTACACGGAATGAAATAAATAATGGTAATTATGTGCATGGATATTAAGTTTCTAATTGAATAATGAAATTTTGAACTTGATATAGATTCCAAACCATCTATGTGTGTCTCATTTTAATTTAAAATTTTGATAATAGTAGTTTAGTAACTTCATTTGTGATTTTGTTATGATCTGTGTTATATACTTGGAAATTTTTATACTATTTTTAAAAGAAATTGGTATATGCTTCATACAAAATGAAGAGGTAGCAAAGAATGTGTAATAATAATGCTCTTAATAACATTTCTAAATATATAAAATAAAATTTACATCTGCATTCATAACTCTGGAATTAATCGATTAATTTCATTGACTTTTTTCGCATATATTGCAATGCTCAGAAAATGTAGAATATTTACGTTTTACTTTGTCAGTATGCATGAACATGTGACCAAAATAGTGTGTATCTATAAATTAGCATGCATTAAGCTATGTTTATTAATGCATATGAGTTATATTATCCTCCCCCCAAATAAGATGAAAATAAAATTCAAATTGCAAATTACCTGTATTTATTTATATATAAAAAAAGTTATAGTTACTTATTTATTTTAATTTTTTGCAACTTAAATTTGCTGTTTTTTTTTTTTCTCATGTGTCATGGCATCAGCCGGGAAGCGAATCCACTATCCCGGGACAACTGCTTGTAAAGCAACTGTCGCTGACCTCTCGACCACCATTGCCTGACTGATTTTTTGTTTTTTTAAGAAGAAAAATATACTCACGCAATGCTTACAGGAATATAAGAAAAACTAATCTTTCAATCATTATTAGAATAATTGCATTATTCATTATCTTGGATCACATGTATAACTAATAATGATTATTTTTAAATTTGACACAATTTGTTTTAATTGGAATTAATGAATACGATTCATTTATAACTTGAATGCTTAGAAAATGTTAATTATAGTTAGAAAATATATATATCAATTGGCAAAGTTGTTTTTTTTACATTTATAGAACGATTCTTGGAGAAAATCTTGGACTGTAATTTTACTAGTAAGAATCAAAATATGTATTGAAAGTAAATAATGTATAGAAAATAAAGACTATAATGGTAATATTTTTAATGCCTCTTTGATTTCATCCAAGCAAACCATTAGTATGCAAAATTCACAGGTTTTTCCTCTTTTTATTTCTAATATAGTGTTAAAAAAAGTTAAGTTTGGTCAGGTCAGGGAAATATTTCAAAATACTGTTTTGTTAAAAACAAACAAAAACAATTTTATTTTAGATTAATCATAATTACTCATCATCAGCCACTTGCAAATAACTATGACCATTTCACTCTAAGTAAAAAAAAATAGACAAAATAATATATCAAGGATGAGTTATGCTAGGATTATACAAATCCAACCTGTGGATTATCAGCACACATTTAGAGCAGACTTGATTATTCTCTTCATCCAACATTTTGCAATGCTATCTGTTAACTTCTTGGGCAGCAAATTTTTTGTCTAAAAACACCTGGAATAATTGTAGCTCTCCAATGAATTCTATTTTCAGCCTTTTCAATGACTGCAATAAAAATTACACTTCTTTAAATTGTCAGATAATGATATAACATAAAAGGGATATCTCTTCTATGAAAACTATGTTCAAATTGACCATAAATTATTTTTTTTAGGAATTCCACATGTCCAACCCAATGAAGATATGATTTTATAATTGATTGTATATTATCACATTCACCAAATTGAAAAACTAGTTGTCCAATTTTAAGGTCTTGCCATTATATGGTCAGAGTTTTATACATCATTTTTAAATTTTTTTTTTTTTTAATATTTTTATTTTATATAGTGTCCAAATCTCATTCCCGGGCAATAATTTGAATAAAATAATAACTATAATTAACTTAGTTACAAAAATATATCACTTTGATGAAATATATCTTTTAGCTTGTTAAAAGTAACAGCAGCACATTGAAGTCTGTGTTTTACATTAACATCTAAGACATTCTTTATACTTAAAAATCTATTGGCAAGTTTTAATTGGCTTACATTGTGAAGTTGATAACTATTTAAGCTGAAAGTTGCTGAAAACTTTTTTTTCATCATTGATTGAGGAAGGACTTTCATTTTTTTGAATATTACTTATTAAATCAAAGTTGGTACTTTGGTGATGTATTATTCTAAGTTTGCCATATGTTTAAAATAACATTTCCAAGGGACGTGCAGACAAAAATTAATTGATAAATTTTGTGCATATCACAAACATCAAATCAGATGTAATATCAAATTTCAAATCTAAAAAAAAAAAAGAAGATATATATTCATTATGAAAAAAAGGAAAAAAACAACACATTATAATACCAAATAAAAGCATATAATTGTGAGCTTTTTTTATGGCACTTAGTGCAGCGTATAAACATCAAGCGCGTGTAATACCAAACTTTTTTTAAAAAAACACGTTTTATTTCCATTGATGGAGATATATATTCATTATGGAAAATGAAAAAGAACCCTGAATTGTTTTTTAAATGGTGAACTGTAACATTAAATTTTAGCTTTACGTTTTTTTAATGTTAAAAAAAAAAGGCAAACTGTAAGATAAAGTTTTAGTTTTATCTAAAAATGGCAAACTAACTTTAACCTTATATTTTAAATATTTTTTAAAAAATAAATATATAAAGTTTTAGCAAAAAAAAAATCCTAAAAAGTTTTAACTGTAAACGTATTTTTAAATATAAAACCATTACTTACAAATGATGCAAGAGATGTATTATATTGCGTGTGTTTGGGGAGGGAGAGGTAGGTCATTGTGGTGGACTGAACACAGGTCAGCACATTTTATAACTTGGTAGTGTATATATTTGACATGGATTAGTCATGTGAATATTCTTGGATGACATAACATCATAAATGCAAACTTTGAATAATTATTACTGGATGCAAACATTACAGGAGGAATCATATCAAAGTACTTGAAAGTCAAAGTATTAAATAACTCAGATTACATATAACTGAGTAGTAAGTAATTGAAGCTTCCAATGAGTTAATGTAAATAAACTAAGTATAAATAACATGCTAAAGGACAGCTGGTATCATCTGACTTTTGAAAGCTTATTCACATTATATAATTCATTGGAAGCTTCTGTTTATTCAAAATATTAAGTACATACTATAGGTAGTTTTTTAAATTAGAAATGATAATTATCAGTATACTGTAAATCCAGAATTGATATGTTTGTCTTTTATTGATTCAAATTAAAAATTACATAATCAAAATTACTGTTTTTTATCCTTGATTCATTAAACTTTCTAAAATAATTCCAAATACTATCATCATAAACAAAAAACCCGAGAGTTAGTACATATTCTTATCCAACATTAATTTCATTTCAAATGGCTTAGATTTTCCTACTGTAGCAATAATAATTCCTTTCATCCATTTTACATTAGCTGTCTAGCATGAATAAATCTTCGTGAATAACTGATTAATTTCAAATAATGTCATAAGCCTGTTTGATTAATTGAGTCAAATATTTTGCTCAAATCAACAAAAGCAACTTTTGTTCCTAACCCCTTTTTTTTGCATTTACTGGCAACAAAAGTAATGTCTAGTATTTTTTGGTTCTCTAAAATTACATTCTCTAATAACCATTTATCTATGAGTGGAAGAAAACTTCAAAAAATTATAGAAAGTACTTTTGCTATTTCAGCAGCATATTTTTTCTTCACACTTCCATATTACATACTGTAGGGTTTATTAATATATGTCAGATCATAATGCTTAATCTATACTGGACTGTCCTCTCCAATATTCCCAGATTGATTTTCAAACTTATGGCTTTCTTCAGTGAGCAGTTTTGGAACAATGCACTTGGACTTAAAAGTTTATTAAAAAACTAAGGGCATATATAGATACTGAACTGTTTTTGAATCTGCAGGAATATAAAGCAAGTGGGCTTAGATTGAAAACATGTTTTTCATTTGGGGATGATAGCTTAATAGTTGAAAAGAGAGGTAAATGATGTCTGCTAGAAGGAAGATGCATTAGATCATAATGGTTCAACTGCACAGTTATAAGATCCAAAGCTAATCACTGATGAAAGCTATAATAAATTTTGAACATAGTTTGGGAATATTGGATAGGACAGACCTATATTTTTTAGACATATTGCAATCTTTTAAAATTTGTATTTTTTAAGATTACAAATAGCTGTTTTAATTTCAATAAACCTGATATCTTTGTCCTAATCAAAATGGATAAAAAATATATATATCATTAATGTTATCTCAATTTTTGTGTCATCTCCACATTTCTTTACAATGATTTTCATGTCTAAACAAGGTGTTAATGATATCCAATGTATGTTTTAGTAAATAGTTTAATAATAATATAAACTTTAATTTTATAACACCAATACCATTATTTCCAACAACTTTTGCTCAAAATTTATTATTTATATCAACACATGCATTAAAGCTGCCAAGAAACAGGCTTTCTCTGAATAATCTAATTTTGGAGTCTAACTCAAATAAAAAGGATACTGCTACTATGATACAAGCAAACTTTTAATAACTGTTGCATTTCAATGATACATTTTCATACTTATTAGTGATTAATTTTAAAACTCTTGAGATGTAAAACTTCTCTGAACATAATTTGTCTGAATTATTGATATTTTTATAAATTGTTACTAATCAATACTTTAAATGTATTAAATAAATATTTCTTAAATATTGTAAGGATAAGTGTGTATAAAAATGAAGCATACTTTATTTCAATTATTTTTTCTGCTAAAACAGCAGCAGATCTAAAGCAAAAGTAATCACATCCTCATTTTCTCCACCAATAATAAAATTATCGTATATTATTAGTGTACTTTTTATTTTTGTGGTAAAAGAATTGTGCCTTATTTGACGTCTGCTCTTAGATAAGAACAGTTCGATAATCATTTATTTACCACTATTGTTTTGATAGTTGGATAAAATTAAAGGTTCGCCTGACCCATACTCAATTCCCAGTCAATCATAGCCATATTTACTAAATGTTAATCTGGTATCTCGTGAAGCGCTTGATTATTCACACTTTCCGATTGTGGGCCGTACTAAATGTTATACTTATTTTATTAATATAGTTTTTTAAAAAAATATATTTTAAAAAATATTTTATTGAATACATTGGTTTTTTTTTCTGATTAAAATTTATATTAACAATTATCATAAGTCTTTATTTGGGTTTTTTTAAAAATGATTTTTGGAAATACATGTTATTTTATAAAAATAAGCTTAGAAGTGAATTAAAACTAATTTTGCTGCCAATTATGTGCTTTGTTTGACAGTCTTGTTATAAAATGGTCATAGTCTACTCTGCTGATCGGGCGGATGATAATTTGTTAATAAAATGGAAAATAATTCTTTTGAATTCAATGAATAATTCTTATGAAATATATATAAGTTTACCCAGAGAAACGTAAATCATATATGTAAAATAACTATAATTCGATTTGATATATTAATATCGACTACTTAGGAACAATAATAATTTCAAAAATACACTGTTGCATATCCACAATTACAATTTATAATTATCTTTTCATGACTATGTTGTGGACTTAGGGAAATAAAAATAAAGATCAGATTGATTTTTAAAGAATTTTCTTTACCAGCTTTCCGGTTTTCTTCATAAAAGGACCAGAATGCTAAAAAATTTTGAAGAATGATGCTTTTAAAATAAGACTAAAGAAAAATGCTAAAAAGTTTAACTTTTTATTTAATGTTTTTTTTTTTTCAAAAGAAGAAAATGAAAATAGAAAATCATGAATTAGAAGTTATCAATCACAAATACCTTGATCAGATTTTTAATATCAATTGACAGAATTAAATTCAGATCGCTGCTTTTGAGAGAAATAAGTCAATAATAAAAGAAAACATGTTACGTGTTTCCAAAAACTTTTTTTGTCAGTTTTTACATATGGATGTGAGACTGGCTAACAGAAAAGCAATCACAGAACAAAGTATGGAAAGATCTATATTGATATCATTGAAATAATTAAGAGATTGAAATGGAACTGAGCTGGACATATTACTAGAAGAGAAGATAATAAATAAATAGTTGAACTTTCGTATCCGAATTCCAAGAAATTGATATAAAATGGAATCAGCAAGTTTGTTGTTGTGATGTGGAAAGTCTATAGGTCAGAATAGCTGCATTAAACTTGGAGAGATCTTTACTCTGTGGTAGATCTGTAATAGTTGAAAATGATCATCAATTTTTATGTTCAATAATTAGAATAGCCTAGTTGGTTAAAGTGTTGTTAAAATTCAATATTCAAGAATCTAAAGGTGAAAGTTCAACTCCTATGCTATTCAATTACTACATTTTTTATTTATTTATCTTTAAGTAAAAAAACACAATTTTTAGATTAAAAAAATACTTCTTTAAATTAACCCATTAAAATATAAATGGTAATTTCAAACCTTTGAATGTACAAAAAAAAATATTCAGTTTTAAATTCATTTAGATTTAATAATAAAATGTTTCAATAATGTAATTAGAGGGGATTTGAACCCAGACTTTCAAGCTCCTTCAGTCATCCACTCCATCTTATATAACCAATTCACTTAACCACATACATATGAAAAGATATATGATCTCCAATATACATTTTTCATATATTGGAGAAGATTGAAACATGTCCATTAATGTTTGAAGATTTGCTATCTTAATATAAAGTGAGCACTGATTATATTGATGATTGGGACCAATTGATGATTGTTATTTAGCACAAAATATCTAGTATTTAAATATATAAAAAAAAAATTTAAAAACAAAAATGATAAAAATCGTAGGCAGTAAATTCTGTAATCCCTTTCTCATTTACTTTTCTTAAAATTTTTGTTGCATATATTTCAAGTAAAATTTAAGTCAATGAAATATTTCTTGCAAAGAATTGAGCATTTTTTGAATAAAAAGTAGAGAAGTGTGCATATGTGTGAAATGGAAGAAGCTTATTTGCTTTAAAACATTTCCAAATTTTTTTTTTTTTATAAAAATTTTATTTAAGCATTTTTTCTGCTACTAATTTAATCAAAAATATTAGGTCTCCTTTTGCTACACTTATTCAAAACTTCACAGAATGAAGCAACTGTCTCACTACTTCAACTCAGTAGTCTCTTTTTTTTATTACTACTTTTAATTATTTTTTGCCTTAGTTTTGAGGATATCTGCAGAAAATTGTGGTAGGGCATACCTCATTTATAACATGGTGTCTAGGAGCTATGTACTGATGGCTTTGGCATGTGACCAGCCCTGTGGTTTATTTTAGGATGTAGAAGGTTACCATCTCTTGTTTATTCTTTATTAAGTCTCCTTATTTTCAGCTTCTTCATAGCTGTATTTGGCAAAGATTGGAATAAGAGCAGTAACTTCAGAACAAATAGTCTTTTATTTCTCTGGGCAATCTATTTTTCTTTGCAATAATTCTTTACCTTCAAAGATGTTTTTTAATTGATTTTCTTAACATCATCAAGTTCATATGCTGTTGTTTTTTTTCCCATTCAATTAACTCATCTTCACTTTTGAAAAAAGATTAATTAAAACTAAACTTATAGAAAATATCTTTTTTAGTTCTTTGTCCTTTTTGGCAGATAATAAAATGATTTTCAGATATGAGAATTATCTTCAGATAACAAATAAATACTTGCTTCTCCTGGTGCCTTGTAGATTAAAATGTTGGTTCATAAAAGACTAAATACTGTTTTGATACAAACCGTCTTCTGTTTCATCTCTTCCTTCTTCAGACATTTAAGTTAGTATAGGACTGGTCATTATGAGTTTTTCATGCCTTTGATCATCTTGCTATATCAATTTGATGACAATGGGAATGAATGTATGTGTAACCATATTTCCATATTTTAACCACATAGTATTTCTGACTCCAGAGCCCTTTTTTATTCTTTTGTTTTTGTAGTTCAAATTCTTGAAAGCAATGACAGGGATGGGTTCGGTAAGCTGGAAATGTTTAGTGGGGAACTTTGGTCAAGATAGTGCAAATATTAATGAGTTGAATAGAAACTGGATTTGAGACACAATTGGGAAAAAAGTTGGTGCTTGGATAATCCTATTAAGGATTCCTCTACCTATCATGGAAGTGGGGCCTAAAAAGTGATTAAAAATGATCTGTGACGTAGTCTGACTAGGCTGTTGTACCTGATAGATTACTCATCAGAAATAATGTTACCAGTACTGTTGGAAAAGCAAGAGTTCAATAATAATACTAAAGATAAGTATTATAAATGCATTCCCCACCTCCCAAAAATATAGATATATTGTATAATTTAAATACAAGTCTATTGTCTTTACTGAACTTAATGTAATTAGGAGGTTGAACTCAGAATTTCAAGCTCACTACAGCTTTGCACTCCATCTCATACAACTGATACACATCATGTGAAAGATAAATAATCTCCAATATACACACTCATCAGTTGGCCAGATCATCTCCCACACATATATAATCAGTGCTCAGTTTATTTTAATTAGAGCAAATCTTCAAACTTTAATGGACAAGCTTCAATCTTTTCCACCCTCCAACTCTTCAATCTGTATTCTGCTCATCCCTCTTCTGTGTATTTAAATGAACATATTAAGGTGCTATAAAATTAACATACATATGACAATAATATTGGCATCAACAAGGGTTTTGAGCATTCCATCATCAGATTTTCAATGGTATGGATGGCTGAAGAGTTGGTGGATGGAGAAGATTGAAGCTTGTCCATTAAAGTTTGAAAATTTTCTATCAATATAAACTGAACATTTGTAGGAGATGATGATTTAGACCAACTGATGAGTTCTGGTTTTGGAGATCATTTATTTTTTCACATGTATGAATTAATGGGTATCAGTTATATAAAATGGAATGAATAGCTATAGAGAGCTTGAAAGTCTGAGTTCAAATCCCAAGCATATGGTATAAACAAAATTTACCAAATGTAAACACTTTTGGAACAGAACAGAGAAGCATTTGATGACCAAGGAACTATTAAGATTGATGTAGCTGCTCTTAGTAAATCTTATTTTTCAGAGAAAAAAAGTTTAATAGAACAGGTTGATGGCTACAAGATTTTTGGAAGGGCAGATAACCAGTGAAAAGAGAAAGTATGATATGTACTTGATCAAGTCTAATATAACAAATTTATCAAATTCATAATATGTAGATAATTAAATAAAAAAGATTTTCACCTTTTCACATATATGCTGTACTAATATATATAAGCTCAACAATATTGTGTTTGGGCTTGCTGTATTCAATAAACCATCATTGAACTTATATAAATTAGTATAATGCATATATGAAAAGATGAAAATCCTTTCTATTTAAAGTCTAATATAATACTTTTTGTTCTTAAAATTTCTCAATGTATCAGTGTAAGCTATTGGTACCCAATAGTACCAATGCTCATTTTATTACTACATATACTCCAACTTTAGATTCATAGAACTCAGAGAAAGATTTTATTCCTTGCTGGAAAGCTCTATTACAGAAATATTCTTAAAATATATATATTTTTTGCTTGGAGAACAAATAGTGGACTATGGTCAAAAGTTGTTGCAAATAGTAAACAGTATTGGTGCTATAAACTCCAATAGTCTACTACTGTTATTGAATTTTTGCACAGCAATAGATTAATTATTACAATCTGCTTGTTTAGGCAGAAAAATTATAATACAGATGGATCTACATTCAAAACAATAATATTTAATAGATTGCATTATAGTTAGGAATCAGAATACAAATGAAGTATAATTTATTGAACATATAAATTAATATGCTTCAAAGTTTGTGAATATAATTTGAATAAGATCTATTTTTTAATACAACACTAAAATTGCTAATTTAGATTTTAAAGATTGTAATATTACTGAGGTGTGAAATTTCTTAAAGATATGTTGTACAAATTATTCTTGAGTTCATTAAAAGTGACATTTTCTGCTTGACAATAAGTGAAGCTTTATAATAAATATGGAGATTTAAAGAGAGAACTTCAACAATTGACAAGAAAGTCTAAAAATGATTGGTGGATAAAAGTGCCAAAAAGATATAAACATTTGCTAATTGCCATTTTAGATTTATTTTTAATGCACTGAAAGTAAAATGTGCACTTGAAAAATGGCAATTTTTGAATAATGAAACAAGAACTGAGATGACTCCCAATGATATATCCATTTGAGATAACAAATTTTAATGATATATCCATTTTATATACTCATTTAGATTTGGACAAAGATATATTGCTTAGTGAAGTAAAGATAGCTCTTTGTAATTTTAAAAATGAAAAGGCTGCAGATCCTGATAAAATACCTGGAGAAGTTTTAAAATATAGTAGTGATATGTTATTTTCAAAAATAATGGAATTTTTTTTAGGAATGTATGGATTTATAAAATTGTGGCATCTAGTCTTAAGGCTGCTTTTATTGTTTCAATTTTTAAAAATAAAGGAAATAGATAAGATTGCAGTAGATTGTGGAATATTATTATCCATTTCAGAAAATGTACTTTCAAGGTTATTGTTGAATAGGGTGCTTCCAATTATAGATGAAAAAACAGTATAAATATTTTTTGTTATCAGGCAAATGAAAGGAAATTGTTGGAAACAAAAGAGTGATTAATATATTATATTTATTGATTTTATCAAAATATTTGACTCAATCAAACAAATATATGGGATTGTTTGAAATTAATTGTTTATCTATTAAAGCTTATTCATATTATACAGCTTCTACATAATGGAATGAGAGGAAATGTCATCATAGGTGAAAACATTATGACATTTGAAGTGAAGATTTATTTCTAGGGTCTGAAACTACCCTAGTGCCTCATTGAGGAGCACCAAAGCATGAAACCATTGATCTGAAGTTAGGAAATGGTTTTCAAGAGAGATATTTTTAAATGCTTTGTTTAGCTGGCATTTATCAATAAAGCTTGTTAGAGCAAATTAGTGGAGCTCTTTATTTTTTATTTACAAGCTTAAAAATTGAGTCATGTGATATATGACTTTCATTTTTTTGTTGACTATAGTCTTTGCTTTAAAGTCTTAGCAATGTTATATTGCTAAGGTTATTAATATATGGTTTGGCTGAAGATCTCTCAGCCCCATGTAGCTATTTAAGTTAGATAGCTGGGTTTGAAGACATTTAGGTGTCTAAAAATTTCAGATTTTCTACTTAATAATTAACTTTTAGATAAATGCTGGCTTTGGCTTGGTATTTTTAAATATAGTGTCAGACTCAAGCACTCCACTGAGGAGTGCCAAAGCATGAAACCATTGGTCTGAGGTTAGGGAGTGTTTTTCAAGATAAAGATTTTTAAATGCTTTGTTTAGCTGGCATTTATCAGTAAAGATTGTTAGAGCAAGTTAGCAGAGCTCTTTATTTTTTTTTATTTACAAGCTTAAAAATTGAGTCATGTAATATATGACTTTGATTTTTTATTTCAATATTGTTTTCAGTTTCTATGATAATGATAGTTGGATCTGTTTATAAGTTGCTTAATGAATCAATAATCAAGATGAAATATATAGATTTGATGGTTAATTTTTAATTTGAATTAATGAAAAGCAAAACAAACAAGAACTTCATCTTCTTGGTTTTTGAATTTAAAGTATGCTGATGATATTGCTACTTTTGTCAGTTCAAAATATAATTTACAATATGTTCTTAATGTTTTGAATGCAACATATATAATGACTTTTGTTAAATGATTAATTATTTACAAAAATAAAGTACTTTATCAGTCAGTGATTAAAAAAAAATTCTCAACCACTTTTAGCTTGGATGATTATCAACCGAAGACTGTTATCAATTTAAATATTTTGATAGCTTTATAAATAGAAAAGTGGACTTAGATGTTGAGATACAACACAGATATGGTGCTGCTGTTTTTAACAAGTTAAAAGATAGAGCATTTCATCACAGAGAAATAATTGCTGCGCCTAAGTTAGCTATATGTAGAGCTATTATTTTATCTAATTTATTATATAGATGCGTGACTTGGACAGCTTATCGATGCTTATAAAGACATTAGAAAAATTTCATTTAAAGATCTATAAACTTTTCAAAATACAATGGCAAGATCATAAGACCAAAAGGTAGAATAGTGAGACCATTACCTTAAAATTCGTTGTTCAAAAACTAAAGGTCCAGACTCGATTCCCACGCTAATAGTATCACTGGTAGGTTGTGAAGTCGAGAGGAAAATAATATTACTAGAAATATTGTGTTAAATACTAATGTGTGTGCTAATTAGTAGCAGTTGAACGCATTTGGAAACTTTAAATTTTTTCTCAAGACATTTATATTAGAATGATGGAAGTAATCCAATATATATACACACCCACACTATAATAATTCTGTTGAAAAACAAATTGTATTTACTAGATACAGTTTTTAAAGTATATATATATTTTAAAAAATATTAAAACTATTACTAATTCATAATTTTAAAATGTAAATTTGATATTATATACGGAAAAAAATATTTTTTTTCATCTTTAATAATTTCACGGGAAAAACAAAGCGAGCACATCTGGAACAACAGATGGCTTTCTAATTAACTCAATATAGAATTACAAAGAAAAGAAATCTGAGTTAAATGACTTTTGTCACAAAGTCAGCATTAATTTTTCTTTATTAAAACATATACAGATTTCATTATATATAGCCACACCTCACAGTAAAGATGGAATGTGGACCAAATCCCTGTCATTAAGGGAAATTATCGTTTAGTGAGATTAAATTTCCTGAATGTGTTGGTAGAATGGTGGACCCTGAAGCTCAAGATCCAAAGGCTCCAACTTGGTCACTTCCAATATTAGAACTTACTTAGAATTCAACTAAAATGCCTTGTGGGGTTTAATGCAATAAGAGAATAGTAGACTCTGAAAATTAAGGTTTGGATGAGACTTTAGCCTTTTCTCTACTGTGTTCGAACTTCTTATGAACTTGGGACTTAAATAATAGTTCTTTTTTAAACAGAACTACATAAACATTTATAAATAAGTAAAACAACATTGTTGATTTTTTGCTACCCTCATTGCTGTTTTTTCTCCCCATATAAACTTTCATATAACTTGACAATATATATATTTAATAAGAAAGATATATGATTTTATTTTCTTTGAAAGAAAAAATAAAATTGTTTCCTTTTTAAAATTTTAATAATCAGTCTTGATAATTTTGAAATTCCCAATCTTAACCATCAGCAAATAGATTCAAAGATTCGATATGGACAATGATTAGGATTCCATTTTTAAAAAATCTTTTCTAGTTAACTGATAAGACTATTTCTCTTCCTAATTACTTTGGCATTTGCAAAAGCAGTTATAATTGTTTTTTTTTTTTTTTTTAGAAACTTTACTTTTTGAGGTAATTCTTATAGTTTGGAAAACTAATTGTATGTGATAAGCAAAGAAGCGCTGCTTTTAAAATGATTCCTTTTAAATATTTTATAAAGAAATGTATCTGTATTTATGTAATATAGCGAGTGTGCTAGTAGTTCTTATACAAGCTTTTTCAATAAATGCCACAAGAGAAAGCACTTAAAATCTCTATCTAGAATTATTCTTATCCCCAAACTGGTTTTGAGCTAATGGCTCTCGTTAGTGAGTCACGCGAATTACGTGATGTATGACTTGTTTCCTTACTGTATTTATTTAATAAGAGAACACTTGGCCTGTAGAAATGTTATGAATAAAATTTACAATGTTAGAAGCAATAAAGTCTGATCTGAGAGTGAAATCCACCTCTGTAGTTAATAAAGTAAATTTGATGTAAGACTTATTTATGTGAATATTTTCATAAGGGAATCTCCATCTTACATTAATTGTAATTAAAAATTAATAGATGTTTTGAATTAGATATAAGAAAACTATTTTTAATTTTATAAATATAAAGTTAAGTAAAAATAATTTGTGGATAAATTTATTTTTTAAAAAAAGTTTATATTTCTTTCTTTAAACTTTTTTTTTTTATGATTTTTTTTATTTTTAAAAAACAGCTCTTAACTAATTATCAGTCTATGGTGAACATATTGGTTGATTCTATTTATGACTGGTTTTATTAGAAACACTAGATATGGATGTCATTTAGTTAGCTCTATTTTTAAGCATTTTATTTAATTTGTAAATATTATATAAATAATGGAAAATCAGTTGGAGAGAATGTAAATAATGAAATCCTTCCTAAATATGAGGTTCGGTGCCCATATGGATATTGTTGCCATTTGATTTCATTTAAGGTATAGCAATAAAATCTATGTGATGTCCTATACTAGAATATTGTAATTCCCCTTTGCCATAGTCCAGTTATTACCACATTGATAGAATGAAGTCAATTGCTGGATTTGGATAATTATCTAACTATTACAATTGGATGCTTACTTACACAATTAACCAATAACTGCCTATTTATATAATTCATATGACCAATAACTGCCTATTTATATAATTCATATGAATCCATGTTCTAAAACAAAATGAGTTTACTTTATTGGATAAGCTGGGCAAATTCATATAATCAGATTGTTCAGTATTTCTCCCCTTCCAAAATAGATAAATTATATTCTAATAGGTGCTTTTGGTAGTCTTAAGTTTCTTTGGCATTCTCTTTTGATACAAATTATGCTATCATCTTCCCAAGTATCATGAAACTTTGGCATGGATTGGATCTTGGGTGCTACTCTCTGGGCATATTGTTTATTAATCCATTATAACAGACTGGAATGATTCACTGTTAGATGCTTCTGGTTAGTTGTGTCCCTTCTAGGTACTTACTAAATCTAGAATTCAATTTTTTTCTGATGTATATTCAACATCCACCAACATTAATGCCCCTATAATTTGCTGTTCTGTTTTCCCTTTAAATAAAATTTAGTTTTAATACTGGACAACTAGGTTCTTAGAGTACATTTGATTAAATTTTGGCTGCTGATTTGTTGTGAATAGTTGTGCTTGTGCATTGTATCAGTATGTTGCAATCATTTGCTATTTCAAGTTTTTTTAACCATCTGCAAGGATTCATTTGGCCTTTCCTTTATTTAATGTGAAAAAGATTGTGTCAATGTTTTCTGAATTTTAATTATTTGCACAGAAGTTTCTAAATTAACTAAATGTAAAAGTTGCTTCAATATTATTAACAATAGCCATAGGAGCCATGTGTGGCAAATATTTTACCCAGAGCTTCAATAATAACTGATGTGTGAAAAGAGAATATGTCAACTAATTCTAACAACTTGGAGAAAATTATTACCATGTATAGTAGTTACCTATTGTATGACTAGTTAATAATGTTTTGCTTTATATGAAATATTTATTCTTACTATCTGCTGTGAATAATTGTGAATTTTTTTTTGGGAGGGGGGAGTCCAGATCTTATATATTACACTAATAAAACAGATGACATTTGAAGTAAGTTGAAGTAATTATTACAATCTATCCAACTAATTAATAACTGCACATTTCTATAGTTCATTGAATCTACATCCTAAGAAAGACTAGTTTACTTTGTAGGGTAAACAAGTTCATTTAGTTAGACTGTTCACCACAAACACAAAAGTATTAAGAAATACTTGAGTTTATATGAATGCTATAGCAGATTTGTATCTTTATGGTGATAGTGCATAACATATGTACTACTATTAAAACATACTATATTAAAAAAAAACAACAACAGAGCAATACTTTGTATAAAAGCAGTAAAGAATAGTAAAAAAAGGTAGTGACAAATATAATAGTAATGGAAAATTCCACATGCTAGGACTGGATGATGTAAAAATAGATTGTACAAGAAAGATTTATTAAATATTTTTATTTACTAAAAAATAATGAAGAATCAAATAATTAAGTAAAATGGGAACTAATATAAAGGAATGCAGAGGTATGATAAAATTGTTTATATATTCAGACTTTTAATTTGTTGATATAAATATGACAAAATTTTGTCCTGAGAGAATTGCATTCTGGAAGAGAGGTGGTAAGATGGGATACAGAACATTTACTTAGATTTTTTAGTTCCATTCTAAATAAGTGAAATACATTATCAGAGGGGGAGGGGCGTTTTTTAGATAGTTTGTTTCAAACTCATAAAATTGATGCCATTTCATCAAAAAATTACAATTTTTAACAAAATTAGGGATATAATGAGTTTTGAAAATTTATCAAATGACATGCATACTGAGATAGCTAATTTAAAACTTTTTAAAGTCACAACTTATGAAATATTTTTGAATAAAGATTTGGATAGTTTTGATGGATAAAGGAAGATTCTGCAGACTAATTTAAATTCTAGCAGTGAATGTTGATGACTTTACAAATCAGAAAAATAATTATTCAGAGTCAATTCTAGAAAATGCATATTTGAAGCTAATGAGTCCTCATGACTCAACAGACCCACAAATATGCTGTTGTGTTTGTTATGCAGTGAACATATATAACTAGCATTCACCATCTTTAAAAATACATTAATAATTTATTTTGAGCACTGCAATTTCAAAATATGAACCATGCATAAAATTTAAAATTAATAAACAAATTCACTAAAGCCTTTCCATCATCATCATAAAATAAAATCTTTCTTATTGTAATAGGATAACTCCCTGTATCACCATCCCCAATTGGAGTAGACAATATATTACTGTATTTTATAATATGCATACTATAGGATAGTATAGGAATAAATACTATTACATATAATGTTTAGTCCATACAGCAATATTTCCTGTTCATTATAAGATATATACATTATTATTATAAGACTTGAAATTATTAGAAAATTTAGTTGTTGTGAGTAGATAAAGCTGCAAAACTGCACCACTAGCATCTAGGTTTAAACAATATGAAAGAATAAATATGAACAAAGTGATTATACAGAAAGTGGGTTATTGTTTTTTTATGCTGGGTTTGGGAAAAGGTAAAGGGGATTTAGATATGAAGGGCATGGAGTTGACAAAGATTATGTTGTGGAAATGGGATGGAGCAGATTATGGGAAAACTTAGGGTGGGGAATGGAAAGGAGAGGTAAAGGGGCTACCAGGTTTCTTTGGGCATAGTTGCTGAGAGATTCCTGACTCTGTATAAGGAGAAGTCACGATGCATCACGTCACATCACCAGTTAACTCAAAATAGCTCAGGAATGAGATATTGCCCAACTAACACTATTTAATGGAATGTATTAATAGAAAAATATACACAGAAACATATTGTTAATAATAGTTTATTTTACCATAACAAGAGGCGATATGCGTCAACATCATATAACAGCAACAAAAAATTAAAATATATATAAGAAAGTAATATTCTCTTTGATAAGGCTTTTGATATCCAACTGTAATAATTAATACATTACAGTTTATTAAAATTAATTGCGATTTGCAATATTTACCTTTACTGACCAATTATATTTTACACACACATACGATTATATAAATACTAATCATTAACCATTTATAATCATTGACTAAATTATTATTATTTAATTGTTGTACATGTTGATCGTGGTTAACTAAAAATTAAACCAAAGTAATTTTACATAAGTCCTTTTGTTTTCTTTACTTTTCGGTGATTTATTTGTCCGTTATGTGTTTTCGTCCTTCATACATGCTTCTTCTTCCTTTTTTTTTTTATTTTATAGGAAAACTAGGCTTGCAGGTCCATTTGAAGTGTGAATTTATGATTGTTCTAAATTTGCAGTTCATGAAACGGTTGTCCTTCATATTTCTTTTGAAATATGAATCTAGCATTTTATAAAATTCATAAAGCTTTCACTTTTGTGAATGTAAAGTTTAAAGTTATAATTTGTCCCACTTATAAATCCATAATTCTAAATATATTTTAATCCACTTTTAAAATTTGTTATAGTTAATTCCAGAAAAGAGAGAGAGAGACAGACAATTGAGCAATGTCTATTTAAAGATTACTTATAGTCATTCTTAAGTTTCGGACTGGATATCTTGAAGACACTATACCACATTTTAGAATTGATTGTGCTAGTTGACTTTAGTCCTTGTTTGATCAAAGACTGCTTCTATATATCCACAGTCATCACATATGTTTAAATGAATGCAATATATATATATATATGTTAAAACGAAGATTTGCACGGGTTAAATATATAAAATACATATTTTGCGGGTTCATCCGTGTTAAAAACTTTTAATATCAATATACTGACGTTTCGACTTGGTCTGTGGATGGCTTGTGTGACCAAGTCGAAACGTCAGTATATTGATATTAAAAGTTTTTAACACGGATGAACCCGCAAAATATGTATTTTATATATATATTCACATCTGATAGTTGTTTTTTTGGAAAGTCTGTACTCCTTGATAGCATCTTTTTGAAAATGTCCAAGGAACTTCTCAACAACTGGATAACTGACAACTGAAACACTGACTGTATATCTGGAAAACTATACTCTGGCTATATAATTGGTATGCTGGCTATATAATTGGCAAATTGATCTTGATTTTAAATTTTCAGCTCTATTTATCTATCAGATAGTGCTTTTCAAAAAATGCACAATTACTGCAATTGAATCTTCCCTCTGTGGCAAATACTAAACTACACTAATCATGTAGGCCATGGCTATATATGTTTTTACATGCACCAATCTAATTAATAGCTCAAGCCTATAAATATTTTTATGAATGCATAACCAGTGGCCATATTATCCAAATGTTTCATTTAATTACAAAAATAATTAAAGAAATATTAAACATTTCTTTTTATTTTTTATATATTCACTATTAAAATATACACTACACAAATAACAAATTTATCATCTTTCTAGTTAACAAAAGTTTTCATTATATCGATATTGCACCAACACCCAAATCAATAAATAAACCTTAACAACAGCATTACAATTAAATAGCTATTTTATATATGTAAACTATGGTATTAGATTACAATATGAATAAAATGTCCAGCCAAGGTTTCTTTTTTATTACATATTTGCAAGTTCCTATTACAAGATGCATTTAGAATTTCTGGTGCTTCTATGCTGTTCGGAAGAGATTTTAGCACATTTTTATTATCAATAACTTATTTATGATTACCTAAGAGTCAAATATAGTTGAATGGATTAATTATGCTCTCTATAGATCATAAACATCATAAATCTATTAAACCTCACTATTTGAATTAATGTGATTATGTTTGTCATTTTTTGAATAATTTGTTATGTATTTGTCTCAAGACTTACGATGATGGCTTTTTACTTGATTATATTTTTGATTACCTCCATCATCTTGTTGTGATTGTTAAATGTTTTTAAAATAATTCTAACTATAAAACTTTTTAAATACATTCATCTGTTAGTATACATAAGTTAGTATAGACTATATTTTAAGTGGTATTACTGTTGGTCTGATTAGTAACAATACTAGTATTAGAACTGAACTGATGATTTTAAGATTTATGAATAATGAATTTCAGATGACTTCTGATCAACTAGGCTATTCTAAAAATGACCCATTTGATTTTCATGCTAATGTCCTCAGCTAGGCAAGCACAGCAGGCAACATTCTGAAGAAGAGGAACTAATACCACTCCTAATATTGGGTTATATGCAAATATGTGTACTATATACTAACAATTGAATGTACTTGAAATTTTTAGAAATAAAGTTTGATTTTTTTCTAAAAATGTATAACAATTTATTAGTTTCTTTCAGTCTATTGTTTTTTTAATGTATCTTAAAAGAGAATTTTTATTAAAAAACTCATATGAGTGTATTAATTTTTTGGCCTTATCATCAAATCACTCAGCCCTATTTAAGATAAAAGAAATGGTTGATTGATATCTTGATACACTTATTATTTTGTCTATATTTCTCTACTCTAATGTAAACAACATGGGATGTTTGCATCATTGACAGATATTCTGAAAAGTTCATTATTAACTGTAAGCTTTCAATGAGTCTATATAACGACTAGTCTTCATCTGTTATGTGTTTTTTTAAAAAATCTGTATGCCAAAAATTTACAAATATTATTTATCGAAATACCGAAGTGCTGAGCAGTTTTTAACAGGGGAAAAATTAAAAAGAAAATTAATTATTATAGATTCTTTTTATTGAGGTATAGAATTTATAAAGGTTAATTGTCATAAACATACATTTTTGAATGAGATTTTTGCTCCTGTACATCAGATGCTAAATGCTTTATATCGAGATCATATTTTGTCACTTTTTTTAGTGCACACGCCTCAGTTAGATTTATCAATTTCTATTTCTGAATCTGCCTTTTTATAAAATTAATTTTTGAAAATAACGATTCATACAAATAATAAATAGAAGGGAAATGATAATATAACTGTCGTTAGGGTTTTCAAAAACTGAAGACATTCCAAGTTTTTAATATTTCCTCTTCAGTAATTTTTTTTTATTACATCCTATTATCAGACATTTTTAATTATTTCCAAGTTATTTTTCAAATCAACAAACTTTGGTTTCCATATCGAACTGAAATTAAAATCAATTGTAATTCTATATCATTCAAATTTAACCACTGGAAGAATTTTCAACTTTATCTACTGATGTTGAGGCTAGATATCTTCAAATTGCTTGAATCTTGATTTAATTTCTCTTGAGATTCTACAATAACAAAAATTTTTGTACTTGGAAAATATTTATGGGTTTTTGAAATAATATTATGATTTAAAATGTCTAATTTAAGTTTCAAATGCTTTGATTAAATCAAATATGACATTTTTTTTTTTTATTAACACCTTGTAATTTAACATTTTATTTTTTTTATATGGAAGCACAAATCAGTAAAAAAAACATTAATTATTAGCAGTTAGATATTTATTAATTGACTTTGCTTAATGGTATTCTCCTTATGATAAAAAGTCTAATTTTCTCAAAACACTCAACAAATTTTTGAAGAAATTTACTGTGATTTAACCATGGTTATTTTTTTATATATATAAATAACCATTGTATAATGAATGTATCATTTAATAATTCCAATAATTTTTATTTATTTGAAGTATAGAGCAGATATAAAATTGACTAATTTGTAGCAAGGCTAATAATATCTTCAGTATCCTGAAACTTCCTTGGAACATAAAAGTTGATATATACATACAGTAAAAACCCAGAAATGCATATCCAATACATTTTGTAAATGAATTGACAAAACTATTTTTCTGTTCGATTGTAATGTTTAGTATAAATGGATCTACAATAATATTTCAAATATCTGTTCCCTTTGATTTCTTTCTTGATATTGTACCCACTACAATTATAAATAAAAATAGCTCAACAAGCTGATCCAGTTATATTAGTAATCACATTAAAACAAAAAGAAATTAAACCATAAGATTTTATTTTTTGATGATGCAGCCATTTCCAAGATGCTATATTTTATCACATTTCTAATCTAAAGTATATCTTTTATTTTTTGAATAATTTTTTGTTTTCAAAATTTTTAAAAAGAACCAGTACACATTTAATCATACTTCTTTTAGATATTTACCATCATCCAAAGATTTTCCATGTTTGGTAATTATATTTAAGACAATATGTCTAGTATCATTTATATTTTATCAACTTAATCACCATTTCATATGCTTACACATGCTGATAATAAGAGTACCAAAATTTCCATATAGCTCACAATCAATGGATGCAGGAAGGCTTGTGCATAAATACCCTATCTATTGTCTACTCATCCAACATCCCCAGACTAGTTTCTAGCTTGTGACTTTGATCAATAAGGCTTTGGATTTGAGAGCACTGCACTTAGATATTAGGATCTAATGCAACCTTCCAGAAGCCACCTTTTACCTATTTGGTTAACTATAAAGCTAATACGGAGAGTTTGGTACTTTTATTAGGTATCATTTATATTTGATTGACTGTGATATATTTAATTAAGGAAGTTGAATGAAATTTTTTACTTTTAGTTACCTGTGCAATAAATTATTATTGTTATTTTTTACTTTTATCAAGAAGTGTTTTATAATTTGTTTCATAATATGTTTTACTGATGAGATTCTGCATATTATTACCCCATAACATAAAAACACTAACTTCTATATTGTTGTTATTAATCATGCCATATTCTTTAGTCCACCAATATTGGAATTTTCTGTTACAGGATTCTATTAATTTTTGTTTTTTATTTTTTACTTACGTTGCCCATATTAAGTAGATCAGCAAAAAAAAAAAAAAATTCTAAACAAAAATATCGGGAAAAATGTTAAAAAATAAAATTTTAAAATTCTTTCTATGTACAAATATAATTGTTTTAAAATGCATTCACACCACAGTGTCCATGTCTGAACTGTGTTTGATAGTTGATAGACTTGCATATGAATAATGCATTTACCACTTTATTTGTACTCTTCTGACAACATCATGTGATATATATTGGTCACTGACATACATACAAGCACATATGCAGTTAAAGATGGAGTGGAAGATATGTGTCTACTATAAAAGAGAATATGGTAGAGCAAAAAAAATAAATTTTGTTAATTTCTCTCATTTAAAATTTTGTAATAATTATTAACAAATAATTTTATAAAAATATAGGCTAAATATCATTTATGCATGCCACCAACATTTTCTTACATACTATGTATCTGTGGCTTATGAATCATAGATTCACCATAGCCAGGTTAGGTTTTTGTTTTTGAACATAGGATTGAAGAAATTTGTTGCCCAAAAATATTGTAATCTTTTAAAATTAATTTTGGAATTAAAAAAAAAAAGATTTATCTGTGATGTCAAGTATTCATCTATTCCATTATTTCACTATTCAGATTTTTGTGCTATGGACACTTCTACCAAGAAATGTTTCAGAAGTCTCCATTATATTTACCTCTTAGGGTAATGTTTAATAACATGATAATATTTATCAATAATTTTTTGCTGATTAATTTTTTTTATTTAGGATAAAATAGACTATAATTTTTTTTTATCAATTATTTTTTTGATGAGAAAATTAAATATATTTTTAAAAATAATGCAATTAATTTAAAACTTGAAAACTTTTTTTTTAGAATTAAATTTTGTTCTCTTTATTTAAAACTATAAATTTTAATAAATTAATAACTTTTACATTCTAGTTTGGAAATATAGGATATATATATAATATAATATAATGAGCGTGCTAATAGCTCTAAACAAGCTTTTCCAATAAACTCTTACGGCATTTATCGGAAAAGCTTGTTCAGAGCTATTAGCACGCTCATTACATTACATTTGTAATATAAGCTTATTAAGTTAAGTCATGTGATGGATGACTTGATTTGTTTTTAATATATATATATATTTCAGTGTTATGAACTATATCAAACTTATTAATAAATTTCAAAATCCATATTTTATATGTTGTAAATTCATGGCCAAAGCGATCACCTCAAAAGAGATCATATAATAGTCCAAAATACACTAACCATTCTATAATAATTATTGAACTTATTATTAAAATCTGATTTAGTTTATAAGATTAAAAATTAGATTTGGCCATCTATAACTATCAACAATGACATAGGATCTTATGAGCACAATATTAACTTTTATTTTGAAAAAGTTTTCAGGTAATTAGGTTGTAAATTAATGTTTATATATGCCACTAAAACTAAATGATCAATGTATTGTTTTCTCAGCTTCATAGTGGTTATCTTTATTTGATTAACTATTCACTGTGCTCTAACCATTTGAATTTATATTAGCTTACAAGGATCCTTTGCTTTTAAATTTACTTCCAGAGATTCTAATAATATTGGTATGATTACTAATACATTACTGCTATTATGAATTGAGTATGAAATGATAGATGTCAGTAAGTGTTTTTGGATTGGAAAATAATTGAATGCCATGAGGCCTAACATAGTATCAATTATGTAATCACATGTGTATGATTTTATTAGTGCTTATGCCTGATCACTGAATTTGGAAAGTTCAGACAAATCTTTTGTTCCTTGTATGAGTTTAAGTTTATATCAATACTATTATAGGATTAAAATTTTCTTACATGTTTTGATAGAAACAATAAACTTTGGTTTAAACTTATTGGAAATAATAATATTCTGCAAACTAGGCCTGCTGTTATTGAATTCTTGCACAACACATAGATTGAAAAGAACCTGCTTTCAGGATAGTCACAAATTGTTTGGTTGACTATAATCTCAAGATTAGTATGGTATTTATAATAAAAATAATCTTGCATTAAAAACATATTGTAATCATAAATATACAAAGACCATATATAGAAAACCTTTCATAAAGTCCATTTATTATTATTATTATTTTTTAAACAGTTTGTGCTTAGCCAACTTTTGACTATTACAAGTCATAGACAGTTTTTGTATATTTATGATACATTAGTCTGAATTAATGCTTATACTTTTATAATTACAAAAATATATTGGTAAGAAATTTGATTTTTCTTTTCAAAGAAGTAACTGCTTATGTTGGTATTTTGACAACCACAAACATTAAAACTTCCCATTTTGATTTTAAAACTGTAATGAGGATACATTCATTTGTTAATTATTGTCACTTTAGATCTTTTTTTCAAGCATTATATTATTGGAGCTGTAAAACAACATCATAATTCCATTAAATCTGTGGGTAGCACTCTTATTTAAATCTTGCAGTTCTGTTTTTATATATTAATATTTGTGGATAAATAAAGAAAATTTTTAAATCACCTTTTTATTATAATCATCATTAAGCCATTCAAAAATGAGTAAGGATACTTTAATTTAAAAACCCTCTCTCACAAAGATAGCAAGACAATGAGCAAAAGGTTTAAGTATGAGTTTTGGGATGATTACACAAACCAAACCACAAGTGTGTTTACATATATCTCTAGATGATCTTTTAGTCTGTTTGAAATGCTGTTTTTTTTTTTTTTTTTACTTCTGCAACAAATTTTACTTTTTTGAAAGATTTCATATTTTCAGCTTGGGATTTTTTGCTCAGATGACAGCTTATAACCAACTTATTTACCATCTGATATATAGCAGAAAATGGATGTACCTGTCTGTTTTTAATACAGAATACAACACATTTTATCCTTCATTGTTTCTCTTCACTGGGGAAGAAAAATTGCAAAAGAGTTTGCATGCAATGATTATTTAAAGATTTTTAAGTACAAGATGTGCCAATTTATTTCCCAGAATGCACCATTAGAAAATATACATGTGGTACCATCAAAGTAGTTCCCTTGTGCATCTATATACTGATTAAAATTGCATTCCCATTTCCGGAAGCATTTTCAGGAACACAGTTAAGCGGCTGTCTCCCATTTTGTTGGATATCAGTTATAGTAGAAAATATTTATTTTTTCAGCACAGTTTTGGAAATAACCAAAAATTTCAGGGAGCTAAATCAAACAACTAGGCAGCATGGTCTAGTTGTGTAATTGATTTTTTGGCCAAAAAGTATCTCACATTGAGAGTGCTATGATCCACTTGCTAGACCACAATTTTGGTATTTTTTTCAAACAGAATCTTGTAATTTCTGTTGTTTTTTGATTCTTTTTGTTTATATTCAATAAATTCTTGGTGGACTATTATCAGTGAAACTCACCAGCATGGTCTTAAACTGTGAGCATGACATGTGTGCCATTTTGGGTACAATGAATTTGGGATTTTTATTGCATACTCTGATATTTTGATTCTGGATCATACTGGAAGTACAGTTGCAGCATCCAACCAATGCTGTTTTTGTTCATCCATCAAAATCTGAGCACAAACTTCACAGAAATCTTTCTCATGCCTAATTCTTTATTTAAAATTAGCTTAAATGTTTCTCGATTAAACTGCAATTTTTCAGCTATCAAACTCACACTTAATTGTCTGTCTGGCTATATTGCATCTTGCACTGTGCTAATATTAATGTCAATCATTGTTGTTTTTGACTATTTGCTTCTGGGAATCATCTGACATATTTCTCCTATCTTTGAACTTCTTATACCACTGATCTTCACCATATGCCACTTGCAATAGTTGTAACATTTACATAGCATATTTGCTGATTTTTATTAATACATTGCTCAAAATTTCGATTACCCATTTTTATGTCAAAGCATATGCATGGATCTTAAGTATGTTCACATAAATACTCTTGTGATTTTGATGCAATTAGATTATGGGTGTCATCATATAGCAATTCCAGGAATTAAATTGTAACACTTCGTGTGCTTTATATGTATATATTTAAGATTTTTATTAAAAACTTTTAAATACTATACATATTATTTTGTTTTTAAAAACCAAAATATTTTCCTACCTCATGTCTTTTTAGATATATAATTTTGTAGAATTATTTTTACAAAATATTGTTTAGGTCCTTGTAACTTATATTATAATTAAGTTCCAGAAAATTGTAGTGTAATTTGTTAAGTATAAAAGTATGCATTTAATACTTCAGTTTTATATATATTATATAGATTTCTAAATCAATTTTTACATTCTTTTCAAATTATCCTCCTATAAACTTTGCATAGGTTTTGTAATTATTTCCATAATTCATAACAATTGTTGTTCAATTTTTTTTTTTTTGATTCTATAACTTCGGATAATCCACAATGCATGATGGTGCCCCTGCTATTGCAAACCTGACATGAATAAGACAAAGAGCTAAGATAAATTTTGATATTTTAAAATTTTTTTTTTAGGCTATTGTTGATTACGGGTGAGATTGATCTTTTGAGAGCAGCACTATAAAGACTAATTATTGTGTATGAAAGTATAAATTGTGATTGAGAGAGTGAGTTATTTGAAAGATTGAAAATTTTTGTGTTTAAATGTTTGAAAGGTTTTCATTTGCCATTTTAGGTATAGAAGTTTTTTTTTTTTTTAAAAAGTTGTTCTTGTTGAATGTGTGTTAGCATAAGGATATTTGTAAAAAAGTTGTATATAAGTTTAATTCGTTTTAGTTAAGTTTGTTACTGAAGGTTTTTTAAATTTTAAAATAGACATTTATTTTGAGAAAAAAGGCAACTTTTGGGAGGCCTAACATTAGAAAACATGTGGTTATAGTTTGATCAGGTTTGGGAAAAAGTAAAAAAGTTTTTATTTTTCCGTATAAGGGTGTTTGAAGAATAGGAGAGGTATTATAAAGAGGTATTTATAAAAAAGTTGTATGTAAGTTTAATTCACTTTAGTTAAGTTTGTTACTGAAGGTTTTTTTAAATTTTAAAATAGACATTTATTTTGAGAAAAAAGGCAATATTTGGGAGACCTAATGTTAGAAAACACATGGTTATAGTTTGATCAGGTTTGGAAAAAAGTAAAAAAGTTTTTTTTATTTTTCCATATAAGGGTGTTTGAAGAATAGGAGAGGCATTATAAAGTCAAATATGGAATAGGTGACTTGAAAAATAAGAATATGGATTGCATTTGTATTGCACAATGTATATATGATTGGCAGAAAGGAATTAAGCAAGCACTGGTAGAGTGTACAGTGTGTGCTGAGGTGTATCATTTGAAATGTTTGAATAAAAATAGAAAGGATGTAACAGGTTTTTGGTTATGTAGTAAGTGTGTGAATGTGATTAAAGAGGTGAGAAAGTGGTTTCTAAGTGTAGGTAGTCTAGAGAGAATGTCAGAGGAGAGGGAGCAAAATATAGTTAAGGAAGATAGGACAGAGTATGGTTTTAGTGGAGTGTCAAAAAATATGGGTGGAGAAAGTAGTAATGCAATGGAGATGGTTAGTCAGAGAATAAGTAAGATAGAGGAAGAAGTGAAGGATATAGAAGTAAAATTAAAATTGTTAGAGACAAAGTGTGAGGAGATAAAGGAATTATTGAGTAGAAATGATAAGAAGAAATAGATAAGGAGGTCCAGAAGATGGCAGAAAAGGTTACAGATGGAGTAGAGAAAGTAGACTATGAGACAGTATTGAAAGGAGATTCACCAATAAGAGAATGTGGGGATATAATTGCAAGGGAAAATAGAAGCAGGTATGTTAGAGTATGTTTTCCTGGAGCTAAAATTAGGGATTGACAGATAAAGTAAGAAAGCAAGGTAGTAGAGATGTATATGTTATGGTAGGAACTAATAATTTGTTAGAGCCATCATAGAGAGTAATGGATGAGTACGTAGAATTGATTAGGAATTTGAGGGAGATTAAAGGAAGAATAGGGGTAGTTGGAGTATTACCAAGATTTAATAAGAGGCATTTGTTAGATAGGGCATGTTTTATAAATGAGAGAGTGAAAAAATTGTGTGAGAGAAATAATGTTGTGTTTGTGGATGTATGGGATTGGTTTATTGGAAAGAGGGAGTTATATAGTAAAGATGGATTGTACTTAGGAAAACAAGAAAGTGAAGTTTTAGGGAGACTGATATTTAAAAAATATAATTCGGGAAACTTTTAAATTGGGTGGGCTTTTAAATTGTAATATTATCAAAAAGAAGGGATATAAGAAATAAGCAAAAGATGGTTGATTTAGATATAAGTGTAGATGTGGAGAGGGAATGGTTCTGTAAGATTAGTGATAAAAAAGTTTTTTATAAACGTAATAGAGAAGAAAAAATCAAAAGAATTTATAAAAGAGTAGTTAGGAAAGAAGAAATAGTTAAAATTGGGTTTTTGAATATGCAAGGTGGTAGGAGACCAGAAAAGTGGCTGGAATTAAATAAAGCAATTGAAAACGAAGAGCTTGAGGTATTAGCAGTAGTGGAAACTCATCTAAGAGAAGAAGAAGAAGAACCTATTTTGGAAGAGATGGTATGGCAGGGTATAAACAGAAGAAAGGGGTGGTGGTATAGGTGTTATATCGAAAAAATATTTAAATATTGTTAAATGTCAAGAGCATTTGTGGTTTAAAATAAGGTTGGGTAGACAAGAATGGATGGTGGTTGTAGTGTATATAGCCACTGGAGATAGTCAAACTGTAATGGAGTGGAACAGTAGTATATATTGTAACGATATATAAATATGTCGTTACATTTATTTAAAATAAAAACTTAAAAGTTCGCAAATAAAAGGAAAAAACTAAACGCTAAAATTAAAATGTTTGTTAAACATATATATATTCGCACGGATGCTAAACTTTAAAAATATTTTTTTCATAAACAAGAAAAAAAAGTATTTGAACGTATTTTTTTAAATAAAAAAATACAAGATTGAAATATAAAAATATTTTAATAAAAAAATAACGTAAGTTAAAATAAAAACAGGTATTAATTAATTCCTGTAATCTGTAAATGGAAATGATTGTTTATTAATTATCTAAAAGCTGTTTAATTAAAAAGTCAGATGAAAAGTTAGATAAGAGAAGAAAGAGATTTTTAGCTTGACCAATGGAAGCAAATAAAGGCCCGGACCATAACGAAAAAACAGAACAGTGACGTTTTTGTTCATGGAATCCATAGGAGGACTATAAAAAGAAAAAATATTGAGTTCCAGCGTTGTGTGTTTGAGAGATGTGGTATGACGCACATACCACACTCTCTATAAAAAAAAAAAAAATGAAAAGACTGTGATACCTTGAACCAGCTATTGCCATCTCCAGAACATTACCTTCCAATGGAGGCGTCATGGGAATTGAAAGCAGAGGCCTGGACCCTTCTACCATAAGCTATATGAAATGAACAATTGTTAAAATCAATTAAGAACTTTCGTCAAGTTTTACAAATTGATAAACAAGCCAACTGAAATGTTATCTGACTTTTGTAAGTTTTTAAATCAAATTAATAATGTTTAATTTTATATGTTTTCCGATTGATAAAACTCATTTCCATTTTTTTTTTTTTTTATTGTATAAATTGTTTATTGTTTAAATTTTAAATGATGAGATTTAGGTTGGGTATAGACGTTGCATAGATTCGTTAGCGGTTGATAATGTTGTGGTTTTCACATTCGATTAGAATATATGTCAACGATATCACTGCAAGCATCTTACGATGAATGCTAATGGGATTTGTATATTCCCTATGCAAGTGACGTTTATCGATGACTTTGTATTTTGATCGGTTGTGTTTAATTTGGAATGTTTTTGACCGTGGAATCTGTGCAGCTGATCTGTACTCAACATTTTAAAACAAATTTTATAAAATGCATTTGTGCGAACGTATTTAAATGTTAAAATTAAGTCGGGCGTGAATGGCTATATAGTTTTGTAAAGTTGTATTAAGGGAGGGTAATCTTAGGTTATTCATTTCGTAGTTGAATTGGTTCAATGGATTGGATATATTTGTGTAATTAGTAGATGTAGTATGAGGTCCGCTACGGGCAGGATTATAGATATACGCCACACACCCTCTGTTTGCCTATGGATGGGTTTGTAAGTCGGCAGAAGACCGCAGTCCATTCCTATGGAGTTTTTTGTTTATTCATCTACTTGCCAACAGATGTCACATTCCTGTTGGTGGAGAGTCAATGTCTTCTCTATTTCTACTTATTGTTCAGATGTACATTCCTGACAATATAGTATTTTGTATTGTCGTATCATGCTACATTGAATACATGAATGTATCAGATGGATTGGCGCCAGTTGATTGCGAAATTTGTTGCCTAAGGTTAAATCAGGGAAGAATATTTTCCTTTCAAATGCAGACCTATGTAGTCCATTCATACTCGACCCTCTAAATAAATAGTAAACTCATTATTTGCAATCTACTTAAATTTAGAATTAAAGATCAATATAAAATTATAAACGTTAAATTTATTCCTCAAAATTTAAATGTTATTTTATATGTGCGTAAATAAATATTTTTATGTGTTAATTTCTGGCAGTGGCTTTTATTCTTTTATATTTAAGATATAAAATTTATAGATTTTTATCTCTGCGTCTCCGCTGAGCTAGTGACTTGGACTACCGATCGGAATATTTAAATAAAGTGGAATCTTAACAGCGCGTATCTGCCTACTTTATAAATTTTTCTAGGCTCAAATGCCTAGATGGCGCCCTGGTAGTTGCAGATATTGTTTTTGCGGTTAGATTCGATCTTCACTTTCATTTCAATCGTTATAATATGAATGCCTAGTTAAGGATATACAGAGTTTTAAAGAAAAGGGGAAGAGAATAATGGTTATAGGGGATATGAATGGGAATATTGAAGAAATTGATGATGTAGATAATAAGAATGGTCAGTTTTTGAAGGAATTTTGTCAAAGAGTAAATTTGAGCATTGGGAATTTATCAAATATGTATGAGGGACAATTTACATGGTCTAGGAATACATTGGTAAAGAAAAAGGGAATGAATAAAATATGGAAAATTAAGGTGTTTGATAATGAAGAGAGAGTATGTAATAGTGATCATAACTTTATTGTAATAGAAATAGTTAGTAATGTGATGGAGGATAGAAATAAGGGTAGAAACAATAGTGAAAGATGTGGATGGAGAGTGAATGATAAGAATAAGTTGGAAGAGTATAAAATAAAAGTTGAAAAAACCATGGAGCAGTTGATTGGGGATGAGTATAAGGATTGTTGTGGTGAAATAGAAAAAGTGGCAAATAGAGTTGTAGTTGAGAATATGCAGAAGAATAAAAGTAATAAAAAAAATAAAAGTTAGTAAAAGTGTAAAAGAGAGGAAAGAAATGTGCAGAGAATATAAGTGTGCTATTAGGAACAAAGAAAGTGAAAATGATATTAATGATAAATGGGGAAAGTACTTAGAAAAGAAGAAGTTGGCTAAAATGGATAATTATATAGAGAGGATGAAGTTGAATAGTAAATTATTGGAGGATATAAATAAAAGTGGAAGGGATGGGAGTAAAAAATTTTGGAATTACATTAAAAGGAGAAATGTAGGGGAAAGAGATAGTATTAATAGATGATGAGGGAATAGAGTGTAGCTCTAGAGAAGAGGTAGAGAGAATCTTAAATAGATATGTAATGGATATAGAAAAGATGTTAGATGTGAAGTAATTAGTGATAGAAAACATGAAATCAGTTAGTAATGGGAATAATAGATTCACAAAAAATAAACTAAATGAGGCAGGGACAGATTGAAAAGTGGAAAGGCAAGAGGTTTAGATGGATGGGCAGCAGAAATGATAATGAATTTAGGCATAGAGCAAAAGCAAAGTTATTATCATGTTTTAATAAGATGGCACAGAAGAGAGTTTTTCCAGGTAGTTGGAGTAATACAAGAATAAGATTATTATTTAAAGGAAAGGGTAAGGATCATAGAAAGTTAAATAATTATAGACCGATTGCGATAACATCAGTTTTATATAAGGTTTTTTCATATATGGTAGCTGGAAGAGTTGTAAAATGAATGGAAAAGAATAATGTAGTGGGGGAAGTGCAAGGAGGTTTTAGGTCAGATAGGCGTTTAGGAGATAGTTTGTTTGTAGTTACACAACTTACGGAGATGAGAAGGAATTCAGATAGATCATTATAAGGTTTTATAGATATAGAGAAAGCATATGATAAAGTAAATAAAAATAGATTATAAGTAAGGTTAGAAAATTTGGGGAATGGATGAAGCTTTAGTAAATATTATTAAGAAATTATATGAAAATAATTATTATACTGACCACCAATTAGGGGATATAGAATCAGTTAAAGTTAAAAATGGGATGGGATTAAGGCAAGGATGCCCTATATCACCTATTTTGTTTTTGTTGTTTTTGAGTGAAATGGAGAAAGCAATAGAAAGACTAGGAAGAGGGGTAGAGATACTGTTAATAGGTGGCAAGGGAGTATATACTTTGTCGGGTCTTTTTTTGCAGATGATATATTTTTGTGTGCAGAAAGAAGAGAAGATATGGAAATTATTTTGAGGACATGTGCAAGGGTGGGTAAAGAGATGGGGATTAAATTTAGTGATGAAAAATCAAATGTAATGATGGTTAATACTGGGGAAAGAGAAGATGTAGAATTTTTATTGGGGGATATAAAGTTAAGTGTGGTGGATAGATATAGGTATTTGGGATTCATCTTATGTAATCAGGAAAATTGCTTGGATGAATGGGAGAAAAAATTGGGTAAATGAAGTAAAGAAAAGAAAGGGTTTGGTAAAGAAACTAACAGTATTTTCAAATAATAAATATGATGTAGCTAGAATTGTATGGAAGGAAGTTGCAGTAGTAGGGTTAACATATATGGTAATGATGCATTATATGTTAGTAACAGGGTTTTAGATTATTTAGAGAAAGTACAAAGAGAAGTAGGAAGACATGCATTAGATGCAGAGATGTGGACAGCAAAGAGACAATTCAAGGAGAAATAGGATGGTCAAGTTTTTATATGAGAGATGCAAAAAGTAAAATGAAAATGTTTGGTATGTTGCAGTTTATGGATAGTAAAAGAATAGCCAAAATAGTGTTTAAATTAAATTTAAGCATGTATAAGCTGACCATTACAACAAGTATCTCTGAAACTATTATATACTACAAAAAAATCTCATAACTTTTTTATACTCTTATTATCTTCTTCTAATTTTTAATCACCAAATTGTTTTTCTGTTTTCTATTTGTAAATTTTTGTTTTTATGAAATCTGAATTTACAATATTTATTTAATAATGTTAATGACATTAAAATGCATTGTTAAATTTAAAAAGATTTTGAAGAAAGCTACTTTTATAAATAAAATGAACCTATTATCATTATTGTTTTCTTCTAAAAAATATGCTGTAAAATCATCATCTATGAAATGAATACTTCTATTAAAAATAGATAAAAACCCAAATAAATAATGAAGTTCACTAAAATTAAAGAAAAAAAGAGAAGTATATTTAAGGATTATCTAATTTACTATAGAATCATTTAATTAAAAAAATATTGTAATTTCTCATGATTGGAATAAAATGTTTAATCTAAATGTATATTAATCTGCATCAAAATAAGTGTTATATTAAAATGCAATGAAAATAGCTTTTCTGAAGTGGATTATTGTATTAATTACATATTTTCAACATATATTATTCTAATTAACATTTAAAAATGCATTTTAAGAAGTATAATATTAACTTTAAATAGATGTAGAAATTTAGTCTATACTATTTTTGTAAATTTTTTATTAGATAATTTTTAATATAATGTAATTGCATTTCTATTTATATTATTGTAGAAAACAATAATTCAAAGCAATAAAGGAAAATATAATTTGTAATATATTGTTTAGGAAGGTCAACATTGAAAAGGGTGTAAGACAGGGTGACTCCATATCTCCAAAACTTTTTACAGGCAATAAGTATTTTGTGAATTAAAATGGGAAGCTAAAGAAGTGAAGATAAATGGAGTTTATTTAAGTCATTTAGATTTTGCAGATGGTGTAGTTGTTTTTGGAAATAATGATTTAGAGCTGCAGGAAATGTTGCAGGAGTTATCAGATGAAAGTAGGACTAAAGTAATGTTCAATGGATTTTCTCAAAATATGAAAATAAAGATTGATTATGATGAGTTAGAAGAAGTTGACACCTACAAATACCTTGATCAGATTATTAATACAGATGAAAACATAATGGATAAAATTAATTATAGAATTAAACTTGGTTGGAATGCTTTTGGTAGAAATAACTTGATACTAAAAGGAAATATGCCTATGTGTTTGAAAATGAAGGTTTTTAATAAATGTGTTTACCAGTTCTTACTTATGGATCTGAGACTTGTACATTTAATAGAAGAGCATTACAGAGACTTCAGACCACTCAAAGAAGTATGGAGAGATGCATATTAGGAGTAACAAGAAGAGATCAAAAACACAATATATGGGTAAGAGAATAAACAGGTGTTACTGATCTCATTGAAAAAATTAAAAGACTGAAGTGGAGTTGGGCTGAACATATTTCTATAAGAGATGATAATAGATGGATAATTGAAATCTTAAACTGGATTCCAAGAAATTGTAAAAGACATAGAAAAAGACCACAGGTAAGATGGATGGATGAAATAAGAAAGTGTGCAGGGGTGATGTGGAGAAGAAAAGCTAAAGATTGGAGAAGATGGATTAAACTTTGAGAAACCTTCATCCTGTAGTGGATTGATAATGGTTGATGATGATGATGAGATATTGTTTATTATTATTAGTTGAAATTTATTAAAAAGCGAAAGTATATAAGCAAGATATAAAAATTGAGATATGCATATATTTGTGAAATCCTATTTTATTAATTCAACTAATTTCTTTAAGCTAATAATTTACAAATGATATTATAAGCTGCAAATTCATTTATTTATTTGTGCTAAGGGAGAAATAAAATTATTTCTACAGGTTATAGTAATTATTGTTATGAATTCTATTGTTTAAATTTCAAATAACATTATCTAAGCTTTATACTTATTTATATAATCACCTAATTATTTTATCAATTGTGTATAATCTTCTATCTTTCTTAATCATATGAATTAATTATATATTAGAATATTTTGTATTTGAAAATCAATTAAGCTTGTTGTCTATCTTTATATATGCTCATATTATAAAAGTATTTTCATAATTTTATGATTAACTTACTTAATTTTAGATTTTAATTGTACCTCATACATAGTATTGGCTAATATGATTCACTGATTCTGGGTATCATAAGACAAATATTAACTAGAGAAAGATTAGGATCATTACTATTTTTGCAATTTACTTGTTAGTATCTGGATAGAAGTAATAAAATTAATATTCATTTACTTTAGGAATAAATAATTTTACATTTAAGCACAGGAAATCACTAATATTTATGTTGCAACACTCATTTTTAAAATATTATGATTTCACTTTTAAAAGGAAGTAATGATTTTATAGTTAGTAATCAAATATGGAAACATTAAGTATCCCTTTAAAGAGAATGATCATGGACTGATAATTGCAGGAGATTGCATTGTCTTATGATAAGCCATCCAAAAAGGGAATTTATTTTTTGTTTCAAATATTGTTTATTATTCCCTACTATTAATGTTTATAAGTCTCAATGGAAATTTAAAAAGAATTTGAAACTAAAAATTAGCTGACTGTTTATTCTGTTATAAATTTAGTGCAGTATATGATTAACGCCATTTGTTTTAGTATTAAAGTTTGGGTATAAATTGTATGGAAATATCAATTCATTTAATGATGTTCCAAGAGTGAGGGAAAGGATTCTTGGTCAGTATTCCTGGAGACATTTTCTTTATTGATTGTGCCATAATACAGTTAATGGTGAATATATTTCATGTGGAATCTAATCAAATGGGATTAGGTTTATTCAATTACATATTCAAAACTGGCTTTAGAACAGGGACATAAATAAGATCATTCTGTTAGAATATGGGAAAAAATAAAGAAAATGTAAAATACTTCAAAATGATCCATTTAAAAGAATTGAATATCTGGAATTCTATAAAAAGAAACAAAAGGAAAATTAATGATGATATAAGGAAATTTAATGGTAAATTGATAATAAAAAAAAGTCATAGAAGGTAATAAAAATCTAAAAAATTAATATAACACCTTTGATATTAGAAGAAAAATTGTTCCAGCAATAAAAATATTGGCTATTAGTCAAAAGAGAGATGACAGAAGAAATGTGTAGAAGAGTTCTATAAAGAATTATATAACAAGAAAGAGAAGTAAACATAACAGTCCATACCAATATTTTATAAACAATTACATGGGCAATTAAATCTACAAATAAGGAAAGTTTCTAGAAATACTGGAATTACTGCTAATTTACAAAAAAAAAAAAAAAACAGGTAAAGAAGAATTAGAGAGAATGTTAATATTAAGAGAGGCTATAAAAAGTATAAATGACTATAAGGTGTCATTATACTTTGGATTTTTTGATTATAAAAAGGTATTTGTTTCTATCAGCATTTCTACAGTGAAAAGGTTTGCAATATCAAGATAGGGATTCAGGATATTTTCATATTCTCAAAATATTAAAACCAATGGCATTTTATTATATCACATGATGAAATTAGAAAGAATAAAATTCATAAGAGTTTTATTGAAAATATTTTGTGGATTAAATGGGAACCTCAGTAAATAAAAATAAATGAAGATTATTTCATTCATCTAGATTTTTGGAAGTTGTGATTGATTTTGTAAATAATTTTCAGAATTTCAGGAAATGTTATGAGATATCAGATGAAAATAAGAAATTAGTACTAAAAATAAATACTAAAAAGATTCAAGTAATGTTCAATGGTTTTTGACATATGGAGAAAACAATAAAGATTAATAATCATGAATTAAAACAAGTTATCAAGTACAAAAACTTTGATCAGATTATTAATACAAATGAAAATATAATGGATGAAATTAATCATAGATTTAAATTTGAATGGAGTGTTTTTGATAGAAATAATTCAATATTAAAAGGAAATATGCTTAAAAGAAAATTTTTAATAGATATGCTTCACCACTCCTTACATATGGAACTAAGATTCTGATATTTAAAATAAAGAATATGGAGATATATTGGAAATAACAAGAATAAATCAAAAGTAAAATGCATAAATGATAAAAAACAGGTATTATGATAAAAGTGAAAGATTTAAAAGGTAGAAATATTGATGATAGTTAATGCATAAACTGGATCTCAAGAGATTGTAAAAGATCTAGAAAAAAAATATATGAAATGGATAGACAAGAAACTTTTTTAGGATAGTGTGACAAAGCTATGAATAGGAGAAACTAGATCAAACTTGGAGAGATATCTATCTTGCCATAGACATATAATGACTGAAAATGATACCGTTGATTGAAGATATTTACAGAGGTATCTGATAAATATCATTCTTTTTTATTTTGTGTATATTTTCCCCAATATTGATAATCATAAAGTAATAAAAATAAGACATTTTTTCAAATGAATTATGAGTGCAAATTAAAAATTTTAATTTTTGGTATTAATCATGACACAAATGAAAGAGAAAATCTCTAGATTTTAGTGTTTTTATTTTTTATCACTTGCAGGCTTCTTGCCACTTGTTGATGGTACTGCAGTGTTACCCAGTGGCCACATGTGGCATAAGTTATGACTACCAGTAATGAGGATTTGAAACATATTCAATAAAACTCCACATTATTTATATCCCTTTCCAAACCTCTCTAGCAGATATTATGAATTAATGGTTAATAATCTCATACTTTGTGGTAATGCTTTGTTTACAATACAGTTTCAGCACACACTGTGTACACATACATACACACACACACATATATATATATATATATATATATTACAGATACTTTTAGTGTGTCTAGTAGATTTTACTATAAACAAATAATGATAATAATAATAACACAATTATAAATAAAGTGAGAAAAAGAGAGAAAGCATATTTACACATATATATATATATATATTTACCATGAATTTATCATATTTATTCCAAAAAAAAAACATTAAAAAGAAACATAAAATTACTGTATCGTATTTCTATTTATTTTTTTAAAACTAAAATGGATAATAAAGCATCAGCTATTGAAGTTCTGAAATTGTTGCTATATCAGTATAATCCAGTTTCCCCATAATTTAATGTTCTGGACAATACCTATGTTTTCAATATATAATTTTTTAAATTCTATTAGAAATATAATAGTAATCTTGTTATCAGCAGATACAGTCTTTCCAGTTGTTTTGGTTTTTCAAGTCCATATTAACTTCAGAAAATATATATTTTCTATTTATAGTGAATGACTTGTACATATTTTAAATCTTTGGCTAAACTCTTTATAGAGACTTAAATTTCCTGTCACAATATAATTCCATCTGGTTAATATTTCCTATTAAAAAATTCATTGCCTTTTCAGTTTTTAGCAATAAATTATTTTTTAATATGGCTACAACTCTAGCCATTTTAGAAACTCACAAAATAATGAAACAAATTTTTTTATTTCTTTAGTAGATGATCCCTTTTTTCTAGGATATGACCAATTAAGCATCACATAATCACCATTTTTTATACTTATGCACAAACCTTTTTACATCCATTGATTACTCTGGCTTAAACTGACTGGCACTGCTATATGGAGAGTTATATGGCCACTTCAGATTTTTTTTTCTTTCATTGCTGAATTGGTGATCATTTTCATTTATCACTTAAGAAAAGTATGAATTCCTGTTAAATTTTATAGACTAGTTGTATGCTTATAAAACATTTTATTAAATGAAATATTTATTATATCAAACGCTTAAAGAAAAAAAGCAAAGGAAAAAATGTATATATTAAATAATAATAAAAATTTAATAAATGAGTTCATGTCAAGCATTAAAAAAACCAGATTTGAAATATTATATTTACTGATTACTTCAAAATAAATAAAAAAAGAAGAATACTATCCTACCATGATAGAGATTTGTAAAGTTTATTAAGTTTATGAATTATATTGTTTTTATTTTTTGTTTATTTTTACTTTTTTTGATAGCATACTTTAAGAAAAAAATAAATCCATAATAATGAGAGCCAAATGTTGCATTGACAACAGGTTAAGATTATTATTGATATTAGGATTGTCTAAGTGTTGACTGATTTTAATAATAAATATATTTATACTTAATATACATTATATGTGCAATATTTATATACGTATTTTCATGTTAATTATTCTGTTTAAAAAACAAGTCTATTATTATTGAAAAATGTTCTGATCATATGTGTATATATATACACATATTTAAAAAGACATTTATAGACAAGCTTTCCAACCTAAAGTGAGTTGTAATATCGAGGCATTAGAGAGTGCTATGATAGAAAGGTAAAAATACTTGATTATTCTTGATGGTGGTGGAGGATACAGAGTTAAAATTAATGGCAGAGATTAAAAAAATAAATATGTTTGAAATGTAATATTTTTAAGCCTAAAATATAGTATTTATTGATTATTAAATATTTTGCAAATGATATACTTTATATAAAGTTTCCTACTACTTTATATGAAGTTTCACAAGTAGGAATGATAGAGGATTGAACTTGGAGAAGTTGGAAAAGTAAGGATAGAAATAGGGAGATATTGAAAAAGAAAAAAAATATTATTTGTTGAGAAAATTGGATTGGGTATAATGTATTTAGAGAAGTTGTGGAAGGACAAAATACTTTGGACAACAGAGCGTAGGATCTGGAACCATTACCTGGGTGGTATCATCAATGAATTTTGAGTTCCAGAGTTTCTGCCATCACAGATAATAAATACACTTAGTAATTGCTAATATTGTATTTTTGTCTTAAGTTGTCATTTTTTAATAAAGAAATAAACCCTGATAGGGACTAGTCAAAAAAAACAAAAACATTTAAAAATAAATTTCGAATAAAACAAAGTGTTGTTAAACGACTTGGATATTGAAGTCATAAAATGCGAAAAGCAAAACATATACAATTTCATTTCCTATATTATTTCTACACATTGAATAAAACATTAAAAAAAAAAAAACAGTTCTATAAATAAATAAAAATTGTCAAGTTATCCATATCGCCAAGAGATTTATTAAATTAAATTTTCCCCACCTCTTTTTTTAAAAAAAAAATTCAGTTTCTCAACTCAGAATAATTCTAACAATGTACTATATATAATCATTAATGATATTTAATTTGTTTTTTTTTTTTCCAGTTAACTGACATAAATGTAATTTCTAGTTTATTATCAGGAAATTAGGAAAAATAAACATGTACGTATAGTAATAAACTTTCGTTCAACATTATATAGAGTTGGAAATTATTGGTTTTATTTGGTATTTTGCACTGTTTTGGAAACTGAAAGTTGATTTACAATGTTTACCAAAGTTTATAATTTTAATAAGAAATTCTATTGAAACTTGGGCTGGCTGGAGGCATTGAAAAAAATTTAAAATTAAAATGTTTTACAAATTAAAAAATATTTTTCTATTGTTTGAGCAAAGTTCTTTTTACATTCAAAATTTGTTCACCAGCTAATATTAGCACGCATATTATTTACCATTAAAGAGATTAAAGCATTAGCTGAAGTTTATTCTCAAGCAAACTCGAGGCTAATATAAATTCCATGATGGTCTGTGTCTTCAAAAGCATATTGATATATTGGGAGATAGCAAATCGTACCATACTACTTTGCAATCTAATATCTATCAAGTAATTATTTAGTATTTAGTTATTGTTGAAATACAAGCATAATTTATATACTTGGAGTTTGAATATAATATAGGGGATTTGAACACAGATTTTCAAGCTCTCTTCAGCTATCCACTCTATCTCATACAATCGATACACATGACCAAACATATGTGCAAAAGATAAATGATCTCCAATATAAGTATTTTGTGTTGAATCAGCACTCATCAGTTGGTCCAGATCATCATAACCCACACACATATATAATCAGTACTCTATATTAAGATAGCAAATCTTCAAACTTGAATGGACAGACTTTATCCTCCATATTATAATAAATTTGATGATGGAATGCTCAAAGCCTTTGTTGATGCCAATATTGTTGCCATACCCATGTTGACTTTGTCACTCTGACCCAGCATATATAGGACCTTAATATGTCCATTTAGATACACCGAAGACAGGGGCAGAATTCAGGCCGAATCTGTAATATTTGAGTACAAGTATATTGTATATACTGAACTTTAGATCTAATTAGAGGGCATTTTCACACAGACTTTCAAGCTTTCTTTAGCTATTCACTCCAACTCATATAAAATCGATATGCATGACCACAATACATGTGAAAAAAATAAATGATTTTCAACTAAGTCTGTCCACTAAAGTTTGAAGCTTTGTTATCTTAATATAAACTGAATACTGATATTATGTATGTGTGGGAGATGATGATCTGGATCATAATGTACATAATATGTATATTGGAGATCATTTATCTTTTTCAAAGGTATGTGGTTATGGGTATCAGTTATATGAGATGGAGTGGTTAGGTAGATGAATGGAGCTTGAAAATCTGTGTTTAAATAACCTATATTGTATTTAGTTATTTATAAGTGAAGGTCAAAACAATGTAAAAATCCAGAAAAATGAGCATATACCAATCATAAACTAAATTATAATGTAATCTTCATCACTGATCAAAGATTATATGTCTTAGGGTGGTAAGAACTTCGATTATTTGGATTTTTAAAAAAAAAAAACTGTGAACAACAAGACTAATTTTAAAAAATGCTTAGAACTAGGAATAAATTTTATCATTTGTCTCAAGAATTTTAGTTATATATATATATGTTCACATAAAAACCATCTATGTCATCAGAATTATTACATGCAACTTAATTTTCCTTTATCAAAATGAATATAAAGCAAAATATGGAACATTTGCTGGTTTTATTAGGAAAATGATCTAATATTGACAATACTGTTTTACAGTTTTAATTTAATTATTTATTACTGAATGAATTTCATTTTTTAAAAACTTGATGAAATTTATTTATTGGTTCTATTCTATTTAAGTTTGAATGATCTGCCTACCAGATGTTTCTACATATTAGCCATATGAAAAGCTATTACATAAATAATATGTTCCCATTATTAAGGTTACTAATGCAGCTTTATGGTAAGCAAAATGATATCAAAAAATATTGGCAACAGTAAATGAGATAAATAAAAGCTATAAAATATTTTACAAAAGTAATTGTATGTATTCATTATTAATGTAGATCTTGTTTCTAATAATTTATGCTTTATCAAGCAAAAGAATACAAAATGATGGCAATACATACATTAAGTGAAATCAATACATAGAACATGAAATGCAGAAATGAGGTCAAAAGCAAAATTAATGTTTTAATATATTGTTGTATTTTGTAAAAATTGAATGCAAGTTTGTGCACTCCAGAAAAACTAATATTTATTCGAGAGGTTGTTTTCAGATCGTGCACTGATAACTGAGGAATTTAATTAATGTAAAGGTGGATGATAATTCCAAAAAATATTTACTGATTGCAAATATTTCTAGATAAGAGACCTTACTTTATAGGACACTCCAGTGGAGAGCAGTCATGCAGTATTGGAGTAGGCAGTGATTTGAGTACAACTACAGTAGAGATATCTCGTGTCAGTGCTTACGGTTAATGACCAGCGCCCAGTGAAAATGTAGTCCACAGGTGTAGCTGAAAGAGCCCATAGAGATGGGGAGACTGCAGCAAAGCTATGGAGAGCATCCATTGCAGAAAATACAGAGTGTATTCAGAGCATTCATTGCAGACCATTCATTGGAGAGCATCCATTGCAGAGCATCCGTTGCAGAGCATTCGTTGGAGAGCATTCGTTGCAAGAGAACAGTGTTGGAATTGAACCCTAGAGAACTGTAGAAATATAGTTATTTGCTGACCACACAGACATTCTTGCGGATATAACATATATATTTTTATGTTCAAACTAATAAGAAGTATAATTAGAAGGGATTTAAATTCAGACTTTCAAGCTCCTTATATCTATCCACTCCATCTTATACAACGGATATACATGTCTACTTACATATAAAAAAAAAAAGATCTCCAATATATGTATTTCATGCTGAACCAGCACTTATTAGTTGTTCCAGATCATCATCTGCCACACACATATTGTAACAGTATACATATATGCGTTACATCACTTTCAAATAAAAGTGAAAAAAATATAAATAAAATCACCCTTGGATAGAAATATATATATATGTATAACCATTAGAAACCAGTCAACATCTAAACATTATTATATATATATATAAAGAGATCACTAAAAATGTTATTTAAATTAATATATATATAATGCATATATGGCAACTAATTATATAATTATTTAAAGTTAAAAATCTAAAAACAAGATTGATTTTAATATAAAAGAATTTTAAAAAAGCTGTTAATTAGTTATTTTTAACCTTAGAATGGAAATGATTTTTTTATAATGATGTAATAGCAAACAGGCCCTTGGGCATAAAGTCAGATAAGAGATAAATTAAAAAATACTAGTGATAAAATTTTGAGTTCCCATTCTAAAGCAAGCTGGCCAATAATGATGGAAATAAACACACGGTCTGCAGAAAAAAGTCATCATCACCAATAAGAATAACACCAAGCCAGGCAAGATTGATCCTAGAATTTGAACCACTAAACATCACATGATCACCAAGTGATATAAAACAAAACTTTTAAGTGGAGTTTTAGATTGGGATTGCTTTTGCTGATTGCATGTTATTTAAATATATTTATAAACATATTACAGATCTACAAAATGTAGGGGTCATGCAATAATTTACATTTTCCATATTTGCACCAGCTGAGGCAGCCTCCAGAGTAATGGTTTCCAGAAAGCAGGAAACAACAGAACTTGTCTCCACCTAAAACAATATGATATGGAAAGAACTTTGAATTGTATGATGAATCATGAAGCACTAAGACAGACTTCAAATAAACCTACAGCCATGGAAAGTATGAACTTTAATAATTTAAGAACTTTTCAAATACTTAAACCTAAACGGTACCTAACCCATATTTTCTTTTAATATGTTTACTATTATTATTATTTCCATTCTCATAATTTCTTTTAAATTAATAATTTAAAAATAAGCATAAATGGCTGCATAGATTTATAGGATTGTTAGTTTAAGGTGTGTTAATTTTTGGTTAATTGTTTCATAGTTAAATCTGTGCTGGTGGATAGATCGACAAATGCTTTATGTCAATGTAACTTGGGTAAATGCATTGGATACTCATTCTCTTGTGGCATGTTTAGTATACAGGGAATAATAGCCACCTGAACATATGGCTCAAAAATGTAGCCATTGCATTGTCAATGGTCATAGGTGTATTTCCTACAATAATGATTTTTCTTATGCTCTGGTTGGGACAGTAAGTTGGAAAAGACTGCTATCCCCTTTTTATAGAGCATCTCTTATATATATATTTCAATAAATTTTTTTTGTATCATCAATTGGGCAGTGGATCGTTCCTGTCTGTTGATGAAATTTATTAATAATCATGAGGAAGATTCTTTCCCATTATGATTTGTTATTTCTCTAATGATAGCATGCTGCAGATATAAATTCCTGTTAGCATGATTGTGTTATGCTAATAATCTCATTTTGGATTGGTCACACTGGTATATCAATAAGCTAGCATTGATTTAAATGTGAAATTTTAACCTAAGGTTAAAAATGATTGGGTTAGATATATACGTAATCTATGTAGCATATTTGCGCTTAGTAAAATATTAAAATTGTAATAAATATATTAATGTACCAATTTGTGCATATAATTTAAATCAAATATATATGTATTGATGTATTTTGTTAATGCTAATTATAATAGATATTAATTCAAGATAGTTAATTAAAAAAGATAAAGTTAATTTATTATTAAAAGCTATTAATTTTAAATAAAAAAAAGCATTAGTCAATATGTGTGAGTGTGCTCATTTATATATTTGAATTTGAATTTCAAGCTTGTAATATACCATATAAACATCACATGATCACCATTTGTTATGCTTGCTCACAACTGTTATTAAAACAGGCAAAACTCTCCATACAGTAGTGCAACTCAGTGCAAGCTAGAGTAATCAATGGATGCCAGAAGTCTTGTGCATAAAATCCCTATCTAGTGAATACTCATCCAATATTTCCAGACTAGTTTCTAGCTTGTGGCTTTTGTCAGTGTGGAGGCTTGGATCTGAGAGCACAGCACCTAGATCTTAAGATCTATCACAACCCTCAATTAGCCACCTTTTATGTCTACTTAACTACAAAACTATGAGAATAAAATTTGAAAACAATATTTTCAATCCAAGCTCATTAGCTTATATGGTCATATAAGTCTGAACTCAGTTCAGTACCCATAAATTTTGATGGCTTTAGTTCTTTAATAATTATACCCACCACTATCCTATTAGGCAGGATTGGTATTAAACCACTAAACATCACATGATCACCATTTCTTATATGACTATATAAGCTAATGAGTTTGGATTGAAAATATTGCATTTTCAATTTTATTCTCATAGTTTTGTAGTTAAGTAGAGATAAAAGGTGGATGCTGGCAGGTTGCATTAGATCCTAAGATGCTCTCAGATCCAAGGCTTTTTACTGACAAAAGCCACAAGCTAAAAACTAGTCTGGGGATATTGGATGAGTAGGCACTAGATAGGGATTTTATGCACAAGCCTTCTGACATCCATTGATTACTCTGGCTTGCACTGAATGATACTAAGGTATGGAGAGTTTTTTCTGCTTTAATCAGATTGTAATATAAACAAGTCTTATCTAAAAAATATTCTGGAGAGTTTCTCATTTATTAAGTATTGTATAAGATTGTTTAAAAGAATAATTTAAATTAATGTTTTATTTAAAATAATGTAATTTATTGTAAAATATTTTGTTTTATTTTCATTGTAATAATTTTTAGTTTCATAAATAATTGTCTTAAACTATAACATTTTAATTAAACAGTCTAGACAGTTATGTAAATAGGTTTACTTTTAGACTTGTTTCCCATGATACCAATTACTTTTTAAACTCTAAAGAATTTGGTAAAGTAGGAGATGATTTAAATGTCACTTTTTAATTATCAAAATTAGTCACATGATTACAAGTATAAAAGGCAAAGACCTGCATGTACTTGCTTACTATTTTACTTTTAACTTGAATATCATTTTAATATTTTAATTATCTGGTTGCAGAATTAATTTTTTAATAATTATCAGTTTAATTATTTTTAGTAAATTTTATTTTTTAAAGTAACATGTATCATTAAGTAAATTTTCATCCAGGTGCTAAAGTTCTACTCTAGAGTTTACGAGGATGTCTGAAATCTACATTGCTTTTAAACATGATATAAAGTTAAACTATCAATTAGAGGGAATTTTCTATGGCTCATCATGCTTATGTAAGAACTTTTCTTGGTTCTTATTGCTGTATTTACAATATACCATATTATAAGTTCAACATTCTTTATGCAATAATATTAAGACTGTTAAAGACCTTAAATATTAGATGGTGAAAAGAATAAGAATTTCATTAAAAGACTTTAAAACATTTATTCTTCAGTAATGTATATTTAAAATATTTATTTTAATATTGTCATATCTTTAAATAATGGTTTTCTTCAGAACAATTCATCTTTCCATGAATACACTATTTGAATTCTGGATGGCAAAACCTATTTATTAATAAATAGAATTTAATAAATTATTGATTTGATTTTGAAATAACATTTTACTTACTTATTGTTAATTTGGCTGTGGAATGAGAACATTTGTTCATGAAACTTTTGTCTTATATTTATTTCAGACTAGAGATAGGAAAATATTTCCCAAGTCTGTGGAATATAAAATTATTAATTGACCTTTTTATCTAAAAATTATTACATGACCATTTACTGTAAAATTAATATTCTATGATAGTAATGAAATATTTATTTAAAATTTATTGCTTGTATTTTTGTTTAACTATGGTTTGTATTAAATAACTGTAACAGTTGTATACTCTATAAAAATATAAAATGCTCTTTAATGAATTATTATTCAAGCTTATTACGCAATTAAATTTATTACAAGTCTGTTCTGTATATCTTGTCATTATTGTTATCATTAAGATAATTAATAATCTTAAAAAACTACTCTACAATGAAACCTGTCTTATATCCAAAATATTTACTCCTGCATTTTGCCATTAAGTTATATTTTCTATAGAATGAATGAAAAGTAAACATTATATTATACAAGAGATTGCCAATTCTATTTTTAAATGTTCTTTGTAAAAACTGAATGACCATTAGTATATTATGTATTTAAGCTATTATGAAATCTATTGCTTATAGGAAATATTTCAAATACAGTACCTATAATTTAAATTTGCTATATTATCAACAAGAGAAGAAAATGTTGGTATTTTCAGAAAGATAATTGCAGACATTATGTCCTGTTGAATGGTAAAAAATTCCTGATGAAAGACTATTAATAATGTATTTTGGTAAACTGGGTATAAGTTTAAATTTTAATTATTATGCTATTGTAGTTTATTATATATTTTCTTTTCTTTTATTTATCATATGAATTTTGTCTGATATAATTTTATGAATCATTTGTAAGCTGTAATATTTAGAAGTTCACATAATATTTACCTTTTTATAACACTATATAGTTTAAAGTATTATTTGTCCCCTATCATAAATAATTTATTTATTTCAATGTATATGTTTATGCTGAACAAGTGAAGATGGTGTATGTTCTTATTGTGCTTGTTTCATATATTTTTATTAGGCCAGATTTAATGAATATTTTTATTCAGTTTTACACATCAGTTCATTATTATATTTATTTAGGAGATTATAGTATTACTTACTTTTGTTTTATTGTACTTGTTTATCTTGCCATTGTATTTTTAAGAGATGGTATCTGTGCCTCTCTCTTGTAGATATTTATTTTATAAGTTTATATTTTTCCAAGAGATTATAACTATGTCTCTCTCTTGTAGATATTTATATTATTATCACATTTGTAAATAAATCTTGTAATCCTGTCTCTCTCATTTTTATAATATATTTATCCTGTGAGTTATATAGTTCATGTCTCTTATTTAAGCACAAATGCTTTATTTAATGCAGCTATTATTGTTCATAATATATTTTAATAGTTCAATCTCATTTTTTTATATTCAAAGACTAAGTCTTAGCATAATTTTTGCCCTCAAAATGTAGGTGCTCCTTTTGAGTTCATGCCATCATTTATGTTCATTGCCTTATTTGTCTTTACTTTACAGATGTTGTATTATGGGTATAAGTATCATGTATATTTTTTATAAAACCATGAGTGGTGTAACACCATGACTTTATTTTTGTCAATTGATATTGTTGTTTGTTCTGAGGAACACCATCTTTTCTTTTGTTGCATTCTTGAATACTCTGATTGTAGCTTATGGATGGTTTGATATTTAGGTCTGTTTTTTGCTGTGCTTTTCCAGAATTGCAGAATACAAAACTGATATTTATTTTAGAAATTAAAAATTGTATTTATAGGCCTCAGTAAGTGATATACATCACTTTTAGAATTTATTTTATCACTAGATTGGTAAGATATGCTTAATGTTTAAATATAGTTATTTTTGGGGTAACATCATGGTATGAATATAGTGTAAAATGTAAAACTTCTTGTGATAATGCTAATATTAAGAAAAGCTTTCATTAGTTGATCTAGTCAGATAAAGCTAATAATAATAATAATAATAATCAATTATCATTCAATTTTTACATTTATTTTATTATTATCTGTAAACTTTAAAAAGTATTTCTCCTCTGCAGTGAATTATATAGCATAGTATATAAATAATTTATTTTGAAATATTGTAGATTTTCAAGATTGTTATTTATTTAAATTTCTTTTAGTATTTATAACATCAATTACAGATATTATCCAGAAATCTTGATATTATAAAATGTATTATACAATTATATCTATGATGATCATTACAAGTACATGAATACAAAATTGAATATAATAATCACTTTATTCAAATCATCTGCAGATGTTAAGAAAGTATCTAAGAAATAATTCTTAATTTTAAATGATCACTTTAGCCAATTGCATTTATGAAAAAATACTGCTTTTGTGAAAAAATTATTATTTACTTTATTCAGAAGATTATAGTTGATCAAATATTTAAATTATTTATCTTAAATTCATAAAGAAAGATTTAGCAGGAGTTATGAGTAGGATATCCTGAGTGGCCAAAAAATATCTTATCCACTCATTATGTCTGAATGCAATCTTGGTATTTTCTTTTATTCAAAATTAACAGTTTTTCATGTATTTTATTTTTAATTAAAATATTTTCTTTAAAATTTATTATTATTGTCAGTTAGGTAAACATTATCGTATGGGTAAGAGTTTGCCTTTCATATTTCTATTAGGATTCCATTCATTGCCTAATAATCCTTAAATTTAAAAAAAAAAAGAGTGATAATTTTTAATATTATAAATATTTAATTAAAAAATCCTGAGATGTCAATATAACATAATTGAATACTAAAGAAATTGTTTTTCAAAAGAGATCATTTTAATAAAGAAGGTGGCACAAAATATAAGAAACCTATTATTCTTTATCAAAAGATTTGAAATGTGGCTCTGGTCATAGCAATGAGATGCTGATGATGGTTATTAGATCTACTGTCATGAGGGATGGTGTATGTGAAAGAGGATTGACATATGCTTTCAATATTAAGAGCAACTCTGTCAATTGTAATAGTGAGTATGGTAGTTTTTATCTTCTTAAAATTTATTAAATGTTACATATTATATTTAGAATATTTATTTATTGCTATTCTTACACATATGGCTCTTTGCATTGTAGCATATATCATTTGGTAAAATCCCTCTGAGCTTAGCCATATAGTTTAGTTATTATTATTATTAGCCCATAGTTTATTATTGTTATATTTTGGCACATTATATCTTGATTGTGTTATTGATAACGTTTTAGAAAAATTATTGATATATATATATAATTTTGAGTTATAATATTGAAGTTTTGAAAAGAAAAAGAAGAAGGATTTTTAATTTGTTGACATTATTGTTATATTTTGGCACATTATATCTTGATTGTGTTATTGATAACATTTTAGAAAAATTATTGATATATATATAATTTTGAGTTATAATATTGAAGTTTTGAAAAGAAAAAGAAGAAGGATTTTTAATTTGTTGACATTTTTGTAGAACCTATATATTTTAAAAGAAAAAGTGATTGTACATTTGCTGTGTTATAATATATGTAGATTATATAATGTAATATGTATGCAAAAAGATGTATTGATAGATGAAAGAGAAATGTTATTGTTTTTAAGATAATGGTATATACAATTTTATATATTAATTTTGTTTTGTAATAATAATGATGTAAATATGTATTTTTAGAGATCCTTGAATATGACTACAAGAAAAAAGTTGTCAAAATGTGGGGTGTTAAAGATGTGAATATGTATATATGTTGGATGAAGAAATATAAGTTTTTTTTAAAAAAAGAAGATATAATTTAATTGGATTGAATGGAAAAGAACATTATATATATTTTTTATAAGATATATATATATTTTATAGGAAAAAGGAGGTTTATTGCTGTTGTTAAAAAAAGTTTGTTTAACAACTGTGATAATAAGTTAAATATGATTTTAAAAACTATTATTAATTTTACTACTTTAAAGTTTTTTTTTTAGTCAAAACTATTTTGAAACTGAACTGTTTTGTGAGTTATGTTGCAAAAGTGAGAAGATTTTTTGATGCTTTCTTCAAAAAATAATCTATCTTATTTAAGAAATGCTGAAAACCTACAAAGAAATATATATATATACAATCCCAATGTTTATAAATTTATTTTTCTTGTTGTTCACAATATCATCTAAATCTTTACATGTTTCATTTTCTACATTTATAATTGTCCATTGCTAAAATTATCAACAATACAATTAAATATTACAAAAGTCAAATAATTTCATAATTTCTCTAAAAATTTAATTCACTTTCTTCTCATTGAATGACTTGAGAGAAAGTAATGCTTGCTTTGTTATACAGCCCATACTCTTATCATAATAAAACATTAATTATGTTAAAATGTTTATTGATGCTTAAATAATAAATTATATTTTATCAATAAAATATAATTTATTATTTAAACATATTACCATCGTTGGCAACTTGTCAAGACAGTGGACTTATTGGAATAAAGCAGTAAGGCAAAATTAAATGGTAAAATAAATTCAAATTTATTATATTTTTGCAAATCTGCCATCTCTCAAACAGCAAACTTTTTAGCATAAAGAGCCATTTTGTTTCTCCCCCACTCCCCATTAAAGAGCTGCAAGGAAAGAGATAAAAAATATGTCCCTGAAAAATACTAATTTCTGGATGGCTATGGATATATTTGAACACTTATTATAGTAATAGAACATAATAGAATTCATCATAATAAAAATAAAAATTCTTTTAAAAATAAATAAATAATAAATAAAAAATTACTTTGACAGTTTGATTTATTTACAAATTTCTAATATTTAAATATTCACCATATACAACAATTACTAATCTATAATAAGACTAAATTCAAGAATTAACATTAATAATGTGCATTTTTTCTCTCCTACAATCATCAAAATATTTATTTATAATTTTATGAGATGAATGTGTTTATGTTTATCATGATAAAAAGAGCCACATGATTGGGATAAAAGAACCACATTTGGCTCATGAGCAAATCTCTGCATTAAATGATGCTGCCTGGATGACTTGCATACTTTGCACTCCAGTGTAAAATGATCCAGAAAATACTTTAATGATTTTTAATTCTAAAACAAACTAGTACCAAAATAAACAAATATATATAGTACATATATTTTCTTAATTAGTTAGTAATAAGTTTCATATTTAATTTGCACTTTTTTTTTTATTTTAGCCTAAAACATTAATCTTTTTTCATGAATATATTTTTTTTAAAGATCAATGTAACAAAATTTTTAAATTAATTAAACATTTATAATGCAAAACATCTTTGGAAAGCCATATCTCATGGAAGGGCTGGAAAATACAAAACTATGCCATGCTTCTTTGAACTTTATGGGCTGGGAAATACAAGCTATGCCTTGCTTCTTTTCTTTGGAGACTTAGAGACTGGAATCATGGCAGGACTACATTAACTGCTCTGTGATTAACAATAAGAAATGCAAAAAATGTGTTGGAGCAAATATCCAAGATAGAACACCTCATGGAATTGCATGAAAACATTGCATCCTCAAGCCAATGACAAAAATCCCTCGATCCATCATCAAAACTGAAAATACAACTAAACAAACTTCAACAATCAAACACCCAAACCAATTTCCAAAATCATCGATTTTCTATTTAACTCTAAACATGAACTTCTTATAACTGTACAGGAACTACTATTATATAATTTATAATCATTATCAATACTCTTGTCACATATTTCACCGTAATTTTTAAAACTAATTCTACATAAAAGGCATATTTTTCTTTCATTCTCAGTTATGGTTTGAGATCAAATTGATAATTTTGAAGTGATGATCACTATTATGTAATCATCATCAACCTTAGGTTGGGCAGCCATTTATAATGACTTCCACAAGTACATGATCATCATTAACCCTCAGTTAGGTCACCAATTGTAATGCTACAATGAAATACAGGATTGTACCTGGGATAATGGACACCAGTATGTAAACATCAACTGCTCTAAATTGGTTAGCCATTTGTAACTTTACAAAGATTTTTAAAAATAGATAATTAAAATTTTTTACATAGATAATGTATATAAGCATTAAAAGATTTTCAAGGATAGATATTTTTACAATTATTAGAAACATGTTTGTTTTTAAATTTCAAAATCAGAATAATAATAATACAATATTAATATTTATTTAGACATATTAAACAACCTCCATATTTCCCCAACCTTTTTAAATTCATATAAATAGAGATATAATAAAGACAAATGACTCCTAAGATGCATTTTGTGCTGAACCAGCACTCATCAGTTGGCCCAGGTCACTATCTCCCATATATATCTCTATTATATGAAGAGTATTTATCTATAGTAAATTGTTACATTTTTATTTACCATTGTCAAACTCACTCCACTCACAACTTTGACACCATACATCTCAAATAAATACAATAATGATTATTATTAATCATTTTCTAAACAAGAGATTATCTCTAGCACAGATATAAACTTTAAACCTCAATTAAAGATTAATCTATCTGATTTTTTAAATTGTCAACATATACAAACATGGAATTATTCACCTTTCTCTTTCCCATGTGTAATATCTTTTTAAATGTTTTAATTTATAATAAAATTCTGTTTTAATTCAGAATTATTTAACCATTTATTTATTATTTTTATTCCAAGTGAAATATAGAAAATAGCTACAAAATATTATAACTGTTTATTTCTACTTTTTCATTCAACTTTATTTTTATATGCGCGCACACACAGTATGTTCACTGTGTGCCATGTAACCCAACTGGTTATAATATATATATATATATTCATTTACTAATCCATTCCTTGATAGTAATTCAGAAATGAATCTAACCATTCTGACTATAAAAAGAGAGAGGCAAAGAAGAACAAACAGAAACCAATTTTTCAAAATGCTGATATATTGACTATATTGCAATAATACTGCGATACTCATTAATAAAGAATAAAGGTTTATTAGGTCACACATGCTGGTAAAATAAGCACAGATACCATTCTACAAGATAGTATGTAACAATATTATTTATTCATTGATATATCTATATATTTAAAAAAATTAAGGTATCAAATTACATCTTCCAGCAATCTAATATCATATAGAGTTTCATTTAACAAACTGCTCTTCCAAAAATTCATAATGAGCTGTTTGTTCAATTAATTTATTTCCTTTTGAACATGAATTTCACAAAAAGAAATTGTAGTCAATATTTAAATTTAGAAGTGTTCACATCAAACAAAGTTTATATAGGAATTAAAATATTCAAATTTATTGCTACCTCCTTCTTTTTCAATATCACTAATATTATAAATGTTACTATTGTTTCTATGTGCAATTGTTTGCCACTTATAAAATAAATTGTTCTATGTCTTTCCACATTTATGGGACAGCAGAATGATTCTTTTGAATGGAATTGCTCAAACATGCAATCATTTGAAAAATGAAACTCTTATTTCAAATCTAGTTTTGAAGTGACTCATTATTGATTTTAGTACTCCATAAAAGAGCTTCCAATCTGCCTACTCTGATCCTGTTGCTGTTCTCTCAAGGCTGACAAATTTATAAACTTTACACATATTTACATACTTAAATTCAAAAAATAAGAGGAAAAAAGCATTGGAATCAGAAATGCTGTTCATACCATTAAGGGATGAAAATATAATTATACTGTAACAGTAGCTGGGTTCAAATACAAGAGATAATACAACCTAGCATGTTAATTGCAAGTGTTGATATGGATTGATTGGGTATATGTGAAAAGATGTATAAATAGTCATTCGAACCCTGTTACAAAGAGTGTGAAAGTAATACGAAATCTGTTAAAGGATGGACTGTATGCTTATATAAATATAGTTGTATGTGTGTTATTATAAAGTGTGTATATGTATTAACAGTTATATGTGGAATTGTCAAAAGACAATTATATACGGAGTTGTATAAATTTGTTATTGGTTATACATATATATTTTGTTCTACATTTTAATAATATTAGCAGTAACACGTGTTTCTTGATGAATCCATTGGGCATATAAAGCTACAGAAATAGAATGAATTAGTTGCTGCAGGCAGTTTGAGTTAATGACTCTGTCGGCCAGAAGTCTGAGAACTGGTTGAGTTGGTATTCTGAAACAATAGAAGATCCGGTTTGCAGCATACAAATAAACAAGGGAAAATGTGAGGTTAAAGAGTGTAAAAGAAAAGAACTATTTTTTTTTCTCTCTTAAAAATATAGTGGTGATTAGAAGGAAAGAGAAAAGACGTGGCACAGATTTTGGATTGGATTAACGTGTAATTGATTAAGAAGTTTTTAGTAATAGTCCCATCAAAATGTTGGGGTAATTAAATAGCGTGAGTTTCATTAGACCGGCCCAGTGGATTGTTATTGTAGGACACACCTGAATCGGATTTAGGAAATTTCGCTGTTTAAAATTATCAAGTGTAATGGCGATGAAGCACATGCTGTTAGGACCTCTTAAGCGAGCGAAATCATCTACTCCACCTCTAAGATAACCTATTTAGCATAACACATTGCGGACTGTTTACCATCCTTAGGATCAACAAAAATCGATAAGGCCAGTATTTCTTTCGGATTATAACTGTGCAGACTGTTAACTTTGACCATGTAGACATTCGATTGTAATTAAGGTAAATTTACCTTTGCTCTCTATATATGTTCAATGAAATTGATAAGGCCACTATTTCTTTCGGATTATAACTGTGCGGACTGTTAACTTTGATGACGTGGACATTCGATCATAATTAAGGTAAATTTACCTTTGCTCTATATATATGGTCAATGAATGTGTAGTAATGAAGGGACTTGTGTTACCTCTATATTAAATACAGTAATAAATCTTTGTTTAAATAAAATAAAAAAAACATTAAATAAACAACTCTGATGTGTAATTGCACTCTTTTGTTGCTATATATATGAATCATATATGTGTGTATTGGAATAAATGGGTTGTGTGCATGAATATTAAAATATGTATAGGTGTGTATAAAGCTTAGAATTAAATGATAACTAGCGCAGTAACTTATAGCTTAGTTTTGTTATAACTTCTGGGCTGGATAATATAATTTATAAACAAGTAAATTATCGTATGGTATACGTAGATATATAAGACATAGTCGGGAATTGTCTTTGCTTTGTTCTCTAGTTAGACCATGTTCCCCCAACCTTGAGATAGAGCTAGTCTGGATGCGCTACCCTATATATATATATATATATATGTACAGAACCCTTATTTATGTTTTCGATGGGTATAATTCTTATTAAAGTGTAAGAGTGGCGCTTGAGATGGGATTTAAACCATGCTCATAAATATACTTACTCGAAGCTGTGGGAGAGATTGTATACGTGAATGAATTAAAAAACAATAATACGGGTAGACGCTTAAAATACAAATGTATAATCCCATTGCCACAGTTGTTCAAAGAGATGACCAATGATGTGGAAAGTCCTAACCTTCCAACCTAAATAACTAAAGATATTATTCTAAAAAAAAAAAAAATTGAAGAAGAGCAGAAATAAAAAAATATGCTTGTGTCCAAAATAGCATATTGACTGTGATGAATCAAATCCATGCTTTGAAAAAAAAACAGGGGATAATGAGCATTGCCTATTGACTTTCTTATAGTTAATACTTATATCTGAATAGGTAAAACAGCTATTAACTATCCTATTTCAGTTCAATAATATTTTTCATAGTATGTCCAATGCACAAAAAAGATTTTATTATGCTCATCAAGTGACAGTTAGTTGACCATTTCCCCTTTTTGCTTTCCTCTTAAATTCAAATTAGCTAATATCTCTTTAATGATCATTAATTAAATGACCATAAAATAATCTGGATATTTTATATACTCATTTAGAAATTATCTGATGTCTGAAAAAATTTTGTTGTATTCCAGGTTGTAATCACGACACTATATTGAGATGGAATTAAGTCTAATTTGTCTGTACATCTTAGCATATTTGTCAATATAAAAAAATCTTAACTCTTGATTTAATTCTGTTCTCTTTTGTTATAAAGAAAATTCTAGATGAAATTGTTATCTTTAGAAAATAAGCAACACATTTAATGAATCAAGAGATGGGGGGAAAAAATTAAGGAAGTTTGACATATTTGTAATTCTAATAATATTTGAAGAGTAATTTTTTTTAAAATGTCAATAATTGATTATCATGTGTCTGACATACTGCATTTAAAACCCATTTATTTGTATAATTATCTTGTCTATCATATTGGTTGAACATGTGCTTTGATATTTATATATAGGTGAGAAATGTAAAATAATTTTTGAAGGATTATCCATTACATACATAATAAGATTCTAGTAATATTTGTTTTTTTTTCCAACCACATATATGTACTAATAATATATTATTTTATATTTTTTAACCTACGTGTACAAATTACATTTGTAGCTGTTTTTTTGTTATTTTATAAATATTTACAAACATCCTCATTTGTGTTTGATCTAACGGATATATTATATTTTTGTTTTTTAACCACACTTCTTTTTCATTTCAAATAAAAGAATCTCCATATTTATATTTTACACAGTTCCTTACAAATAATAGATAAAATTTTACAAAAGATGTCAATTATATGACATGGAAATAAATTTAAATAATGCAAATGAAAGGGTTGCATTAAAAAAAAGTATTTGGCCTCATTGTTTCTATAATTCTCTGCTTATCCTTCAAACAAAATGAATATTAATACCATAAATTGCTCTTTTAATATGGGTTAATGTAGTCAGCTTAGGAATATGAGATTTATATATATATTTGAGTAGGACAAGTTGTTTTGAGGTTTTTAATTGCGAAAATAAATTTGGATTTTAGGGTTGGCCTTGAGTATTTAAATGTTTTTAATTTGAAATATTTTTTTTTTACATGTTATCTTTAAAAATTTTAATTTTAAATTTACTTTTCAAAAAACTTATTAAGCGCACGCATGGACTTGTTTAAAAAATATTTAATTTTTTTTTTATTATAACTGATAATAGTTTATACATTTTTCAGTAAAAAAAATCTTTCCTTAAAATAAATTTTGAATTCTTTTCGAAGTAAAGTATCTTACATTGTATATGTGTGTAAATGCTTATGTAAATTTTCTGCCCGGAAGTAGTTTAGTGTTTGGGTATTAAAAGTATATGCTTAAACGTTTTTATATTCCAATTTAATTTATTGCAGCATTTTTTTAAAATCATTTTTTAAAAATAATTAAGTTATCTGCTACATTAATAGGTTTTGATTTGAAAACTATCTTTAGAAGATTCCTACGATAAAGCAATCTTATTCGGCCACTGTTTTTCACCAAATCATAATAAAAGTTCTTATGGTGTCACGTGTTCGAGATGTATTATAAAATAATAATTCTGATTATTACAGGATGCCAAGTATAAATTTCACCAAAATATTTCCAAGATCATGAGTTTGACTGACTGTAATCTCATATTAAAACGTAGTGAATTTCAATTTCTTTTTAAATATTTTTCATCATTCAGTTTTTGGAATTTTCCTGTTTCTTTTTCTATTTTTTTATTATTATTAATAATTTATACTCACCAGCAGTAGCCGATACAAATGACTTTGATCATTTCAACTCCAAGAAGAGAGGGGAAAAAACAACAACAACAATAACAACAACACATTAGAGATGATTTTGCAATGATTATATCAATCAGCATGCTCATCCATTATTCTGTTAATTTGCTATTTTGCAATATTGTCTTTTAATTGTTTCTACAGCAGACTTTTTTTTTCATAAATACTTCAACATTATATCTAATTGTAGCTTTTCAATTATTTTTCTGTCTTTCCACTGAAAATAACCAACATCGCACTTCTTTAGAATATTTTTGAAATAATCTTAATAATGTAAATGGGGTCTGCCTTTCCAACAAAAAATATGCTTGTATTCCCAATAAACACTCTTTTAGAAAGGTTTGTATCATCAGTTGTTTCATGTGGGCAATCCAATGAAGATGTGATTCCACAATAATGGATTCTGTAGTATCATATTAGCAAACTGAAAAATATATTGTTGGTTTTATGACTTTTCCATTATATTTTTAAAATTTTATGAGCAGTCTTGGCTTAGTATAAATACTATTAGCAGGAATAGTTAATGATAACTATCACAAAAAACTCCTTATTTTAAAACACCAAGATGATAATAGGCACAAAATATCTAGAATTTTACAAATGAAACCAAGTATACAAAAAACTGAATGGAAGACTCAATTCCATGTCCAATTAATATGCTACTAGATAAAAAACTGAATTTTTTTCATAGTCATATTAATTGTTATTATTATGTCTGAATTCAAGACAAACTCTGATATGAATCAAATATAAATCAATAATAAATATATATAATAAAAGTGAAAATGCATTGACATCTCAACTAGACTGGAAAACTATCAAATAGAAGAAATACTGTCTATTAGTCAGATTTTAATAATACATATACAAAAAATTAAAATAATGTGAATTATATAGGTAAGATTAAATACATTTCTATGGATCATAGGTTGACAACAGTTTGTTCAACATTCAAGCTGATATATTTTATATCCAGACACAAATCAACAACAATAAAAGTAGAAAGAAAAATATGAAGAGAGGCATTATAAAAAAAGGACTAATGTGTTTTTGAAAATTAATTACTTTGACAACACATATTATACTTCATATAATAACTACATTCCATTCTTTTTACATTTTAAGGCAAAATATATTTATTAATTTTACAGTTTCAACTGTTTCTAGCAGTCTTCATCAGATCTACAAAAATTTAAACATTATACTAATACAACCATATTTCATACATATATCTATTAAATTGTTACAATTTTACCAACTTAATTATTAACATCACTTTATTCATAAAACTTACTATTATATAACTTTAAAATCTACTTTACCCTTTATTTCTATTCTTAGTTATTATCATATTTATATTTAATCACCTTTTTTCTTTTGCTATAATTTTATAAATTCAATGTAATATTTAAAGAAAAAAGATGATTAAATATGAATATGATAATAATTAAGAATAGAAATAAAGGGTAAAGTAGATTTTAAAGTTATATAATAGTAAGTTTTATGAATAAAGTGATGTTAATAATTAAGTTGGTACAATTGTAACAATTTAAAATATGGTTGTATTAATATAATGTTTAAATTTTTGTAGATCTGATGAAGACTGCTAGGAACAGTTGAAACTGTAAAATTAATAAATATATTTTGCTATAAAGTGTAAAAAGAGTGGAATGTGGTTATTATATGTTATATATTAGAAAAGCAAAAATAAAGAAGAAAAGAGAAAGAAAAACTATTGAAGATTATATTATATTATACTTCAACTAACTCATTAACTTTAGATTAAGCTCATAAACAAAAAGAAATCATGTAAAAAAAAAAGTTGAGTTTAAAAAAATATGTAATTAGAATATATTTAGCAATCTTATGTAGACTATTTTTAAGTGAAATTAAAAAAAAAACTGAAAATGATTTATGATTTGATATATAATTTAGAGAATGCCATTTCTTTTAAAATAACAACAAAAAAAATTATTTTAGAGTAGATTATGCCACCTATAGATAAAAGTAAAAAATATTTATTAAAAATTAATCTGAAAGAAAAATTAATTTAAATAAAACTACTAAAAAATCAAAAAGAATGTTAAAAGACATAAAGGTAATATAGAAAAATATGAACATTTTAGAACAATTAGGTTGTTAAAACATTTGAAAAACATTGAAAAATAAAACAATCATGCTAAATAATTGACATTAAAAAATGTGTAAAATAAAAGCAATCAGTCTTTAAGTGGATACACTAAACAAAGTCATTGGATAGATTATGAATCATTTTACTAACAACTAAAATTAAAGGATTATATGTAGTTTTTTTTTTACTAAACTGAAGAAATTTCAGTAATGTGAAATCAAATCATATTACTTTTAGATTTACTGTCAAAAATATTATAAATTCTTAGAGATTTAAATCACTGATGAAATTATGATGACAATTACAACCTAAAAATTTAAAGAAAACAGTTTTAAATTTCAAATCAGAATAATGTCTATTAGAATCTGTCATACAATTTATTATATATTATATAATAAAGATGACTTACAGTAAGGACTTGCTTCAAGTAAAAAATAAATACCTAAGTTATTGAATAGAAAAAAAAAAAACCCAAGAAAGAAATTAGAGGATTTAAATGATTATGTTAAATATCCTTAATAAAATGTACATCAAAATATTTTATTATTCTCAAGAAAAGTATTCTAAATTATGAATCTTTTAAATGAAGATTCTTTAAAAAGATTGTACAGAAATAGATTGAAGAATTGACCAGAACTATTTATTTAACCTGTTTACTGAAATCAAATTGTTTTACAATTATGGAAAAAATATTGAAAATATGATATATTTATTGTTGAAAATTAACAAGATTATTAAACCAAGATTTAGGAATAGAATGAAAAGATGGATTGTGACTAAATATAAAGAAATGTAAAAATTATGATAATAAAAATATGGCTTACTTTGAAGGAAAGATAAGACATAATTGTTGCAAGCATTATCTTTGACAAATAACTTAGCAGTTGAATATTTGTCAGGATATTTCAACTTTGATGACTTCTCTTAAAAATCAAAACTGTAATTATTTAAATTGTCGCATTTTCTGTGATTTTATGAATGCGAAAGTTAAGCCATAAATAAGCACTATAAAAAAGGTGTATTTTATAAAGTAATGTAAACAGTTTTATATAAAAAGAAAACAAAGAAGTGAAAGTTTGATCAGAGAGAGTGCAAAAGTACAAATAACCAAATTGAAAATCTTGATTTTTTTTTTATATGTTCAAACAACTCTAATATTATTATTAATGCTTGAATGAGTTGAGGATCATAGAGATTGACTAAGAATATGGTTATATAGCAATAGAGGCTTAAAAATCTACTAAAAATGCTAATAATAATTATAAATATTCAGATATAACAACATCTACAGGTTTTAGTAGATAGCTATTATAGAAATATTGTGAAAGAAATATTACCCAAAAGAAAATCAGATAAAACCCATTTTAATATCAATTTCAAAACTGGACTTTATTTGAACTTTTAATTAAAATCATAACCATTACTCTTGCATTATTAATAAAGTTACTGAATGTAAAATCTATATTCAAATATTTTCATCTAAAAATGTTTTTAATGAGAAAAGTGTGTAAAAGGCATTTAGTAGTACTATCTTTATTTACATTTTTTTGAAAATAATGTTAATCTGCTGTATTGCTGCCTTATATATTTTAAAACCAATCAAAATCTTTTATATTTAAATATATAATAGAAATCTTATACAAATAGATTAATAAAAATATGGCTGATATTCTTTTGTAAGTTACAAATATATGCATAATATTTTAAACCTTTATTTTAAACTTTTTCTATTTTATTGATATAGAGGCACAAAAGGATATTTTTTCCTCTAATAATTACTTCAAAATAACATTCAATTTATTCATTTCATAATTTTTATTCATGTTAGATCTTTTGGAAAATCTCTATACCCTCTCATTTATTTCTGGTTGTATTGATCAATTTTTCTAGAATCCACACTTCATTAAAATTAACAATATGTTTTGTTAATTTAACATATAAATAATAAATAGTTGATGAGGGGAAAAAAAATATTTTCTCTTGAAATGATTTTACAAAGCAGTCATGGGATTTCATAAAAATCGTGAAATTCTAGTGGTATTTTATTCTTTGGGGAATAAAAATAAATCATCAAGATTTGAATTATAATTATATATATATTATTTTCACAGAAAACATATTTATTTTATCAGCAACTCTTTTTATGTAAAATAAGACCAACTTGCTTTTCTGAATGAACAGATCATACTAACATAAGCTTTTATATACTTGACATAATGAAGTGTAATATTTTATTATATTTAAACTTTTGAAATAGCTAGTAGTTTCGATTGTTCAACAGTCTTTTTCAGAAGTAAATACGCAATACATATAGTTATCATTATCATAACAAAAACTATATATACAAAATAAATTGTTTATATACATCAAAATATATAAAAAAATTATTTTATTCAAAATTAATTTTTATATTCATTTTAAAATACTACATGTGTGTAAATGCTCAATTTTAATCATGTGTTATTTTAATCCACTTTTGATGCCTCATATATAATTTGTATCATTATAGTTTTTATATTTACGTATAATTTTTGAAAAATACTTTTAAAATTCTATTATATCTATTATTATGTATCAAATAAATCATAACAATTTACATATCTACATTACAGCATTCATATTATTTTTAAAAAAAATCTTTTTTATATTTCTTTTCTCTATTTAAGAAATATTTAAACTATTAAAAAAAAATCCTTTGTCTATCAGTCTCTACATTTATTTTTCATAAATAGATCAGTAGTCCTTTTTACAAGTTATATTATAATGAAATGGCAAACTATAAAATAACAGTTGTTGGGAAAAAAGCATATTTTATTTTTAATTTTTATTTACTATAATTTTATTTTTACTATATATTTAATATCTTATTTCCTTAACACAGGGATTCCCAACCTTTTTGCCCTTAAGAGCACATTCTATAATACCGGCCAGGTGGCGGGCACCATTTATTTTTTCAATGTAAATTTATAGTTGAATATTGTTAATAATACACATAATGTACAAAAAAATATTTATTTCAAAAAGAAAAATTTAACATATAATTAACGTTTATATTTTTACGCTGTAAAAGTGTAGTATGCCCTACAATTTGATTACAATATTTACAATAATTTATAAGAAATTTTAAAAATTAAATTTATTTGTATCAGATAAATAATTTTTTATCGTGTTCGGATAACGGCGGGCACCCCTGCCTTAACATATATTTATTAACCTATCTTTTCTTTTTCTTTTTTTTTAATCAAATCGGTATAATTCAGAGATATAGAAGGATTTTTATTCTTTTTTCCCTTCTGTCTTTTTAAGCATTGTTAGTTTAAATAATTATTAATATATAAAAAAGTAGTGTTTTATTTTTATATAATAAAAAATAATGTCATCAAGTAGAAAATTAAAACACACTAGCCTATGCTTGTTTTATAGCTGTTGTTCGTAAAGAACGAAACAAGTTTGAAATGTTTTGACTTGGCTTTTTATACCAGAATATTTCTACAAATATGCATCTCGTTTAAATGTGAATGCATATTGTTATATGATTGCCTAGATAATATTTAAAAAGCCGAAAAATAAATTTCTAGATTTCATGAAAAAACAAAATAACTTATTGACAAATAATTCATATAAATAAGTTTCCAAAATAGATAAACATAGTAAGCACACATATATAAAAGTTTAATTTTTTAATCACTAAGGCCTGATGTTTCATCAATCAATTTTTACAATACACGCCTATCGTAATCATTGGACCATAGAGTCTAAGCATATGTATATTTATATAAAGTACTGTAATTATAATTTATAAATGCTTAAGAAGTTTTTACTTAGAAATATACTTAATTAGAATGTTCAACTGTTCTAATTACCGGCAACTGCAACTTATCAAAAATGAGGTTTTTTTTTTTATTTAAAGCCAACAACAACAAAATTAAAATGTATTTAATGCACAATTGTCTCTCCCTGATACCAAATGTGAGATTATTAACCAGCAAGATCTTTAACTTCAATCAAAGTTTAATAATGTTGGATAATTATATGAGTCATTAGTATGAAGAGCAGCTTTAACCCAAGGGAATGAATGACTTAATTTTTAAAACTTTTTAAACTTAATTTTTAAAAAGTCAAAGAATATTTACTACTTTAATGCTTTTAATGATGTTTCCCTGTCAAAATATAAACATAAATAAATTAAAACTTATTTTTATTTTAATGTAATTTGAATCATAAATAAAAACGGTATTAAATGTACACATATAGTATTATTATCCTTTCTGCTATGTATTTTGGCAGAAAAAAAGTATATATAGCTATTATATATCGATGCATATATCTATAACAGAGTGCCCAACACTTTAGGCAAAACTACTGTATACATATTATATTAATTAAATACTACCTAACGCTATACTAGTAATTATAAATAATAAATGCAAAACTCTCCATGTAATAAAGCAACTCAGTGCAAGCCAGAGTAATTAATGGATGCAAGAAGATGTGCATAAAATTCTTATCTAGTGCCTATTCATCCAATATTCCCAAACTAATTTCTAGTTTTGTCTGTGTTAACAGCTTGCATAGCCTAAAGTTGGTGATCATGTGATGTGATGATAGTTATAAATAAAATAGAAATTCATATAACATTACAATACTAGCCAAAAAACAAGATTTTACTAAAATTCTTCTACAATCATGGTTTCATCTATTAGCAAATAGACCTTTTTGAGTAAAATTCAACTAAACATAAATAAAATACAAAACAAAATGTCCTTCCCATCATTCACTTCAAAAACCAACTTCCTTTAATACCAAAGGATATCCTTGTTGGATTAATGGCCTCAGATTCAAAAAATTTTATCATCAAAGTTTCTCTTACTCTTTTCTTCAATTCACTTTTTCCATATAAGATAACCTCTGCATTGTCAAATAATATTTTATGATGTGTATTCAGTTCATGAATATACAATGCAGAGGTTATCTTTTATGAATTGAAAAGAATAAAAAAAACTTTGATGATAAAATTTTTTAAATCTGAGGCCATCAATCTCATGAAGACATCCCTTAATGTTAAAGGAAGTTGGTTTTTGAAGTGAATGATGGGAAGACTATATTGTTTTGTATATATATATATATATTGAAGCAGAAACCTCCCAATCCCTTTCCGTTTCACCATCAACCTAATGACCTACTCGTCTGAACTAGTTTCAAACCTATTTTAAATGTCAAAATGTTATAGATAAGTCGAGCGGTAAAATGTGCTATCATGGCCGCTTGAATGGCATCATCCATTTACATACAAAAGTACGCTATAATTAGACAGGATTAATAAAATTACAGCATAGAAAATACTCATAATTTGTTATAAAATGTTTTATTAATGTATCAGTCAATTCTTAATTTTATATTTGTATTATATTCGTATGTGGAAGGATAATCTAAACCATGGAATGATGGCATAATGATTTATATATATATTTAAGATTAAATAAAAATAGTATAAAATGTTTTCTTTAAAACTACGGTTTTCTGATTTAATGTTTTATAGATATAACTGAAACTATAGTTTTTTTTAAACCTGTCAAAATTATTTAAAAAAAACAAAACAAATAATGTAAGGAAAGAAAATATGTTAAAAAAAGTTATTTATATCAAGTTAAAATAAAAAGTCATCAGTTAATAATTAAAAATGGGAAATTTGTTGTAAACAAGAAATCAATTAGTGATCGCACCTGGGGGTAAAAGTAAAATCTAGTTTACTGATTGAATTTGTTTGCAACCAGAAGACTTTATCATTAAATCAGAATACCGTTACTATCTGCTAGGCCTTAAAAATTTATAACACCTAAAAAAGGAATTTAATTAATGAAATCGGACTCAAAATTATATAAGTTATATATTTTAATTATTTTTTAAGTAAATTAAATATAACATCTCAAAGACATTATCAGTAGAAGAAAATCAGATTATATGATTTTGTTTAATTAAAAGTTAATTGGTCCTGAGGCAAACAAAATTTCAAAAGGTGTTAAGGCTGGTAGATGGAAATATATAAATAGGCTATATTTTAAGCAGGAAGAGAACTCCATTTTGCTTTTGAAAAGCTGTTACTATCCAAGCTAAAAATTGTTTAATTTCACCATGTCCTGCTAGACAGGCAAGAATTTGCTGCCTTTCCTATGATGGAACGTTGAAGTTTGATCCACCCAAGGCCAAAGCAACAACCAATGTTGCCCTAACAAGCTTATAATAAATAGAAGATGCCATAAGCCGCTAAAAGAACTTACCTGCATTCCAATTCAAGCACTTTAGTCCAGCTATATGAACACCATCTTCAATCATTTCCCAACTAAATAGAAGATGCCATAATCCACTAAAAGAACTCACCTTCATTCCAGCTCAAGTATCTCCAGTTTAGCTATAGGAGGACCATTTTGAATATTAATTAAAATTGCAGAGCTCTGTGTAAAATCCAAAATGATCATTATTTTTTTAAAATACAGGTTATCTAACTATATTATTGTAAACTCTTTTTAAATTGTCTTATAAATAATATTTCAATTCTATAAATGACATACTTTTATTAATTTCCTTTATTAACTTAATGTTTTGCTATATAACTTAATCACTGCAGTATATTTACTTTTCTTTTGCTTATTTTAATTATTATTAATTGTGCCTATGTCTCGAAATGGTGCGCATTTAGTTACAAAATATGTTTTTTTAAGACATTATTTAAAGTCTTCGTATTGTTATTAATTATAGCATCATTTAGCATGCTGTTTCGAAACCTTAGCTTATAAATAATGGTGACCCTTTTGTGCTCATTGTTATTTTGTCATTTGTAAATTAATTAATGTAAATATAAAATGTGGCTTATAAATCCAAATTTTCAACCTTTAATTATTATGTTACTAAAGATTAAACTATCCTAGAGTGTAATCATAAGTATATTTTTCTTATTAAAGTATTTGTTTTATGTAAGTCCCTTAAATATACTTTCTCCCTTAAGAGTTTATTAATTATAGATAACTGAAAAGATTGAACAGGATAAAGTAAAGTATATATATATTCCGGTCAGTAGCATATATGCATTTTTCATGCTACAAAAGAGTTGGTTCTTTTGATCAATCTGATAAACCAGTATTCATGTGTGGTATAGTATTTAATTTATAATATACTTTGGCTTGGCGGATGTGAAATTTATTAATATTTTCTCATGCTGTTTTTTTTTATATATATATAAGATGGAGCCACAGTAAGTCCAGCCCATCTTCCTCTTTTATGGGTAGTGCAGTAGCTAAGACTGAGCTAAGGGCCAGATTAGCATGTAAGCCCCCCGCCTCTTATAAATGAAATCAAGGTTCTCTTTTAGCAGCATGACTATCGGTCATTGGGTAAACCGGTGTTCGTCATGAAAACTCTAAAATATATTCATCCATCCGCAGAGCAACTTCACTATTATATTTTACTTGTGCTTAGCATATTAGTAAAATCTTTATAGCCACCTCTACCTCCCTAATATGCAGCCTTCAGCATTGAACCGAAGCATTCTTGAAAACCCATTCAATCTAAAGCTATCTGGGATGCTTTATATGCACCTATTTAATATCTAAATTTGTCATAATCAGATGTATTATTAAGCTTCACTCCAGACTTGGTTTGATTATATGTATAATAGCCACTTGAATTGCTTATGAAACAGCATAACTAATAAGTGGAATGTAGTGATTTATTATATAGCATAATTAAACTTGAGCCACAAATTTATTTAACCCAAATATCAATTATTGTTTGTACAATTGCCTAGAGTAATGTTGTTTAATAAATAAAATGTCTGCATGCATTATCCAACACTATATTTCTAATTCATCATATATCAGTTTCTGTCTCATTATTAAATCAATCCAATTCATTAATTGATTATAGCTATTTATTAGTAAAGCCCCTTTTAATTAAATATATTAGATTTTATCACAGGAACATCTCTAGTATTAAATTTGTTAATATATGTTTAAGTCCATGAGTCTCATTGTCTTCTCCGCTCTGCTAGTGGGTCAGATTTAAGAATTAATTTTCATGTGCCATCATTGTTATGTTATCCATTAGGTGTTTGATCTGGGGATTAGAGAGTGGGTTCGAATTCAGGTTAGTCCCTGACCTAAATCTCTGGCTTGACTGGGTTTGAAGTACATTTTATGAGTTTCAGCTCATGTTAGATGGATAAACATGTTTTGACCGATACAATATATATATATGCTTAGTTGAATTTCACTTGAAAAAGTCTATTTGTTATAGATGAAACTATAATTGTGAAAAAAAAATTAATAAAATCTTGTTTTTTGACTAATATTGTAATGATATATAAATTACTATTTTATATTATATATGTTTATGTACACTATTGTAATATATATGTAAAATATGGTAAAAAATATAAATTAATTAAAAATTGTAAGACTGCAGATATAGAATTAAATAAAAGTAAAATTGTGTGGAAAATTCCAGATAAAACTTCATTTATTGTCTGGAAATTTTGTCTGAATTAATAACTGCACTTAAAGCATTAAGAATAATTCTCATTAGTCACTCCAGATAAACATTATATAAACATTTTAATTAACCACTCTAGCATAAATAAAAAAAGTAAATAGAGCATTTCTCCTTTTTCTTTTTTCACTTTTCTTCCTGATTCCAGAGTAAAGTAATCATGGGTTAGCATCAAAATGCTTTTCCTTTGGGGAGCAGTTCACCTTCATATGTGTCAATAATGGATTTATGAAAACTCAGTAAAGATTACCCAGTTTAAATTCCTATTTGGAAGGCCTTCATATATAAAAATGACTTCTTTTCCAGTATTTTATTATTATAAGGTCATGTTGTTTTTATCCCTCATGTTAGAATTATGTATTTGTATTTAAATGCATTCATTTTATCATTTTGATATTATAAATATATACTAATCAAGTTACTAAATAGCATGTGCTATAATCATATTTTTAAAAATAAAAATAAAATATACAAATTTTGCAGTTTGGTTTTCCATACATCATAGTATCGGCCGGGAGGCGAACCCACAACCATCTGCAAACAACTACTTGCTTGCAAGGTGGCTGCGATCACCTCTCGGCTAACAATGTTTGACAATTTTGCAGATTGTTTTTATTTACAAATGAAAGCTTGTTCAGATTATTGGATTGTACCATATACATATATATGGTACAAGTATATTGACATTAAGTAGAAGCTAATTAAAAGAAGTAAAATTTAAAAATCATCAGTGAACATAATTTAGTTGTTTTTTTTTTATTTAGTATTTTTTTTTGTGCATACAATGAAAGTTATTTGTGTTTAAAATTTATTTAAACAAAGCAACATTAATATTAGAAAGAATGTAAGTACATACTGATTAGTTATTCAGATAAAAAAAATTATAAACACAAGAATTATAATCAGAGAGAAACCTTTTATGCTCTGATTAAAGATGGTGAAAATAAGTCATAAAAAAGACTTTGTAACTAGAACTCCCAAGGAATGTAGAAGTTTATAGAATGATAATAAAACAAAAGATAAGAAAATATGTGCAGGACATCTCAATAAATGATTGTGGGTATAAAAGAAGTAGACAAGTTTGGAATTGATCTTTTTTTCTTTGTGTGTGTTTTGGACAACTTCTCATGAAATGCTACCACTTAGAACTACTAAACTGTATCTATTCTCCATGTATGAGTAGAACCAGATCATTCACTGGCAGCTTCTGTCAGAAAAATCCACAAAAGCTTCATCTAGCCTTACTTAAATACAGATCAAAGATATGGAAGTAATATCAGAATGAAATCATAAACCATTACTATGGACCACTCATCAAAAGAAACCAGACTACTATGATAATCGATCATCTATGTAAACACTAGAAGCTTACCAGTAAATTAATGGCCATACCCTAATTCATATTTAAATCAGGATGATTTGTGTACTAACTTTAAAATGCTAAGAAAGACATTTACTATTTTATTCTTAAAAAGAACTATTTGAGTTAAGTGTCGAATATAATTACCAGATTACGTGTGTGTATTCCTTCCAATATTATAAATAATTCTTTTTGTTTAAATATTTAATGTGTGTAATAAAACTTTTACTAATAATATGAAACTTTCATTGCACATGCTTAATTTTAGTTAGTTACATTCTTACTTTTAGTTTATAGATGTTGTTAATCTGTTGTAGAGAAGTATATGCTTTATTAATTAAGAACCAGGGAAAATATTTTCTTAGAATAAAATAAGTAAGTGATGGGAAATCATAATCCTGACCTTTGTAATCATTTGCTTTGTAAGTTATGATGTGCTTCACACAGAATCAACGAGTCTATCAACTCTAGAACTTCTAAATAAACTAAAAACTGATTCTGTCCATAGTTTAGAATTGTAAATAATATTAAATTCATCCGGACTCTTAAATGATTGGAATATATTTTCTTTTCATACTTTGATTAACTTTCACTTTATAATGTGTAAAATAAAGGCCTAATCAAACATAAAACATAAAACAATGTTACAATTGGCTTCCCAACATGGGACTTCGATATAAAAAAATCATGAGCTGAGATAAGTCATTTAACAAAAAAAAGTTACTGCATGAGATTCAAAAGTTTTTTCCCCCATTAAGAGTGGAGTGAAAAAAAGAAAGAAATTTTAAGAAAGATGCTATATTAAAACAAAATAATAGTGCATAAATTAAATAATAAGAAATAAAAGATATAAGTAAAATCAGTCAAAATCTAGTAATGAAGGTAAAGGCAGATATAGACAGGGGATTATAAGGTGATAAAAGAGAGGCGAGTGTTGGCATACAAAGTTATTAGCAAAACAACTAAAATAAGATACTGAATTTATATTTTTGTAATAGTTAATGATGTTAAAATTTTATTTTATTTTAACAAAAAATAAGTCAAACAGGGAGATATATAAAATTGAAAAGTGGTAAAACCATCGAATGTGAAACACCAAATGAATGAGGATATGGAGCCTTTAATAAGGCAGTTACTATGTGAATTAATGATGGAGTTTAAAGAAATAAAAAGAGAACAAGCAGAGTTTAAAAAGAGGTAAAATTGGAAATAGGGGAGATGATTCAAAGCATGAAAGAACTTTGGGTAGAAATTAAGGAAGTGAAAAAGTTAGTGAAAGCAATAGATGAGAAAGAGAAAGGGACACAAAATGCTGAACCCATAGTAGTGGAATTAACTAAGAAAGAAAACTAAGAAAGAAAGCAAAGAGACAGGAAAACTTACAGAAGAGAACAAAAATATGTCAAGCACAATAAACTCATTTTTAAAAATAAAAGTTTTCTATGGGCATGAAGGGAAATTGCCAAGGGACCATATAAATAGTCTGGAGTGATACTTCTTGGTAAATATGGTATTGGAAGACATGAAATTGACAGTGGCTGTGAGCCATTTGCAAGGAGCAGTGCAGGTTGGTGAAAATACCTGTTTGAAAGGCCAGACAACTTTATTCTATATGGGCAAACTTTAACTAAATGCTGTTGGGATAAAGACCATCAGGAAAAAATAAGGTGACCCAAAAAAATGTAGAGCTGATGAACATTGTTCCATTTTTTCCAAAAAACAAGTGGCTCAGTTGAGGGCAATAACAGATTGTCAGTGGACAGAGAATCAAATCATAAAAATTACATGTAGAAATTTCCCCAACCTGGTCAGACACCTAGTGATAGGCACAAAGTGTGAAATGGTCAAACAAATGGCCCCATTGCTTAATGCATTTAACAGCAACAAGTCTGGGGGTGAGAGACAGAATGCAAAATTTATGCATAAGATTCCAAATCAGAGGAGTGATGTCCAAATAAATACCTTAATGGTCATAGATTAACCTAAGTATGGGACAAATAGTATGAAACTGCTAAATAAAGCAAAAAATAAATTACCACAATCTAGATCACTTTCCAGGTGAAAAATTCAGAGATCATAATGAACTCCTGGGAGAGGATCTGAATGTAAAATGGAGGAACTGGTATGAGCACCACAGGGAGGGGTTTGATTTCTATTACCATGTCCATCAAACAGTTGATAGATAGCTGTAGGAGTTAAGTTGGACAAGATTACATCTTGCAGATCTTGGATATGCCCCTGGAGAAATGAAAAATTTAGAATAAGAAGACTTTGAACTAGACTATAAAAAACCAATAAAATTTATATGTGTATGGAAAAGAAAATGATCGCAGTTGATGTAGATTTTAATTCACAGTGTCGACTGGGCAAGAAAATACTGAAGAGGGGAAAAAAATCATAGCCTCATGTCCTTATATGCCAGTATGTAACCTAAGACCATCCTTAAATGCCCATGAATCTTATAAGAGCAGGATCCTGGGAAATGGGACAGACTGAGTTGCCATGAGCCTATAAGTCTCAAATGGATGAGCAACACTTCAATGTAGCTAGACTTGGGTTTCTTATTATTAGTTTTATGCATATATGGAAAGGGTACAGGTGAATGTGGAAATATTCCTCATTCCCACCAGTTTAGACTCTAAAAATGTGGGCATTAAAGCTACATGACACTTGTGATCAGTTTTAAAAAAATATATCAGTAACACTAATACATAAAAAAAACCCATAGAATATGGATTTAAAACTTATTAAGAATAAAATAAGTTAAAACACATTTTATTCTTGTTCCCTGGTATGGTATTATACCATTTACATATATATGGTACAAGTATATTGGCATTGAGTAAGAGTTAAAAGAAGTAAAATTTAAAAATCATCAATGAACATAATTTAGTTGTTTTTTTAATTAGTGTAAACTTTTTTATGCATACAATGAAAGTTATTTGTGTTTAAAATTTATTTAATCAAGGTAACATTAATATTTTAAGAATGTAAGTGCATATAGATTAGTTATTCAGATAAAAAAGTTATAAACACAAGAGATTACAATCAGAGAGAAACTTTTTATGCTCTGATTAAAGATGGCAGAAATAAATCATAAAAACACTTTGTAACTAGAACAAGAAATGTAGAAGATTATAGAATGATAATACAACAAAAGATAAGAAAATATGTGCAGGACAGCTCAGAAATGATCATGGGTATAAAAGAAGCAGACAAGTTTGGAATTGGTCTTTTTTTTCCTGTGTGTGTTTTGAGAAATTTCTCATGTGCTGCATTTTCGAAGTAATAATGAAATGCTATCACTTAGAACTACTAAAGTGAATCTATTCTCCACGTGCGAGTAGAGCCAGATCTTTTGTTGGCATCTTCTCTTGGAAAAGTCACCAAAAGCTTCATCTAGTTTTTCTTATCTAAATACAGATCAGAGATATGGAAGTAATACCAGAATGAAACCATAAAACAATACTATGGACTACTCATCAAAAGAAACCAGACTACTATGATAATGAATCATCTATGTAAACATTAGAAGCTTACCGGTAAGTTAGTGGCTTTACCCTAATTTGTATTTAAGTCAGGAGGATTTGTCTACTAATTTTAAAATGCCAAATTTCTAATTTAGACAAAAGAAAGAGACATTTACTATTTTATTCTTTAAAATGAATTACTTGAATTAAGTGTTGGATATAATTATCTGATTATATATGTGTGTATTCTTTCCAATATTATAAATAATTCTTATTGTTTAATTATTTAATGTGTGTAATAAAACTTTTACTATTAATATGAAACTTTCATTGTACATATTTAAGTTTAGTTAGTTACATTCTTAATTTTAGTTTACAGATGTTGTTAATCAGTTGCAGAGAAGTATGTAAATTACCTTGCCAATATGCTTTATTAATTAAGTCTGGGGAAAATATTTTCTTAGAATAAAATAAGTGACAGGAATTTATAATCTTGACCTTTGTAATTATTTTCTTTGTAAGTTACGATGTGCTTTGTGCAGAATCAATGAGTCTACTTATTCTGGTGCCCTCTAAATAAATTCAAAACTGATTTTGCCAACAATTTATAATCGTAAATAATATTAAGTTCATTAATCAGGAAATATAATTATGTTCTTGAAATATCTGGGCTCATAAATGATCAGAATATATTTTCTTTTCATAGTTTGATTAACTTGCTCTTTAAAGTGTGTAAAATAAAGGCCTAATCAAACATAAAGCATAAAAAGTGTTACAGTATACACCTGGGTCTCATTTTACGCGATAGATAGGTTTCTCAGAAAACACGCGCAAACGAAATCGTGCAAAAATAGATGTAACTTACCTTGAAAAAGGGGGGATATGGAATGTGATTTTTCAAAAATCCCATAAAAGCAAAGCACCAACGTAAAATTACTTTAAAATTTGCGCAAAAAAAAATAAGGAAATAAAATATGACTAATAAAAAATTTCAAATTTGAAAAAAATTGATACAAGACAAACTTTTTTTAACTATAATATTTAATTTTATTCAAAACAATATATTTTTATGCATAATTTACAGTAATTTACATTTTTTATACACGTTTTAATTATTATCACTATCTGCCGATAAACAGGTTCGTTTGCAAACTGGTAAAAAATCAGATTCTTCCCAAGAGGAAATACAACTAGCACCAACATCACTCTCACGTTGTGTTAATGGTTTTCTGGTGACAACGTAATTAATAATTAATCTAACAACTAAAAATTAAATTCTTATTTTTGTCTTTAATTTTCAATTTTAATTGTGCCCACTGCTATTACTCATCTTTTAAAAATAAACTTGCAGACACTAAATGATTAATAATTGATTATGTTCTTTTTTAAAAAGCAAAAACAGAATGTGATTTAAAATGCAAAATTAACACGCACAATGTTTGAACAAATTTACATTATAATCTTGTAAAATTTAATGTGTGTATACATAAAATGTGGAAATCATGATTTTAATTTCATTATTGCATAAAATCTTACTATTATAAAGCACTAAAAATATTGAAATTATTAAGATGAAAGTCGAATTCCAATAATGTGCTATTACTTTCAATATACACGAAATTTAATATTTAAAGTAATAGTGCATTATCGGAGTTCGACTTCCGGAGAAACGTGAATCGCGTAACTTCAAAATCACGTTAAATAAATCCGTGTAAAAAGAGCCCCAGGTGTATATAACTATGTATCAATAAAATAATAAGTTATATTGAGATTTCAAGCTAAGTCTGTTTTTGTAACTAAGAAATTATTTATCTATCTATTCTCCAGCTGACATCCTCAGCCACAAAATCAAAATTTTTGGGAATCCTCTTTTCAATGCAGAAAAAAACAAGAGCAGTTGAAAGGTGTGTTGGTAGCAGCTACAAACATTCCTAACTTAGCGATTCATTCCTGTTACAATAAAAATAATCTGTTTTAAAGAATTAATTTTTTTGTCATTTAGAAAGAATTTGAACTCCATGAAATAAAGCTAACAATAGTAATAAAAATATGCACACTATTATTATTGAATTTAATGTTGAAAACTATCAGATCTCTCTTTATGTAATACTGAAGTGGTGTATATCTGTATGCAGATGTACTTGCTTCATGTTTATTTAAATCAACCTATCTCCAATCATATATGTATAATTTATTATTAATATTCACACACATTACTAATAAATGCAAGTGTGTGTGTACAGCATTACATAATTTTTCTAAAAGTTAAAAGGTTAATCATTTAAGTCATATATTTATATTTAAAGAAAATGACATTTTATAAAAGTTAAAATCCATTAAAGAAAAGGTAAAAATATTTTATACAATGGGAGAGAGGTACGTAGCCATTAATGAAAGAAACATAAGGGCCATAGTTCTTTATCCATATATTCCATCATCCAAAATAGTTACAGTTGAACACCTTTAGATGTTTCAAGGTGTTAAATAGAAAAGAAATTACAAAGATCAGGAAAACAAATGGGCAACTTATAGGTATGAGGAAATGAAGAGTTAATAGTACAGCAATTAACAAAATGGATTTGAAATCTATTAAGTAAAATTATGAGATACAACCCCAGGCATAACACAAGCTATAAAAACATTGTATGGGGCATTGTTATTATTCTTTTTATTCCATGTTTATTCTAGAATTCTTCCATGAGAATAATAATTATGTTAAATGTACCTACCAGCATGAGTGAGTAGCCTGGCATCAGCTTCTCCAAGGTCATCAGTGGAGTGACATCTGAGAAGTTTCATCCAGATGCAGTTCAAACCATGTTCTACCACTATCATCCATCTACATATCCACAGAAGTCCTGAAGTTATTTAGTTCCAGTAAAAATGTTTAATTAACTCACATTTATAACTGTAATTTAACCTTATATAATCTTAACTGTTCTTTAGTCTTAACCTCAAATTATATATTTATCTTGTTATGTCAAATCTGCTGGCTTAATTATTTAACAATTTTATTTGCATATATTACATTGAATGATGGAGGGAGAAATTTCAATTAGTTAAATATGTTTACATCTTCACTGCTCTCAAAGTCTCAAGGGATGCAGAACAGGGAAGACACCAAGCTTAAACTCTTAAAGATAAAACAATAACAATCTGTATAAATTGTTTTTAAAGTTTCTCTTCTTACACTCCCCATCATATCAAGGTGAGTTATCTTAAATTCTTAGAATTATGTATAAAAATCAATGAAGGGTGATGAGTGTATTTTATTCAATTAAAGTTTTAAAACATTTTATTTAATATTGCTCTATATATTGGTGACCTAACTTTAATATTAGATAATAATATTACTAAATACTTGTAACAAATAGTTATGTAAATGGTTACCTCACATACCACCAAATTATTAATGCCGTTGATAAAATAAATGATTCTCTATAATAAAACTGTTATAAACTGTGGCAATATTTACGATTTCATATTAACCGTAATTTAAGAAATAATTAATGCAAATCTTTGTATAAATCTAATCATAATTCACATATAAAGTATAATAAGTCATGAATTGCAAAATCAGTTCATTCCAAGTATAAATAATTTTTCTAAAGAATTAGGTATTCTTTGATTATTATATGTTAGATTTAAAATTATCGAAATAGAGATTGTGAATGGGTTATTTATTACTAAACTGAATCATAAATGGTTAAACGAGGATGCTCATGATTTATATATCTATAAATTTATTTCTTAATGTTTACTTGCATGGGAGGAAGGCTTAGTTATTGTTGTTTCATTTATATATACATATTTGCATTTACATGTGTGGCAAGGGGCATATTTTATTATTATTATTATTATTATTATTATTATTATTATTATCAAATATCATGCATTCCTATATGGTTAATGCATCCTAATGGTCAAAATGCATAAGTACAGACCAGATGCCATGCCTGGGCTTTCTAATTCACAGATTAGCTCCATTCTGGGTTCTGCAGGAGCCAGAGAATCTTAGTGATCCCAAATTCTTGATTAAAGCACTTCATAGCACTCTCAAGTGGCATGCACCATGTTCTGCAAGCAGATAAATTTCTGGCCTGAACTCATGCACATGTGGCTTTCTTATTAAATAAGCTGTTAAACATAAATTCAAACCTGGAATGGACTGATGATGATTAATAACATAAGTTAAAGCATGTAGAGCACATGCAATTATTGTTAGCCACCACTACTTTCCAGAAATGTTGTAAAAGCCAGTAGATAATCCTTAACTTATATTTGTCAGTCATTTCTCTCTATTGTGTTAATATTATAATGAACTGATATTATTTTAATTAAATTACGTGTATGTTTGTATTCTGAGTCAGAGCTACTTATTTATTTATTTAATTATTATTATAAGATGTTATTAATCATCCAAATTGATAGAATAAAAAATAAATGCATCCACATTTTGTAACCTAAAGATCGAACCCAAGCCCTGAGATAAATATAAATATTCGTTTAAATAATAATAATAGTGTAATAAGTAAAGAATTAATTGGTGCTTGTGAGAAATAATGTTAGTACTGGAGAACCCTGAGATAGAGTCTGTGTTCATACCCTGGGCTATGTTGAGCTGTATGAATACAGTAAGTTAGATGATGTCAGGGATGTTAATTAGGTGATGGAGGCTGGGAGTCTAGGTAGGGGTTTAAATTAAGGGGCATGGACAACCCTATGTCTGTTGGTTGAGAGTCTCTGCTTAGTCTTTCAGTCTTGTTGATTGATTATATAATCTTAACCATTATAATATGTAGTAAAGAACATTCTAATGAACAAAATCAAAGTAAGTAAAATTAAAGTAGTGACATTAATGTATTTTATAGGATAAAGGATAATTGAAATTTCTAAGTATTTATATCGGTTGGTTAAACCAGAGAATTTTTATTATGAAGAGACAATATTTAAATTGAATGAGTATATCAACTCTTTGTTCTCAAAGAATTTAGCTGATCTACATTTTTTGTATACAACTCCATCTCAAAGAGAATAATGTAGTGACTATGATGTAACACTTATAGATTTAGCTTGAGTCTATGTATATGGTAATTTTATAGCCGAGGCACTATTTGAATAATTTTTTTGGGATATATTAGAAGAATGATTGAGACAGAAATTGTTATCAGAAAAGGATCTGATACAGAACAATGCAACTGAAACATTAGCTTATGCAATTGTGCTACAGCAGTCTAGAGAATTAAAATATATATATATAAACAAAAAAAATGCTATTCTAAAAACTGAAGAGCTATACATGAATAAATTAAATAAGATGAAGTCACTAAAGAAAAAAAATTGTATGCCTTTGCTATGAAAAGAATCTTAGCATGAAATTGTAAATGAAATACTGAAGGGTGCCCAAACAGTGCTTGAAAAGACATGTTGTAAATGCATGTCATAAATATTTGAGAACATGCAAACATAGGCACAAGCAAGATGGCTGAAAAATAAAGTTAAATCTCCTATAAAAATACTGAAGTAGGTATTATCAAAAAAATAATTCTCCATTCAAATTTGTGAAACAAAATTTCTTTGAGATTATCAGAGGCTCAGGTGTCTCCTAAGGTCAAGAAGAGATTGAAATTGTCTGATAGAGAAAAATAAAATAAGTCTGTACATTAAAAAATGTTATTTACAGGCACAAGATGTTAATGGCAATGAAAAAAAAATCGTTAGAGAAGTATCGGTTAATGTAAAGACCAATAGAAAATCCACCATTATGGTTAGTTCAGGATGAAAATTACCCTTATTATGGTAAGCCTGATGGATAAGACTAGAGATTAAAATTAGCATGGTTAAAAAATAATCCATATTTCCAGATTTATTTAAAGTAAAACAGGAATAAGGAAGATTAAACCTGTTGAAACTGGCTTTAAAGAAGGGGCAAAAGCATTATTTTTTAGATACAAAAGATACATTTGTTCAAAAGGAAAAAGTTAAGAAAGCCCCTAATGAATGAGTTCAGAAGGGAGTATTGAGGTCTGCAGAAGAATCTGACTGGGCAACACATATAGCCACGATTACAAAGCCAGATAAGATATTGATAATTCAGCATGACTCTTGCTTTATTATAATAAAAACCAATATAAAAGTGCATATCTACTACCAAATATTAGGGAAATCCTTGCACTTTTACAGGCCTCATCATGCTTTACAAAAAATAGATTTAAATATTGCATTTCATCAGATTTCAGTAAGCAAAAGATCATCAAAATTATTAATTCTAATGATGCATAACAATTTCTGTTCTATTATAACAATCTTTCTTTTGGTATAATAACAGCACTAAATATATTCTAAGCACAGATATATATTTTTCTCCAAGGAATAGATAGTATTATTCTATACTGTGATGTTATACAGATTACAATCAATTCAGAAGTATCACTCAGTAAATATGTAAACAAAGTCTCAGAGATTAGAAATTTTGGGGGTACAATATTTGGAATACATATTACTTGTTCCTGAAAAGGTATAGGCCTTACAAAAACTTTTTTAGGGTTCATAAACTCCTTTGAACCATTCTTTAAAAACAAGGCTCAAATAGTTCATCTTTTATATAAGATTTATTAAAGAGAAACCAATGGTGGACCTGAATTGAAAACCAAGAGTATGCATTCAAACAAACTAAAGCTTTGTTAACATCAAATAAGCTGCTCTTCACTATAACAACACTCTTAATGTCTTAATTACCATAGACACTTCTAAATATGCATGTTTACCATGCTAATTCACCCAATATGCAGCAGAAAAAGGCCAGTAAGTTATGCATCTATATTGCTAACTAATGCAAAAGAAGTTATAATCAATTGGACAAAGAAGTAGTAGCTACAATATTTGGAATAAAAAAATCCATCAATATTTATATGGTTGAAATTTTACTGTAGCAATGGATAATAAGCCACTATTAGTTATATTTTGTAATTTGAGATTTATTCCTGAACATTTAAGCTCACACATGTTACTCTGGCTGCATTTTATTTTGGCATATGTCTATGAGTTAAGATATATAAAGGGAAAACTAATTCAACATGCAGACACATTGTCTCAAATGTCAGACAAAATAAAGTTCAGAAGAACAGTAACTGATAAAAATTATTTAGACACCCTACAATGGTAGTGAACTGGGTGAAGAGTGACAGCACTTATCAAAACCTAATCAAAGGGATAAGCAGTGGTTGGCTGTAAAGTAACCAACATTTCTAGCACTATTTTTTTGGAATGCTAGAACCCATTTCACAATATGCAAATATTGCATACTAAATAGTGATCAAATGAAATACTGACAGCTGAGAAAGAGAAGATACTAAATGTACTTCACAACCATCCAGTAAATGACAGGGATAAAGCATTAAAAAGGATTTTGTCCAGAGAATGCACTTTAATACCACAATTGGATATTTCATCAAAAAATGTAAATTGTGCAATCTACAACAAGACCACCCCAGAACATATATGTTTAATGATGTGAGACAGCAATTCCATGGCAGTAATTTCACATTCATCATACAACCACTCTTATAGGATATATTTTTCTAGTTGTTATAGATGCAGACATTCAATGGGTAAAATATGTTGTAAGAAGTACAAACATTGAAGAAATGATAAAGAAGTTACAAGAAATCTTCTCATATCTAGATTTTCTAACAAGTTTATTTCCAGATAATTCAATAAATTTTTCACTGAATGGGCCGTCTTCCATCCAGAATCAAATGGTTTAATGGAGGATGCAGTTGGCATTATTAAAAAAAGTCTAAATACAGTCAATACAATGGATATTAAAAAGTGTATTTACTAGGTTGCTATAACAACAATGAGTTCTGATAGCAGTAACTGATAAATATCCAGCTAAAATATTATTTGGAAGAAAACTTGATACTAAAATAGCTATGCTTCTATGAATTAGAGAAAGTTTTGAAGATAATTATAGAACAAAAGAAATTCAAGATGTTCTGCAAAAAGGGTAGATCGAAGCAATTACATCAATACTTTCATTGTAATGGAATGGAATTTAAAGAAATACATAAATCACTATTATTCAAGACCAGATGAAGATCTGGTGAATATTAATATAGAGATGACATTAGATAAAGAACTAAGCAGATGAAGAAAGAAATTAATGAAGTGCCCAACATACACTAAAAAGCACATGAAAACACAAAACTTCAGAGTTTTTAAAGGACTATAAAGAATAAAATTTTCTCTTGAGGGAAAAGGAGAGATTACCATGATTTTTTGAAGGCAAAAGTATGTAAACATATTATATGTAAATGTTGTGCCATGACATTTTGACTTAGTTAGTAAATTTTCAAAGATTACGCAAATATTGCGGCTATTGGAGGCCACCACCAAGCATTCTTAGCTTGGAACCAGATTATTTTCACAATCTCAGTTAATTGTTTATTATAGCAATCACCAAATGCAATTTATAACATAATTTATAGCAGACTTAAATTCTATAAGATGAATATCATACTTAACTAGTTAAATAAAATCGAACAGACACTTGATCAGTGTTGAAATATTTATTACTCTTTCTTCTTATTCCCTCCCCTCATATTTATTTAATCAAACTATCACAATCTATTTCTTATTAATCCAGATTTAACAAATCATTCTCAAAGGAACATGTGCCATACTTTATCCAAATGTATAGAAAATTATCAATAATTATGGTATATACATACTGTGAGTTCAAAGGTGACTTACTATAAGAGCAAGCTTGTTAGCAGCATTCAAACCCTCTCTTGCAAATGTTAAACCCTATATCTATCCCCTTAGATCGAGTATACAATTTTATGTAAAGTCATATTACCAGTATAAGAAGGATAGGTAAGAAAAGTAATGTTAATTTATAAAATAAAACATATACATATAATGCTGGTTAATTTAAGTTAGTAGAGTATATGTAATTAACAAATCTATAAAAAAAACTTTCTATTGTTGAAACTTATATCTGTTTGAAGTGAAAGCTTTTCAAAATTCTATTACATCATTATACATCTTATATATTATCATGCAAATGTTTTTTGTAATAAAAGGAAAAAGTCTAGTTATCCTGATCAATCAGTGTATTGGTCCTGAGGGAGAAGTATTTCATCCTATGCTTATTGTTGTTTGTTCTGGCTTTCCATGTTAATCCAGTTTCCTTGGCTACCTCTACATGTCTCTATGCAAGGTTGGCATTTCCAATGGCAGTTCCAGGTGGTAATGGAAAGAGAAGTTCCCCAAAGGGGAAGTTCTGATATCTCTAGCCACTCAACATATTTTCTACACTTTTTTTTAAATTTAATTTTACTTTGCAGGTTTTGAATTGTCGAAGAGTCTGAGCTGAATCAAAACTAACAGACCAGTCATTTTTTTCAATGTTACTTATAATCCGGAGGAAACATTCCAAACTGATGAGTGTAATAGATAGCACAAAAATACCTCCACTATCAAAGTTTCAACAATAGAGCTAATTGCAGAAAAATTCTATACTGTACTTTCTTTCCTCTTCTATCTTTAAGAATTTCTAAGAATTAGAAATAAAACAAAAGACAAACTTTGGTGCTGATATAGTACGTGCTCGGCGGCCATTTTGAATTTGGAAACACCCAAAAACACTGCTGGCACATGCAAGCGATAAATGTCATCGACTAGAAACACTCATTTTTCAAAAACGTAAAACGCCTGAGGCACTGCAATTAAAAAAAGGTGGTGGGGAGGGACTACACTTAAAAAAATGGCGGGAAAACGTCACATTAAATAGCCTAAGGTGCTATTACCCAAAAAAAAGGGCGGGAAAAGAAAAAGAAGTGAAAATTAAAAAATACTTTAAAATAAACCAAAAACGCTAATTTATATATATATAGTCATAATCAAACATTGCAATATTTACAAAAATCCGTTAAAATATAGCGATCACTAGAAAAAATCAAACATTACTTTGAAATAAACCAAAAATGCCAATTTATATATATAATCATAATCAAACATTACTTTAAAATAAACCAGAAAACGCTAATATATATAGTCATGATAATCAAATATTGCAATCGTAAATCTCAAAAGATTAACCCTATGTTAAAGCATTTTTTTAAAAAAAAAAATCGTAAATGGTATTTACAAAAACACGTTAAAATATAGCGATCATTAGAAAAATAATAAATGCTATTTTAAAAATATCAGTCCGGTCTATCAACGCTATATACTAAATCAGTATTATAATTTTAAAAAACAATATTTAAAAACTATAATGCTATTACATCAGCTCCAAACATATTTCAAGCAAAAATAAATACAATATTACAAGGCTTGGAAGGAGTGACACCATATTATGATGACATTTTGATTGCTGCGACATCACCGGAAAAATTAAGAAGTAAAATTCGGGAAGTATGTGAGAAACTAAATAACACAGGGGTAAAATTAAATGTTAAAAAATGTGTTTGGGAAATGGAAGAATTAAAGTTTTTAGGCCATCTTATTTCGGAAAAAGGGGAAAGTCTGTTAACTGAAAAAATTAGGGCAGTCAAAGATGTTCCAAGCCCAATAAATGTCAAGCAACTTCAAGCTTTTCTAGGTTTGATTAATTTTTTCAAACCTTTTCTAAAGAACAAAGCGATGGTCGTAACTCCTCTATACGAACTGCTATGCAAAGATCAGAAATGGATTTGGAATACCAAACATGTAAAAGCATTTAAAGCAGTTAAGGAATTTTTAGCTTCTAGTAGCTTATTAGTGCATTTTGATAGTGACAAAGACATCACTATTACTATGGATGCATCACAATACGGAATCGGAGCAGTTTTAGAGCATCAAATAGACGGGCATGAACGTCCTGTAGCTTATGCTGCTCAGACTTTGTCTAAAGCTGAAAAAAATTATAGTCAGTTGGACAAAGAAGCTTTGGCAGTCATGTTTGCTGTGAAAAAATTTCACCAGTTTATATATGGATGGAAATTTGAATTAGTAACAGATCACAAACCTTTGTTAGGGATTATAGAAAAAGATCGTCCGATGCCAGAGCATTTAAGCCCACGCATGCTCAGATGGGCTAATACACTTACTGCTTATGATTTCAATCTAAAATATCAAAAAGGAAAGATAATTTCTCATGTGGACGCTCTATCTAGAGTGCCCGGAAATAATGACAACTATGAAACTGATGTAGAAGTTAATCACATTTACAATATGAAATCACAAGTCATAAATAGTAAAATAGTTCAGACATGGACAAATGAAAATGATGGGTATGCGTTATTTAGGAAATGGATAAGCAAAGGTTGGCCTAATCAAAAACCTGATAATGTAGCAATGGGGTTTTGGGTCAATAGAGACCAATTGTCGGTCTGTAAAGGGTGTATTAATATGGGAGACAGGGTAGTTATACCGACTATAGGGAGAATGAAAGTTCTAGAACTTTTGCATCAGAGGCACCCAGGCATCATGCGAGCTAAAGCTCTAGCTCGGAGTTATGTTTGGTGGCCACAGATAAGTAATGATATTGCAAACTATATTAAGAAATGTGATAAATGTTAGTCTGAAATAGCTCTGCCAAATAAACAATATTCTTCTTGGCCTAAACCAATATATCCGTGGCAAAAACTTCATATAGACCATGCAGGTCCAATAGAAGCAAGAAATTATTTAATTTTAATCGATGCCTTCTCTAAATGGATAGAATGGTCACGAGGTTAAAAATACTAGTGCAAACGAAACAATAAAATGTTTAACAGACATATTTTATATACACGGATTTCCACAAGCAATCATCTCTGACAACAGAACTGGATTTGCGAGTGTAGAATTAAAAATACAATTTGGAAAATGGGACATCAAACATGTATTTACACCCTCTTATCACCCTGAATCAAATGGTTTGGTGGAAAACGTGGTAGGGCAAGTAAAAAAATATTTAAGAAAAAACAAAAATACAGATATGAAAAATGTCTTACAGGAATTCATGATGTATCAACATATAACTCCATCAACAACGACTGGAAAATCGCCAGCTGAAATGTTATTCGGTCAGAAAATACGAACTAATTTAGATTTTTGCGACCTGATACACATCTATATAAATATAACCAAGACCCAGTGAAAAACTTTAACATTGGAGATGTCGTAATATTCAGAGATATACTATGTAAACAATGGGTTAATGGAAAAATTGAACTGGCGCGATCAAAGCAAATTTATGATATTAAAGGCGAAAATGAAAACATATATAAGCGTCACAAAAATCATATTCGTAAAAGTGAAGATGACATACAACTAGATATGTTCCAGCAGTTCCAACATTCAAATGAAAAGAATTCAGATAAACAGATGATACTGACCGACATTGAAGAAGATGCGGTTGAAGAGGATAAAATACAGATTGAAAAGAGGAAATCACCTAAACCAATATGATGTAAAAGAAGACCTTTGTACCTAAAAGTATATGTATAAGACGGATAAACCGTAACTTCTGGAGTGGGGCAGGAATTGTTATGTTGTAGTATGATTAATATTAAGAGAAAATATGTTTGAAACTGTGTGTACTCCAGAAGTTAAAAGTGTTAAATAATTACATGTGAAAGTAAACGAGTAGATTTAATAAAAATGAAAATTAGAAATTACAAATGGTTTTTCATATAGATATTTTATTAAAAGCAAGGTGTAAAACAAGATGGAAGATCCGAATAAATAATTAATTAAATGAAGGATTAAAAATGTAAAGAACAATTTAATTAATTAGTTCAGAAATAAGCCCAGAATAATTTGGTGATTAAAATTGATAAGGAATAAACAATAGAACAAAAAGTAGATATAATCTAGCAGCAGAGAAAGGACAGATTAGTGTGAGTCCTGATTTTCTGAGAGACTAAAGTGTAGCGTGAATTCAGAACAGGACCAATGATGGGAGGCGAACCAGATATTCGGGTCTGAAGGTACCAAAGACCGACTTAGGGTAATTATACAGACTATACCTGTCTTATTTTTATTTTTGTAAGCCTTACAGGCGCTAGTAGAACTAATGATAATTCTGTTTAAAAATAATTGTTATTTTTCATACTAGTAAAATCTTGTATCTGTTAAGTGGGATATCTTAATTTTATGCAAGAGCATAATAGTTACTTGAATTAGGTGTATTTGGTTGTTTCTCGTAAGTAACATTAAATCAAGTACATCACAATAGGATGTTTTATTTTATTTTAGTATTGTTCTTTTTCATGTCTATTACTATATTCTCTAATACAATAAATATATTATTTTGGTTGTGTTTCTTATTATTTTTAAATAAAAACTTATAATTTTAATTATATTAGACAGCTAGGTGTGATTTTGTATTAATAATTTCTCTAATTTAAAATTTTGATAAGCGTTTTAGGTTTTAATTTAAAATTTTATCTATTTACAATATTATTTAAATATTTCAATACATTATTTAATTTTTTATTTTGTCCAATTAAATCTTCAATGTTATTTAGTTTTTTAATAATTTTTCTATTATATTAATATTTTTACAAATTAACACATCATTAATTATTATTGTGTTACTTTATGTTGCATTAAAATTCATTTTATTGTAATATTTTTATAAGTGTGGCTATGTATGTGTGATTAGCCATAATATATTAAACATAATATTAGAATTAACTCTTGCAATTTTTATTATACCATTATATAAATGAATACATTAATAAGAGCGATAATCTTGTGATTTGATTTCTAACTTGAATAGCATTTACAATTAGAATTTTAAAAATGTTTATTTCAAAATGTTATTAATATCATACAATATTAATATTTGAATATGAATAATTTACTTCCGCAATTTGTATTTAATTACGCAATTATATTACTTATTTAATAAATTATCTATCATGCTTCTAAAATATGCCTCTTCCACCCCCACCCCCCATTCATTTTCCACTAGCAAAATAAAAATATTATCAAAACAAAATTTTTTTCATTACAAGTAATAAAAAAAAAATCTATTTGTAAATGCTATTAAAAATGGCAGTCATACTGTATACTAGCTATAGTTTTTATTTATTTATATATTACTATATTAAAAATTGGCTGTATAAAGAAATTTATTGTTAATTGAAAGGAGACCCTATGATTCCTTGTGGAGGCCTTAAAAAAAACCAAACAGGGCAAATTCCTAATGTCTCCTCCATATATTTTTGTTATTTCAGCTGTTATTATCATGTGATTCACCAACACACATTAGCCAGTGTCGTGAGTTTATTGGCTTTTTTATCTCCGAGTTTAAGATCAAGAAATATGATGATATTTCTTCTCAGTTTCCTGATAGTTCCTAATAGAAATATCAATTGAGTTTTTTTGAATGCAGAATGAATGTTTGTGTGTTTTTTTTCTAATAGATATATGCAATCATGATAGACAAAAATAAATCATAGCCCTCATTTTCAGGAGGCTGTAAAATTACCAGCCAAGGCAGCAGTTGATGGCTGGAGGCAGAAGGTGCTAAGAATCTCCTGATAGACGATCCAAGCTGCCATTTGATGATGACCTTTTATTTAGGTACTTACAACTGCAGAAGATTGCAAGAAGTCAAAGAACTGTCTAATATTAAGTGGGACATTATTGGACTTTGTAAAGTTAGAAGTAAAGGTGGAGAGTCAATTGATTTAAAAAGTGGATATGTCCTGTATTACAAAGGCACAAACTTTGGAAGTACAAATAGAATAGGGTTCATTATAAATAAAAAGTGTAAGAACAACATTGTGAAGATTGATGGTGTATCAGGGAGAGTGGCAAGATTAGTTATTGAACTTAATAGCAGATGTCAAATGCAGATAGTTCAGGTTTACACCCCAACAATATCTCATTGTGATGAAAAAGCAGATTTTTATATGGATGTATAAAAGGCTTTGATTAGATCAAACAATCGGAGACTTTAATGCTGATAAAAATGAAAGAGGACATAGACTTGTGGAATTTTCAGGGGGAAAACATTTTATATTATAAATTCTTTTTTTTTTTTTAGAAAAATGTTAAACAGAAATGGTCATGGAAGCCGTACAAATAAAGGTACAGCAGAATTGTATTATATTTTGACTAACAGGAAATATGTATTTCAAGATTGTAATGTTCTTAATAAATTCTACACAAAAAGTGATCATCAATTAGTGAGATATAAGATACATGTTAATGCTAAACTAGAGAGACAAAAATTATTAAGAAAACAATATTTACAGTTGATATTTCTAATTTTCAGAAACATTTCAATGATTTTAAATTAAAGTTTAAGAAATCATTTTCAAATATTAACAGATTTGGAATATGTTTTAGATTTGAGCAAAATCAATAGGAGATGACTGATACACTTTTAAAAACTGCAATGAAGATAGCTGGTACAATAAAATAGCAATTGACCAGGAAAATTTCTACTGAGATGACAATTTATGAAGAAAGGCAGGGTTATGAAAATATATGAAAATAATGCATTAAGAAGGATTGAATATCTTAAATTTTATAAAATGGTGTGAAAAAGAGTTGACATTGATATAAGAAAATATAATAGTGCACTAGCAAGGAAAGCTATAGAAGAGAATAAAAGTTTCAAAAGTGTAAAACAAGATCTTGGTAGGAAACTTATTTCTGCAATAAGAAAAAAAAGATACAACATATTACTAAAAAGAGAGATGGCATTATGAAATATATAGAAGATTTCTATCATGAATTATGCAGCAATAAAGAACAAGGAAAAGTATTTTCTACAACTTTTGTATCTTTTGGATTGTCCAGTATTTTAAATGAAGAAGTGAGGCATGCAAATTAAATTTATGAAGAAGGGAAAAGCTTCAAGTAATGATGAAATTATAATTGATATCTTAAAAGAAGCAGGTGAAGAAATAGAATTTTTTTTGGCAAAGTACTGTCTACATTTATAAAGATATACCAGATGATTGGAAGAATGCAGTATTAATAATAATATTCAAAGAAGGTGATAAAGAAGATATTAGAAATTACAAATCTATCAGCTTTTTATCAGTTTATAATTAAATTCATCCATAGTGAACTTTGGATTTTAACCAACCAGAAGATGATGCTGAATTTGAAAGTGTTTTTAGTACAGTGGATTATATCCAGGTATTGAGATAAGTTATAGAAAGGACCAATGAATATGAGTTGCCATTATGCTTTAGATTTGTAGATTATGAAAAGGCATTTGATTCTATAAGTGTTTTTTCAGTGATTAAAGCATTGGATCATTAATGTATAGACTCAGGATATTGTCATATTTTGAAAAATAATTATAAAAATGCAACACAACAATTAGAGTACTAAACCACTAAACATCACATGATCACCATTTTTTATGCTTGCACATAAATGATATTAAAACAGGCGAAACTCTCCAAACAGTAGTGCCACTCAGTGCTAGGCAGAGAACTCAATGGATGCCAGAGGCTTGTGCATAAAATCCCCATCTAGTGCCTACTCATCCAATATCCCCTCAGATCCAAGGCTCCACACTGATGAAGGCCACAAGCCAGAAACTAGTCTGGGATAGCTAGCACTGAATGGCACTACTGTATGGAGAGTTTTGCCTGTTTTAATAACAATTAGAGTAATCATACTAAAAAGATAACATTGAAAAGGGTATGTGACAGGGTGACTTTAATCTCTAAAACTTATTACAACAGATTTGCAAGAAGTATTTTGTGGATTAAAATATAAAGCTAAAGGAATAAAAATAAATAAAGATTATTTAAGTCAGGTAAATTTTTCAGATATTATAGTTGTTTTTAAATAATGCTTTAGAGCAGGGGTCAGGAATATTTTTGAGTCAGAAAGCCATTTTGACAAAATACATAGAAGAATTAAAATTTAGGGAGCCAGCAATTTGAAATCAATTTCATTTATTTATAAATTTAATAACATTAAGTATTCATATACAAGATTCAAACAACTCCTAAGCTATCATATAATATTTTTGTGGGTGAAACAAAACAAAAAAATTTTTTTGCTATAAATTGTACTTTTAATTAAAACTTTTTTTTTCTAGATTTCTAATAAATACAATAAATTTGTATTAATCAGTGAAAAAAATCATTTATATAAATATGAAGATAAATTGTTAATATTCAAATTTACGAATGTGACTTTTGAACTATTATGTTTTTAACCAACTTGTCCAAGTTTGGAGTTTATTTTGTGCATCAACCAGTCTGCTCCAGGGTTCATTTTTTACATAATTCATTGAAGAAAACATAATGCGCGGTACGCTGTTTTAAATTTAACCACTCGCAATTGTCGCAATAATTTATATACAATTGTATCAAATAAATTATAAGCTGCCTACTAAAAGAACCTGAACTTAATTATACAGCCCCTGAAAAAGAGAGCCTTGCAATTGTATGGGCATTTCAGAAAGTTTTACCCCATGTTATTAGGTTCTCAAGTAGTGGTGATTAGTGATCATAAGAGTTTGAACTTTATCAATCACAGTTATCTCACCAATAGCAGATTGGTCTGGTGGAGTTTGTTCCATCAGGAATTCAACTACACCATTAGATACTGTAAAGGGGCAGAAAATGTGGTTGCTGATATTCTCAGTTGACATCCAATTCCTATGCAAACACCCCAACACCTAAGTCTGGATCAGGCATGCATATCAATTATGACAGGGGAAAAAGACAAAGCTGTAAAAAAAGAACTGAATCAACTGGAAAAGAGGCAGCAGTTGAACTTCATTTTGACAGAGTGCCAGAAGAAATTTCAAGGAGTAGGTGGAAGTCTTGAAGAGAAGTGGAACAGATATAAGATTGAGAATGAAGTGTTATATTATCAGATCCAGGAAGACAGAGATAAGTGGAGGGCAATGATACCTTCTTTGATGAATCATCCTCTCATTGAAAATATACACCAGTTGTATGGACATTATTGTACTCCTAACACCAAATATTACTTAAAAAGTGGTTTTATTGGCCAGGGATACACCAGAATGTGATCACAGTATTAAATCAATGCAAAATTTGTCAGCATACAAAACCACCAAATCAAACATACATTAGTCCTATGAAGTATATTATATCAGGCAACCCCAATTAACTTTTGGCTATAGATTTTTATGGCCCATTTCCACCCTTTAACAAAAAATACTTATTGGTCATGTATGACTTGTTTACAAAATAGGTGGCTGCTTACCCTCTATCTCATACTACAACTAGAGAAGTTACCAAAATATTGGTCACCTTGCATTTTTCAAATATGGGTAAGCCAAAAGCTATATTATTGGATTATAGGACTTCTTTTATGTCAGAGAATGTAATTAGTGGGTGACCAAATGGGTTTTATCAATGGGTGACCAAATGGGGTTTCAAGCACCTATTAACATTGATCCATAACCCCCAAAGTAATCCATGTAAATGAGTCATATGCAAATTGGGTAGATTGTTTTGTACATATTTACCAACAAACCACTGAGGGTGTGTTAAACAACTGCCTCAGACGCCCAACTATATCAACTGGTCTCTCAATGAATACACATGTTTCTCTCCAATGTGACTACATTTTAGGAAACACATCCCAAAACTATTTAAAGCTACATTTTAGGAAACACATCCCAAAACTATTTAAAGCTAATTTCTTAGGGAACCAAGAGGGGAAAATTGACCATGATTCAGATATAAAAAGGGCCAGGATCAAAATGCAGCAAATGAGCCTGAGGAGAAAAAACAGAAAGGAATCCAAAACATAGATTCCAGATAGGAGATAAGGTCATGGTTAGGACACCTCAAGTTAGTGCCCCAAAGAAATCCCCCAATTCAATAAGTTTTGCAACCTTTACAAAGATCCATTCAAGATTGTGGGCTGCTGTGGAGATAGTGCTTTTTGGGTGAGAACAGAACAGGATGTCAAAGGCACATATAATGCAGTCTCTCAAAGCCTATGGTAATAAGGTACCTAAAATTAATATCCTTCAATGTAAATAGTTAAATAAGACATTAAAAGAAATAATAATTATTCTTCTTTAATAGTCTCATTGGGGAGGGGGTATTGCACCAGACCATAAAATGTTCTTGCACAAAATAGCTGTAGCCAAGGATTTGGCACTGCTGATTTTATTAACCTTTTAACCGCTAATTTTATCATTGGTTGTATCAGATAAAAATCAAATCTTTTAATTGGCCAACTCACAAACTGAAGACAAAGCCTATTGTTAAAACATATTTGCCTATAATATTAAATTCAACTCAGATACGTTTATAAAAAGTATAAAATTAATTTTTCAGGTTGTGAAGAGAACGAAAGTTCTTTCAAAAATAAATTGCTATTTATTTATTCTAAGATATTCAATATCGGCAACATAAAAGTTATAATGTAAACAAAAAGATCGACTTTTACGTTATAGAAAAGTAAATATTTCTTTTTACTACATCTTCAATATATTTACTTAAATCTTCAATATTTTTCGAAAATAATTTTGTTTTTTTATTATTCTCTCTGAAAATAATTTTAATTTCTCAAAATATTCTTTTATAATAATTAAATCGTATTCGAAATGAAAATCTCAGCGTTTTTCTTTATTTTCTTTGATCAGGCAGTTTCTTTGTTCTTTCCAGCCAATCAGAATGTCTTTTTCGGCTGAGAGCATGCTAAGAACCAATCACAAATAATGTTCCTTCTTTGTTTAGGTTTAAATGCGTTTTTTTTCTATTTTTTACTTCTAAAATAAATCGGAAGATGTCACCATCGTACAGAACTTTTAAAAACGAATTCAATATGTGTTTAACGAATATTTTCGTATAAAAACTGGCTGAGTTAGAGTGATTTCAGATGTCGACGAGGGGCCTCGTAAAAAACAGTCTTTTGGTTAAAACTCGTACAAAAAAAAAGAAAAGGAAATGAACATTGGTTTATGTTTGGAACATTTTTTTTATTATATTTTTATTTGTAGATGTTCCAATGCACATAAATAAATAAATGGGTATATATAATTTTTTTCAATTTTAGAAATTTGTTTAAAGATAATATAAAGTTTTTTTTTTTTTGAAAGAATGTAAATTTTTTTTATCCATTATAATAATGAATTTATAAGTAATTAATCATTGTTATTATACTTATATGTTTGTATTAAGGAAAATTTCTTTTTAATTTGTTTTGTAAAGATGGAATCAAAATAAGTAGTTTTAACTAAAGAATGTACATATAATGGGTGATCTAATTATTCCAAGATGGAAACCTGTTAATTTTCTTAAAAAAAGATTGAAAAAAAGGAGAGATTTTAAAACAAAATTTTGAAAGGAATGTACATAAGATAAAAGTAGTGATTTGATAGATGATGCAATATTTCATAAAGGGGTTTATGAAATTGTGGCTGATAGATAGACTATATAAGCTATCTGGGTAGATGTTGGTTTATTCTTTCATTATTCTTTCAGAATACTGAGTCTAGTCATGCTTTGATTCACTCTTGCAGTTTTAATCATCCTTATACTGATTCTTCTGTGGGCTGTTAATATATATTTTTTGCAGTGGTACCTTCATATACAGTTTGGATTGGCGGTTGTAGTCTATTGAAAATTCCATTATTGGTTTTTTTATTCCTACTGTTACCAACAGAAAGAAGAGAGAATCACCATTATTATTAAAAATAATTAATTCATGGAAATATGCCAATTCTAAAAAGAAATGAAGCAAAATTTTTGCTTATTTCTCCATTAACTCAAAGACCCACCTTATAATTTAAAAGAGAAGCAATATTAAAACTCTGAAACTGTATTTATCTAGTTTGTGATATTAAGCTTACAGTTGAAATGAATGTATAAAACCATTTCCTTATGGTAAAGTCTGCCATAAAAACCAACTACATTGGAACATTAAATTAAAGTATCCTGGAAAGAAATATGATGGACATGGTACAAATATTTTATTTAGTTAAGCAAACAAATATGGAGTAGACTTTCCACAGCAGTGCAGCCACCCATTCGTATCCTCATCGCAAAGATATGAGTGTGAGAATTCCAGCCTACCCTGTTTGAAAAATTAGACATTGCATATGTTTAGGGAAATGAGGTTTTGCAGCCCTGTTTTAGTTATCATAGCTCTATCTATAAGTTGAACTTGGAGGAAATTAAGAAGACAGGATGTGTGTATATTTTTTTGAATGTGTTATAAATTTTGTGTTGTATAACATATATTTCATTATTTGTTAGTATATTATTATTAAGAATCACATTCTTTTAACAGTTTTTTGTGATATGTAACATTTTGAAGGTTTTTTCCATTTGTCCAACATCAATCCATTACATGTAGGATACCTTTTTTTTTTTACTTATTTCAATTCATGAAAGTGACATCTCATGTTGAGTGTCTTAGTGCCCATGTAATTTAAGCATTATCATTATACATACAGAACAAAGGTGATGTAGAAGATGTCTATTAACAAGTAACCCTGAGCAAGAAAATACCTATGTGTATTCAATATTAAAGAGTAATGTGAAAAAAAATATAAATGTTAGACAGATTCGTAAACTTAAAAATCAATTTTTTTTATATTAATTACACTTTTATTCATAAAGCATGGAGGGAGTATAGACCACACCCATTATGCAACTATGTTTTATATTTTATATGCTTTGAACCGATGAAAGTTATTTATAGATTAACTTAAATTTCTCTTTAAGAAATAAGTTTCTTTTTAAGATATGAACATTTATTGAGTCAATCTGTTTAAAAGGGAAGAATATTTTTTTTAGTTTTTTTTTTTATAGTTCATTGTATAATGAAATGGGGAAAATCCATGCAGCAGAAGGCATAAAATAAATAAATTTATGATACAAGCTTATATTATGTAAATATGTATTCAGTGGAGAGAACAGGTAAAATAAATAATATTATTCTATGTCTTTAGACTGTTACTAGTATAATTCATTTATGTTTGAAATCTATTTGTAATTTGTAAACAGTATAGCTATATAATCAACATACTTACCCAAATAATCTGAGATGAGAAATAATATAATGAGCTAGTTAGTGGAATAAACTCATTGGGGGATTAAATTATAATCTTACTTAGCATCTAAGCTTTTCTTTATTTAGTCCATTAACCAAAAGACTGTTTTTTACGAGGCTCCTCGTCGACATCTGAAATCACTCTAACTCAGCCAGTTTTTATACGAAAATATTCGTTAAACACGTATTGAATTCGTTTTTAAAAGTTCTGTACGATGGTGACATCTTCCGATTTATTTTAGAAGTAAAAAATAGAAAAAAAACACATTTAAACCTAAACAAAGAAGGAACATTATTTGTGATTGGTTCTTAGCATGCTCTCAGCCGAAAAAGACATTCTGATTGGCTGGAAAGAACAAAGAAACTGCCTGATCAAAGAAAATAAAGAAAAACGCTGAGATTTTCATTTTGAATACGATTTAATTATTATAAAAGAATATTTTGAGAAATTAAAATTATTTTCAGAGAGAATAATAAAAAACAAAATTATTTTCGAAAAATATTGAAGATTTAAGTAAATATATTGAAGATGTAGTAAAAGAAATATTTACTTTTCTATAACGTAAAAGTCGATCTTTTTGTTTACATTATAACTTTTATGTTGCCGATATTGAATATCTTAGAATAAATAAATAGCAATTTATTTTTGAAAGAACTTTCGTTCTCTTCACAACCTGAAAAATTAATTATATACTTTTTATAAACGTATCTGAGTTGAATTTAATATTATAGGCAAATATGTTTTAACAATAGGCTTTGTCTTCAGTTTGTGAGTTGGCCAATTAAAAGATTTGATTTTTATCTGATACAACCAATGATAAAATTAGCGGTTAAAAGGTTAATTGTAGCAGTCAAAACTTATTTGTTACTCTCTTGGAAGAGAAAAGAAAAATGAGTGAGGAGATATTCTTTGCCAGGGTTCACATGTAAAGACTGTATAGTAGTACACTACTTTCAAAGGTATGCAAAGAAAGAAAAGAGCCCAACAGTAACTTATATAATTGGATGGAAGTGGGATTAATTTAACAAGGGAGGGTTTTGATTGATCTATTTAAGGTTAAATCCCCCTCCTCTAATAATTTTTTATGAAGTATTTATTTGTATTTACTCGTGGATATTACTGAGAATTATTATCGATCTTACGTACATCACTTTATGTTTGGTGCGTATGTAGGTCATTTACTTATAAGACTGAAGTAGAGATTTCGATGGTATAGTCAATATATATATATATATATATATATATATATGTAACAGTATGTATAATCATGCATTGCACAGGTATGTGTGTATATTTGAGTTACATAATACATTTGTTTTTTATTTATTAAAAAAATATAAAATTTAAAAAAATATCAGAATCAATAGTTTGAAAAAATAGTAGTTAAAATAGAGGAAAAATTTGGAGATAAGTTAGGAATTAATTATATAACTTGTCTTTTAGAGATAAAATGTATTGATCGCATCATTGAAACTAGAGCAAGGGTGGGGTCAGAGTAATATAAAAGAAATACCTTTTCTATTGTATTCAGTTTGAGTTTCTAATGAATTAAGTTAAGTTTCCAGTTAAGTTAAGTTTGATATGTTGAGAGAGTTAATTCAAGTTATTAAAGAGAATGATTAGCTAGAACTGAACGCTGGTGTTCAGTCATTTCCTCTACTCTTCTCCCATGCACCCTTAGCAGAATGCCATAATAAATTACTCTAACTCACTTCTGCTGAAGTTTCAATCCCCCTAATAAATTAAGTAAAATAGACATGCAGTAGAACAAAACACCAAGAAGCTTCCTTCATGTTACCAATACCTGGACCAAGAAACTAACTGGGTCCAAGCACAAAGGGGTGATCACCCAACTACAAAGAACAACCAAGAACTGTAATACCCATATACAAATCCAAAAACTGTGCATACCTACCATGGAAACCAAAGACTATTTGAACTGCCTATGGAAATTAAAAAACAGTGTTAAAAACACAAATGAACTCAAAAAGATGTGTTATAAATCCTAGTAAATATTGTTTTATGTCAATATTAAAGCCTTTATATTTCATCTGAAATAGAATTCGTAAATAAGCATTCAAAACTCATTAAGTGTATACTATCTAAGGTGTTTATATTTTATTATTTCTTATTATATTACCTTTAATGATTATCTTTTAATAAATTGGTTTTAATTATTAATGTCATTTTTCCATCTCTCTCTCCATTCATATAAGTAAATGTGTGGCCGGTCTCATGTTAAGAACTAGCCATGGGTCAAGTGCTTGAAATGGGTTAATGATCTTTCATGGGTTCCAATGTAAGTATTGGATGGTGCCCTGGATTTTAAACCCATTATAAATATCCCCATGAGATGTTTCACATTTCATGCAGCCAGGGAGCTACTCTGGTCTGGAAAGGTGACTGTTGGTTTATTATTTTATTAAATCACAGTCTGACCAGAGGTATGATTAATATGTAATTATTTGTCATATTTACTCCCCTGCTTGTATAACGGGTCCCTTAAAAATCATATTGTAAATTAATATGATAAATTATTTATAAAAAAAAGTATAAATAAATAATTAGAAAGTTTTTAAAATTAAAAAAGTTCAAGTTATAAAAAGTTTAAAAAGTTGTAATAGTGTAAGGAGCAGGTAATTCCTATTACTATATATATATATATATATGTGTGTGTGTGTGTGTTGAGAATTACTGTACTGTAAAGCTTATTGACAAATGTAAGCTACAATATGCTTTACACTGTATGTGAGAGGGACATTATTCAAATTGTAGCATAGTTTATGGCTTCATTGTATTTGTTTATAGAAGTTGTTTTATCTTCATTATAGGGGTATTGCATTTCAATCTCTTATTTTATAATGCTTTAAAACTGGAAAAGAAGTTAATATCAGTGGTCAGTAAAATTTATGCTCAGCTGTTAATGTTAAAAAAAATTAAATATTGTCTTAAAAAAAGCAAATGAAGAATGCCTCTCTTTAATTTAAACTCCTATTAAATTTTTATTAGCAATATTTGGAAATTTTAAATATAGCCTATGTTTATCCATTATTTTTTAAGATATGCTATACTATGACTTTATTATGCATAACTTATAATATCACATTTTTTTGTGTGATTATACTATCTTATAAACTTATGTAATATAAAATGGTTTGTTATTGTAAATTTGTGTCCATTGTTTTTTGATTTCATGAAGTTGAAATAAATTTTATTATATTCTGTAATTAATTATGAACATGCAAAAACATTCATAATAAAATATAAAGAATGAGGACTCTCTGTACTAATGAATCTATTTATAAGAATAAATAGTTCTAATAGAGCTATTGTTTTATATCTTTATTATAAAGTATGAATTGCTTTTCAGATACACAATTTATCTATCTAATTATTTATCCATCTACTCATCTATCTATTTATATATCTATATATCTATCTATATATGTATAGAAATATTAAGCTTGAGAACAATATAGAAATAGTATAGTTAAAGTTATAAATCTTTTTTAATAATAAATATTGAAATATTATATATAATTACCACATACAATGGCAATATTGACATTAACTAGTTGTATATGCATCAATAATTTTGTTATGGAATAAATTACATAAATCATAAAATAAATTTAACAATTAATATTTATTTGCACTATAAATATAAAATATTAATAAATAGCTATCTTAAGTAATTCATCTAGCTTGTTTGCTCATTGATTTATAATAAACATGCATGTAGATGAATCTTCTTGCATTTTCTTATTTGTGTACTAAAGTGTACACTGCACTATTTTTTACATGCACTGCTCTTCACATTACTGCACATGCTGTTCAACAATTATGTATTTCATGGTAAAGCACTGCTACTGCCACACATTATACACATGGCTCATTTCAGTATAAACATTAGCTTCTATTAATTTGCATGTCAATTCAAATTTGCAAAGCTTTGTAAATTAGCATGCTCTTATTAACCTGCATATTAACATAACTCAATTTTCTAGGTACAATTTATTTACTTCCCCACCACACCAACATTCGCACAATATGTAAAATTTAGTTGAACATGACACAATCTCCCATCATTCAAGAACATAGTGCACTAATTTAATTGCATATATAATCTTTTTATTTCTCTCTATCCTTTCCTACTCTCTAGCTCATTTAGAAAGAGGTACTGGCCACTCTTCCTCAATCTGTGCAGATACATTAAGAGGATTCAGTCCTGAAGAATCCTCTTCATTTAATTCCAGTTATAAGTATCTTTTCTGCTTGAGTTTCAAATAAGTTCAATTGATAAATATGCCAATAACTTATGCCTTATTATTTGATTCAATCCACTAAATTCCCCAACCATAATTGTAATAACTAATTTAGTATTGAAAATAAACTTTAATTTAATATATGTCTTATAATAAACAACAAATCAAATTTTTGTTAAAAAAGCATTAACTCACTCGTAAATCTTTCTAAAACATTAGAAAACAAAAATGAAAAGGGGCTGCACTAATTTTTAATATTATTGATATCCAATAAGTATATCTCTATTAATTCAATAAAAATGTCTCACCATTGTAAATGGTCTAAAGTATCAATTAATAATTGCAGATAGAAAAAACTTGATTACTAAAATATTTAATCGCTCTCTCATTAATATTTTCCTTTCCAAATGATTAATAAAGGAATAATGCACAATATATTTATTTCCAAACCAATTCAAATAAATATACATGTTCTTATACTTACCTGAACTATTAACCTAAAAATTAATAATGCAAGAAATATCAAAAAAATAAGGAAGATTCATATGTATTTGATGCTGCTTAAACTTTAGAAGCTTAAATTACAGTTCATAAAAAGCTAATAAAGCTTTTTGAATTTTAAATTTAAAAATATCTTAATAAATTAAAAAAAACTAAAAGTCTTCAAAGCTTTAATTACCTCATTCACTAATGCATTTACAGAATATGCATGTGAAAATGCGAAGGTAGAGACCTCTACAGGTGTTAACCACAAGCTTACACTTTGGAAGAAAAGGGGCACTCTTCTTTACTTCAACCTACTTTCTATATGAATAGGTGAAGCTAAAGCAGTTAGATCTAAGAGTGTGAGACTATTCAATACTTCACTGATTAAGTCCACAATTCCTATTAAATATTAATACTCACAAAATCTTTTGATTTACAATGAGTCAATGGAAAGATCTTATAGTTAGAAATCTATTATGATAATTTAAAGTTGTAATTATAAATTTATTTAAACACACATTGATCATATGTGTAATATTTACTAAGGTTATAAACCTCAAAAATATGTGATGTGATGTACTGTAGCTTCTCCTGAAACAAAGTCAAGAATATCTCAGCAATTATGCCCAGATAAACCTGTTAGCCACTTTATTTTACATTCCCACTCTAAATTTACCCATAATCTGCTCTATCCCATTTCCACAACATAATCTTTGTCAACTCTATAACCTTTATATCTAAATCCCCCTTATCTTTTCCCAAACCCAGCATAAAAACCAATAATTCACTTTCTGTATAATCACTCTTTTCATATTTATTTTTCCACAACTTCATTATATGTACCCTTTCTGTTTTCAAACATTTACATTCAATTAACAAATGCCTAATATTTTCTATTCCTTCCTTACATAATTTACAAAATAAATCACCCATATTTTTCCATTTACATGTATATTCTTTTGTAGCTAAAGATCCTGTTCGAGCCTTAAACAATAAACTACTTTCCTTACTATTATCATATATTAACTCACACCTAATATTCTGTTTATTTCTATATATATTTAAACTCTTTTTACTCTCCATACTATTTCTCCATCTCTCTAACTCCCTAGTCTTTATTAATAAATTTATTCTTTTATCCCATTCCTTACTACTATAACACTCAATAATCCTCTTAACACAATCATCCCATCTTTTGTACAAATATACTGATATAAATTCTTTATCCAAATCTTTTGCATACCACATTACCTTTCTCACCCATCTTGTTACCTGCCCTTTACTCATAACCCAATTAAATACTATTTTAGTTATTCTTTTATTATCCATGAAGATCGGAAGGTAGGGACCTCTACAGGTCTTAACCACAAGCTTATGCATTTGGAAGAAAAGAGGGGAACCCTTCTTTACTTCAACCTACTTTCTATATAAATAGGTGAAGCTGAAGCGGTTAGATCTAAGAGCATGAAACTATTCAATACTTCACTGATTAAGTCCACAATTCCTATTACGCATTAGTACTTCATGAAATCTTTTGATTTACAATGAGTCAATGGAAAGATCTTATAGTTAGAAATCTATTATGATAATTTAAAGTTGTAATTATAAATTTATTTAAATGCACATTGATTACATAAGTAATATTTACTAAGGCTGTAAACCTTAAGAATCGATAATGCGAAGGTAGGGAGCTCTACAGGTCTTAACCATAAGCTTATGCATTGGAAGAAAAGAGGGGAACTCTTCTTTACTTCAACCTACTTTCTATATGAATAGGTGAAGCTGAAGCAGTTAGATCTAAGAGCGTGAAACTATTCAATACTTCACTGATTAAGTCCACAATTCCTATTACACATTAGTACTCATGAAATCTTTCTATCTATAAGTCTTTCCAAAGATCTTGTAGTAACGAAATATTTCACAATAATTCTAATGTGTAATAGGAATTGTGGACTTAATCAGTGAAGTATTGAATAGCTTCGTGCTCTCAGATCTAACCACTTCAGCTTCATCTATTCATATAGAAAGTAGGTTGAAGTAAAGAAGGGTTCCCCTCTTTTCTTCCAAAGCGTAAGCTTGTGGTTAAGACCTGTAGAGGTCCCTACCTTTGCATTTTCATGTGCATATTCTTAAGGTTTACCGCCTTAGTAAATAATATTTACGTAATCAATGTGCGTTTAAATAAATTTATAATTACAACTTTAGATATTATATATATTACATTTATTTTCTAATTTAATTTTCCTAATAATATATTAATATAATTTTAAGTTTTTAATAATAATACATTTAATGGAATTAAATGTAATAATAATAATGATAATAATAATATTAACACTTATAACTTTTAATGAACTTTATTCTATTCAGCATATAAATAATTTGATCAGCTAGAAAATGAATATAAATATATTTTATAAACTGCCCTGAAAATGAAGTAAAAATAATTATAACTAAACAAATTGAACTCCATGAAGTTAATGAATTAATAAATCCAATCTCATTTAATAAATTAAATGAGGAGGGGCTGCTATATTAAAAATAATTTGCAAAAATCAAGATAATCTTAATCAGGAAACAAATTCATTATTTCCTTAAAAATTATTATTATGATTGATAAGACTATGACCATCCATCATTAATGT